>JANRMT010062791.1:74730812-74774560 GCA_026402145.1 Polypterus bichir lapradei
AAAACAATTACATTAACAATCATGTTACGTTATTTTTAAAATATTTCCTTTTCTTTTTCATAACTTCTTTAACACACTACTTCTCCGCTGCGAAGCGCGGGTATTCTGCTAGTATATATATATATAGTACAGTATTAAGATGCATTCATCAATGGTGATAATTACTTTACATCCGTGGTTATCCAATGCTTTTGTTTATTTGTTTTTGAAAACATTGAAAACTTTTGAAAACATTGCTGACTATATATGCTGGGCACACTGCAAAATTAAAATTTACTGAGTGAGAATGACATACTCCATCCCAAACTAAGCATCGTTTCAAAGTAGATAATACACTTACTACTAATGACATGGCCAATGTGGCTAACAATTACTTTAATGTCTTCATCTTCTTTAACTGCCAATGACAGCACCTGGTCTTTGGATTTTCCTGGCCAACATCTTACAATGTCAGTTATGTTCAGTATTACTGAAGCAGACTCTTTCAAAGCCTCTTGTGCCACTTCTAATGAAGGATCAATAGTAATGTTTGGAATGGTCAGCCTCAGTTTAAGATGACACCTTTCATAAAGCAAAGAGTACAAACACACAGAGAAATGTGTTACAACAGGCAAACACAAGGCAACAGGAAAAGAGAATATTTATAAGCACTAACGAGCTGAATCAATGTACCGTAATGCCAGTTCAAAACATGGAAAACCATTTAATCCAATCATCTGTATCAAGGGTATCCAACTCCTGGTGGGCCACAGTGGCTGCAGGTTTTCATTCTAACCCTTTTCCTAAAATTTGAATAGCTCTGTTTTTTTAAGATTCAGTTCTCTGAATTGATTAGTTTCTTCATTAAATTGCAGCCAAACAGAAATGAGATGTGAAACAAGCTAACAAATGACCAGATAAATTTGAATGTCAAACACCAGCCAATTTCACTCCAACCAGTTTCTTAATAAGAAGCCAGTTCTTGCTATTAATTAAAGCCATTTTTGAAAATCATGACTTGTTGCCGATCTCATTCTGCTACAGTAGACTGTCGATTTTCTGCTTTTTCTAAGACCACCATCAAGATGTTTAGATGACCTGAGCAGACCAACATGACAGAGACCTTCACCTTTCTTTATTTTCAAGTGAGCTGGTCATGTGGCGGCTTGTTTTGAGTCTCATTATTGCTTGGCTGCTCATTAAGGAAAAAGAAACAACAGAGGGGTCTAAGTCACATCAATTAAAACTAAGGCAAAACATGTTAATCAGCAGCAAAAACAGCTCACTAATTAAGAAGATGGTTAGAGTGAAAACCTGCAGCCAGTGTGGCCCACCAAATCTCTCATTTCCAATTTATATTTACTGGGAGTCAGAGGATATTTAGGTACAATGGATACAAAATAGGAATAAACCTTGGACAGAATGCCTGTTTATCATATGCCATAATCATAATTGGGTCATTTTAGAGCAGCAAATACAACTAACATGCTTCTTTAATTTGTGAAGAAAATTGAAACACCTAGAGAAAAACTTACGCAAACTCTATAATGACAGTGATGAGTAACCAAAATGTTATTCAAATTTAGTCTCATAGAACTGTAATAAACACAATTGATTAAAAAAGTGCATTTACTAAAGGCAATGCAGTTATAATTGTCTAACCTTAACCTACAGTGGATTCAGAAAGCATTTAGACAACTTCCCCTTGTAGACCATTTATTGTGATGTTGATTTAATTCTAATTGGATACATTTGCAATTTATTCACATCAATTTACACGCCATAACCCAAAATGATAATGTGAAGACATGTTTTCAGAAAGGTTGCAAATGTATTACTTTTCCAGCCAAAGTTGTATTTATAAAAAAACAAAGGATATGTTGTTCTTTGGCAGTAAGGGATTCTGTCTGTATTTTGAAATGTGTTCTAAACCTAGCAGGAAGCTTGCCCCACCCTACAAAGCAGACACCAGTCAGTATAGCTAAACTCTCAAAGAGCCACTGTATTCTTTATTATGTTGTATTTATGCTGTTACTCTTTTCTGTATCTTGGTATATTAGCCACAAAAGTATGCAAAGTAAATATTTTTTGGAGCCCTATGACATTACAAAACTGTTAGACTGCATGACTGCCTGTGTATACTACACACAAGCAAAGCAAGACTGTGAGATATTCCAGACTGTTATTGTGTTGAACAGTTGAACATTCCTGTGGCTGACTGGTTTATTTTCCAGTCTCATGAATTAGATTAGGTGAGTTTGAGAATCTTAAATTATTCTGCCTTAAAAACTCAGACTTTCTATCTTTGTAAATTCCCTCTGAAAAAACAGAATTAAAGCATTAAACAGCATAACATCATTAAATATTTAATTTCTCCAAGAAAATTTGACCTGAAAAATCCTTGTGAGTTAGATAAAGAAAGCAAAACTTACTTAATTAACACTTATTGGGTGTACTGTGCACATCACTGCTGCAGTACAGCTCAGGAATTAAACTCCTACATTACATGCAAAAGAGAAACCAACCATGTGCAGGTTACACTCACATACACACCAAAAAGTACTTGTGCTAGGTCAACTTACAGTTGTTCAGCCTAATATTTGAAGATTTAAATTATTTTTGATATTTTGAAATGAATTTAGATATATCTCAAAATAAATTATGGAGATCTAATATTGCAGACTTGTATATTTTTAAGAATCTTAAATGGATCTAAAGGTGTCTCTAATGCTTTTCAAGATACATTGAAATGATATATTGTTCAATTTGAGATGTATGAACATTAAATTATGATATCTAATAATCACTTCGAAATACCCTGAAATCATTAGGTTTATTTTGAGATATCTCTAATGCATCTCAACATACTATATTTTAAAATAACAACTGTGAAATTTCTTTCTTATAATTTTTGAAATGCAAAGAAAGAATTTCAAGATATCTTGAAATGCTGCACAAATATCTCAAACTTCACAAGAATTTATTTGAAGATATTTTAAAACTTATTAAAGATACCTCAAAATGTAGAGGATGTTGCTTTTAAAATATCTAAAAAGGCATTTCAGATATCTCAAAATGTAATGCAAATATATCACAATTAAAATGAGCAAGTTTCAAAATATTTAAAAATGATTGTCTCATACAGAGAGAAATCAATTATTGCTATATTTAATATTCTGTCTTCTGGCCTGATGTCTTTAAAACAATAATAGAAAGCACTGCAACAGACCTTAGCTGATTTGAGGGAGCATGGTTCAGCAGAAATTCTGACAAGTAATTTTCAGTAAACATGGTGAAAATGTTATTTTTCTTGGAAACATTGTCTGTGTCCTTGAAGGCAGCAGAATGGTGTTTCTTTTGGGAATTCAGAGTAGCTTTTGTAATTCTGGACATCTCACAGCCAGACACATAAGCCAAAACCAAGAGGGAATGAAAGATGCAACCAAATATGGCATGGCAGATTTCCCCATAGAAATATTCTATAATGATAGAGGAAAAAAAGAAAAAAGGTATTTCATATCTGTCAGTAATGAACAAAATGTACAGTACAATGTACACACGCAGAAACTAACTGTGAGCCCTGTTACAAATATAACTGCATCATAAAATCCAGCATTCATTTTCATTATCAAGAAGAGAGAAAATGTTTCAAAATATGCTGGTGTTGATCTATACATCAATTTAATTTAGAAATGAACAGCATATAACATTGATGTTAAAACAGTTTTAAGAAGGGCAAAACAACAAACAAATCTGTTGATTTATTAATATATTTCAACAAGGCTGTTTTAAAAGACACCTTGACTGTTAAAGTCTTTGTAGTATTTTAAGCTTACACTGCACTTAATAAACAACAATTATGAAACAAACTATTGTATTTTCATTCCTTCATTGATTTCTAAGCATATTATACCAACAACTAAAAGCATAATAGTTTCAAGTTACCAAAGATTATTTTATATAATTTTCAAAAGGAAAAAGACAAAGGAATGTATCCTTTTATAAATAATACATACCATGCAAGGGACTGGCACTTTCCTCAAAGCTATCGCTCTTGTAAGAATTAGATGACAGGGAAGCTTGTCGTCTGCCTTTAGATAATGTCTGATGCACTCGTAAATGAGATTGTTTGTTTGATGGCTTCAACTGGACTGGATCTTTGGTCAATCCAGGTCCTGTACCCTATTAGTGATTATGTATGTGGTTAATAAATGTATATATACAATTAATTCTTTCCATTTACTAATTAAGATTTACCATATGAAAACAAAAAAAGTTATTTCTCTCAGTAGCACTCATTAAAACAGAAATATGTATCTGTTATTAAAAGAAAAATAATCATTTCAACTAAAGACCATCAAAATTCTACTTTTACCTATTTCAGGTACACTGAAAAAAGGATAACATTTATGTTGTTCATTCAACGTAAATTTTCTCTTTCAAACAACTTAAGATTAGTCTTTTAGTGTTGTAGCTTGAAATACTTGGTTTCAAGATCTCAATCAAAGTAAAAAAAAACTGTTTGTACCAAAGTAAGTTATGGTGGAGAGAGTAAACATAGAAATCTTATTTCAGTTAACCTAATATTTTAGGTTGTTCGTGTGCTGCTTAGGAGGGGCCGTTTGTATATTCTTCCAGCCGAACTTTCCAGGGTGCTGGCTTTCCAACTGCCAAAAAAGAAGAACACTTTCCCAAGTGGAGTGGACGTGGCTATAGAGGTCTGCTCATTTTCAGCAGCAGACTTTTATAACGGAGGATTTCTGGTAAGTTACCCTGTTTCTCAACTGTTAATTTTAAGTATAAGAACTCGTAATAAAACATGCTTTCAAGAAAGCTGTAGAACCGTTTAATAATTTTTGTTGTATATTAAAGATTTACACTGCAAAATGCTTATGTATTTGCACTAGATTTTTAAATAAATGTAAAAAGTACAGCATTGGAATGTGTTATGTTCATAATATTTTTAATAGCATAAAAACAGGTTACAACCAATAAACCATTTTAAATTGTAACAACTTAAAAAATAGATTTACTTCAGTATAAAACAAGCGAATTGCACCCAATCACTCTAAATGATTTGCCTCAACTTAAAAATTGTGGGTTCAATAAGATAAAAAGAATTATATTGGTTCAGATTGAAAATATTAAGTGTGAATCATTACCTTAATTATTTTAAGTTGAATGAAGGTTATACTTTTTTCAGTGTATTTTTAATATTATACTTATATATTTCAGCTGTCTGCAGTGGGTTGGCGCCCTGCCCGGGATTGGTTCCTGCCTTGCGCCCTGTGTTGGCTGGGGTTGGCTCCAGCAGACCCCCGTGACCCTGTGTTCGGATTCAACGGGTTGGAAAATGGATGGATATTTCAGCTGTTTCCCATACAGCAATATAAATAGTAGAGTTTACCAGGGTGTTTCATATATATAATGTGTTTAATATATTTTAAAAACAAACAATGTTCTAGGACATATCTTTGAGTACTACAAATATAATGTAAGTTAAAATACCATCATCAAGAAAATGAAAAAAAAAATACTAAGAATTTACATCAAATGAAAGATGACATGTTGATGAGACAGGAATTATTTAATCCAATAGTCCAAACAGTAGTTGTTTAGGCAGACTGGAATTTCTAAATTGGCCCACTATAAGTTAGTTTTGATATGTGCATGAATATGCCCTGCAACATACGTCCAGGATTTGCTCTTTTTCTTCACATACAGTAACATAACACTCTCAAATCCTGTACTAAAATGGGGGATTCAGAAAATTTATACAGTATAAGTGGGATTCCACATCAGCTTTAAAACACAACTTTTAAGTATGTGCACATATGAAATATCTACAGGTAAGCATTTTGAGACAGATTTAAGGAATGTTAAAAATGCTTGTAAAGACTGCAAATCAGGAGTTGATCATCTTCTACTGGGGTGTTGTGTGTGTCTGATGTAGCCAGACTTTAATTTTAGAGATAGTTGAATTGTAAAAATAACTGCAACAGAAAAGGAGATTTTAGACAGCTCTGTTTGACATTCTTCAGAATAAAACTCTGCTGTGATTTTAGCCTAATTCTATTTTGAATGTCGTCTCAAACTGTTATGGAGTTCTCTGTGAAAGATTTTAAAGATTATCAAGTGTGTCCGTAGGATAAAGTTAATACTGTACAAGGATGGTATGCAGTGCATTTAAAAAGTATTCACACCCTTGGTGGTTTTCAAATTTTATTTTTATACTACATTAAATCACAGTGGATTCAATTTATTTTTTTAAACTACTCAACAGAAAAAGAATTCTTATTGTCAAAGTGAAAACCGATTACAAATATAAAACACAAAATATTCCCTGTATATGTATTCATTTACTTTACCATATACCCTCACAACCCTACCAGGGCATGTTGCAGAGAACTATCCCCACAGCACAATGCTGCAGCCACTATCCTTCACAGTGGGGAGGGTGCGTTTTTGATAATGTGTAGTGTTAATGTAAAGCACAGTATTTAGCAAGATGGCTTAAAACTCAATTTTGGTATCATCAGACCACAGAATCTTCTTCCACCTAACTTCAGACTCTCTCACATACCTACCATAAAGCTATGACTGATTAATCACCCAGGAAACAGTTGTTGTATGCATAGTCTTTATAATATGAGCCACTGATTGTTCATTGCTTACATGTGCTTTCTCACTGGTGTTCTTCTTGCCTGATGACTTTTTATACAATGCCTTCTCTAGGCAGATTTACAGCTGTGCCTTACTGTTTCCATTTCTTCATGATTGATTTAACTGGATTCTAAAGGTATGTTCAGTGATGTTAACATTTTCTTATCCATCCTCTGACCTGTAGTTTAACATCACCTTGTAAAGGACTTGCCTAGAGTTCTGGTAGGCCACGTTACTGACTCACCATAAGTTGGACCTTACTGGAGCATTTATACTACAGTCAATTGAAACCCCATGACTATAGACAGGTGATCATAATTTAATTAATCATGTGACTTTAAAAAACATTTGGATGCACCAGTGATGATTTAGAGGTGTCATATTAAACGGGGTGAATACTAAATGCAATCAATTATTTTGTGTTTTATATATGTCATTAATTTAGACCACTTTGCAGAGATCTGTTTTCACTTCGACATTAAACAGACATTTTCTGTTGATTGATTTCAAAAAAGTATTCAATGCCCTATAAAAAAAAAGAAAATATCCAATTGGGTGACAGTTTTCATAGACACTGAAAGTGGTTTTAGATTATTACTAATGTGTGCATGTTTTACAGAAATTACATAATAATGGTTTAAACATGGGGGTGGAATTTAAACATTTAAAATAATCCCCTTAGACTTCTCATAAACATTCTAATAGGTACTTTTTAGAATTCTTGAACTGGCATACCTGTGGGGCTTCACCTACTATAATTGCTCTCTTATATACACCTTCTAAACTATCAAATATTTTATTGCAGAAGTTTTTACTGTTAAAACTAATTTGTGTGTAATATCGCCTAATGTTATCCTTATCAGTGATTTTAATGTACACTCTGATACAAATTATTTTATTGAAATGCTTGATTGTTTTAATTTAACTCAATATGTGAACTTTTCAACCTATAACAGAGATCATATTTTAAACTTCGTCTGCTGCTCTGACATCATACCAAACAATCTTATTTCTATTGAATTACCCATCTTGGATCATAAAATGCTTACATTTATGTTAGCTTACCTCTCAGTAAATTAAATGTTTAGCCTGTTATTTAATTTCGTAATATCACACCATCAAAACTAGTAGACCATTACAATGTTGTTCTGTCTTCTGCTCTCAATACATTGGATCCCTTAAAAACACGGACTGTTTCATTTATTCACAATGCTCCCTGCATGGTTCACACCTGAATTCTGTCAGCTCAAGGCATTGTCACTGGATTGTCTAGCTAACAAAACAGGTTTTGTTGTACATAAGGAAATGCATTCATATCATATGTTACAATACAAAAATGCTCCATTTGCTGCAAAAACTGTACACTACTCTATCATTAATAGAGGAGGGGAAATACTAGAGCTCTTTATCACAGTGAATAGGCTAATTACACCACCAGAAAATGTCATTCACCATAACTTTACTGTTAAGCACTGCTGTGCTTTTTTGGATATTCTTTAACTCAAAAAACTGAAAAAAATTCACCAGCAACTTGCTTCTTCTGTCACTGTAGAAAATAACATACTTTCCATTATCAAACATATTCCCTTACCAACCACCTTATTCTCAGAGTTCAGTTTACCAGCTGAAAAAAGATTTCTCTGAGCTTATAACAAAATCCAATTCTTCCACTTGCCAGTTGGATCAAATACCTACAAGCCTTGTTAAGTCCAGTTTGCCACATATTTCCCCATTGATAACTATTATAATTAACTCTTACCTTACTACTGCCATGGTCCTCCTCTCATTAAAAGTGGCTTTAATTACTCCAATTCTGAAAAAACCTGGCTTAGACCCTGATATCCTTAATAATTTGCGGCCTATTTCGAATCTCCTATTTATATCAAAAATTCTCAAAAAGGTAGTTGTCTCCCAACTTCAGTCCCATTTTTAAAAAAATAACTGCTTTGAACAGTTTCAATCTGGCCTCCATCCTCAACAACAACTGCCTCAAGCAAAATTACAAATGATCTTCCGTGTGCAGCTGATTTTTGTACTACTTGATCTCAGCTTCGCATTTGACACCATATACCATCAGAAATCTTCGAAACGTCTAGCTAGTTTTGGAGTCAGTGGCCTTGTCCACCAACGGTTTTATTCCTACCCCACTGACAGGAGGCAGTTTGTTCAAGAGAAGGGCTTTAAGGAAGTAAAGCAGTAGTTACTCAGGGAGTCCCACAGGGTTCTGTTTTGGGTCTGCTTCTTTTTCTCATCTACATCTTCCCAATAGGCAATATATTTTGACACCATGGCTTTAAATTTCACTGTTATGCCAAAGACACACAGCTTTATCTATCAACTAAATCTATTTCCATTTTACCTCCAAATACCCTTACGGCATGTCTCCAAGACATAAAGTCATGGATGACACATCATTTTCTCCAACTAAATAGCAATAAAACTGAGGTCCTCCTCATTGGTTCTAAATCTACACTCACTAAGGTTAACAGTTCTTCCATTTTAATTAACAACACTATTAAAAACATATTTTCCCAGGTTAAGAGTCTGGGTGTCATTCTAGACAGTACTCTTTTTTTCATCCCATATAAATAATGTTTCTCTGACTGCTTTCTTTCATTTCTGAAACATTGCTAGATTCCGTCCTGCTCTTACGCAACATAGTACTGAAGTATTAGTTAATGCCTTAGTCACTTAACAAATATAGATTACTGCAATGCCATTCTATCTGGCATCCCAAAAAACATATCCCTCACCTACAACTTATACAAAACTCTGCTGCTTGGATAATTACCTGTTCTAAGTCCACTGACCATATTCTCTTCCAGCTTCACTGGATCTACTAGAAACTGACAATCCCTCTTGCTCCCTCAGATACTCATCTGCAGCTTTACTTTCTGTACCACATATTTAACTCTGTTCTCTGGGAACTACAGCATTTCCTCATAGTGCCCCTCATTTCTGTAATTCTCTTCCCTCTGACATTCATCTGCTGGACTTAATAACACAATTCAAACCTGCTCTCAAACATATCTTTTCAAACTGGAATACCAACTGTGATTTTACTACTGTTACAGCCGGCTGTTGTTTATGTTTGTTACTACTTTTGTACCCTTATTGCTATTTGATTTTATTGTTCTATTTGTTTTTATCTTTAATACTGTTGTTTAATTCCTTGCAATGTGACATTGAGTGCTAAAAAAGGTGCCTATTAAATAAAAAATTTTATTAATATAATATTAATAAATATATTATTATTATTGATTGTAAACCCTTTGTATGATTTGAAATGCAAAATTAGCTACCACGATTTTAAATCATCTAATATTACATAATATGTATAATTATTTTTAGTGACATAGATGCCATTCACTATAAAAACAATGACAGTGTTTTTCATTAATGAAAAAAAATAAAAAAATAATTTCTAAAAACCTACTATATCTGTTGATCAGACAAAGTTAAAGCCTTATACTCACTAAGATCTGATTCAACACAGCATCGTCATTTTATTATTGTGTATTACATCTTACCTTAGAGTTAAAGATAATACATCTTATATCTGAAATTGCTGTCATTATGGTTTTTAATTTACTTTCTAACTCTGCTTTGCTCTTTTGCACAAATGATGTACACCTTTGAAGAAATTCTTCTGGACTCTAGAAAAAAAATAGAATAAATATGTCAGCTGGGCACACAAGGGATGTTCTACTAGAAAATTACCTTTCACATGCTTAAGAGTTATAGTTCTGTTTTTCATCTGTAAAGCAATCCTAAACTTAGTTGCTGACACTCAGAAATCTATAGGTTTGTTAAGGGATTGCAGTCATTGCAGAAAGGGCATAGAAAGTGAATTAAGCAGGCAAATACAATATCTCAAGTGCAAAAAAAGTGAAGCTTTGCCTATTAAGGGCAGTCAGTGCAGTCTAATCTTCTTCTGGTGTTATTTACAGTCCAACATTCTAAAACGCTTAATTGAAAGCATAGCTTAGGGGCACAGTGTGCAGATCTGGTGATCCAGCAATCAAAAGAGTGGCCATCCAAATAATGATAGGCCATTTTTCTTCTGCATATGTTACTAGCTGTTGCTTTAATTATTTTTACATCTGCCATTAAAGCAGTGGCATTACAGGTGGGGTTGTGAAGCACCCCAAGTCCCAGGCTAGGGGAGCAATAAAAACAGCGGCTAATGGTTTTTATTTTTTTTTCAGGCAGCAAAACAAATGTAAAGTAAAACTTGGGACAGAATAGGAATGAAAAGAAAAAAACAAACTCAAGAAAATGTGATGAAGCCTTTCTTGCTATCAGGTTCACTGTCAGTATGGCCCTAGTTGAGCTTAGACTGTTGTCAGCTTATAGTATGAGGCCAAACAAATTAAGAAAGCATATAGAAACATTACATCCCAGCTAGGTCAATAAACCACTTGACTTTTTTCAGAGAAATCTAAAAACATACCGTGAGCAGGAAAGTTGCTTAGTAAAAGTGACAACAGTGAACACCAAAGAACAAATACTGTAGCCTCATAGAGTTGCACAAAGCAAGAAAGCACACACAATAACAGAGAAGCTCATTCTGTTCTCTTGGATGAGATTTCAAAACTAAAGGCTACCCCACTGTCAAATGACAAGACTGCAAGACACATATGTGACATTTCAAACGACTTGGAAGAACAACTCATGGAAAAACTAATAGAATCGCATTTAGCTATAAAAGCTGATGAGGCTACTGACAGCAATAAAGACTGGTTGTTCATTGCTTACATGTGCTTTGTTGATGCCAATTTGCTGTTTTGCAAGTAGAACGCAGAATGACAGCTATGGAACTGTTTAAGATTCTTGACTGTTATCTGACAGAACATGGGCTGAAATGGGAGTACTGTGTGACCATTTGCAAGGATGGTGCACAGACCATGTCAGAGTAAATAATTGGATTGCATTCTGTAATCAACAGTGTCTCTCCAAACATTCAGTGCACAAACTGCTTTTCACACAGACAAGCTATGGCACCAAGGAAGATTAGCCCTGCGCTACAAGAAAGGTCAAGTGCTTCCAAAGGGGGACAGGACAGAAAATGTTTGAGAACCACTGCATTAAAGTGACCCAACAGTTTCTTTGTGTTATGCTTTCCCCTTGCTAACACTGTTAATACACGGTTTCCCTCATTGTTAGCTTTGGCATAATCGTGAAGCTTAAATTAAGTGTTTGTGATTGTCTAGGGTGAAAAAATACTTAATCAGCATGTCTTTCAACAACCCCACCCTGATTTGAAAACAAAAGCTAAAGTTTCTTCAAAGTACTGTATAAGGCAATAGATCAGAGGTCTCAAAATCAAATCAGGAGGGCTGCAATGTCAGCTTGTTTTTGTTCCAGCCATTTTTCATTAGTACTCAATTGTGGCTGCTAATAGGGCATACTTTATTTATCTTAACTTTAATTGACTTTCTTTTTAAGATTCAGAACTCTTCATTGTTTCTTTTTCTTAACCAGCAGCCAAACAATACTGAGATACAAAGTTAAACAGTGGCAAATGCTATCAAGTTAACCGGTTATCTGTTGGTTTGCTGTGCATCTTGCCTTTAGTTTCAGTAGTACAGTTGCTGGGAAAGGTTGTCAGAAGCTTGTGGATAAAGGATGATGTGGTGTGAATGGTAATCTGCAGGAAGTGACTGTGAGTATTTGTAGAAAGTGTGTTAAAGTAGTACAGAATGAAGTTGTAAGTGAACATTTATAGTTGTTTGTCATTCTTTACAGGTGTATGTTTATTCATGATTTAGTCACATCTGCACACTTACTATCAATCCTGAAAGTAGTTCATCACCATTGAATAGCACTGATTTGTATATCACAGCTAAAATTCCGTCAATTACATCTTCTTTTATTCTTATTACTCTTTCAGCAAGGTGTTTAAGCCTTAAAAGACAAAACATTGAAAAATAAGTAGTTTAAGAGAGGTGCTCAAAAATCACACAATGCAGTTTTGAAATGATTTCTTTTGCTAAAATTCACCTTCTAGACCAGTGCTTTTCAATCTTTGTGTACGATGACACCCCAATAACTTTCAAAATTCTTCTTCACACACTAAATATTAGGCATGTTGCATTTACTGTATACATGTAGCTAGATTCTAAAAGGTGAGCAGATAAAAAGCTGTGCTTACATTTACTAATAATTTTTTATTTAAAGATAGACATTTAATCATTAGTCTACAGTCACTTAGTAGTTTACAAATGACTGGTGAGATTTACAAATGTATTTGATGTTAGGTTGACTATAAGTCAATTTAATTCTCGTTTTTTCAGCAAGAATTTTAAAACTTTTGCATCTTGATGCTTTTCTCTTTATTGAAAAATAAACAAAAAAGGCATAGGACTTAAGTGTAACCATTAAGGCTTTGGATTTTAAACCCTGAGGTTGTGGGTTCAAATCCTGCTCCTGACACTGTGTAACTATAAGCAAGTCACTTTACCTGTCTGTGCTCCAACTGGAAGATCAAACTGTATTTCGGATCTTGTAAGTCATCTTAGATTAAGATGTAAACCAAATAATTGAATGTAAATTACTGTTTTTATCATCACACCTTAAAAATCCCGATTTCAAATATCCCTCACCGTACATGCATTGTATTTTTTCTGTACTTTCCAAGACTGCCCAAAGAAGGTGGACACCATACTTAACTGTACTGTTATTAGTGAAACATACAGTCTTTTGCTTTTTAAGAACACATCTTCATAGTGTATTTTAGTATAGATATTCCTACCCTTATCCCTTCTTTTGGAAATAACATCATGACTATCAAAGAGCCATTCATATTACATTTCACATTTACATTTATTTGCTTAGCAGGCACATTTATCCAAAATGACTTACAAAAGAGTTAAACATTCAAGAATCCCATTCTAGTTCACTCTTAAACCTGAGATACTTGAATTTCTCCTTCTTTACGCTAAAACTATAAAGCGCCCATTGCAGCAAGCAAACCTGGGTTTAATCAGTCAGTCATCATCCAACCCGCTATATCCTAACACAGGGTCATGGGGGTCTGATGGAGCAAATACCAGCCAACACAGGGCGCAAGGCTGGAACAAATCTCGGGCAGGGCACCAGCCCACCGCAGGGCAAACACACACACACACACCAAGCATACACTAGGGATAATTTAGGATCGCCAATGCACCTAACCAGCATGTCTTTGGACTGTGAGAGGAAACTAGAGCACCCGGAGGAAACCCACGCAGACACGGGGAGAACATGCAGACTCCATGCAGGGAGGGCCTGGGAAGCGAACCCAGGTCTACTTATTGCAACACAGCAGCACTACCACTGCACCACCGTGCCGAAACCTGAGTTTATTTCTTGTTAAATGAACTGCAAAAACACTGTTGAATTCCTGATTTTCTACTGATTAGAATAATTGCTTTAAATTTACAAATTTAAATCAGCTTCTCAACTTCAGAACTGAAAAATGTAAAAAAAGAAAACTAAGTTTAGTTTAGTCTCCTGCATTATTCTTTGACCAAATGCTTCTGCCCTTAACACTTAACTAGCATTCCATACGAAGAAGTGTCAGATTGGGTCACCACCTATCTCCTGTCCACCAGACATTTTAATAAAGACTGCTAGAAAAAGAAGGAAAATTGAATAATGCCTTCAATTAATGTGCTTAGGCAATCAAAAGCAAGTTTGTCTGGGTCTCTTGTGTGAGCTACAGGTAGAAAAAGGAAGTCTACACTGTACCCCGCTTCGCTTTCTCTTTGATTCTGTAACTTTGTGCCCACAGAATCATGTTTTTGTGAGATAGCTTGTATTTTAAAGTGTCACAGTCTTTTGAAAGTTGCATCTTTTATCTGCAACTTCACACAACTGTACATAAATCATAAGCAGTGCATGCTTTAGGGATGCATCTTTAGCAAAAAAGTAAAAATATTAATAAGAGCAAGAAATATATAAAAGCACATATGATACAAAATACGAATAATATACTTCATTCTAATATAATCATGTACAGTATATAATTACTTTTAATATGCACATTTGAATCCTATTTCTTGGATAATTTGAAAACCCTACTGTGCACTTATTTTCTCTGTATTGAAAGTCAAAATTTAAATTAAGGTTTTAAAACAAATCAATACTTTTATTTACAGAAAATACAAATTAATGTGTTAATACCCCTCAAAAAGATGTATTCTAGACAGAATACTGAGGCACTAGTATTAGTAGTCATAGAGCACTCCTACAGTACTGGGTACACGGTTAGTGAACCAGCCTTGGACTGGGATCCAGTCAGCTGTAAGGCACACTTACCCAAAAGATACAATTACTCATAAAGCGTGGAATTAACATCAACAATTAACCTAAAATGTAGAAGGAGAAGACATGAAGAGGTACAAATAATAACAGAACAGATTTATTTTAATAGGCAAAATCGTTCAGGAACTGCCTAGAGGTTTGGTATGCAGTACATGCAGACATGCATCCACAAAATCTTAAAATCAAGGCACAAGTAAAAGAATATAAAAGTCTCAGGAAAATTAAAATTTGCAATGAAAGGGTAATGTACAATATTATTTGTAATTGTCAGGCTTTATACACTGCCTCTCCATTTACAGTATGTGATGGTGTGGTATTCAACAATGATACTTGAAAGCAGTGAAGTGGTGCACTGTTAACAAAAAGTGTCAAGGCAAATACTGGTATAATCCAACCATCCATTTTCTGAACCCAAACTTTCAAATACCAAACTGCAAAAAGCTACAGTCTTTATCAAAAGCAACATCCACAAGACAGGATGGCAGTTCAACACAGGGCACATACACACAGGTATAATCCATTACTCCATCCATCCGTTTATCAAAACTGTCAACTTCATTAGCGTGTTTCAGGGAGTCAGAACCAACCCCAGCAAGCAGCAGAAAGTGCAAGGCAATAATCAGCCTTGGACAGACCATTGTACACTGAAACAAACACACACACACTGACTCATACAGCAATTGAGAGCTGTCAATCTGAACAACATGCCATGTTTGAGATATAGGAGGAAACTGTAATTTTGAGACAGCAGTGCTAACCACTGCACCTGTATGTCACTGCATATCAATTCACACCAAAAATTATTTAGAGTTAATTGTTAACATATTTAGAATGTAGGAGGAATTTAGAGGCTGGGGACCAAGGTCTCAATAGTCGTGAGGCAGTAGTACTAACCAATAACCCACTGAATATAAATAAATATATATATATAAAATGCTTCGCTTAGAAACTTGACAGAGTGGTACATCATGATCAATAGGTCTCCGCCAAGAAAGGACATCTCACTATATCAGTACTTAGGGGTATATACAATAGAAAACAAAATAATCAAAAATCTCAGAAACGCTTTGATGAATTTGATTTCAATTTTGGTGACATTATAGGAAAAGAAAATTAGCTGACCAGTGTTTTTTATTTGTCCATAGTTGTCAATAATAGAACTTTGATGAGTATGCTATGCTAACATGCTCTGTCAGAATCCCAAAGGGAAAAACTAGCTGCTGCTCAGCGGCCTGTTTGAGGCATGCCTATGTATACAAATAAAGGCTCCCAGGAGATGAGCGGTGTAGATGAAGAGCATCACTGAGCAATTGGGTATACTGACAAGTGAAGAGGAGGATGTGTCTTAAACAGGAAAAAATCAGCATTGACATGTGTCGTACAACCAGAGCAATGAAGTGGAAGGAGGAAAGTTCTGCCAAAAAACTTTTATTTCCATACACAACACCTGTTTCAAGTTGTATATTGGTTTAGATCAATTAAAATGGAATCCCTTTTGATTGATAACATTCAAAGTCTGCACCACATAATAAGTGTAAACAAAAATGGAAATTGTTCATTTTATAGTGTATCAATGTGTGACTGCACTACACATGTATTAGGTTTGGAAATCAGTATCAGATTCTCTAATTTGTAACAAGACAGTGGCCATGATACAAAGATTCTCATATAACACAAATGGTGACTATTACAATAATGTAATGTATATGAATGATTTGTAAAATCACTCAGTTTTACTCTACCACTTGTGAATTGTTACCTGCATCAGGAATCTTTACAAGTATATTTGAAGTTTACAAAAATGGAGTACTATTTGCCAAATATGTTGTAAATGGTCAGCCACTTAAAAGAATGTGCTTCACAGGAGCTTTAGCCAGAAGTCATTTTGAAGTTTACAAACTTATTAGCACTACTGATCTTGCTCACACTCTATATACTACAATATACTACATTCTCCTGCTTATGTAGTGTGACCCAAATATGCCAAAACTACACTAATAAAACAGGAAAATATTAGCACCATACTAGATATATAGACATCTGACAAAATTAATAATAATAACTAAATATGCACAAAAAGTCTATACAGCAACAAACTTGTAGTTGCTAAATATACATGAACAAATCCCAATGTGAACAGACTTGTATTTGCTAAATATGCACAAAAAATCCTAAAGTGAAAACACTTGTGTTTGCCAGACATACACAAAAAATCCTGAAATAAACAGAATTGATACATATACACAAAAATTCCCAAAATAAAATGAGATGCAGTTGTTAAATAGATACATAAACAGCCAGAAACAGGGCTGCTGTTACTAAATACTATATGACTTAAAACATATTGATATGAGAGAAACTACTGTTTGACAAGCAAATAAAAAAACATATTTATCTTGGCTCAAGAACCAAAATTATGGATTTAATTATAATTCACACATGGACTATTAATCTAATAAAGAAATTAAGTTAAGCTGCTATTGTCTTTTAATGACATGAATGTTAAATGTCCATATTGTTGTGCATTGAAACAAACCAACATACCACCTGGAATATGCTGCAAAAGTGGAAAAATCTAATTAAAACTCCTTAAAGACGTAACAGGTGAAATTTTGTAACACAGTTAGTAACGTATATGAAGTAAAATAAATATATGTTGTTCACCTCATATTCATTAAATAATTGTTCATTTATTCTATAAGCATTATACAGCGTATAAAAAAAAACAATTTTAAATTAAAAATGGTCTATTTTCATCACAGTATTATTTCTCTTTTTTACAAAATGGGGAGAAATTGTCACACTTACATTATTATGTAACAATAACAGACATTAAACATACTTAACATTAAACCAAATGTTTTAATTGGACCGTCTCTGACTATTTTCATATACAGCAGGAACCAACACATGGATTTTATGCTTTAATTAGAAAAGTGCATCCACTTTTGTTTAGGAAAAAATACAGTTTAACATTTAAAAAAAGAAAAGCCAAAATAAAGACAGTTTCTTGTATATATATTCAATGAGAAAATTAATAAATTAAAGGATAATCAGAAAACCAGGAATTTGACGCTCTCTTTCACTTTAGCAAGTGTAAATGTTTAAAGAATTACTACCAAAAGAACATGTAAGCAATGTACAGTACCTGGAGATGTCAGAATAAGCCTGATGTAAGAAAGCTTCAATGTCAACGCTACTCCAGGACAACACTGAAAGACCTGGCTGAAAACTTTGGTTTACAGCCTCCAAATAAACTGTGAATTCTGATGCCAAGCATTCTGGAATGGCCCTCTTAATTTGTTGAAATTCTTTCAGAAGATCTTCAAGGTGTCTTTTATACATTTTGTATTTTTTCTCCTGTAATAAGAATGTTTATTTAGTAAAACATTTAAATGTAAATTGGGACTGAACTAAGTAGTAGTTTTGTGCTAATATCAAGATTCAAATGTATCACAATTCAAAATCCGTTCAATTTTGCTCATGTACAGTATACCCTTAGACTCTATATGTATCTATCTATCTATCTATCTATCTATCTATCTATCTATTATATACAGTACAGGCCAAAAGTTTGGACACACCTCCTCATTCAATGTGTTTTCTTTATTTTCATGACCATTTACAGCACTCCATCACTCTCCTTCTTGGTCAAATAGCCCTTACACAGCCTGGAGGTGTGTTTGGGGTCATTGTCCGGTTGAAAAATAAATGATCGTCCAACTAACCTGACTTCTGCACAACACAACTGCTGGTCCCAACCCCATTGATAAAGCAAGAAATTCCACTAAATAACCCTGATAAGGCACACCTGTGAAGTGAAAACCATTTCAGGTGACTACCTGTTGAAGCTCATCGAGAGAATGCCAAGAGTGTGCAAAGCAGTAATCAGAGCAAAGGGTGGCTATTTTGAAGAAACTAGAATATAAAACATGTTTTCAGTTATTTCACCTTTTTTGTTAAGTACATAACTCCACATGTGTTCATTCATAGTTTTGATGCCTTCAGTCATGAAAATAAAGAAAACACATTGCATGAGGAGGTGTGTCCAAACTTTTGGCCTGTACTGTACATATTAACTGTATATGTATTGCCTACAATTTCACCTTAAAAGAAAAAAAATAAAACAATTCAGCTGTAAAATGTATTACCTTTTTAAGTAAATGATTGACTAAATTCTCTAATATCAGAGAGAAGAGAACAACTGTAGCACATGATGAAGAAGGGTCCTTACTTATAGCAAAGTGAATGCAATAGCACTAAATGAAGCCTCAATATAAAATTTCAGGCATGCCTGTTCTGCAGTGTGCTAATGCAGCCAAATGGAAAGTCGTCAAGCAGGATTTAAAACAAGACTGTGCTATATTTCAAGTGCACAGAAAGCTTGAATAAAATTATAAAATTAAAGAGCATTCTCTTTAGCAGAATGATTATCATGACTTTTGCACTTCTAGAAACCTTTAGCACTATTAGGTCACTTTAAACAGATTATTTTATAGAGGCTATGTCTTAGCTTGCTTTGTCAGAATTAGAGCATTCATTTTTCTTGAGATCTTCTAATAAGCTTTAGCATCACAAGGAATTTCTGTGCTGTATAATGGAGTTTCTGTAAAGTGACTGTATTTTTTCCTGTGATATGAAAAAAGAGGGTCATACAAGTATCCAATGACATTGATAAACCTCGCCTAATCCAACATGCAATGTATTTATGTGACGATGCGTGTTCACCTCCATGCTCCCTTTCAGCTTCTGGGAGCCCTTCAACCCATCACCGTCGGTAATGTCACCAATGAGCTTAGTAATGAGGCAACAACAAAGCAAGGGGATGGTGCAAAAGTGTCAAGTGCTTTTATTAAAACAGCCAACAAAACAAAGTGTTCAAATTAAAAAGTGCAGTGTCCAAAGTCATTAAATAAATAATCCATAAAATTGAAATGTGGAGGTTAAAAACAATAGAAAAAAGTCTTCTTAAAAATAACGAGGTTAAAATATAACAGGAAGCATTCTTTTAAAAACGAGGTTAAAACACAAAGCCCGGTGTCTTCTTTTACTTGTGACTCCCCTGCGTCTCTCATCCAGGCTATGCACCAGGGGAGTCACCCTACTTGCAGCTGACCTTCTCTGTGCCTACTTCAGCTGTTAGGATTGCCTCACCGATCCCTGGCTCCGGTCGGCTCCTCCTGACAGCGACTTGGGATTCCTCAACGACCAGGGCTCCCACGCTGGGGACACCACGTCCCAAGTTCCGACTCCCGCAGCCTTACGTGGAGAGTCCTCTGCCTTCTGGTCACGCCAGCCCTTCAAAATAAACTCTGCGGGAGCAACCATAACTACTACTCCCCGGGTGTCGGCCAAACACCCAGGCTGCCTGCTCAGCTGCTGCGAGCCAGCTCTCACTTGCTTGTTCTCCCGCACCAGCTTTCTCTCTCTCCCCACTGCTTCCTGCTTTCCTCTACAACCTCCGTTCTCTTTTTTTTTTTCCCTTAACCGTCTCGGACTTCTCTTTATAATGGACGTGGCAGCTGTGGCAATCAGCAGTTCCCGGGAACAATTACGGAGCAGACTGTCTCTCAACTGTGCACTTAGGTGAGAAACATCCGCAGCACGAATCCACCGGGAACCGCTTCGGCCACACTACCACGCCCCCTCGCTAAGCCGTGAGCGTGGTGATTATTTATTTAAAAGTGGCTCTTTCATCGTGAGCTGTGGACCCGCTACACCACAATTTATCTTTGAGAATTTCTGAAAATATAATGCAATATTTTACTAGATTGTATAAATTAAATTTTATATATTGTATGATTACCCTACTGTACATCTTACATCGTTTATTGGTTATTCTTTTATACTTTATATAGTTATGACTTTTTTAGTTAAGTTTTAGTTTTTTATTTAAGCCCTAGTCTTTTATTCCAATGGAGGATCATTTGGGTCAGGACCTGAAACTATGTGCATTGATTACAAGACATGAAGCAATCACCAAAATAATGCAAGTCCATCACAGAGCAGTGGTGCAATTAATAATCAATTCTTTTGTGTTTATATTTGTAATTAATTCAGGTCACTTTACTGAGATCTGTTTTCAGTTTGACATTAAAGAGTGTTTTTCTGCTGATCAGTGTCAAAAATGCAAATTAAATCTACTGTGATTCAATGCCGTATAACAATAAAATGTGAAAACTTTCAGGGGGAAGGTGAATGCTTTTTATAGAGTACTGTACACAAAAAGAAGAACACCTAACTGTGCTGTCATTTGAAAACTAAATTCTTAACCTGTGAAACAGCAGCCCTATATAATTTTAGAATGGATTCATTACAAATATATTTTTACATACTGACATAAATTATGTAGGCTAACTAATTATATAAAAAGATGAAATAGTTACCTGCTTTAAAGATAACAAAACCGACTGAGGAACCTGTAGTTTCAATTTAGACATCCATTTGCTTTCTTCAAAAAGCTGAAGAATTCTGTATGTGAAAAAGATATTAAATCAAATCTGTTAATCAGACGAGTATTATGTATTGGTACAAAATAATAAAATGAATAATAAAATAATATTTTTGACTGTTCATAGCTTTAATATGATATAAAAATCCATACATGCATAGGAGTTAAGTTAGCCAAAAGATGCAACTACTGTCACTGTTGTGCTGTATATATTGAATAGAATTTGGAAAACTGGACTTGTGTATGGTGGGTTAGCTAGCAGGAAACTACACGTCATAGATTTATATTATATTTGAGCCCCCTTTATGGTTAGAAAATCGTTATCTTTTCAAGTCTGAACAGTATATCTTTAGCTACCAGGAAACTACACGTCATAGATTTATATTATACTAGCAAAATACCCGCGCTTCGCTGCAACGAAGTACTGCCTTTAAATTTTTGATAAGAAGAAAATTAAACCTTTTTAAACTGAGGGAAAATATACCAATAATTATTTGTTAAGGATCTCTTTGTATACCACATTGTGAGTTCGGCCCTCCGGTTTTAATATGACCAAGCTGTGTGCTGAGCTTACTCTTGAGCATGCAACGTACAGTTGGCCATATGATAAGCAATCTTGCCCCAAATCTCATAGCTTGGATTGCTGCTGTCATAATCAGTTTGAGTTTCATGGTTTGTTTCAATTACGACAGTATTTGCAGGACTTGTGTTGAAGTAACATTCGGCATCTGTCAAGCGTTGTAAGTATACAACCGGTTTCATCGATAACTTCACATCCAGCTTTTGAGAGTTTAAACATTCATAAACATCAAAGTGTCCACTACTCAAATCGTCACCTGTGAATCTAAGATGTTGAAGAGGCATTGGCGGTTGTCGAAAGGTGTAAAATATTTGGCCATTTCGGTACACTTGAAAGCGACAACCGAACAATTCAGCGGCAGCCATCAACTCACATGCAGATGCATAGGTGAAGGGCTTAAGCATTTCACTCTTCTAGTGCTCCTATGTAGTATAATTATCTCCTGTACCGTCATCAGTCCACACCTTGAGCCTGTCCCAGTCATTCAATACATAAGACACAATGTTCCTCCTGATATCAAGAGTGAGCCTGATATGGCCGTGAAATATGTAACAAAGAGAATGGAAAAGGCAGGTGCCATCTCCGGGCATGGAAACCACTCGGTAAGTGACAGTTCTTTGATCGATGGTGATCACCTCGATAGACATGTTAATGGGGGTACGGTTGGAATGATAAAGGAAATGGGTACCTGAACAATGTAAAGTAAGTCTAAATACCTACACAATAACTATAATCGTAATAAATGAACAATAAAACAGCAGAGAAGCCATGGATTAAATAAAAAGGCTGTAGTTATCAGCAGGGAGACGTGAATCCCGTGGCGAAGCAAGGAAGGGAATGAAGAGACCGGAGCGACGGACGGCCTTATATAGGCAGGCAGCCAACAACGTGGGAGGCGTTGGGATGAGGGACCCAACGGCGCCTCACACGGTGACATAGCTGCAGGCTATGGACGTATATATGTACATAAGTAGGATTCAGTTAGCGTTGGGAACCCGCGTACCAAATTTTTTGAAGATGGGCCCATAAGTAACAAAGACCGTTGAAAAGTTCAATATGGCGGCCGACCTACACGGGAAGTTGGAGAATTAGTGACGTTGGAAAGTTCAATATGGCGGCTGACAGTGGCGTCATACCACCGAAATAAGTACGTACATTGGTTTCGGTTAGCGCAGGGAAGCCACCTACCAAATTTCGTGAAGATGGGGCCATGAATAAGAAAGTTCAACATGGCGGACTTTGTTGACCGTTATGACCGTTACGCATAGAATTTCGAAATGAAACCTGCTTAACTTTTGTAAGTAAGCTGTAAGGAATGAGCCTGCCAAATTTCAGCCTTCTACCTACACGGGAAATTGGAGAATTAGTGAGGAGTGAGAGAGTCAGTCAGTCAGTGAGTGAGTGAGGTCTTTGCCTTTTATTAGTATAGATTTGAACCCCCTTTAAGGTTAGAAAATCGTTATCTTTTCAAGTCTGAACAGTATATCTATCTGTGCTTTTTTTATAATTTGCCTGCTTTCTAATTATGTGATATATGAAGATGTATGCGATGTCTTTGGCATTGTGATGATGATGATGAGTACTTCATAAATTAAAATTAAAAAAAAAAGTAAAAAATGTGTGTAACATTGAGGAAATAAAAAACACAATGTTGAAATGTATTTTAGTTGTTTATAGTCACTTACCTTTGATCGCTGTTAACTAAATGTTCTTGAGTATTGGGATCTCGTATTAATAATGTAGCATTAAGTCCTCGAAGACATCCTTCAGCACGTGACTTCCACTCCTGATACCACAGAGTTTCATATGTAACAAGTGCTGCTGCAATTCTGTTGTACAATTTTACTGTTTGAGAGTAGCTGTAGGATGAAATCTTAACTTTCATTTCTTTGAAAACCTAGAAAGAACAAAAAAAAAAAAGATAGGATTCTGCTATAAAAGGCTCTGATGTTGTGAGGTTAAAATAAATCATTACAATGTACAAAAATGAATTTTAATGCAAAAAAAGGAACATTAACAATGATTCAGAAATAAAAGTATTCCCATTATCAACCAATATTAGACAGAAAACTAATGTTTGTTATCTTGATGGTTTCACATATTCCATTTAATGGTATTACTGTCAGTATGGCAGCCATTTCGGTTTTCTCTAGGAAAAAATAACAGCTATCATGAAAGTTCATATAAGAATGGAGAAATACACAGTATAATATACTAATGGTTTTCTTAAGGAACTGAAGTTATAATTTTCAATTCCTAGCTAAATAATTTTGTAGGTGCAAGTCACACATGTGAATTGAAAAGAGAATTGTGCAGGATAAATTCAGGCAGTGACAGTTCTAATTTCTGAAAGGACGTTGATAATGCAATCAATTTAAATTACAGAATATAAAACACGGTAAAGGATACTTTAAAGGAAATCAAAAGATGTTATTTTTTCTAGAATATCTCTATATATAATCTTCATTTGGATCTTGATCTTTGTTTGTCCGCGAATTCATTAGAAGAAGTAGCACTAGATGGCAGTAGAGAGACAGCTAAAACATAGGCATTGCATTAAGAATCTCCTCCAGGCTTATACTACTGAAGACTGTAGTACTCCAGTCACACCTCAAAACACAGACATTCAAACTAAACAAATTGTTGTGCTTTAAATTAACTAAAGAGATCTTCATTTAGATCTTGATCTTTGTTTGTCCGCGAATTCCACGCATGCGTAGACCACCTTCCAGCTTAGTACGTTGTTGTTACTCACAGATGTCAACAATGTGCTGGAATAACGAAAGGGGTGGTGGACAGTGTTACGCTGGTTAGCTCCTGAGGCCTGGTTAGAGAATAAGATTGCCGAAGATAAAAGGTGCGTGCCTACATAACATATTAATGAAAGAAAGACAGTGGGTAAAATGAATGACAACGTAACAGCACGTTCCGGAAATTATTACTGTTACGTTGTAGCCGGCAAGTGCTGCGCGTCTCACAGTTGTACCGTGGCTTGCTCACATGTCAGTGAAGTGATCCCTATTTCTACTTTAAAGAGCATGGATACCTATGTGTCCCCTTTTTATAACCATTACTCCTTGTATATTGCCTTACTCTTTGGATTACCACAAAGCAACCTGCGAGATTGGAGGAAGGTTGAGAATACATCGTGAGAGGAAACGATAGCATCGTGAAAACGAGACGGACTGTGAACGGACAGAAGCAGAAATGCTCCTACACCACCACATAATTACTATTCGGACAGTGATTCCAAGTAGGCCGTTCCTATCGAATCAATGTCCAAGGGTTTTCTTTTGTAATTTTGTTTCCTTTATAAAAAATCATAATGCTGTGCGACAAAGGGCCCAGTTCACGGCTAGCAGCCACGTTTAAACTGGGAGCCCTTCACAGACAACTTTAACACACGCAACGTAGTTGGGCGCACATGGCTAGTAAAGTAATAGAAATTGAACACATTTCTTAATATATAAAAAAATTAATAGAAATTGAACGTATGAATATCAAATTTAAAAGAACAATGTGGGACATATCTTTTCTATGATAAGATATAATTTTATAGTAATAAACAATACTTAAAATCACTTAAGTAGTGTTGATAATTATTACTCTGCATGTAGTTTTGTATACAATACACACATAAGACCAAGAAACAAAAACAAGGATATAGCTGGGACTTAAACCATGATACTACTCATTTGTAGTCAGATATGCTCCCAACTATCCTGTTCTACATTTACCTTGGACCAGAATTAAAATGGCCTTTTCTGAGTTTTAAATATAAAAAAAAACATAGATTTTTTTTTCGCTACTAAATCAAGTTTTCAACGAAGTTGGAATTTTATTGGCCTCAGGGCCTCAAGATTTATCCATTAGTGAAAAACATTTTTCCTTAGGATGTCTGGAAACGTCCAAGAGTTTCAGGTATCTTGGTTACTATGTCAGTCAGGAACATATAGCTTTAAATAAGAGATGTAGGTTTTAAGTAACTCTGTTGTCACAGGAGTCTGGGGGACAGACCCAGCCGGGACGTCATCAGGCACCTGGAGCATATCCGGGTGGAAATAAAAGGGGCCGCCTCTCTACAATCAGACAGCTAGAGTTGGGAGTGGGAGCAGGACGAAGCTCCCGTGGAGAGAGGAAAGGCAGCCCACGGACAGTGAGAGAAAAGCCCGGATTAGGGGTGATTAGTGCTGGGAGGGACTCTGTTTATTTGTGAATAAACGTGTATGCTTTATAAAGATGTGGCCTCAGTCTGGTGGTGTTCAGACCCGGGTTCTCACACTGTCATCTGTTTATTTAATTTGTCTATAGCTAGAAACACATAATTATAACTAATAACCTAGAAAACAATTTAAATAAATAAATAAAACATGACGAAGTGCTTACAGAAGGTGTCATCAATACTACTGTGTATTATATGAAATTAAAAAAAAAACTGTAGCAGATTTAAGGTATGTTCTAAACAACTATTCTGCACTATTTCTGTTATGTTTTTAACAATAATGATGTTTAGCCATTTTTACAATCAAACCATTATACTTTGTTATTACAGATTCTGTGTGCACAGGACATCATGTACAGGATACAACAAGGTTAATAAATAGGGATTCTATGCTTAAAAAATGAAGTGAAATAATAATAATAATAATAATAATAATTCATTACATAAATAGCTTCTGTTCATGCAACAACATATATGACTAGAAAATAGTGGCCATCTTGCTTGTTAGAGTACCTTACTGAGTACCAAAATAGCACATTTTTTCTTTCACTTGAGGCATTAAATATATTTCTTTGCAATCATTTCTAGATTCTATATTTTGTAGTAATGATTTTAAAGTTCTGTTTAAAGTAATGTCATTAAAAGCCAATAGCCGCTTAACGTAATTTATGATTTTACAGGCACTCTCTTGTTGTTTAACTCATGCTTTGCTGCTCTGTGTTCATCTTGGGCTTCATTCAGTACATATTATTTGATAGAGGCCAATTATTAACTTGTAAATTATTTGACCATTGATAACTTACATCTGCTCACTAAAATTGCATTAACATTTTATGGTGCTTATGAATCTGCATACACATGCTAATGAATCTGTAATGTTACTAAAACTGCAACACATTACCATATTTTGCTGCTACATACAATGGAATAACTAAAACTGGATATATAATAGTATTTGCAAATCTCCTTGCCAAGAATAGTAATCTAACATTATTAAATTCAGACAAGAAAGTAAACTAAAACAATGACATGACAAAGAGAAAATGGTTACTGTTACTAATTAGTGATTCTGTTACTAATTTGGTACAATTTCTAAGGAAGCATTTTGATCAATCACAGGTCTACAAAAAAAATTTTTTTTCAGGTGCCAAGGTTTTTTGAATGGATTTGGGGTATTTTGAGGGTGCTGAATTCAAAAATCCCATTACTTTTGCTGAATTGGTTCTAGTTTTTGAGATAATGGACATCCATGAAAATAATGCATTCCCCCAATGCGACTTGTGTGTGATAACAAATATAATAGCTTTTGGTCTGTCTTTTGACTCTTTAACAGTGTCTTAGGTAATGAAATATCTCATATAATTATATTGTATTTCAATTTGTAGGCCTACAATGCTATAAAAGCGACTTTTTGAAGCCAGAATTCAACTGTGAATTTGCAGAGGAAAGAAGTTGGCTACAGTATAAGTTTGTCAACCCAGTCTTAGTTTATACCCAAAAAGTTCTGTCTTAATAAGTATATAAATACATGTAAAAATTATGACTACATCAAGAATACATGTAAAAATTATGACTTCATCAAGAAGAGCCTGCATCGACAATCCTGATGTATTCTGCTACATCTGTGGAGAGTACATGGTTGAAAAACAAAGAAGAAATATCACAGACTTTGTGCATTAAGTATACCTGGCTTATTTTGGACTACAGCTTGGAGACCAGGATAAGTCTTGGGCTCCACATATGGTTTGCAAAACATGTGTGGAGCACCTACGACAGTGGACAAAAGGTGAAAGAAAAAGTTTAAACTTTGGTGTGCCAATGGTATGGAGAGAACCGAAAAACCACCATGACGATTGTTATTTTTGTGTTGTAAAGATTAAAGGCTTTAATCGTTACAAGAAAGCTCGGTGGGATTATACTGATTTGGAATCAGCAAGAAGACCTATTCCACATGGCAATGATGTTCCCATACCAGTGTTTACCAGACTACCAAACCAGCCACTGTCAGACTCTGAAGAGAGGCAAGGATTGGAGTGTATGGCAGGTAGCAGCAGTGGAAGTGAATTTGAGGGAAGCTCTCCGACGCCTCAACCATTAAGCCAAAAAGAACTCAAAGACCTGATTCGAGACTTACATCTGTCCAAGCAAGCATCTGAACTTTTAGTGTCCAGACTTAATGAACGAAATCTTATAAAGGCGGAAGTTAAAATTACAGCCTATCGGACAAGAGAAGAGAGGCTCATATTTCAACCAAGAGAAAGAACTTGTATACTGCAATGATATCCCAGGAATTGTACTTCAAATGGGACTAACAGAATATTAACCAGAAGACTGGCGGCTTTTTATAGACAGCTCCATTAGAAGCTTGAAATATGTTCTCTTGCACAATGGTAACCGTTATGCGTCTCTTCGCATTGCTTACTCAACAAAACTTAAAGAAGAATATGAAAATGTAAAAATCGTATTACAGAAAATCCATTATCATGAACATCAGTGGTCGATTTGTGTTGATCTGAAGATGGTAAAATTCTTGCTTGGACAGCAATCTGGATACACAAAATGCCCATGCTTCATGTGGCTCTGGGATAGCAGGGCAAAGCAAGATCATTGGACAAAAGTGTCATGGCCTACAAGGGAAGAAATGATTGTTGACGCTGCAAATATCATCAACAAGTCGCTGGTGGACAAGAACAAAATCATTCTCCCACCGCTTCATATTAAGCTAGGATTGATGAAGCAATTTGTTAGGGCTTTGGACAAAACGGGTAGTTGCTTCAAGTACATTTGTAGATCATTCCCTGGACTGAGCATGGAAAAACTAAAAGCTGGAATCTTTGATGGTCCTCAGATTTGTAAACTCATGAACAATTCCAATTTTACCAAATGCATGAATGACACTGAGGCTTCGGCCTGGAAGTTTTGTCTCTGTTGTGAAGAACTACTTGGGTAATCACAGAGCAGACAATTATGAAGAATTGGTGCAAGATATGCTTGCTAACTTCAGAAATTTGGGAGTTAATATGAGCATAAAGATGCACTATCTCCATAGCCATTTAAACAGATTTCCAGATAACCTTGGAGACTTCAGCGAGGAACAAGGCGAGAGGTTCCACCAGGATATGAAGGTGATTGAGGAGAGATATCAAGGCAGATAGGACATACACATGATGGCAGACTACTGTTGGGGTCTCCAACATGATTGTCCTGATGACACACATAAAAGGAAACCGCATAAACAGCGTTTTTATGAAGCATTGACATTAATAACAATTGATAACTAATTAATATTATATTAATCAAATCATACATACAACTTTTTTCCTGTCACTGTTAGATATTTTTAATTTCTTTTTTGTATGATGTTAGACTGTTTACTTACTAGTTGTAACTAAAATAAAAATATTCTTGCAATTCTGAATGCTTTTCAAACGTGTTGCATCAATTAATTAATTAACTATTAAATATCTCAGAAACTAGATCCAATCTGGCAAAACCAAAGTCATATTCTTAATATAAAACCATTCAGACATTGTTGGCACCAAAATCACTGTATACCAGTGTTATTGTTTGATTTGTGCTTGCTTTTATTTACTCAGCTCTGTTTTCTCTTTAAATTGTATTTGTTTTTTGCTCACTGTTGTTAAACTGTTTATAGGTTATTTGTGCCCAGGTGCTGTTATAAACTTTGTTCATAGCTTACTACAATTTTCCATGAAAAAGGTCAGGAGCACTACTTTTTGTAAAAAACTCATGATATGCACAATTTACACAAAGATATGTCTGACAGCCTTTTGCAATTTATTCTTAAGACCTTGATTAGTTTTTGGCATTACTTCTTAGGATGAAGCAAAAGCATCTAGCAGCAGTGAGCACCTGCAAATTCCTCATGATCCTTTCTTCTTCCAGCACACTACTCTTACAGGGCCAGACATGAATACAAATCTAGGAACAGCTTACAGAAATCTTAGCAGTAGATAGCAGCAAAATCCACGCTAAAAAGGATACACCACCTAGAGTTCTTTATAAAAAGCTGATTTTCAATTACCATCAATCCATACACTATCAATGTTTGTGCTACAACCAAAAACACAAGCGAAGCACCATCTTGATGGCTAAAAAATGTACTGAATTTGTTAATGTTAACAGTAATGTTTTAAATGGTTTCCTTAAACAAAATTTGGTTACTTCAGTATTAAGATCAATATATTCTCTGATATGGCATTTTTGGCATTTACTATTAGACAGTAATTTTACAATTAATTTAGATGTGCAACACGGTTGTTGCGTAGCCTTATCCATTGACTTTGATTCTGCTGATATCACACTCCTTAAACACATTTATTGTTTCAGGTGTATTGGCTACAGAAATCTGCCTCTCCTGTGACATTTTTGCTATCAACAGCAGGGGCCTCATGCATAATGCCGTGTGTAGAACTCACACTATAACATGGCGTAAGCACAAAAGCGGAAATGTGCTTACGCACAAAAAAATCCAGATGCATAAATCTGTGTGTTTGCCTACTTCCACGTTCTTCCACTACATAAATCCCGGTCAGCGTGAAAAGTTACGCAAGTGCACGCGCCTACTGTCCTGTCCCGTCTCCTCCCAGAATTACACCTCTTTGAATATAAAAATCAATATAAATAGCCCTGAAGCTCAGCATTCTGTGAAAAGACAATGGCAAAAGCACGGGGGGAAATAGAAGAAGTTCAGCGAATACCAAGTGGAGGCAAGGAAAAACGTACTATTTGTTGGTTTAAACAGTGGTATAAACAATAAAAGGAAGTTGATCGAGTGACACAGAGTGTCGGAGAAACTTGAAAGCTCAAGTTCACAAAGTTGCACAGTGCCCAAAATAAAAAAGAAGTTGTCAGATATCAAAGTCACCTTGAAAATGCGTCTGAGTTTCATATTAAAGCTTATTAGGGTACAGAGAAAACAAAAATGTCACACAATGGGGAAAAAAGCACGAAATGTCAACTTTAATCTCAAAATTTCCACTTTAATCACATAGTTTATTTTGTCATTAAAATAGAACATCATAAACTTCATCTTAAAATCATTTAATTTACTAGTTTCTGAAATCCCTTCGTAACTAAAGTAGCACGTTAAATGCTTTGTTTTGTATTTGATCTTCTATGTGCTCTATGTGTGTGAATCATTACGTGCTTCCGGGCTTTCTCTTCCTCTGACAGGACACAGAATCCATTACATTTGTAATATCACAGCTCTCTGAATAATTAAAATACTGAGATGTATACTTGATATCATTTTCATGGTAATAGGAGTTAAAGCATGTTATTAAACATGGGAACACAGTGGCGCAGTGATTGTGCGCGACCTTCGATGAAATAATTTATTGCAGCAGTACTGTCTCTTTCAAGCGTAGTAACCCCCAATTCCTGTCCTTACTTTTCTTTCTCCAAATACCTAATCGCCACACAATCAGCTCTGTAATAGATGTTAAGCCATCTGTAAGCTCAGAACGCCGATTCTTCAAAACTTTTAAGGAACACTGAAATATCTTCATAGTACATGTTTAATTATTCTATCCTTCCAGTGTCATGCCAGTCCCAGCAAGCATACAGCGCAAGGCAGGAACAAACCGTGAACGGCGCTCCAGATCCTTGCTAGTGCAGCGACACTGTGTCCTCACATGTTAAATTGAGTGTGACACCACACCATTTAGCTCAAATAGACATTCTAGAATTCATCTTTTCATAGATGTAGCTGCCATTTCTTTCAGCCTAAAGTTTACTCCGAATGTGTCATTGTAACTTGGAGTGACAGGAATGACAATAAGCCCACAGCAGTGCATCATTCACTTTTACACTCTAGTCTAATAACGTCTTTGAATGCCAAAGTACAATCTTGATTTCCAGAATGTTTTTTCCCTTGCAACAGGTTACATTTATTTTTAGCATACATTTATATGCTTTATAGGGGTACTTTTGGGATACTTTTCAGCTATAGATGGTTTTTCCATCGTCTTCATCCATTTTCTCTTGGCTGGATGATGTTGAAAAGACCACCATTGCTTTTTTGCTGTTTAAATTTCTTCTTCCACTTTGACCTCTGCCTTTGGGAGCCATTGGATTGGCTTGAAAAAGTGAGCACTAATTGTTCACATCCACATTTAAGCAAAATTAATTCACGGTTATGTACCTGTGAGAGTACTGACATGCTAACTTGTCAAAACTGTGAAAGAAAATAAAAAGAAGGGGTTTTGAAGGCATATATCACTGTATATACTATACAAATTTGATTAACATAAAAAATTGTAAAAACAGAAAATACATTAACATTAAAACTGAGATTAGTTCAGTTGACAATGAAAAAAAAGAAAACAAACTCCTTTCGGCAGCTTTCCTGGAGGAACTAAACCTCTTGGAATTCCACCATAGATAAAGTCTGACACAATGCAGTTAGCAGTACTTATTTAACACAACATATCTGAAAATGTAAAATGAGATACATTTTTTCAAACATGATCTTTTATATTAAATAGAGTTGTCAGTTTCTGTCCACCACTGTTGAACCAAAATGTTTTTATGTTTAATAATTCAGCTGTTTAGAGAATTATATGATTACAACTACCAGTATTGCTTGAGGCTGCAAACTGCACGTGGTCAAATATAATGGAGCCACCAAAATGGGAAATGTGAATAATATAAGCAAAAAAGTGATTCTTCTTACAACAAAGGGTTCTAGGTTTTCAAAAGCCTTCTAATTCACCCTCTGACGGGCCTCACTGCTGATTCCCTTCGTCAACCTGGCAGTTTTCCCCACATATTCTGGGGCTGCCCTCGTGTTTTTATCTTTTATGGCCACCTATATATCACCTACTATCTTCTTTTCTTTTTTAAATATTATTCTGTTGCCGCAAATCTCTTTTTCTTTTAAATCTCTATATGCTTCTGCTTAAACCTCCTGAATGTAAATTATTCTCTCTTTGTACCTTAGCAGCAAAAATTAATTCTTGTCTCCCTCTTGAATGCATTATTGTAGTGAATTGCTGTAGACATGTCTGTCCTCCTTCTACAATTTAATTAATCTTGAGATTAATATTGCTTCCAGCACTGCAATTGAATATTGGACTACTGCTGCTCAAATGTGTTAATCCTAGTTTTCTCTAGCACCATGACTTTGTTTTTCTGTCAACTATTTTGTTTTTTTTTTTGCTGTTATGGCATATTCATGATTCTTTAATTATCCTCAATTCTTCTCTGGTAACTGGATTTTCTCAAACTATTTACTATTTGGCACAAGTTGGGACAGGGTGGGATAGTGAGGATTGGGTTCTTTCTATATTATGTTTATTTATTATTTAGCACCTGTCATTTTGTCCTTATTTCATTACACAATTGAAAACAACAAAAACTGTAATAATTTCAAGCAACTGAAAGAAAGTCTGTAATGGAATGTTTAATTAACTTTGATTGACTTAAAGTTTACTTGTGGTGAAAGAGAAGGAATATAAAGATTAACAAATATATCAACATAAAAAAAAAAATAGTATTAAAACAAATAATCCTAATGAAACAATGGTACAGTTTAAAGGAAATTGTTATGTCATACTCCAAAAGACTGTTCATTCAGTAACTAACAGTATATGTTAATGAAATACCATTTTCTAAAAATAATAAGATGTACCTTCATTGGTTCTTCAATTCTGGATAATAGCTGTCTGGACCAATAAATTGCACCAGCAGCAGGGGGGATATTCCTGGGTAATATGGGGTCATCCTGCAATTAAAATAATATGATTATGGCCTAAATATCCATCCATCCATCCATTATCCAACCTGCTATATCTTAACTACAGGGTCATGGGGGTCTGCTGGAGCCAATCCCAGCCAACACAGGGCCCAAGGCAGGAAACAAACCCCGGGCAGGGCGCCAGCCCAACGCAGTGGCCTAACTATTTACAAGACAAATCAGAGCAATTTATTAAAAAAGGAAGTCCCAGTTGGGCTGAAGTTTTGCAAATGTAACAGTTTCAGATTTTATTATTTAACTGTGTTGAATTTCTTACTATACAGTATACTTGAAAAAGAAAGTAAGACCAGTTTAAATCATAACAGACCATTCAGTTAAATTTATTTTGTCAATCCCTTTTCTCTTACCTTTACTAAATATAAATGACATTTGAAGATCTCTAAAGAATTATCATTTACAACACTCTTTCATAATTTTACTATTTTATTATGAATTGTTCAGTCTGATGTATGTTGAATGTTAATGTATGAGTTTATATATTTATGTATGTAAATTTGAAAGGTATATAAAAAAAATTATTTATTTTTAACCCATACTGCTTGGTTTACCAGTTTTTGCCTGCCATGTCATTCTGCCATGTGCAGTATATTGTTGATGCATGTTTGCACAGAATTGAAAACATTTGTGAGAAAATTACTGTTGAAAAGACTTCCAGCTCTGCCCTTGTATTCTGGGTGAAGATCGCAGTTATAACAAATGTGAAGAGTATAATTAATAAACCATTGATGATGATGAACAACAGATGATAGGATTAGTGGAGTTTTAATGTAAATTTTAATAGAAGACCATTTGAGAGATGCTTATACTTTGAACTATATCTAATCATTAGAGTTGTGTTACCATGTTAACAATTTAATTTAACTTGATTATGTCTATGTCTCCCAAACTATTCCAGTTTGAGGAGGATGACGATGATTATTATATTGTTATTTTGCTGGATTATTATCTATATTGTAACCTATACTCTTTTGCTCCCTCCTCCCAATATTTATGATTTTCTCAGGCAAATTATATTCTATTGTGACGACACAGAGATAGACTCACTTCAAGTCAAATCCTAGGGGCACTACTACGTATTTACTAATTATCTCATTTTGTTAATTTTTTTAATTTATGAAATCTGTTTAAGTTGTCTTTTAAAGCCATTTATAGAAGTGTGTGGGAGGGTTCAATTTTGTATCATACATTTTATTGTTATTAATAACAATTTTGTGTGTTTTACTGTTTTAATGTATTATTTTAATTTTTTTTATAAATATTATTTTCTTGTCCATTATTGAGAGAACACACTGTTTCTGCAAAGCCGGTACAGCAATAGATACTGTATTATCATCAGATGATAAGTGTATCATCTCATACATAAAAAAGATATATCAGTGTTGGAGTGAATGGGCAGTAAAAAATGTGTCTTTCCTCAAGAGGCATGATGAAAAGTATTGTGATCATTGCACTCCTGTTTCTGTTGCAGACTGTTGCTGGCTTTAAACTCCTGTTATTTAAAGCTAAAGCCCTACTGATGGCTATACTGTTGTAAGTTTGATTTTAAGCCTTTATCACAGCATGCGTTTCAAATGTCCCCACTTCCCATTTTGGTCTAAAGGCCAGGGCTGAACATACAAAATCAATTAGAAAAACAAAAATGAAAAAAAAAAAAAGCCCCAGCACTGATTCTAGAGGGATACTATCTAATCTTGAAGATGCTCCTGTCATATCTGTACTCTTTGCTTTCTGTGTATGACCAAATTTTGTACCAATATACTTAAAGAATTTCAACTTCTGCTTCTTTTAGTTTGAACCAAAGCTTCCTATGTGGTATTTTATCAAAGGGGAGAACAATGATGAAAGATGAGAAAAATGAGAATAAATAAAATTTTGTGCCTCTCTAAATCAAATGTGTTTGTTGCATTCTCTTAGAAATTTGCCATGCATTATCTTCATAGTGTAAACTCATTTGACTTTGCACTGGTAGTCTTGCTCTTGATATGTTATTCAAGCTTTAATAAATATTTTATCTGAATATACATTAAGGAGACTTGCCTAAAGTAACTAGACTGGGAACAGCCTGACTGAATTTTTTAAACAAAAGGGAAACAACTAATATCTTCCAGTCTTTGTGAATTTCCTCACTGTGCAGTAAATTCTGAAACAATAGCTTCAGAAGTGTTCATATACTGTATATAAAACCAGGTGCCTCACTGTGTGTGCCCAGAAGACATACTGTGTCTCTGGTATAACATATAGAAGGGGCGTTCAGACAAATCTGTTGGTTTGGTAGTTGCATTCCAAACTGGAAAAAATAGAGAGGACCCTCTGAACCACCACACTTTACATGATTATCTACATTTGAACATGAGCTCTGTGCAAGAGTGGCCCAGTAGGAGAAGTACTTGACAACATGCTATACATCACTCTATTATAAATAAAAAATCCTGCAGAGAAACACTAGGGCGATGAGACATGATCTTCACATGAAAATCACGGAAGACACTTAAAAGACCCACAAGACTAAAGAGATTGGCCACGGAGTGTCTTGTGGGGACCTTAAACATGAGACTTTCTGCCAAGAGATTGACCCAGGACCGTCTCGCGATGACGTAGAACATGAGATTCTTGCAAGACATTCCCTACTTACAACCAATATCAAATAACAGCACAGGCAGCAACACACTCAGTCGTGTTTTGGCTTTGAGTACACACTGATCCAGGGCTCTCAGCAAATATAAAGCGTATAAGGACAATACGTTATACATGAAACATAGACGACTAAGCAAAAAAGAAAGCAGCATGGAGAAAAGAGACTCAAAAGTGTTGGAGAGACAAAAAAGAAAAAGAATAATCTAGGTGCAAATTCAGAAAATAAGGAAAGTAATTATCAGCCCGGAACAAGTGGAATTGAAAAAAAAGCACATCCAAGCCGAACATTGGCACTATACACATGTAGAGAAGGTTAGAGATTAAGAAAGTAATGATAAGTAATTATCAGCCCGGAAAAAGTGGAATTGAAAAAAAAAGCACATCCAATCAGGACGTTGGCGCTATACACATGCAGAGCAGGTTAGAGATTATGAAAGCAGTGGAATTTGAAAGGTTCAAAACAAAAAACGTTGGCACGATACACATGTGGAGAAAGTTAAAGAATATGAAAGTAGGAAAATTAGAAAGTATAAAAAGAAGAAAGTAAAGATCGCAGTAGCGCAAACAAACAGAAATTATTACTGGAAAAAGTGAAAATAATCACCACGGACCAGGAGCCTCTTGCACAACATCGTGCGTAGAATCCACTCTATAACATGACGTAAGCACAAAAGCCAAAATGTGGTTACGCACAGAAAAATCCAGATGCAGGAATCTGTGCGTACTCCAACTTCCACATTCTTCCGCTACATAAATCCCGGTTTGCGTGAAAAGTCACGTGCACACACCTGCTGTCCCGCCCCAATTACTCCCAGAATTATGCCTCTTTGAATATGCAAATCAATATAAATAGTCCTTAAGCTCAGCGTTCTGTGAAAAGACAATGGGAAAAGCACAGGAGAAAATATAAGAATTTCAGCGAATACCAAGTGGAGGCAAAGGAAAAACATACTATCTGTTGATTTAAACAGTGGTATATTCAACAAAAGTAACTCGATCGAGTGACATAGCGTGTTGGAGAAACTTGAAAGCTCACATTCACAAAGTCGCACAGTGCCCGAAATAAAAAAGAAGTCACATATCAAAGTCACCGTGAAAAAGCGAGTTGTAGCCCACTGTCTGAGTGTCATATGAAAGCTTATAGGGTACAGACAAAAAAAATAGGTACACAGTGGGAAAAAAGCACGAAATGTCAACTTTAATCTCGAAATTTCCACTTTCACTTACTAGTTTCTCAAATCCCATTGTAACTAAAGTAGCATGTTAAATGCTTTGTTTTGTATTTGATCTTGTATGTGCTCTATGTGTGTGAATCACTACGTGCTTCCGTTCTTTCTCTTTCTCCGACAGGACACAGAATCCATTACATTCATGATATTACAGCTCTCTGAATAATTAAAATACTGAGATGTATACATGATATCATTTTCATGATGATTAGAATGAAAGCATGTTATTAAACATGGGAACACGGTGGCACAGTGATTGTTCATGTCTCACACAAGATGCTGCTGCGCCATGTACGACCTTCAATGAAATAATTTATTGTAGCAGTACTGTCTCTTTCAAACGTACTAACCTCCAATTCCTGTCCTTACTTTTCTTTCTCCAAATACCCAATCGCCGCACAATCAGCTCTGTAATAGACATTAAGCCATCTGTAAGCTTAAAATGATGATTCTTCAAAATTTTTAAGGAACATTGCAATATCTTCATAGTACGTGTTTATTATTCTATCCGTCTATCCTTCCAGTGTCGCGCCAGCCTCAGCAAATATACAGTGCGAGGCAGGATCAATATGTGAACTTGCTAGCGTTGTGGCACAGTGTCCTCACATGTTTAAATATTAACAACACAGATTATTTAAATGAAGTTAAAGTTTTATCTGTATAATATAATCAACAAATTTTGCTGCATTTCATCTTAAAAATGATATGGTCATCATATGTAAATACACGCTTTATAAAGTGGCGCAGGTTGTGCAATATTATAAATGTAGTGCAAGTTTACAGAGGGGTAATTGTACTTATAAGTACAAACAGTTCTACAAGGAGCAATTGATTGAGTGCGTTTATAGTTCTTGCGATGAAACTGTTTCTGAACCGCGAGGTCCGTACAGGAAAGGCTTTGAAACGTTTTGCCGTGGCTGAGGCAGCGTGTGCTTGATGCTGTATACCAATAATTCTCTTTCCGATCAGCTGCTGCTGTGATTCACACTCAGATACAGTGAGAAAAATACTCCGAGTGGTGTAGTGAGAGTAATATGGAAAAAGATGATCCGCTGTGGCAACCCTTAACGGGAGCAGCTGAAAGAAGAAAAAGAATGTACAGTGAGAGTAACAATGCTAAAGCAGTTATGGTATTTGGAATACTATGGCTATTCCCTGAACCATTATATTGTTACAGGTTAATTACAATCAGATGCATTACACTAATAAACAATATGCAGTTAGATTCAGTGTATTTATAAAGCCGGGAATGTGCATCTAAGAAAGAAAGGGTAACCACACAGGAACAGTAGCACTGCTTTGATGCTGGGTGCCACCAGTCTGCAAAACCGAGCAGAGAACTTGCGTACGACAGGGTATGAGGTACCGTGGAAATGTGCGTGGCTTTACACCAAGTTTAGGTTTTATACATCGCGATTTGAATGTGGAAACGTTCTTACGCAACATTTCTGTGCGTACGCACCGTTTATACATGAGGCCCCAGATGTCATTGAAAAAAACAGTAGGATCAAGCAAGGTCAGAAATAAAAGACAGAGTAGAAAACAAAGTAAAACATCATAAAGAGGTTAAAAAACAAAGGGGCCAAACACATGCAGAGCAGGTTAGAGATAATGAAAACTGGAATTCAAAAGACTCAAAAAAAAATGTAGGCGTGAAACACATGCAGAGCAAGATACAGAATATGAAAGCAGAAAAAAACGACAGTGTCAAAACAAAGAAAGAAAACATCGCATTAGCGCAAAGAAAGATAAATTATTATTTAGAGAAATAACGAAAAGGCGAATAGAGATTAAATATATGGACATAGGTGATATGTTAGAAGTATTTAAATATTATAAGGCTTTGAAGTTTAAGTCAAGAGAATTTCAAAAATGGAGTTTACCTCACATGCATTTATTGGTTACTTTGCAAAAAAAATTATTAACTGCTGATGATGTAGATCATTTTGTCTGTGCTGAAATTCCAAACAGAGAAACCTATCCTGAATTATGGGTCAAGGTCATTAAACACATGTCTCTCTGACCTTATTAAAAAGATTTAGCACATTGGGACTAGAAAGATTCCAAATATTGTTTTTACAGAAGTTCTGAAATAAAAGTGAAACTAATGAAATAGCAACAATTCAAAGAAAAAAAATCTTAAAAGTGTGTATCCTTAAAAACAAAAACAGGGGTTTGCGAGCGAAGCAAGCAGGGGGCAAAGCCCCCTAGTCTTCTCAGTTACCTACTCAAGTAAGACAGAGATGTCTTTTTTGTCAGTCATCACGTGTATTTTAATTATAGATCTTAATGTTACATTTCACCTCCTCCTTTACTATTGTTTTTTTAACTAATAGTGAAGGAACTTCTTTGTCTGAAGTTTTGCAATTCCTGCAATATCTCTGTATACAGCCATTTTCATAAAGCGTTCAAGTCAGTTGATTGAGTTGCCCTGTGGGACATCCCGAGACTCCGCGTGATTCCCCCCAAGGTTGCCAGATATCATGGCTGGTTTCTACATTAGTACTGTGAGTGCTGTGCAGAGTGGAGGCAGAACCTCTACGTTTTTCCCATTTGATTCTGGGGTTCATCAGGGGTGTGTTCTTGCTTCTACTCTCTTTGATGAATGCCTGGACTGGGTGTTGGCAGGGTCATGGGGTCCAGTTGATGAAGAAAGATTCACTGATCTTGAGTTTGCTGATGATGCTGTGATCTTTGCGGAGTCAATGGATGCTCTGATCGGGGCTCTTGAGAGAATGGGTAAAGAGTCTGAGAGTCCGGGCTTGCAAGTGTCCTGGATAAAAAACAAGATCCAGGCCTTCAATGACCTCCTGGGCGCAGCCATCAGCAGTGTGTCTGTCTGTAACTATAGTGTTGCACTCATCAAGAGGGTTACTTACCTCAGCAGCAACATTCATAAAGTCTGTAGATGGATTGGGACAGCATGGGGGGTCATGAGATTGCTGGAAAAGGGTGTGTTGGCGCTCTTATATCTGTGCAAAAGTACGAAGGTCCAAGTCTTTACAGTTCTGGTACTTCTTGTTTTGCTATATGGCTGCGAGACACTGATGTTATACAGTGACCTGAGATGAAGATTGGACTTTTCAGTACTGTGTCTCTTGGGAGAATCCTTAGGTAACGCTGGATTGACTTTGTGTTGAATGAGCGATTGCTCAAAAAGTCCCAAATGAGGCACATTACCAGCATTGTGAGGAAGCATCAGTTACGGCACTACAGCCATGTGGCACAATTCCCCGACCAGTTGGACCAAACGAAGGGTAAGCCCACATAACACCTAGCTGCGGCAGATAGATGGTCATTTCTGGTGGGTGGGACCGCATGTCTGCCTTGTGGGTTGCCAACTAGAATCCCGACCTGTTTCGCTGTATAGTGGGTGCAGCAACGTGCTATACCAGTGCATGCTCCCCAACCTGACCTGACCTGACCTGTGTTGGTAATTTCTGCAGTTGTGTTGTAAACTTCCTGCTTGTGGATTTATTGACCTAACATCATATATTATCTCTGTGTTCGTAGTAATGATGTTATGATTTAAAGATGAGCTGTTCTGTTTCTTTTGATGTTAAGTGGTTAAATTCAATTGCAAAACCTGTCTTTTCCTATAAAGTGCCTCATTTGGAGCCCCAGTGAATTATTGATTTATTATGGCAATTCTGCTGATTTATTTTTGTGGGAAAGATATGAAATAATCTGTCATCTTAAAAAAGCCTTCAGAGTTTCCCAGAGTATTCCTGCAGACTTCAGAGGATGTATTTGTCTCTAAAAAATAATCAATTTGCTTGGAGATGAATTCTGTACAGTTCTCATCAGCTAATGGCAGTGGGTTCAGACAGTGAGAAAATCGTGACTTAGACCCTTGACATTCCAGCTCACGAAGTTCACTGTTTGCTCAGAAAGACATTGTTTCTGAACTTTTGAGGACATTTTGTAATCTTAAGTAAAGGTAGTATGTTGTTTCAAACAATAGCTTTAACCTTGATTTCATATTATTGCCAGATGTTATGGTTAAGGAGCCTATTACTATGTTGGCCCTTACAGTTGTTTGGGTAAAAAGAATAAATAAGATGTAACTTCCTCTCTTTCTCTCACCTTCAGGTATTTCTAATGTATTTTTAACAATATTGGCATGTGCTCATAAGTCCTATGGTTTAACAATGTTGTTGTCTTACATGTGATATACAGCTGTTTCTTATTTTAAAAATGTTTTCTTAGCACTTTAAAAATTTCCCTAATGGTTTTAAACTTTGATATGAACTTGTTCTGCATTTTCGCTTCTTAACCAACCAGTACTTAAAAGTTTGTCACAGTTTGTCTTTTTTAGACATTTGCTCAAAATGTAACAGTTTTAGTTTTGGCACATAAAGTGGTATAATATGGTACACATTTGCTAAAGTAATATGATACAGATTAAATATTTTGAAACTGGACAGGTTTCATCTGTTTTTGACACTTTAACATATTGTGCTCAAAAACAATTAGCAATTACATTTATAAACTCTAGCTCCCATGCTTGACTCTTTGTTAAGCTTTCCCACAGATTATCTCAGTATTTAAACTCCTAATTGCACTGACTGGTGTGACAGATTGGGGGCAGTATCGCTCCCTTGAACCCCTGTCCAAGACTCCAGACACCAGGTAAAAGTCCAAATGTTGACTTTATTCAATTGCCACAGTGCACAAAGCACCCTCTACTCAACTATACTCATACAAATCACAATTACAAATACAATAAACCAATCCTCCGACTCCCAGACGCATTGCCTCCCTTCCACCCAGCTCAGCTCGCCGTCTGGGAGCTCCCACAGTCCTTTTATCCTCCCTGACCCGGAAGTGTTCCCAATCCCCAGTCCACGTGATTCTTTATCACTTCCGGGTCAGGTACAAGTTCTTCTCACCCCGGAAGCACGTCGCTCTTCCTATGACGCACTTCCGGGTTATAGGGCACAAATGATTCTTCGGTCCTCCCTGCAGCTCCCTCTTGCGGCCCCTGTGGTATCCAGCAGGGTCGTGTATAAAAACTACATAGTTCATGACACCCTGCTGGTCTTCGGGACACCTCCATACTGCAGGGAGGGCTCCAACTAGCGGCCTGGGGGTATTGGCCGGGATGACAAGCCAGCCGTATACCACACTGGCTTATAACTCCCTCAACGTCATGGCTCTCTCCTTTGTGTTTCTAATCTTTCTAATCACTTTCACTTAGATGTGGCCACCCCCCCAAATAAAAATGGTATTTATCTAAATTCTCCTTATGTAAATTGACCTCTCTCTCTCCTTTACGCTTTTTCTCATCTTAAAATAATGTGGATTTATTTATATTATATACTCATCTCTGGAATATATATAGTATTATGTACATTTTGCAACATCATATTCATATACAAGTGTACATTGTTGTATATCTCTAATTCATTAATTTTACTTTGCAATTTTCAGATAAACAAGCAATTTTAAAGTTAAATATTTTTATTAATATAACAATCTGTTAAACCTTTTTACCCAGGCTGTACTTAAGTTCCATCTCTATCCTAAATACTCCCTAACTAATTTACCCATAAACACCTTCCTAGTACATTCATAAACCTCTGGCTCAAATATAACACATGCCCGCAATAAGGATCCAATCTTTTAAAGTGCATCCCAATATCCCCATGAATTCCCTGTAGTATATTTACATTGCTTTTGTGAGATCATACTTTTAAGAAAAAAAGTTTTTATTTTTTAATATTTTGAAGAATGTATATATTATAAATTATAAACAACTAGCAGAATACCCGCGCTTCGCAGGAAATATTTAAAAAATAACGTAACATGATTGTTAATGTAATTGTTTTGTCATTGATATGAGTGTTGTTGTCATATCTCTCTCTCTCTATATATATATATATATATATATATATATATAT
>JANRMT010062791.1:74779560-74821957 GCA_026402145.1 Polypterus bichir lapradei
GAAGCTATGAAAAAGAAAAGGGAACATTTTAAAAATAACGTAACATGATTGTCAATATACAGTAATTGTTTTGTGAGTGTTATTGAGTGTTGCTGTCATCAAGGATTCGATTATCATTATTTGTTTCAATCAGGGTCGTATTTGTACGATGTGTTGTGTTCAAGTTACATTCCGTGTTTGTCAATCGTTGTAAAGATAAGAGGTTTCATTTATCGATTCGTTTCTTACTGCATCAATAAACAGCTCGTCTTCCTCTTTATCTGAGATGTGACACACTGCATGCACAGGTTTTTTTTTTTACACTGTCTTCTTTTAGCGGGACATTCACTTTTTGCACCGTGTGCTTTGTTTCTGCAGTAGCTGCACTTATGAATATGCTTGTATGTATCAGACGCTTCATATTTTTTTGCTGCCTTCTCAATTGTTTAATTCTGTTTTTGTTCAGCCCTCTTTGGAACTGTTGCTTTTTGTCTGTGCACTGCGTCAGTTCACGTGAGCCGCTTGGTGTTCTTGCATCGAAGGTTCCCAGCTGTGCTGGTGCCATCTCGTGTTATGTCCATGGCTGTATGTAATGTCAGCTAAGACCCGGCACTTAAAAGTTTCTCTCGCAGTTTCGCTGAGTTTGTGCCAAACACCACCCTGACCATCTCATCTTCCTCTGCATAAGCACAGTCCTTCACCCGTGAATATTTAGTGGCAGTGTTTCTATTGGATTGCCGCTGATGGACGGCCTTATATGGGCAGGCACTAAATTACAAACGCCAGCGGCAGCCTGTCTATGAACTTAATTTAAAGTTTAGGTTTACACCGTGCTTTGTTTCCGTAGTAGCAGCACTCATGAATGTGGTTGTATATGTCACTCGCTCGCTTCTTATTGTTTCGCTGCCTTCTCAATTATATAATGCATGTTTTCTTCAGCGGTTTTTGGAGCGCTTCCTGGTTTTCTACGTACTGCATGATTACGTGGGAGGCGTGATGATGTCACAAGAAACTCCACCCCCACGGCTTTCGCGCTCATTTCCATTACAGTAAATGGAGAAAAATAGCTTCCAGTTATGACCATTACGCGTAGAATTTCGAAATGAAACCTGCCCAACTTTTGTAAGTGAGCTGTAAGGAATAAGCCTGCCAAATTTCAGCCTTCTACCTACACGGGAAGTTGGAGAATTAGTGATGAGTCAGTCAGTCAGTCAGTCAGTCAGTCAGTGAGGGCTTTGCCTTTTATTAGTATAGATAAAATGTAGTAAAACAATATATGGTTATTAAAACAACGGTTGATTGAGGCATTTCTGGGTACATGATTAATCCATTAACAAACTGACCTTGTGTCTTTCATAGGTCTCTTGAACTTCTTTAATTTCATCATAAAACCAGTTCAAAGCTTCCACATAGCATTCAGTAATCATTGGCTGAATACTTTGACGTTGACTAACAGCAGTAAATCTACAACAAAAAATAGAGAGTCACACTTTAAGAAAGAATAATTATTCCTGAACAGGAATATCTTCTTTGCAACCCCCGTAGGTTGAAAGTTGTCACATACTGTATTTTAAAAAAAAATTTACAAACAGGAACTTACTACTAAATAAATCTTTAACATTTATTGATATTTAAGTGACAGGGCTGGTTTACCCTGTTTTAAAATAAAACTATTGATTGTATATAAAAAACACTGAGCTGAAACTAAACAGATGCAGTATTAACTTTTACTAAAAGGTTCTTTTAGATTACGTATTACTTGCATGAAAACAAAGACTCAGGTCAAGCTCTAAGTGGTATAATAATCAGGTACCTTTTCAAAAAGGCAATTGCTTCTACAGTGCGCATCTTTCTCAGGAATACTGCCTGCATGTAAACAGTAATATATCTCTCCAATGCCTGATTCATTACAAGAAATTCTGAATATGCATCTTCAAACTTATCTGTTTCCCTGTATAAAAAACAAAAGAAAAAGTAAAAATTATTCCCAAGATAGAAAAGAATTAGATAAACTTTAAGAATACCTTAAATTCTATGGAAACCCTGTCATTTAGTAAATTCAATATTTTATTATTAAACCATTTTGGATGATGCTAAATCTACTGTATTTTCTGTAAATGAGGAGCACTTAATTATTTGGAATACTCTAGGCTGAACATAGCATGGATAAGTGTCTAAGGTTTTTCCTCCTTTGGTAAATGAGTAAGAAGCAAATTAAAGAAGTTATATAAAGGATGTAAAAATCTATAATGCAGGAACGAAAGATGATCAAAATGATGAGAGGCTCATTAACTGGGTTTAACATGACATGACTGTAATTAATGATTTGTTTTACATCTAACATATGACTTTAAAAACATGTTTTCCAAATTTATGATTAGGCTGTAGCATATTCGAATGCATAACTGCTTCCACATGTTGATTGAGAAGTGTTATTTTTTTGCTGCAGGCAAACATTTTATATACCTTTTTCCTGTTTATAAACACCATCTCCAGGTCTTTTACAACTGCAGATCTATTTTACAACTGTTTACATATACTATAAATATTCTTAACGTTTGGAGCACAGGTAAAATAGTGGAGGAGGTTGTATTGGCAACCTAATGAATCAGTCAAGATTTCTGTGCAAAGATAAATTAAAGTGAATTCAATTTATAGCTTGGCTCATTAGCTAGTTGAACACACTGCCTATATCACACCACAGAAATGCAGCCTGCAGATATGCCTGGGCAAACTTGGCAAATGAAATGTATAGAATAACACAAGTATACATGGAAAATTAATAAACTGTATATCATAAAAAGGCTGCTGTATTTTATGAAAGAGATTTAGAGTTTTGCAGTAGCAGCTCCAAGGACTGGCATGGTAAAGGACATTATTTAGTATAATAATGTTTTATATATATATTATATTATATTATATTATATATTTATTGGAAAAAAACATTACATTAATTGACATATGTCCTACTGGACCATTCTGGCCCAATTCTGCTAATACAAATCAAAGGTGCGAAAAAATTTAAATGATTTGTAATCACCTCTTCTCAACATTCAACAACACATCAGCTGTAATACCAGATGACATGGCTTGTATCAAATTGGCCAAGTATTCATTGATAACAGATGGTAGGCACTGGCCTTCCTCTTCTGGATCATCCCAGTTATACAGGTTTTCTAAAACAATTAAGAGAGAAGAATACAACAAATTAATAGCTTGTATGCAATAGAATCCAAAAAAGTTGCAAAATGTGACTGCCCTAATAAAAAATAATAAATAAAATAACTTTAATAAAAAAATAACATTTGATGTGCTTCCTGAACATGATAAACACAATGTATATGAAAGTTACTATAATATGGCTGGGAAATGAGAAAGGATGTTTACAGTATCATTATAAGCAACCATTGGCCATATAACTGGAAACTGCTGATAAATGCTTGTATTTATTTTCTCAACATATAGAAATAGTAATAAGTAAATCATAATATTAAGACACTGTCAAATAAAACCCTAGAGCAAACTGAGCTAGATCTCTAAAGAGTCATTTTCTATCAGAAACGGTAGTTGACTCATTTATGAAACTCCGAATTTGGTGTAAAGTTATTACTTGCTATATAGTATAAGTACTTTGACTTTAAAAAGGGGGACCGGAGGGTGTGTTCCAACTACAGAGGGATCACACTCCTCAGCCTCCCTGGAAAAGTCTATTCGGGGGTTCTGGAGAGGAGGGTCCGTCGGATAGTCGAACCTCGGAATCAGGAGGAACAGTGTGGTTTTCATCCTGGTCGCGGAACAGTGGACCAGTTCTACACCCTTAGCAGAAACCTGGAGGATGCATGGGAGTTTGCCCAACCGGTCTACATGTGATTTGTGGACTTGGAAAAGGCATTCGACCGTGTCCCTCTGGGAATCCTGTGGGGGGTGCTTCGGGAGTATGGGGTACCAGACCCCCTGATAAGAGCTGTTCGGTCCTTGTACAACTGGTGTCATAGCTTGGTTCGCATTGGCGGTAGTAAGTCGAGCCCGTTTCCAGTGAGAGTTGGACTCCGCCAGGGCTGCCCTTTGTCACAGATTCTGTTCATAACTTTTATGGACAGAATTTCTAGACACAGCCAGGTGTTGAGGGGGTCTGTTTTGGTGGACTCAGGATTGGGTCACTGCATTTTGTAGATGATGTTGTCCTGTTTGCTTCATCAGGCTGTGATCTTCTGCTCTCTCTGAATCGGTTTGCAGCTGTGTGTGAAGCGGCTGGGATGGAAATCAGCAACTCCAATTCCGAGACCATGGTCCTCAGCCAGAAAAGGATGGAGTGCCTTCTCAGGGTTGGGAGCGAGATCCTGCCCCAAGTGGAGGAGTTCAAGTATCTCGGGGTCTTGTTCACGAGTGAGGGAAGAATGAAGTGTGAGATCGACAGGTGGATCGGTGTGGCGTCCGCAGTGATGTGGGCTCTGCATCGGTCTGTCGTGGTGAAAAAGGAGCTGAGCCGTAAGGCAGAGGTCTCAATTTACCAGTCGATCTACGTTCCTACCCTCACCTATGGTCATGAGCTATGGGTAGTGACCGAAAGAATGAGATCTCGAATACAAGCGGCTGAAATGAGTTTAATCCACAGGGTGTCTGGGCTTTCCCTTAAAGATAGGGTGAGAAGCTCAGTCATCCGGTAGGGGTTTAGAGTAGAGCCGCTGCTCCTCCACATCGAGAGGAGTCAGATGAGGTGGCTCGGGCATCTTCAGGATGCCTCCTGGACGTCTCCCTGGTGAGGTGTTCCGGGCACATCCAACCGGGAGGAGGCCCCGGGGAAGACCCAGGACACGCTGCAGGGACTATGTCTCCCGGGTAGCCTGGGAAACCCTTCGGATTCTCCCGGAAGAGCTAGAAGAAGTGGCTGGGGAGAAGGAAGTCTGGGCCTGTCTGCTCAAGCTGCTGCCCCCGCGACCCGACCTCGGATAAGCGGATGAGGATGGATGGATGGATAGTACTTTAACTTTCACTGTTTATTGTTTTTCCATCACATGGGACCTATGTCAACTGTCAAACAAATTCAAGATTGCATTTTTGCCTAAAGATATTGCATTTTGAGTCCCACAAATGTAATTACAAAAATGATAGTCTCAAATAATTTTGTGTTTGCTTCATATCTATGTGACCAGATGGTCTCATAAAAATGGGACACTGAAGTTTTGACTGGTCTGAACTTAAAATCTTATGGCCAACCCTATACCATAATAAATAACAAGGGAAAATTCACTGAAATACACTAACACATTTCAAGTTTGTTATCCTGAAAAATTATCAAAAAAATTAAAAAGACACGCATACAGTACAGAGAGACCAACATAGTTCTGCTGGGTTTGGCTCTGTTCTCTCAAAATTTAAATGAAATGGGGTGAAATTATGATCTAGTGTATGAGACATACATAGCATTTTCTTCCTATGCTCATGTGGGATTCTTCCAGGTACTGTGGTTTTCTCCAAAATTATTTTTCTTTACAACTCTATACTGGTCATATATGAGTACATGTGGGGATAGGAGAGTGCCCTACATTAGACTGGCATCCCATCCAAGTTTGGTTCCTGCCTTGCAATCAGCCATGCTTGGCTATCTTAGAGTGCCTCACGACTCTGTAAAGTGTGAAGAAGGTTTGGAAAATGGATGGTGTGATTGGATCTATTAACATTTCCTTCATTTAGCACTGTCACTTCTTTGATTGCTTTAAACAATATGGTTTGTTACGACCATTAGTATGATTATGAGTAAGAGTATAAATATGCATAGAATGAGACTTGTTACACTGTGGACCATATAGCAACGAAGCACCTTGATGTAGACTCTACTTTGAGCCACTATACCAATAGCAATAAATATCTAATATTTCAGCAGTCTAACTTATACAAAGTGATCTAAAATGTAAATAGTAAAAATGGCCAGATTCCTTACAAATTGGTTCTGAATTTTTCAAAAATTAAAATGTTAGTAAGTTAGCATAAATCATCAGAAATGTCAGAAGGCTTAAAATCAATTAAATCTGAAAATCATTAGGTTTAATAAATGTAAACAGAAACTTTCTTCTATGAAAATAATTTAGTCAAGAATAATTAAAAAGAAAAAATATTTGAGGTTGTTTTACTGACGGAGTATTTTCTTTTCTTCAAATGACAATGTGTTTTCTTCCTCATTTTGTTCCTCATCATCACTCTCATGTCTAAGACTATCAGTGTTTTCCTCTACGGGAGACAACCTTTCACAGTTAAGCTCATGGGAGGAAACAGGAATCTCAGTGTTACTCTAGAAAAGAAAAAAATGAAACATTAAAAAAACTTATCTTAGTTACCACCTTATGTAACAAACTGTTTAGGATAAACTTTATGACTGTGTTAATTTATCTGTCCATGTATCTAATAATGTATTATTAAATCCAAGATATGTCAAACTTTAGAGCAACAACTACAGGACAGGGTTGTAATATGGAGCCAGCCTAGGTTAAAAAGACAAGCCTGTGACACAGTAAATAACCAAAAAATATTTATTTTTTTAGAAGAACCATAATAACATAAGAGAGAATGCAAGCTCCAAACATAGGTATTGCCTCTGGTATCATGCAGTAGCACTTAACTGGTGCACCAATAGGCTGCCAGCCTAAATTAAAGTCCAAGTAAGAGTCCAAAAGGAAAAGCCTAGAGGAGCAACAACAGTAAGGAATAGTAAATTAAGCAAAGTAAGCAAACTGATGTCTTGCAATTGGGTTGCCTTAGAATGCCTTAGAACTGTTCAGTAGATGACCAGAAAGCTGGTGTCCCTAGTGTATTTACTTTTCTAGATACATCAGAGATGACAAATATACAGTAGGTGTAGTTGAGGCTTGTTGTAAAGTGGGTTACAGAAATAACTAACATGAAAGGTTGTGGCTAAATCAGAGAAAAGTTATGGCTGGTGTGGGCAACTACTAAAAACATACATTTTACAGAGTAAAAATGTTATAACCAATCTAAGTGATCAACAGGAGAAGTAAAGAAAGTTGAAAGGTAACACTTCTGAGGTTGGATTTGAGAGTTAAGCTGCAGAAATGTCTAGCAGACTGAACTACCAACAGCATGAGAATGAAAAAAGGATGAAAAGCGTCTGGTAAAGAAGAAAAATATCAAATTGTATTTGTTAATTTTATTATTGTTTTTTGTTTCTTAAAATTTAAAAACTTGAGTTTTAACCTGGGATTCTGACTTTTTCAGGCAGAACCAAAAAATAATATGGTATTATAAAACTGTCAAAAGCATTTAACTTACTTGACCTTCATCTTCTTCTATTAGAGTCTGCAATGGAGCCACATTTAGGCCAGTTCGCCAGGATTCAGATGAATGAGGGGCAAAGTCAGCCTTCAAGGAATCTTGAATATATACACAGAAAACACTGATTTTTATTAGAGAAAGAACAAGATACATGTAAGACATAAATCAAAAGTTCTTTGTCATGTTCATATTGCTTGCTATTATGAAATGACAATGTAATCAATCTTTATTTTCTATAGCACCTTATATTGAATACTATCAACAATCATTTTAACTGGGAAATCCACAAGATATGTGACCCAAGAGCAGGATTTTACATAAATAACTTTACATTTTTTTGTCTGATAACACTCCCAACACTTTTAATGCACTTACAGCACAGTTTAGCTGATAGTTGGCTTTCAGGATGTATAGTATTTAACAAAATCTGAAAGTTTTGTGATTTATGCAGGAATATTCTCAGAACGTCTGGGGATGAATAGGTCAAATGAAATTCATTTGCACAAAATTCTAATAATACTTATTTTTTTGGAACTTAAAATCAACAAATTTGGACAGATCTGTAAAGAAATGTCATACAAATCTGGTGGGTATTCATGCCTCAGTTAGTTTCTTTAATCAGAAATACCTAATGTTAATTTTCTACTGATACTCTTCTATGATACAACACATAGTACTACAAATATAAAAACGATGCATACATGAAACACTTACCTAAATGTTCAACATTTCTTATCATAGTTTTTGATGCCTCATTTAATGGCGCTTCTTCACCTGATTCACTTAAAGACAGATCATCTTGATTTGGTTTTAATATACCTTTAGTTTGATCAGAGAGAATTTTGTACTGCAAAAGAATTTCCATAAAAATGACTTTAAATTATACAGGTATTATAAATATATTATCTCAGAATCTCTGATAGTAAGTAAAGGCTGAAAAAACATTTAAGGCAACTGGACATAAAAGTCTTATTAGTAGAAGTCCTAAACTGGTACATGCTGTGTTTTAGATGAATCTAGAGGTCTTTTACCTTTCACTGAAATTTTGACACCAAACTAAAAAAACTAATTGTCTTATCTTTTACATAGTGTATGAGTAACAACCATAATGAACTACTGCATATTAAAAGATAACTTGTGTTACTTAAAAAAATTAAAATTCCCTCTATGTAAAATATATACCATTTGGCATCTATGTGTATATTAGCATAAAAGCAAATTGAGATACAGAACCTGGTGACCTTTGTTTCAAGCTTACTGTTTTTAGGAATTAATGCCTCCAAGCATTTATAGAACATATACTACTACTTATATTTTTGAAGTGTACACTTAAAGAATAATTGAAAACTTTCACTGTAAAAACTTTATATAAACATCAGACTAGTAAGAAGTAGAGTGAGTTTTTGTTTTTATATAAACACACTTTTGTTAAATAAAATATCCTTCCAAACGTGGATATGGATATTGTGTAAATGCAGATCCAACAATATTTTCTAATGAAGAAACTTGACATCCTGTTCCAACCATTCAATAAATGTATTGATAGCAAAAACTGAATTTTAAGAGAGCAGGAATTGATTTTAGCATATAGCTTAAAAACCCTAATTCGTTCATGTACCTAATACCAACTAAACTGTTAAATTAAGAATTTTCACTTTATCAGCACATATGATAAATCCACAAATACAAACAAATCACAAGAGTTTGCAAAAAATAACCTAAGCAGAAATTTCCCAAGTGGGAGGCTGTACTACACTGTAAAAAAAAAATGTAAAATTTATGGTAAAAAACTAGCAGCTGGGGTCGTCAGGATTTTACCGTAAAAAAGAAGGTAACAATGTTTTTTGGTCTACGGTACACTTTAAAAAATAATGTTAAATTTACGGTAAAAAACTGGCAGCTGGGGTCGCCAGGATTTTACCGTAAAAAAGAAGGTAACAATATTTTTTGGTCTACGATACACTTTAAAAAATAATGTTAAATTTACGGTAAAATACTGGCAGCTGGGTTGCCAAAATTTTGCTGTAATAAATAAGGTGACAATATTTTTAGGTTTACAGTATAATTTTGTAGTAAAAGCTATTTGGTCTTTGCAAAAAACTCCAACAGAAGAGAATGTTTAACCATAACCAAAAATTCATGATGTGTAAAAAATATGACAATCAATAAACAATATACACTGACAGGGTCAAACCCCAGTACATAGTTTGCCTCAGTTAGTTAACAACAACCAATAGCAAGCATGTGCCATTTAATTATACACATTGAAAACAATTCAATGTTTAAGGAAGTTACGCCACTTGCCTGGTAGGGAAGTAAAGTTTTCTCTTTTGTGGTGTATGGTGTCCTACTTATCAAATACAACCCACCATAAATCAGCTTCCATAACCTCAAAAAACCTTCAGCACGTGGGGAAAAATAAGTCTGCTAACTTAGGTGAAGTTTTTTTCCCTACTATTCAAAGGTATGCAGTTCACCAGGAACAATATTGTAAAAAGGGACGTGTCCTTATGCAAATATCGTAGCCGGTTTTACTTTAACAGTGATTTACCGTTTTACATTTTACGGTTGTTTACCTTCGTTATTTAACAGTTTTACACTGTAAAATTAACAGATTTTTTTCAGTATAACTGTAATGCATCAATAAACGGTATTTAGCATATTTTGAAGGTAGAAAAATATTGATTTTACAGAACTTGGCTGTAAAAAATAATGAAATGTATTGTTTAAGATATAAAGGTAATTTTCAGTAGAACATAAGGTAACTTTCCTTTTTTTCAGAAAAGGTCTTTTACCTTCACCATTTACAGTATTTGTACCGTTAAATTTACTAACATTTTTTACAGTGTAACTTGTCAAAGCAAGTTATTACTTAGACATTCAATTTCTATTGATAGAAATATGAATTTACACTTGGTAAATTTACCATGTTTAAAAATTCCATTTGAAATAACACTGCCCCACCATTAACTGACAGAGAAAATTTTCTAAATGATTACCATTAAATCTTACCTGATGAAGAGTGACAAGAACATGACAAAACTGTCTGAGCTTGTAGCAGAAAGCATCCAAGTTGTGCATTATGCTCTCTTCATCTGTCAGGGATACTCCTGCCCCATGGTAATCATGATCTAAAGCAAATTATTACTTAAAATTTACTAGCATAAAAATACATTTTAGGCTTGTCTAGACTATTTAATAGCATCTTAAACATGTAATATAATTTGTTTAAACAAACTGAAGTTCAAGGATTACATTGTTAAAATATTTTTGTCCATGAAGCATGGCAATCAGCACATAATAATTACCATGTATCAGTACATCCACTGATTTTATAAGCTGATTGCCATATAGTCTTGCACCTTATTCTGTAACTATTGTCATGCACTATAAAAGTTTTATTGATTCTAATTTGATTTCATTTTACTGAGCCTGATTCTAATTTGTTTTCCCTTCATTCTGTCAATTTATACCCATATACCACTTACACATGTTCACTTGTGAAGGCTCTATACTGTTTCTTCTCATAATTTATCAAGTATTAAATGACCTTGTATAATACTTTATTGTGTTACTTTGAGTTATAGTCTTGTTTGTTTATTTGATATCTTGCGATAGTGTGCTTGTGAAAGCTGATCAACTGCTGAGAGCTCTGGTACAGGAATGAATTTTTTTAAAATCTTCTTTCTGTTGTGCACTACTTGAGGCTTAGTAAGGAGCACCATGTAATTAAGATGTCAATATTGTAACTAGAACAGCCTAACATAAATGTGCCAGGATTTGGCCTGGGTTCTCCTTCTGCCTGTACTCTGTCCTATCTCTCTCTTGCCTGTTCCATGCATAGGTTAAACAAGATTAGCGCCTTCTAAGCAATAAATAAATAAGGAAGTGGCTTGTGCAAAACTGAAGAAAAAAGAAGGGGTAGAGTCCAGTCTTGACAGAAGAAAAGATCACATTGAAGCACTAGAATTGGTATTGATGCTTAAAGCAGTAGAATGCTGGCATAGTTATGGTTTATTCCTTTTTCTTCTCATGACATAAAGGTCAGGAGCACAGAGAGAGCCCAGAGCAGGAATGCAGAGCTATTGACGCCTTACAGCCTTTTAACCTTTTTTCCAGGTGAGGACCAAGGACACGCACACCACCCACTGAGCCCAGCAAAACCCTTGCACAGCCAAGTCTAGGATTTTTGTGGATATTGTTTGACTATATCAAAAGCCAGATAGATGTTGACTGTACAACACAAAACCCTGATTACTTCTCTTGAAGTCAGCAGCCTTATAAGGTGGGTCTTTTTGCCATGTTGAAATTCAAAATGAAATACTAGCTGAGCAGGGTCTATTTAAAGATTTGGAGAAATTGCTTAATATTTAACTACTGTGCACTTCTGTGTATTATATGCAAATAAAAGGGCTTATTGAAAGGTTAAACAGCACTTTGAGCTACTGTTTGTATGAAAATGTGCTATATAAATAAATGTTGTTGTTGTAAACAGGACATTATATGACATAGGAAAGACAGGAAGCTGCTCCTTCCCCTACTGTTATTTTCCTATAAGGAGGTTCAGGCCTCTTTCATTGGCTTCTTACCACTTTAGTTGCTGTATGAGAAGTAACCAAGAGGACGTTTAGATATTGTATAAGAGGACTAGGAATGGTAACCTGAATCACAGGTGTCATTGACCACATGCTACAACTATGATAAACAATGAAGAGAATGAGATGACTTGTCAAAAAGCATTGGGAGCCCTTTAGATCAATGTTACATAGTCTAGTTGCAGGATACGCCAAATTAACTGACAGCAGTCATTTATAGTATCACCAGACCAGTTCAAATTGACTGAAAACCTCTGGATATGCCAGATTCAATGATTGCGGGCTGACCATCTCACTCATTTGTGCTTGCCCCTATTTGTTACAGCAAATAGCGTGCTACCTGAAGGAGAAAGCACTGTGCAAAGGCAGTTAATAGATGCAGCAATCACGACCCTTTATTTTTTATGCTTTCATGGCATATAAAACATGAGATATGCAACAGATGAAGTTGTATTCTCTGTTAAGTCTAATGCTCCTGTGCTGCATAACAGAGCTGGCTCAGCACGAAGGGTTAACAGCTATGGCCTCTCTTCTGGTTGCGAGGTTCAAAACACCCATGTTCCTTATTCCTTGTTGCTACATTTAATGCATTTTTACTTCCAGATCCTGTTGTGGGGCATCTAATAAATTTAGTATTGAAGCAAAATCTAAATCACTTGAAAATCCAAGGATAAAGAGCATAAGTAGATCAACAGTTAAAATAAAATACTCCACTAGGGGTACCTGTATTAGTATTTAATTTAAATTAAAACAATAAATATAACACCAGTAAAGAAATGCTGCTTACTAAATGCTTTCCCTACTGGAAATAAAAGTGCTTTGGGAAATTACATTATATTAAGGTATACGTCTCCATCGAAAATGAAACTGGAGAAAATTCAAATAAGAAAAAGAAATAAACGATTTAAAGCTAACACAACTGGTAGTCAAAATTGCAATATTTCAATAGCATTTTATGATGATTAACAATGCCTGTATGTGAACAACTGTATAAACACTTAAAACATTCCAAAAACAGTAAATAAACAATTGGGCATGGTTCAACTACCTGGACATAAGTAAATGTGCATATCTACATGAACTATTTCAATGTTTAAACTTGTTTTGTGCCCTGTACTGTCAGGATAGACTCCAGTGCCCTACAAATTTAATACTGCTTTAATCAGGTTCAGAAAATGGATAGAAGAATGGATGGACGAGTCAATTTAACATATACTCCAATGTATGTTAAGTGCATTTAAAAATGAAAATCATATTTTTAAAATGTTATGTTCTTAATAACTATTGTATTATAATAAAAATTATGCTAAGTTTAAATCCCTTACACACTATATATATATATATATATATATATATATATATATATATATATATACATATATACACTCACCAATGCTTGATGCTAAAGAAGCCTTTCTTAGGCTAGCTTTTCTTCCAGCTGAAACTGAAGGTGGTTTTCCCTGCATTGTCGACAGGGAACTAGAAGAAGAGAAATGGTGGAGTCCATGATATCCTCCCAGATTTTCCCGCAGTTGACGTAAAGCATCTAGAAAATAGGTCTGCAACATCAGACAGGTTTGTATTCTGGGAATAAAAACATGCAGCAGAAAAAAATATTAAATTATAAATGGAACAAACAAAATGAGAATGTATCTTGGACAATTAGGGTACACAAACACAAATCCAGACTTTCACCGTTCTGTCAAAACCATGTGCAATAAAAACTTCATATGCAAGTTTAGATGCACTGAAACACAAAGATAATCTTAATATTACGCTGATGAAAGAGGAAGTAATTTACATGGTGTACGTGGCACACAGGATGGCGTCCTGGCAAAGAGTTGGGAAGATACCTTACCCAGATGGAAAGCTCCGAGTGGACGAGAGGGGGAAGGATGTTGTACCTGGACAAAGCTCCAAATGGATGGATGGATATCCCAACCAATAGAGAAGATGGTTTTTTACCTGGGTGGGAAGCCCCGGATAAATGGACAGGTGTCCCAACTGGAAATATGTGTAACACCATCTTTGGCTGGGATAGAAGAGGAGGTCAAGGAAGGACTTTCCCTTGGGGATGTTTATCCCCGCCCAAGCCCCCCAATCTGGGTGTGTGTGTGCATCCTGAGGTGGGCTGACGTCCTGCCCAGGATTTGTTCCTACCTTGCACCCTGTGCTGGCTGGGATTGGCTCCAGCAGACCCCCGTGACCCTGCGTTAGGATATAGCGGGTTGTAAAATGACTGACTGACTGACAATAAAAAGTTAATTTAGGTAATGCTTTTTGAGACATATTGTGTGTGTCTTGTAAAAAGGGATGCAACACAAAAGTAATATCACAAACTGGCAACAAAAGAAAAAAGAAAACAGAATATGAAAACAGAAAGTTACTGCTTTTATAAATTTTACAAAGAAGATATTGAAACACACACCAAGTTAATTTCCCAGGATTAGCACCACCACAGACTTTGTGACGTTCTTAAAACTATATTATCATGAGCCTTGTGATACTGTTGGAGTGCCTTTGACAGATTACAAAAGTGATACCTTCACAATTTGATTACTATGGTGATTTTATTAAATGAGATTTATCCACAAATGCTTAAGAAACATGATTTTGTGAAAGTGTCATGTGCACCTTTCCCTTGTTAATGATTTGTGAGAGACAAGGATAGCATGACCCTGTAGTTAGGATATAGCGGGTTGGATAATGGATGGATGAAGGATAGCACTTTGCCCAGGCAAAACGAGGCAGTGGAAGAACCTTGTCACATCATACTCCAGATGATTCCAAGCAGTAATTTCTGCCAAAAGTGTTTCAACTAAGTACTGAGAAAAGGGTCTCAATACTTTTGTTAATGTGCTATTACATTTGTTATTTTCAATAAAGTTGCAAAAATTCCTAGAATCCTCTTTCTGGGGTATTGAGTGATGTTTGATATGAGGAAGAAATGAATGTGAATGATTCTTGCACAAGGCTGCAACAAAACAAAATTTGAAAAAAGTGAAGGGCTCTGAATACTTTTTAAATCCACTGGTCACTTTTAGATATTGAAAATGTGGTTCAAGATTGCTCAAATGCATTTTGCAATATCTTAAAACAGGGTCATTTGCATTTTGAAATTTAAAATTGTATGTATTTTCTATTAGACATCCAATTTCTTTAGTATATCTTGAAATGTAAGTGAAATATCACAAGAGGTTATTTTAAGATATCTCAAAATGCATTTGGAATATCTAAAAATGCACAGGAAGCTTTTGAAGATACCCGTAAATTTAATTCAGCTATCTCCAAATGGTGTGTATTTTATTTCTTGAGATGTCAAAAAGTAATTTTGTAATAGTCTTATTTTATGATAACTCAAATTTTACTTAAATGCACTCACCGGCCACTTTATTAGGTACACCTTACTAGTATCGGGCTAGACTCCCTTTTGTTTTCAGAACTGCTGTAATTCTTTGTGGCACAGATTCAGCAAGGGCTGGAAACATTCCTCAGGGATTTTGGTCCATATTGACATGACAGCATCATACATTTGCTGCAGATTTGTCGGCTGCACATCCAGGAAGTGAATCTTCTGTTTCACCATCCCAAAGATGCTCTATTGAGATCTGTTGACTAGGGAGGTCATTTAAGTACAGTGAACTTATTATCATGTTCACGAAACCAGTTTGAGATGATTTGAGCTTTGTGACATGGTGCATTATCATGCTGGAAGTAGCCATCAGAAGATGGGTACACTGCAGTCATAAAGGGATGGACATGGTCAGCAACAATACTCAGGTAGGTTGTGACATGTAAATGATGTTCAGTTGATACCAATGGTCCCAAAGTGTGCCACCACCACCACCAGCCTGAACCGCTGACACAAGGTAGGATGGATTCATGCTTTTCTGTTGTTGATGTCAAATTATGACCCTACCATCTGAATGTTGCAGAAATCAAGATTCCTCAGATCAGGCAACATCTCTCCAATCTTCTATTGTCCAGTTTTGGTGAGCCTGTGCAAATTATAGCCTCAGTTGCCTGTTCTTAGTTGACAGGAGTGGTATTCGGTGTGGTCTCCTACTGCTATAGCCCATCTGCTCCTATACTGTATTTGACATGTTTTGTGTGTGTTCAGAGATGCTCTTCTGCATACTTTGGTTGTAACGAGTGGTTATTTGAGTTTGAGTTACTGTTGCCTTCCTATCACCTCGGACTAGTCTGGCCATTGTCCTCTGACCTCTGGCATCAACAAGACATTTTCTCCCTTTTTTCTCTGCAAACCCTAGAGAAAGTTGTGCATGAACATCCCAGTAGACCAATAGTTTCTGAAATACTCAGACTAGCCTGTGGCACCAATAGGCACGCCAAGTTTAAAGACACTTAAATCACCTTTCTTCATCATTTTGATGCTTGGTTTGAACTTCAGCAGGTCATCTTGACAATGTATACATGTCTAAATACTTTGTTTCTGCCATGTGATTGGCTGATTACATATTTGCATTAACAAGCAGTTAAACAGGTGTACCTAATAAAGTAGACAGTGAGTGTACATTTTAAGATGCTTTTTAAAAAGACAGGAAGTTATTTCAAGATATCAGAATATCACTTTCAGATTTTTTAAACACAATTACAGATATCAGAACTGTGACTTAGTAAGAAGACTTATTAACTTATTAAAACATAACATTCTTAGAGCCGCTTAACTGAAATATGGGCATTTGGGTCTGGAGACTATTCTTTAAGCTAAACAAGAAACAGCTCTGGAGAGGACAGCAGTCTATCACAGAGCGAATTCAGTGACATAACTACGTTGGTCCCACTTAAACTGTTAAGGATCTTAATATACATATTTCTGAGATGAGTAAAGGAACCATGAGTACACTGACACAGGAAGACTGCTTAGATTCCACACAGAGAGTAACTAGATGCAGCAGTCCCAGAAGTGAGGATCAGTGAGGTCTGTGCACCATCATGCTGCCTCTCTACTAAAGCAAAACTAACCTATTATATATAGAGGCATGGTTATTGTCAATCTCTAGCCTCTTTTCTTTTGTCTTGCCCTTCAGATGTAGAGACATTTGTACTGGAATATATTCATCTCTTGCCATTTCTTCTTCAATTCTTTCCCACAGTCTGTCATCAGACTCGCCTAGTAGGATGGCTTCATGCAGGAAGTCTCTGCAAGTCAGTGTTAACTGATTACATATCTGTAAAATAAAAAAATAGTCGTCAAATGATTCTTCTTATCAAATTATGAGAAAAGACAGAAAATAAATAAGAATACTGAAATAAGACAAAATAAATAATTTTGCAGGAGTGGTCTTTAAAATACATTGAACATAAAAATTATAATATTTGTATTGATAAATAAGTTGTTTCAGTATGTAAAATCCATATATTGGAAAGGAAAGGTAATATCAAATGTTAGGCAACCAAAAATACAATTGTTGCTTAAAATTGTGCTTTCATTAATTATTTGCAGCAATTTCTTTATCACTATATCTTCTTCTTCATTTCAGGTATTCCCATTTAAGGGTTGCCGCAGTGGATCATCCGTCTCCATCTATCCCTGTCTTTTACATGATTTTCTGACACACCAATTGCCTTCATGCCGTCCCTCACCACATCCATAAACCTTCTCTTTGGCCTTCCTCTTTTCTTTTTGTCTAGTGGTTCCATCCTCAGCATTTTTTTCCCGATGTAACCCTGATCTCTCCTCTGCTTGTGCCCAAACCATCTCAATCTAGCCTCTCTTGCTTGGTCACCAAAATGTCATACCTGTGTTGTCTGTCTAATATACTTATTTCTAATCTTGTTTACTCTTCTTACTCCAAGTGAAAATCATAGCATCTTCAACTCTACCACTTCCAGCTCTGCCTCCTGTCTTTTCATCAGTGCCACCGTGTCTGAACCATACAACACAGCTGGTCTCACTACCATTTTTAGGCCTTCCCTTTCATTCTTGTAATTACTCTTCTCTCACAAATCACCCCTGTCACTCTTCTCCATCCAGTCCACCCTGCCTCACTCCCTTCTTCACATCTCTGCTGTGCTCTCTGTTTCTCTGGACTGTTGAACTCAAGTATTTAGAATTGTCTACCTTCACCATCTCTGCTCCATGCAGTTGCACATTTCCACCACCTTCCCTCACATACACGCATGTATTCTGTCTTACTCCTACTGACTCTCATTCCTCTTCTCTTCAGTATGTACCTCCACCTCTCCAGGTTCGCCTCAACCTACTTTCTACTCTCACTGCAGATCACAATGTCATCTGTGAACATCATAGTCCATGAACACTCCTGTCTGACCTCATCTGTCAACCTGTCTATCACCACTGAAAACAGGAAAGGGATCACAGCTTTGTAATCAGATGTAATCCCATTCTCATCTTGAACCAGGCTGTTATTCCAACCGCACACCTCACCCCGGTCACACTATCCTCATACATATCCTGTATCACCCTTACATACCTTTCTCCTATTTCCTCATACAGTACCATAACTCCTCTCTTGGCACCCTGACATACACATTCATTTAGTCCACAAACATGCAATGCAATTCCTTCTGACCTCCTCTGTACTTCTCCATGAACACTCTTGAAGCAAACATCACATCTATAGTACTCTTTCCTGGTATGAAACCGTATTGCTGCTCACAGATCACTACCTCTCCTTTCAGCGTACCATCCATCAATCTTTCCCATACCTTCATGGTGGGGCTGATCAACTTTATACCCCTGTAGTTACTGTAGCTCTACACATCTCCCTTATTCTTGAAAATTGATACTAATATACTTATGAATTTCACACAATAGTCTTCCTCTTTCAGCTTCCACCACCTGATTCTTGGTTCCATTGTCTCTCTACTCCTATTTTTCACCTTGAAACTCAACCTGCATACCACCAATCAATGCTGTTTACTACACTACGCTCTGCTACCATCTAACAGTCTCTAATCTCTTGCACACTGCATCTCTTACATTGGACATAGCTCACCTGTGTGCACCTTCCTCCACTCTTATATGTCACCCTAGGAGTGTGTGATATGTATCGCCTACAATAGTATCTTAATTGCAGTTTTAACAATGTGCGAGCTGAAATTATTGAGTATATCACTCATGTTGCAAAAAACAATCATAAACTCACCTTGTGAGTCCATGTATTCACTGTCACATGTAACCTAACAGGATAGTCTACTGCTCGTGCACAAAGTAAGCACATAGGCGTGCATGGGCAGCGCACCACAAGTTAAGCTAGCATAGCTGCCTAAAAATGAGTGAGCAAACAGCACCAGGGGATAAAACAGCCTCTCAATCTACGTTGTTAGATTGAATTGCAAAATGTGGATCATCTTCACTCGCATGGAGATGATTTGGCTTTGAAAAGTCTGATGTTGCACAAAAGATGGCAATATGCAGACTATGTCAGAAATTGGTTGCTGTTAAAGACAGCTTGACAGCTAAGTTGTTTCACCATCTGCGAACTAACAACAGCACAGAATATGAAAAACATGGAAAGCTTCAGAAATCATCTATCCACAACAAAACTAAGTTACCCAAGGTACAAGTAAAAAAAAACACACCAACCTTTAGCAAAATCATTCTGCAAAAAAGTTCCATATGCAAGAAAAGCAAGAGTTGGCATGACTTAACAAATGCTGTCACCAATTACATCGGAAAAGATATGATGCCAATTCAAACGGTTGAGAGGGATTGTTTCAAACAACTTTTGAATACTTTAGACTCAAGATACACACTGCCTTGCCAAAACTATTTCAGTCAAACTGCTCTGCCTAAATTGCATGATTCACCTCGCCAAACTCTGACGCATAAACTGCAGAAGGTTTAAAGTTTGTGCTACTACAAAACATTTATGGTCAAGCCGAACTTCCAATCCATACCCCTTTTTGACAGTGCATGAAACCTGGCAAACTGCAAAGCTACAATGGTACTGTACTGAAGCAGTACATCCTTCTTCTCAAAAGACCACACAGGTGACATCATTGCGCAAGGTCTGAAAAACGTGCTGGCATCATGGTCACTACAAGGAGACTACATGGTTTGCATGACAACAGACAGCCGGGCTAATGTTGTCAGTGCACTACAGATTAACAACTGAGAGGCTTTCTTTGGACATAGCCTTCATATTTCCATTGGTGAGTAATTTGGGTTCCTCTTGTGGCAGACGACCAGGGATCCTGCCCCATCAGGACGCCGGGAGGAAGGACAGACCAGGACATCTGCACTTCTCTTCCCTGGGAACCTGGACGGTCCTAGAGCCCTGGAGGACAGCGCTTCCGCCACACCAGGAAGTGCTACCGGACCAGGGATGGTTTACGCTCGGAGTGTTTCCAGGTGCAAGGGCAGCACTTCTGCCACGCTGGGGAGTGCTGCCGGAAGTTCGTCATCGTGCACTTGGAGCACCTCCGGGGCAGGATAAAAGAAGTCGCCTCACTCCATTTGGAGAGCCGGAGTCAGGTGGAAGTGGACAGAGCTTGCGAGAGAGGAGTGGAGGCGGCCAAAGGACCAAGGACTGAGCAACCACTGTAAATATTGTAAATAAACACGTGTGTTGTGGACATTTTGGTGTCGTGTCTGTCTGTGGCTGGGCTATCTTTTACACTCTATAAAATGCAATTTACCATATGTGAAATTGATCCAGTACAGAACCCTGTAGGTGTCAGGCAAAAAAACAAATAAAAACATCCATTAGAACAAATTATTAATAGGTTCTGACAAATTATTAATCTGTTTGAACAGATTATTTTTATTTCTGTGAGAAAAATAACCTATCAGGCATGTTTTATTTCGCAAGCCATCTTGGCTGAGGGTTCTCGATGCCAAAGCACCTTTTTATTACATTATTTAAAACACTTGCACAGATCCCCACCTCCTCACCCCGCTCCACCCCGCCCCAACTTGTGCCAAATGCCTCTCAAGCTCCTTCTGTCCCTGCCACAACAGATTCTACTCAGAAGCTGAGTTATTAAAAAAGCAGTGATCTCAGCCTCTGTACATTCCCTTTTTCACTCCATGAAAAGTTAGTTTAACATTGACCAAAAGCTGCAAAGCGATTTCTGGCTTTTCTTAATGGCAGCGTTTCATTGATGGACGATCTATGTCAGGAGTCCCGTTTGCTGAAAGGACGATCCTCATTATGGAGGAAAACACCAGAGTTGCACAGCTTCTTGTGGATGCTGATCAGTGACCAGGAATGCAGAATGGTCATAATATTCTTGCTTCACAAATAACTGATGTTTGACTCTTTTTATACTAAAACTGCCCCTAAAACGCGTGCACACACACACACACACACACAAACTCATACAACTTCATGCACACACACTACTGATTAAGCATGGGATCTCCTGTGTTAGCATGAGAAAGGCTTAATACCCAGGGCATTTATTGTTGTTTACTTGCGAAGCATGAGATTGCAAGATAATTCAGTCTCTAGACAATGTCAGCTTTAGTCCGTGGATTTCACATACACAAATATGTCTTACCTTAAGCGAACACTTGATTAGAAAAGAATATAAAAGGTATTACTTTTCAGAATATTTTTGAGTGTAGCATACAATGGATACATCAGTCGATTTTTATCGATTTTAATTATAGCTAAAATGCACACCGCAGCCATAAAACATCAGTTATTTGTAAAGCAGGGATATTATGATCATTCAGAATCCCTGATCACTGATCAGCATGCATAAGAAACCACAGAGCTGCAGATTTCTATAAACAAAGATGGTCCATCCTTACTCCTTCCTGATCTGTCAAGTTAAGTCGGGGAGCATGCACTGGTACAGTGCATTGCTGCACCCACTACACAACGAAACAGCACGGGATCCTGGTTGGCAACCCCCCAGGCAGACACACGGTCCAGTCCCACCCTCCAGAAATAACCCTCTATCTGCCGCAGCCAGGTGTTACATGGGCGACCCCTTGGCCTGGTCCAGCCACTCGGGTCCCCAACAATGAGGATCCTACGAGCTGGATCACCATCGGAGAAACGCGCCAAATGGCCATAGTACCGTAACTGACACTCCCTCACAATGCAGGTAATGTGCCTCATTCGGGACTCCATGAGCAACCGCTCATTCGACACAAAGTCAAACCAATGGTACCCAAGAATTTTCCGGAGAGACACAGTACCAAAGGAGTCCAGCCTTCGTCTCAGGTCACTGGATAGTGTCCATGTCTCACAACCATATAGCAAGACATGATGCACCAGGACTCTAAAGACTTGGACCTTTGTCCTTTTGCATAGATATTGGGAGCATCACACACCCTTTTCCAGCAACCTCATGACCCCCCCATGCTCTCTCAACCCATCTACTGACTTCATAGGAAGAGTCACCAGAGACATGAATGTCACTGCCAAGGTAGGTAAACCACTCGACAAGGTCGACGCTCTCTCCGCAAACAGACACACTGCTGATGGCTGTGCCCAAGAGTAATTGAAGGCCTGGATCTTGGTTTTTATCCAGGACACTTGCAAGCCCAGACACTCAGACTCCTCCCTCAGTCTCTCGAGTGCCCCGATCACAGCCTCCATTGACTCCGTGAAGATCACAGCATTGTCAGCAAAGTCAAGATCTGTGAATCTTTCTTCACCAACAGATGCCCCACAGCCGCTGGACCCCATGACCTTGCCCAACATCCAGTCCATACAAGCATTGAACAGAGTAGGAGCAAGAACGCACCCCTGACGAATGCCAGAATCAACTGGGAAAATACAGAGGATCTGCCTCCACTCTGCAAAGCACAGAGTACCAGTTTACAGGCCGCTCATGATATCCAGCAACCTCGATGGGATCCAGCGAGCCCTCAGGATGTCCCATTGAGCAGCTCGATCAACTGAGTCAAACGCTTTGCAAAAATCGACAAAGGCTGCTAAGAAACTCTGCCGATATTCTAGTTTGCGCTCCATGAGAACCCTTAGTGCCAGCATGAGGTCGATGGTAGACTTCTTAGGCATAAAACCAGACTGTTCCAGTCGCTGGTAGGTGAGCAAGTGATCACGAATCCAATTGAGGACGACCCTAGTAAGGACCTTACCTGGCACCAAGAGCAGTGTTATCCTCCTGTACTTGCTGCAATCCAGGCGATCACCCTTCCCTTTCCAAATAGGGTGACAAGTCCCATTTTCCAGTCAGCTGGGATGATGCAAGTCTACCAAATAGAAGAAAAGATTGCTTGCAATGTCAGGAGGACAGCCTTACCACCAGCCTGGAGAAGTTCACCCCGGATATGACAGATCCCTGCTGCCTTTCCTCCCCTTAGCCTGTTCACCACCTGTGCAATCTCAGTGAGATTGTGTGGTTCACAGCTAATTGGAGGATCAGCCTCAAGAACTGCGGACCCAGAGATAGGCAACGTCCTAGCCGGATGTTCAGCTTTGAACAATTTCTCAAAGTAGCCAGCCCAATGGGTCACAGCTGCAGTGTCATCCACAAGGCCTGTTCCATTAGCTGCCCTGACTGCGACTCTCCGAGGAACAGATTTGGTTGTGCGTAATACTTCGATTCCCCTGTAAGCAGGACATGGTTCACTAGACCACAGATGTTGTGTCACTTGCTCACAGATTCCTCTAACAAACGGCTCTTTATCTGCCCACAGATCCCTCGCAGCTGTCTTTCTCAGTTCCCAGTACAGACCAGAGTTGCCATTGAGCCGTGCGCTGCGAATGCTCTCAATGATATCCAGGGTGCCCTGCGAGATGAAACACCTCCTTCTGGGAACACTGGTAACACCAATACAACCCTCAGCATCCTTCAGGGTCTTGTCACGGAAGGTCTCCCACATCACGTTAGGATCGGCAGTCGCACCCAAATCTGCAAGTTCCTCAAACAAACTGTGTGCAAAATTGTTAGAAACATCCTGGTCTTGGAGTCTGGTCAAGTCCAGGCTCATTTTCCTAGTAGGTGGTAACCTACTAGACCTAAGCTGGACCCTAAGAGATACAACAAGAAGTCTGTGGTCAGAATTCACAAACGGGGCACTTCTGTAGACCCTGCAGTTTTGCAAGAGTCTCTAGCGTCTGCCCACGAGGATGTGATCAAACTCCTTCGCCGCACCACCAGTATTGAAGTATCAAGTCCAACGATGCGGTTCAGGGCACTGGAACTAGGATCGAGTTATTCGCAGCCCCTGACCTTTTGCAAATTCAAGGAACATGGACCTACTTTCACCATGGTCACCAGACCCATGGGGACTGAGACAATCCTCATAGCCAGCCCTGTTAGTGCCAGTGGCTGAGCTGAAGTCACCTATGACCAGAGGAGTCCCCTGTTGGGCACTCATCAACCACTGAGTGAAGCTGCGAATAAAATGTCTCCCTTGCTGAGACATCACTCACCGTGGTTGGAGCCTACTCTGAGACAACAGACAAGGCAACCAGGGAGTCTCATAATACAGGAGTTTAAAGGAGTGATATTGGACACCATCGGAAGAAGCCAATCAGCTACAGCAACAGCTACTCTCTGAGTATGACAGCCATCAGAGCGACCAGACCATTAAAAGGTGTATCCACCCACAGAGATCTGGCCAGTCCCTAGTCTGCGTACCTCAGAGAGTGCCGCTATTGAAATGTGGAGTTTATGTTTTATTGCACTAAATGAAACATGGCTTAACTCAAATGGCGCGGCTGTTTTAATCGAATCTGCGCCTCCGGATTACAGTTTTACTCGTGCAGACCGCCAGGGGAGAAAGGGGGGCGGATTGGCAAACATTTACTCGAGCCGGTTAAAATGTAAAGATGTCAGTTTTGGTAAATTTAAGTCTTTTGAGTATCTCGCCGTTGTTATTCATGGAGATTCTCACGTTCTAGTATTATCCGTGTATAGACCTCCTAAATATAACGCGTCTTTCCTTGAGGAATTCTCTGACTTAATGTCAATTTTAATTACAAACTATGACACACTCTTAATAGTCGGCGACTTTAACTTTGATATCGACAATCAGTGTGACCAAAAGGTAAAGGAATTCATGAACCTCCTGGACTCTTTTGATTTGAGACAGCTCGTTAATCAGCCTACACATAAAGCAGGTCATACGTTAGACTTAGTGATTGCTAAAGGGCTTAAAGTTGATTTAAAGCAGGTCATTGATATTGGTCTATCAGACCATTTCCTTCTACTATTTAATATAGAAATAAAGACAGATAACACTCATGAGAAGCATTTTGTTAAAAAACGCTTCTTTGACTCATCAGCAGCTTTAAAGCTTACAACTATTCTAAGCAATCAGTTCGTTTATAATGCCAACTATAATAGCGAGGATAATGTAAATAGTAAAGTGGAAAACTTTAATTCTAAAGTAAGAGCTGCTGTTGACATAGTTGCACCTGAAAAGACAGTTAAAAAATCTTCTAGTATTGTTATTCCATGGAAGACCCAAAGAGTGTCTGATTTAAAAAGAACATGTCGTAGAGCTGAGCGTAAATGGAGGAAAACTAAACTAACTATCTATTATGAGATATTGAAGGCTAAAATAACAGAATACAATAACACTGTCCGTCTTGAGAGGCACTGCTATTTCTCTAATATTATAAATAACAATGCTAGTAACCCCAGAGTCTTATTTTCTACAATTGATTGTCTGTTAAACCCAGGTAACACAAAGGAATGCCCCCAGAATACTTCCAGTGAAACCTGTGAGAACATTGCTGTATTTTTCAATCAAAAAATTAATGATATTAGAGATAACATAGTATATCTCCCCAACACTGCAGAACCTCCAAAGCCCCGGTACTCCATTATAAACAAATTAAATGCTTTCACCAGGATAGATTTACCTGAATTACATAGTATAATCTCTCAAGTGAAACCCTCCACTTGCGTCCTTGACCCATTACCAGCAAGGTTTTTCAAAGAAATATCAGGCGTGCTAATTGACAGTATTCTGGACATAGTTAATTCGTCATTAGATACGGGGGTCTTTCCAGACTGTCTTAAGACTGCTGTAGTTAAACCCCTGCTCAAGAAAAATAATCTTGACCCCTCTACCTTTGAAAATTTTAGACCCATCTCTAACCTGCCCTTCTTAAGTAAAATTCTAGAGAAGGCAGTCATTTTGCAATTAAATGACCACCTCAATAAACATGCTATTCTTGATAAATTTCAGTCAGGCTTCAGAACAAATCACAGCACAGAAACTGCACTTGTTAAAGTAGTAAATGACTTGCGGGTAAATGCAGACAGAGGCCATTTATCTGTTCTCATCCTCTTAGATCTGAGTGCTGCATTTGACACCATTGATCACAATATTCTTAGAAATCGCCTTAGTCAATGGGTGGGCCTCTCTGGCAGTGTCTTAAATTGGTTTGAATCCTACCTGGCAGGTAGAAAATTCTTTGTGAGTTGTGGTAATCAAATCTCAAAGACACATGATTTCCGATATGGTATTCCACAAGGCTCTATCCTGGGTCCGCTGCTTTTCTCAATCTATATGCTTCCGTTAGGTCAGAATATCTCAGGTTACAATGTGAGTTACCACAGCTATGCTGATGACACACAGCTGTATTTATCAATAGCACCTGATGACTCCGACTCTTTCGATACACTAACACAATGTCTTACTGGTATTTCTGAATGGATGAATAGTAATTTTCTCAAACTAAATAAAGAGAAAACTGAAATTTTAGTAATTGGCAATAATGGATTCAATGAGGTTATCAGAAATAAACTTGATGCACTAGGATTAAAAGTTAAGACGGAAGTAAAAAACTTAGGGGTAACCGTTGACTGTAATCTGAATTTTAAATCGCATATTCATCAGACCACTAGGACAGCATTTTTTCACTTAAGAAACATAGCAAAAGTTAGACCTCTTATATCATTGAAAGATGCTGAGAAATTAATTCACGCTTTTGTTTTCAGTAGATTAGATTACTGTAACGCACTCCTCTCAGGACTACCCAAGAAAGACATAAATCACTTGCAACGAGTGCAGAATGCAGCTGCTAGAATCCTAACTAGGAAAAGAAAATCCGAACACATTTCTCCAGTTTTGATGTCACTACACTGGTTACCTGTGTCATTCAGAATTGACTTTAAAATTCTGCTTATGGTTTATAAAGCCTTAAATAATCTCGCTCCATCTTATATATCGGAATGCCTGACACGTTATATTCCAAATCGTAACCTTAGATCTTCAAATGAGTGTCTCCTTATAATTCCAAAAGCTAAACTTAAAAGAAGTGGTGAAGCGGCCTTCTGCTGTTATGCACCTAAAATCTGGAATAGCCTGCCAATAGGAATTCGCCAGGCTAATACAGTAGAGCACTTTAAAACACTGCTGAAAACACATTACTTTAACATGGCCTTTTTATAACTTCACTTTAACGTAATACTGATACTCTGTATGTTCAATTCTTCATAATACCTATTCACAGTGGCTCCAAAACCCATACTGACCCCTACTCTCTCTTCTGCTTCTTTTTCCGGTTTCTTTGTGGTGGCGGCCTGCGCCACCACCACCTACCCAAAGCATCATGATGCACCAACATTGATGGACTGAAAGCCAGAAGTCTACGTGACCATCATCATCAAGTCCTTCCATGAGTACCCTAAATACAAAGAGGACTGTTTGATTTATGTTAGGTAGATTGCCCAGAGGGGACTGGGCGGTCTCTTGGTCTGGAATCCCTACAGATTTTATTTTTTTTTTCTTCTCCAGCTTTTGGAGTTTTTTTTTTTTTGTTTTTTCTGTCCACCCTGGCCATCGGACCTTACTTATTCTATGTTATTTAATGTTGACTTATGTTTATTTTTTTTATTGTGTCTTTTATTTTTCTATTCATTTTGTAAAGCACTTTGAGCTACATTTTTTTGTATGAAAATGTGCTATATAAATAAATGTTGATTGATTGATTGATTGATGTAGCTCCTCCGACAGCAGAAGAAGATGAACATCTTGCCAGAGAGGCAAGACATTCCATGCGCCTACCTGTATGGGCCGCCTGAAATTGAGACCCGAGTGCAGATGTGCAGCAGGCGACGCCTCAGCACCACACCAGTTCCGACCCCCAACAGACCTGACTCCATTGGCTCTCCAACGGTTTCAATTCTTCCGGGGATTGGGATCCCGAGGGCTTTCCCCAATCCCCTTCATGATGAGAGCAGCAGAGCTACTCCCACGGAGAGTAAAAAGGAGTCCTTTCTGTCGTCTCGCAGCTGTGTGAAGTTTTTTTATGGTGGCTGTAGTGCCAATCCTGCCACCAATCCCCATGATTTCCCTGCAAGTTGGAGGACTTCTTGCAGGGCCGGATACAGTTTAACGGCATAACCAGGGCATTGAAAATAATCCGTTTGAATGAATTAACATAATTCTCAAGTCGTCTTGGCTGGGGATTCTCGATTTCAAAGCCCTTTTTTTGTGCACAACTAAAATTTTCTATACACAAAAATCATCCATCCTTTACTGCTTCCTGATCTGGATTACCGTTAAATGTGTGCTTTGGAATCGAGGATCCCCAGCCAAGGCGGCTTGAGAATGTTAATTCATTGGAACATATTATTTTCAAGTACACAATTCATCTGAGTGGATTTTTTTCTTTTCTGACACCAACAACGTACTGTAGAGCTTGTGTTTATTAGAATGTTTAAAAATACAAAAAAGAACATTGATAATAATTAAAGCTGTTAATGAAAAAATAATAAAACTAAATATAATATAAGATAATACATTAAATTCCAAAATAAATGATATATAAGATAATATTGTCATTTCATTATTACATACCAACACACTTTGAATGTTCAACTGACTCAGTTGGCTCATAATGTTTTTCTTTCTATATTAAATGTTTTCCAGAGAGGAACATGCAGGATCCAAGAATAGACAGAGCCACTGGAGTCTGCAGAAAAGTGGTTGGAGCTTTTTCCAATAGAAAACGAAGAAAGCACTTGCTGATGCATAAGAGTAGCTGAAACTTCCAGAGCACAGTCTCATCAATGGGGCACCAACAAGATGGGGTTCAAGACAGCATATGATAGAGAGATTGAACAAAAAAGGCCATTTGTCACACATTCACTTCAGACAAAAATACAGGTATCTTCTCCCTACCTGGCAAGATGTTAAGGTGCTGTAAATAAAGCACTTGGTCCTCTTCTGGACTTCACAGATGCTCTTTTAGGTGAGCAACTTAAAACCTGTGTTGGCCTTGTTTAACACCAAAGCCCTGGCAGTGAATTCTCAAGCAAACCATTCTAGGGTATCTGAACACCAAGTACACAGTTTGGCATCCACACAGTTAAAAAACAGTTACAATAATGATGACAAGATCAAAGCCATTACAACAGCAGCTACAACAGAACTCATGGCTATGGTGACTGAAGAAGACAGCCCAACTCCAGGCCCCTCAACTGCTTCAGCTCACCCTATGGATGCAAAAGTTGGTGCAAGTGATGACACCAGGGAGGGAGCAAAAAAAAAGTCTTTTGGCAGCTATTTCAAACAAACCAGGAATTCAGAGAAGGCGAGTCTATGCACATTGCTATTGAAAAAGAGATCAAGAGACACTTGATGATACTTGAGGGGGACAGTGATGTAAATCCACTTGAGAGTTGAAAAACACAAGATGTACATTTCCCCAAATTGGGGAAACTTGCAAAAAAGAACCTTTTCATCCCTGCCTCAAGCAGCCCTTCTGAGAAGGCTTTCAGCAATAGACGAAATGTTGTAATATGTAACCATGCTGCTCTGAAGCCAGATGCTGTGGACAGACTGGTGTTTCTGTCACACAACTTCAAGTTTCCTCAGTAGAATTTTATAATTGTTTTACTTTTCTGCTATCTTTGTGCAATATTCTACAGAACTTGAAGTAAGTAATTTGTTTAAAATGTTATAGATTTGTTTTTTTGTATCTTTTTGCAATATTGGACAGAACTTGTTTAAAAATGCTTTGAATTTTTTTCCTGTGCAATATTTCACAGAACGTTGGATTTTTACACTATAGTATAGTACAGTATGTTAGATTTTTGTTCTGCTTGTATGCTCCACAATTCACCTTACAACAGAGCAGTTTATATTTATCCAGACTGTAATATTGATGCCCTGTAGTTTAATTATGATTAGTATTTTATTCCCTTTGTATACATATCTTGTTTACTTTAAGGGTAAGTGTCTGTTTAAGAAGATCTCATTATAAAAGTTTTGTTGGTCTTAGTTCAATTTGTTGTGTAAATCCTATAGGCCACTTTGAAATGGTTTACTTATACTTGCACTGTTTTATTTCACTAATACTTTAACTGGCAGTTTTAATGTTTTTGTGTTATTCTACTTCTTTTTTACGTAGTTTAAGTAAATAAATAAGACCTGTTTTCTATGGCAAGCCAAATTAACATTTAGAGATATCTCAAAATGAATTTTAAGATATCTGGAAATGCATTTTAGATATCTTAAATTGAATTGCAGATATCTAAAAATGCATCTATTTTAAGATATCTAAAAACCATTTTATGATATCTCAAATAGATTTCAAGATATCTTGAAATGATATGCTGTACATTTTGAGATATCTGAAATGCATTTCAAGATATCTTAAATGCAATTCGAGATATCTTGAAATATGTTAATGTGCATTTTGAGATATCTCAAATACATTTCAAGATATCTTAAAATACATCTGCAGGCATTTTCAGATATCTGAAATACATTTTCAGATATCTTAAAATAACTTCCTGCGCATTTCGAGATATCTTAAATAACCTTAGAGATATCTCAAAATCACTTCCTGTAAAATTTCTTATACTTTCAATGGAACTTCCTGCCTATTTTAAGATATCTTGAAATGTATTTGAGATATCTTGAAATGTGCAGGAAGTTATTTTAAGATATCTTGAAATGTATTTGAGATATCTTGAAATGTGCAGGAAGTCATTTTAAGATATCTTGAAATGTATTTGAGATATCTTGAAATGTGCAGGAAGTCATTTTAAGATATCTTGAAATGTATTTGAGATATCTTGAAATGCACAGAAAGTCATTTTAAGATATCTGAAAATGCATTTCAGATATCTCAAAATGAATTTGGGATATCTTAAAATGAGAAGGAAGTTATTTTGAGATATCTCGAAATATAATTTAGATATCTTAAAAAGCATTTAAGATATCTTGAAATTCATTTTTTTTTCAGATATCTGAAATACATTTTTAGATATCTAAAATGAATTTTTTGATATCTTAAAATGGGTCTCTGCTCCATTTCAGATATCTAACAATGTATTTCAAGATATCTCAAATTGTATTTCAAGATATCTAAAATGCATTTTAAGATATCTTTAAAAGGACACTCAATTATTTCAAGATATCTCAATAGCATTTTCAGATATATACAATACAATTTAAGATATCTCAAATACATTTCCAGATATCTCAAAACAGCTTCCTGTCCATTTTCAGATATCTCAAATACATTTTAAGATATCTCAACATCACTTCCTGCTCATTTCAAGATATCTCAAATACATTTTAAGATATCTTATAATAAACAAGAAGTCCCATTGAAATAATAGGCAATTTTACAGGAAATGATTTTGAGATATCTTGAAATGCATTTAAGATATCTTAAAATGCATGAAAGGTCAATTTAAGATATCTGAAAATTCATTTGAGATATCTTGAAATGCAGAAACAATTATTTTGAGATATCTGAAACTGTATTTGAGATATCTTGAAATGCATTTGAGATATCTCAAAATGTATTGCAGATATCTTAAAATGTAAAGGAAATTATTTTAAGATATCTCAAAGCGAGTTTCAGATATCATAAAAAGTAAATTACATTTTAAGATATCCAAAATTCATTTTGAGATATCTCTAAATGTTAATTTGGCTTGCCATAGTTTTCCTTAATTGTTGTTTTCATTAATCTCATTAGTAAGCTACAATTAATATCATATTAACAAGGCCAAACTAGATCAAAAAGACTTTTACAAACATGTTTATAAAGGATGCAAAATATTGCCTAATTATCATTATTGTCAAAGTCCCAGAAAATATATAGTTTTATATAATATAGATATACAGTATATATATTTTTTTGCCAATATAGCAAAACCCTATGTCACCCTGTGTTCCTTCTCCTTCTTAAAATATGTATTCATCACTGCCATTTCCATCATTTTGCAAAGTCAACCACCATCTACTTAAGCGTTTCTCTCCTTAACGCTATTCCTGACCATCACCTTCTCAACACCACTGTTCACTTCATCAATGTGCCCATTAAGATCCGCTCCAATCACCACTTTTTTATTTGGGTATACACTTCACCATTTAATCTAATTTACTCCAGAAATCTTGTTTCTTCTCCATCTTATATCACACTTGCAAAGCATATGTGCTGAGAGCATTTAACATTACCCCTTCAATTTCCAATTTTATGCACATCATCACTCTGTCAGATATTCTTTTAACCTCCAAAACACTCCTAACATACTCTTCCTTTACAATTACCCCTACTCAATTTCTCTTCTCATCCAAACCATGGTAGAACAGTTTGCACCCACCTCTAATATTTCAGGCCTTACTCCCTTTCCACTTGGTCTCCAGTACACACAGTGCATCTACCTTTCTCTGCTCTATCATATCAGCCAGCTCTCTCCCTTAACCAGTCATAGTAACAACATTCAAAGTTCTGGCTCTAAACTCCACACTTTTTCCCTTCCTTCTCTCCCATTCTTTTTGACCCTGCTTCCCCCTCTTGTTCTCCTTTGCCTTCTTTGCCAGGAGGTGCATAGTTTCTACTGATACCCTGCTGGACAGCAGCACTGGTGGCAGTTGATGGTAATCAGAGCTTCGACCTATCCAGTATGGATATTATGTTTCTCATGCTCACTTTTGATTTGGTACAGGTTTTATGCTGGAAGCCCTTCCTAACGCAACCCTCCCCAATTTACCCTGGCTTGGGACCAGCACTAAGACTGTGCCGGCTTGTGCAACCCTGGTATATACGGAATAAAAAGTTGTATTATACTGCAATGGACTAGCGCTGTCCATTTATATTTTGAGCCTTGTGTACGACAACTACCAAAATAGGTTCCAGCCTCCTGTGACCCTAAACTGAATTAAGTAAAGTTGATAACATTATATTATATTATATTATATTATATTATATTATATTATATTATATTATTATTTAGCAGGCTATGAAGCAATACTCATCAACTAAAGAAATAATGAGCAAATTAAAGGCTTGTTTCTCATAGAATGACTCAGCATCACATGCCTAAGCCCCCTCTCTAAACTTTAACAGTCACATAATCTAATTTTGCCTGAAGCTGCAAAATCACTGTAAAGTACTTTTACTGTTGAGTGAAAAACAAATGTATTTTTTGTCATTTAGTTACATCGTACAATAAATGAATATTACAAATAAACAAGGCAGTATTTGACTTTCTACATAAGAACATAAAAATATGACAAACAAGAGGAGACCATTCAGTGAAAGGATGTTACAGTAGCTACATCGTGAGCAGCATCCTAACATCCACTGAGAAGTACCCGGGAAAGTCAACACAGTGCCTAACTGCCTGCTATGGGGAGAGCCCAACCACACACACCCCCTTTACACAAAGTGGCAGGCACCTGACAAGCCCCAGGATGGACACATGAAGAGCAAAATGTGGTCCCATGGGTCTGTCCTGTCGGGTTCTGTGGGGTTCACAAGGGGAAGATCTTGGATATTAATGATATAAGGGTCCTGTCTGACCATGAAGTGCTTCTCCAGGGCAAAAGATTAAGCACCAGAAATACTCCCATATCCAGAGTTAAAAGAGAGCCCTCCACTTGCCTCAAGGGAGTTGGTGTTGGGTATGGAGGAAGGACAAAGCTCGCCTGGGAGGAGTGGAAAAAAGCAAAAAAAGTTCTGCTGTATTTTGAATAAAAGAACCCTGTATGAAGGAATTGTTTAAATTAAAAGCACTTTAGCTGAACTGGGACTGTTGTGGTGCAATTGTGTCTGGCGGTTTGGGGCTCAGTGGTGCCACCTACAAGCCACATTTAGCTGATAGTGAAGCAGTCCCAACATCTCATCTAAATACTTCTTAAAGGTTGTCAGGGTTTCTGCTTCAACTACATGGCTCAGTAGTTTGTCCCAGATTCCAACAATTCTTTGCATAAAGAAGTGCTTTCATGCTACTAAATACTCTTCCTGTTAATTTCCACTAGTGTCCTTGAGTATGTGATTTACCTTTAAGTTGAAATAATTCAAGTCAAATGGCTTTATTATCATACCATCCATGCACAGTATTGTAGCATATAGTGGAGAAGGAGCAAGGTGCTAATGAACTGACCCCATCTCTTTACAGTACAACACGGGCATAACAAATACAGCTAGAAATGTTAACCCTTTAACTGCCAGTCAAGTCAGGCTTCCTTCTCAATCACACAGTATTAGAAACTATTTCTTACCTTTGTAAGCAGCAGACCTAAATAACCATTTCGTGAAAGAAATCGGGAGACTGTATCCATTTGCTTGAAAGCGGTAAATATTCCTGGTAGAACAGTATTCATCAGATTTGCTGGGTTGTTTTCATTGGCTAAGGCTTCAAAATGACGACCGAGTGCTTCAAGATATTTGACTTTTCCTTTAGTGTCATTTGCTATGTCTGTAATGCTACATAAATGCATAAAAAAAAACTTTGCTTTAGACTTCTTACAGTAATTGCAATAATATGCGTAATAAAGGACACAGGGTTCACTTATTAAAGTTGATAAACAAAATAAACCCTAACTGACATAACAAAATTTACAGCTGAATGAGGATCATTTAGTGTGACAAGGTCACTAGGTTATCTAATAACCAGTATGTGCCAATAATGCATCCATATATGCAGGTATCTTAAAGGTCTTATCTAGTTATTCATTTAACTTAATAAATTGTTAGACTGTTCAATATTGTCATAACTTTTAATTTAGGAAGAATTTTCTGGTTTCCCCATTAAATGCACCTCCTCTTCATGTATTGGGTTTTTAACAAGAAATAAATTAACCCTTGGCCATTTAAGATCATTATCATACAGCTGAATGGCATAAGTAAACAAACAATGAACAACATAGAAGAAGCTTCCAAAGTTAACTAAGATGTAGCAATCTGTAATGACATCTCTATTATGAAACATCACCTTATGTCCAAGGCTTTCCACTTTTTCAGAAGACGTGATTTAGTGGCAATGAGCAGGCCAATGACATTTTTACATTCTTTCCCTTTTAGTTGCTCCATGATGGATTCCAGTGTCCTTTGCCTCCTCCTCCATCGATCAAGTTCAGTTATTGGAGTGGTATTTATATCTAGAATCCTACGATAAATACAAAAAGACTGTTAAACACCACAACTTTTAAAAGAGCAACAAATGTTCCATGCCTTCATCAGTCCTACCAGGACAACATCACATCCAACTTATAAACCAGTTGATGACAGTAGGGTACATGACCAATTTAGAGTTTAGCGTTGCCAATTAAATGAAAATAAACATTTTTAGAAAAGTGCTAATTGACTAATTTCCAGCAGACTTCTATAAGTAATAATTTAAGATGACTTACTTTATTAAAAGGATATCATGGTGGTGTGCTAGTTTGTGATGTGTTGTTCTTTAATGAGATACTACAGTTTTCTCTAATATTGTGCATAGTAGATTCAAAGGTGAGTCAAAAATGAATTAGGATGGACAAATGCAAGACCAGGGCTGGTCCATACTGCCAAATTGTCACAGTCTAGAAATCCCTAGAGGTCCCATTGCTCTCCATGTAAAATCTTCACATAGAGGAGCTGGACCTGAACCTGGGGTCTTTGAATGAGTAAGCAACAGTTTTTCAAGTGGAACTCAAAGAGAGCTCCTTCTGCCCAAGTCAGTAAGCAAGTCCCTGCAACTGGGAGTGTGTTATACTACATAGTAGCAAGTTCTCTCTTAGTATTGCTACCCCCAAAAAAAAGAGTAAAGACAAAGACTTTGAGTAACAGGAAATCTATACTAGATTAAATAGTTTAAAAAATAATGGATAGTATGATAAAAGTTACATTTTAACCCAGTCTTCCACTAATTTCAGATATTTAAGTAATTTTGAAACATAATGATGCCATTTTTCTCCATTGAAAAAAGCAGCTTTTGAAGCTCACCTGTCATCTCCACCTTCTTTAAGGATTTCTTCGAGTGTTTTCATCCAATCCGACAGAATAGTCTCGTTTTCACTAATGATTTCTGAATCAAATACCATCATCCTCTGTTGCATGAGCTCGGCACTCACTAGCCGTACTGGTCTCTTTAAAATCTGAAAAGAAGAAAAGAGATATATTCACAGCTGTTTTTCTAAAAAGTGCTAAGTGTGCTAATTAGCAAGAGGGGAAAAGGGCCTCAGCTTAATTAGCTCAGAAAGATTAAGCTTTTGCAGGGGTGGGTAGCTGCCAAATATTTTCCATACATAGCATAAAGAAAATTATTACAAACACAGACAAAAACATAATTAATATAACTGAAACAATCACCATTTAATATATAACGATTTCTCACTCTTGTAATAGTTTCTCAAGTCATTGTATACTACAGAACAGCACATTATACTCTAACAAAAAACTCATTAAAATATATGTCTTGACTTTAAGCTTGTATGTACATTTTTCAGAAACACAATCTTTTTGCAATAGTCTTTTATTAATAATATGTCAACATATGTCTGTTTTATTTTGTGGTTCAACTGCTTTACAATTCAATTATAATGTTATAGTTTTTGTATATACAATTGTTTAGAACATTATAGTCTCAGTGAAAGTATATTACAACTAGTTTTACTTGAATGTTACATGTTGGAGAATAAGCCTATTCTCTGTACAGTGTCTATTTCTTACAACTTTATTGCGAAATTGATATGATTGTATGAAGGTACACTAGCTAGATCTCTCTGTGCCAGAAGATATGCTAGACAAACAGACAATTAGCTGAGCACATAGGAAGTGGGGAGGCTGATGGTGGTGAGAGATAGAGAGCCCAGTATAAATGGAGGCAGACTGAATAAAGAGAGAGACTTGAGGAGAAGTGCACAGCATAAGACAAGATCTAAATTAAACCCTGCAGAATAAACAGAGGTACAGCATACAGGACTAGGAACTCACCTGTGCTTTCTGTCTCCCTTGGGGATAAGGATTTAATTAGCCTTTAGAAGCAAGTAAAATTTGTGGTGAGGGGGATAAGTGTATGAAGGTTAATGGTTTCAAATTTATAGCACTCAGCTAGATGCCTGTCTTTTAATACATATTCTTGCGGAACGCAAGTTTTTTTAAATTATGTGATAATTCAATTGATACTACATACTTACTTACTAAATGCCTTAATCTTGATGAGACTGAATGAGGACTCTTGACAGTTGATCGTTGAGCGGAGAAATATGTATGTCTTGCTGATGTAAAATCTTATTACTGCATATAACTCTTATTAAAATTAGCACTGCATTTTTAAGATAGCATTACGTTTATACTATAACAAAAATTGTACTAGCTTGGTGTTTAGCCATTATGAACCAGCATTTGTCTGGTCCACAAAATTACTGTCAGTGACTTTTAAAAAAATATCTAGTATCTATGGACATATCCACTACGTATACACACAATGTGTGTAATTATTAGTGTGCTCTTAAGTGGTCTTCATTCATTGGGGCATGGGAAGTGTAACCTGTCTCTCTGTTTGTTCCCCAAAGGGGTGGAAACCACTTCCATATGTGTCCCAGATCTGTAAACCCCAACACTGACTACTGGTCCTTCCATTAATAAAGGTACTTGATATTTACTATTAGTATGATGTTGAGGCAGGAAGGCAGAACAGACTCCTCAAACTAGAGAAAAACAGAAGCAGACAGAGCTTCCTAAGAAAAGCAAGAGGATTCTTAGCATGATACCTGGCAGTATATGTGCAAGACTTACACACTGTACAATAAAAAATAAAAGAACGCCTAACTGGTTTCCTAACTCTCTATTTATGTTCACATTTCAGATTGCTTTATTATATTTACATGTGTGTGTATGGCATGTGAACAACATACAAGAAAGGTACAAAGATATGTACTACTACCTCATATCTCCTGAGAAAGGACAGAGCTGAAAATTATTCTTAGGCATTATTTCATGAGTTCACATGACTACTACATCCTATAGATAAAATAAAGAATGTCAAACTACAGTTTTTTCTAAAAAATAAATTTCACTGGCAAGAGAGTGAATTCTACAAAGTATGCAGTATGCACTACTTCCTACAGTATTCTTTGCAAGTGAATCTGTTCTTCTTTTACTGGAAACTTACCTGTTGCTTTTCAGATCTTGTAACAGCAGCAGAGTCATGTAGTACAATTGCATATTTGTCCAGGCTGGATAGAAACTGAGCAACATTAGGCTGGGCACAGATGCCCCAGTCTTTCTGAGCTTTCAGCAGAGGAATATATATATCATTCACAAGGGATCTCAGAGTATCAATGACACTCTTCCTTATTTCTCCACAGAAAATATCTTGTTCCATTCTAATAGGGTCGATATCAAATTGTGTCTAAAAAAGAAATAAGCAGTTAAACAAACAGTATTTAAGCATCAATTACATTAATTTGATGTGTCTCTGAGCTATCTAAAGTAAACTTTGCTTTGCTCTTTTTCAATAGAAGAGGATTTATGTTTAACATGTTCATCATAGGCCATGAGGTAAGGTAAAAGAGAGGATCGGTGACATAAATTAGGAAATAATGCACAGTCAAATTTAATTTTGAATCAGAAATATAAAGAGATGGTGCCATTTAAAAACTGAAAATGAATATACTGTATGTGTCAGTGTGTGTAAGTTGTTTGCAGGGTGGCATGCATTTCACTTTTTTATTATTATAAAGAAAAACCTTGTAAAATAATTTGTCTGTTATAACTGAATTGCCCCACAACAATGACATTTATAAAGATCCCTTTGATGTAACTAGATCCCCATTTAAGGCTGCCCTCTGCCTTACATCCATTTCTGCCAAGACACGAGAATGCGAGAACATAAAACATTTAATCAAGTCGGCTCTTTATGTCTGTGAGGGCTGTTTGCATGATGTCTCAAAATTGGTCAGCATTGCTGATTTGAATCCCAAACTGATCACTCTCTGTGCCAAGTCTAAATGCAGAGTCTTTCTTGAAAGAAAGGAAGAGTGTGCAAGAAAAGAATTATACTGAACATTTAACTTATATTATCTACCTATAAGGGCAGCACGGTGGCGCAGTGGTAGCGCTGCTGCCTCGCAGTTAGGAGACCCGGGTTCGCTTCCCGGGTCCTGTCTGCGTGGGTTTCCTCCGGGTACTCCGGTTTCCTCCCACAGTCCAAAGACATGCAGTTAGGTGGATTGGCGATTCTAAATTGCCCCTAGTGTGTGCTTGGTGTGTGTGTGTGTGTGTCCTATGGTTGGTTTGGCGCCCTGCCCGGGATCGGTTCCTGCCTTGCGCCCTGTGTTGGCTGGGATTGGCTCCAGCAGTCCCCTGTGACCCTGTGTTCAGATTCAACGGGTTGGATAATGGATGGATATCTACCTATAGAATTTTCACCCTTGACAATATTTACAGTGGAGATTGATGTGACAGGACAGTACTGCTGTCTAAAAGGGCATGTTTCTTGAGTATCTGTTAATAGTGCTAATTTGAGCTTCTTCATAGCTCATCATTTTGCTGTTTTATCTGGTTTCCCCTTGTTCAGTTTGCTCTTTTAGTCAATAGTTTACTTTATGTCCGAATAAAACAATGTTAAAGAGGTCAATACATTTTTGAAGATTAATTGAGTGCCAACAAGCTCACATATATTCAATAACTTATTGCACTTGAATCTGAACAATAATAAGTCAGGTTTACAGATGCATAAGAATACAGACTATTAAAGAAAATCTTCTGGGCATTATACAGCAAGAAAGACCCATTCCTTCATTAATAAATCTCCACTCATAATCAAGAATCCCCCAATATTCCAAAAAAACACATGCCTATATTTTACTTGAAACAAGGATTGGTCCAGTTGTCAAGACTGTGCAGCTTATATAATAATAATAATAATAATAATAATAATAATTCTTTGCATTTATATAGTGCTTTTCTTACTACTCAAAGTGCTCAGCAATTGCAGGTTAAGGGCCTTGCTCAAGGGCCCAACAGAGCAGAGTCCCTTTTGGCATTTACGGGATTTGAACCGGCAACCTTTTAATTGCCAGTGCAGATCCCTAGCCTCAGAGCCACCACTCTGCCAATAGTGTTAAAGGAGAGCGAAGAGGATGCAAAAGCCCTAATTCATTATTAACCTTGCCTGCATTTTAGGTAGAGTTACATCCCTAGGGTTAGAACAACTTGTAAGATGATGGTCAGGAACAGTAAAAAATGTACAACTCAGGTCTCTAAATTAAGTAAAAAAAAGTATCAGAAATGAAATATTGAATTCCCTATAAACCTCTGTAGCATGTTATCTATCCATCCATTTCTAAACCCATTTCACTAGCGCAATACAGCAGGTAAGTCAACCCTAGGAGGGACATCAAGTTACACTAACATACCAAACCACATTCAGACACACTTGTGCAAATTAGAATTGCAAATCTGAAAGAGAAAATCCAGGTAAACACAGCAATAGCATGCAGACACTGTTCAGACCCCAGCCAAGGCTTAAACCTGTGATCTACTTAGCATATGACAGCAATATGGAAATGTGTGCTACTGTGCTGCCAAATATGCCATTATGTATCAATATCTGTAAGACAAATTTTAATTTTTTGTCACTTTTTATGAATGGTTTTAAAATTCTCTTTTTTTACACTATAGTGTCTATTATTTATGCAATTCATTCACTCATTCAAATTATATTAATAAATATATAATGTGCACTTAACTATAATGAATTAAGAATAAAAACCCTGATTTTGGGACCATTCACACTTGAGTGTTGTAAATTTCCAGCATTTGTTTAGTATTTTTAAGATTTTTAATGGCTTTTTGCATGTGTTTTAGCCATTTTTGAGTGTTTTTCCTGACTTTTCAAAAAACATTCTGCAGGGAAAACATGACTGACATCATTTTCATTTTGTACATTGTGAGGTGTTATTGTGTTGTGAGGTGATTGCTGAACCTCAAAAATGTCTTATATGACTTTACTGATTGTAATCCTGGCAGTCACAGTACTGAAGGGCAGGTGTCCTTAGCATTGTGAGTGCACATACTGGGTTCACTCTGTTTTGCATTAAAAGGAGTCAAGAGAACAATTGTGTACTCTCTATGAAGCAGGCAGCACCCCATAAAATTCCAGGGCTACATATGGGTGTCGATAAACATGTAAGTAATGAAATGTAAAAGAAAAAAAAATCATTGCATTATTTGCCAAAAAAAATTGCTTACTATAGTAAGTGCAAAAACATCCAGTCAAAAGGCAAGAAGCAAATGTTCTGGATGATGTACCAATACTTTTCAGGGCTCAATTGCACAACCAAGTAGTAAGGAGTGTGCAGCTCATAATCCAACAACAGATACCTATTATTAAAGTATCTGTTTAGATTTAATTTAGTTATTTGCTAACAACAGTGTGATCTGTTGGAGCAATTGCTAATGCCCTGCTAATGTTCAGTTGAGGGTTCAAACTGGGAATGGAAAAAGGAAATGGATGTTATTTACTACAAGAAGGACTAAAATTTATTTTCTTGAAAAGTATTACCGACATATTTCCAGTATTCAGCGTTAATATAGGTAATACTTCAAGTTAAACTTACTCGCTAATACTGATCAATGCACAATTACACAAGGAGAGAACATGCAAACCCTTACACAGTTGGCTCTGTAAGGGAGGAATACCAGCTCTGCACTACCACTCTGCCTATATGTTAAAACATCTGTAGTAAACTTTGATCTGATTAAAACTAAATATATACCTATAACGTTTGTTGAATTCTTGTCATTTGATTGCAAGGTACGAGTATGCATGCACTTGACCTCTCCCTCACTAGCCGTCACACCAATGATCGAAACACTTGCGTGCACAGCAAAACCGCCATTTTGTTTGTTTTAGTTTTAATGAGTTGCTTCCCTGCTGACTTCTTGTTAAAAAAAAAAAAGCTGCTAAAATCCTCTTTGCTTTTAGGAGCATTACCATCGATTTCAGTGGAATAAGAACAAGCATTTTCCTAAAATGGTCATTGCTAAAACTCTCAGATGCCAAAAGTGTCATTGAGAATAGTGTTAAATAACTTTTCAAGTGGTTTAGGAGCTTTCTGGTCCTGTATTACAATGCCACAAAAATGCTTAGTTGTGATTGGGCCATTAGTGTTATTAGATACTAGCAGAATACCCACACTTCGCAGCGGAGAAGTAGTGTGTTAAAGAAGGTGTGAAAAAGAAAAGGAAAAATTTAAAAAATAACGTAACATGATTGTTAATGTAATTGTTTTGTAATTGATATGAGTGTTGTTCTCATATCTATATATATATATATCTATATATATATATATCTCTATCTAACTATATCTATATATATCTATATATATATCTATATATATATATATATATATATATATATATATA
>JANRMT010062791.1:74836957-74851459 GCA_026402145.1 Polypterus bichir lapradei
ATCCCGCATTACCCGTGGGCACGAAAAGCACCAGCGGCAGCCTGTCTATTAAGTTAATTTAAAGTTTAGGTTTATACCTCGCTTTGTTTCCGAAGTAGCTGTACTGATGAATATGGTAGTATGTCACTCGCTCGCTTCTTAATGTTTCGCTGCCTTCTCAATTATATAATGCATGTTTTGTTCAGCGTATTTTGGAGCTCTTCCTGGTTTTCTACATAGTGCGTTGACAGTCAGTTCACGTGATTACGTGGGCGGCGTAATGATGTCACACGAAACTCCGCCCCCACGGCGGTCAAGCTCAACTCCATTACAGTAAATGGAGCAAAATACCTTCCAGTTATGACCATTACGCGTAGAATTTCGAAATGAAACCTGCCCAACTTTTGTAAGGAAGCTGTAAGGAATAAGCCTGCCAAATTTCAGCCTTCTACCTACACGGGAAGTTGGAGAATTAGTGATGAGTCAGTCAGTGAGTGAGTGAGTGAGTGAGTGAGTGAGTGAGTGAGTGAGGGCTTTGCCGTTTATTAGTATAGATATATAAGATATTTTGCTTAAGATTAAAGCCTACAATAAGACAGAAAACAGTACAGTAATCCCTCCTCGATCGCGGGGGTTGCGTTCCAGACACCCCCGCGATAGGTGAAAATCCGTGAAGTAGAAACCATATGTTTGTATGGTTATTTTTATATATTTTAAGCCCTTATAAACTCTCCCGCACTGTTTATAAATATTCCCCGCAGAGTTATACAGCATAATCCCTTTGTATTCTCTTAGATATTAGGTAAGATTCATTGAAATTATGTATATAAACACACTGTTTATATACAGTAAAACCTAAATATTATTTTAAAGATATTGAGTGTCTCCGATATCACATATGTTACAGCCATTACGATAGACAGGCCACCAGCAATAAATACGTACAATGCAAGAAAAATAGTATACAGTAAATGTGTGTACAGTGACACTAAAGGTACATACATGTACTAAGCACTGTAAGAAGAAAATTAATTATGGTTACTCACCAACAATGACACGATGACTTGTCCGATAACAATGAGTTTAATTTTACTGCACAACAAAGGAGAGCGTTACAGCCCTTGTAAAGGAGCCACTTCAGGCGATTGTGTAGCACTGCCGTTGTTCTTCTTCTGGCAGTCTTCAATCCAAATCCCTAAAGCAGATTCCATCCAGACTACTGCCTTACTACATCCACTTACAACTCGTTTTGCACCCTGGTTAAAAGGACGCTGCAGCCGTAGATCTTATATTCCTTTCCTACTCTTTAAATAAAAAGAATCGTAGCCTTCAACAAATCCAAAACGTTTACCTTTTCAGCAATCGTTAACATCTTCTTGCGCTTGGGCATGGCCCCTGAAGAAGTAGCAGATTGTTTTGGAGCCATAATGAAGGGCTTGACCATGCACAAAGATAAACACTAAAGAGCATAACTCTTTACACAGCGAAACACGTTGATGCTGAATGAGCGAGACGAGACTTCCTGGTTAACACTGCACTCAGCACGCAGGAGCTGAACTGCGTGCTCTGATTGGTTAGCTTCTCAGTCAGGAGAACTTAACTGCGTGCTCTGATTGGTTAGCTTCTCAGCCATCCGCCAATAGCGTCCCTTGTATGAAATCAACTGGGCAAACCAACTGAGGAAGCATATACAGGAAGTAAAAAGACACATTGTCTGTAGAACTCGCGAAGCAGCGAAAAATCCGCGTTATATATTTAGTTATGCTTTCATATAAAATCCGCGATAGAGTGAAGCCGCGAAAGTCGAAGCGCGATATAGCGAGGGATTACTGTACTTGTCTCAAAGACATGTTCTGATATATTCAAATATATGTGTCTATTGTTTCTTATCTATTTAATAGCTTCAAATAAAATTACTATAGAGTGGATATAAAATGATATGCTTACCTTGTGTCGAATAAAATAAAGAATATGGACATTCTGTGAATCTGTAATCTTATCCAAATTTTCTACAATGTTGAGACTGGACAGTTGCATCTCCTCCTGGTTTTCAGTACTGGCATAGAAAAACAGCTTGCCAAGGCCATCAGCTGTCAAAAGATTTATAACATTATTATATGATTTATGAATGATGATCTATAAACAACAGAGACAAAAAGAGCTTCATATTAGAAGAGTGCAGCTCCAGCCACAGAAACCTTAACCACTGTGGACCTCAACTCCTGGAGCTCTGTACTGTTAGATAGCTGACAGTGCAGAAGAAAGACCTAAACCTAACCCAAGATCATTGATCAAGTAACTAGACACTAAAACTGTACAATGGTAAACTCTCCAAAACACTTTAAGAAGGAATTGCTTTCCTTGGTTTTCATTGATCCACAGCAAAAGCTAGAACTGTAGAGCTCCTCACCCTGTTTCCAATCATTACCCAATGTGTATGGCAACTAGTGAGGACGAGACACAGATTACAGTGTAAATTGAGAGCTGCAGCTCTTGCACTGCTACAAGTTTCTGTATAATGCCATTTGTATTACCACTCTTTTCCAAGGCAGAACTTTTACTTTATTTTTGAACTGACTGAATTTTAACCCAAACATTTCACACTAAACCATAAATCATTCTGTTGTACACTTCAGGTGATATTCACAATAAGTCAAAAAATATTGATGAAATCAATAAATAGTCAATGAAAATCAGAACAATGCATCATTCATTGCAGCTTTAGTCAAATTAAAATGGATTTCAATGAATGTAAAAATTTAGGCACAATTCTTGTTCTGGAAGTACATGAAACAGATGGCACTCAGAAGAAACACTGATTTCCCATTCTACTGCTGCACTATAGACCAAAGGGTGTGTTATTAAAAGCATTGTCAAATGTCAAAAGGCACAAGTATACAGGCAAAACTTCAACATACACTTAGATATCCATCGTGAAGCCCAAGGCATGTACAGCCGCCCTAACCCAACACAGACAAGCAGGACACAAGTTTCTCCACAAAGCACACATTTTATTTACAGATGGGGAAATGTTTTCTTCTATCACCACAACAGCACAATGTCCACAACATCAAAGCACAGTTCTTTTCCTTTCTTCTCTTTTTTTTTTGTTTTCTCCCCTCCTCTTCTCTTCTCACAAGCTTTGTCCACCTCCTCCCAACACTGGCTCTCTGATTGGAGTAAAGCAGCTCTTCTTATTCAGCTGCTGGGAGTGCTCCAGGTGGCTCATTAACATTACCTGGAATCACTCCCAGGTGTGATGGAAGTCCACTGTAGGACTCTGCAGCTCCCCCGGCATCACCCACGGAACCCAACAGGGCTGTACCAAACTCCAACTCCCAGCGTTCCCTGAGGGAATCCGTGGTGCCACAGCTGCCCACGAGGCCTGCCCTCTAGCATCCTAGGAAAAGTAGTGCCTTGCAAATGCCCTCTCTTCTGGTCCTGCTATCTAGTTGAGTAATGGCTGTGGCTGCCTGTCACACCATGCAAATGCAAAGAGCTATTTAACTGTTTCGAGGCAGGATGGTATTTGCATTGTTCCTCCAGAATCTGATTCCGTTATTGGCAGAAGTTTCTTAGGGTGTCAGAAAAATGGAATTGCTAAGTTCCTTAAAAAATACATTCCACATTCCTTCTTGACGGCGGTCACTACAAACCAAGTCATTCAATCCAGATAATACAACACTGAAGAGGATTATTAAGAAAGATACCCCCAACAACCTTCAATACCTGTATTGAGAAATATATTGTATTAGACTGGAATAAAAAACTTCAGAAACAAACTGCTTCATGTACAAAGTATTATATTACTGCTGGAATGACACCTTAGATCGTAGGTGCACATACTGCCTATATATATACCACCACCCAATCTGAGAGAGTGTTGCAAGGTCAACATGGATACATAAGTGGGAAACTGTGGAAAGCAGCTATTAAAGTCATTATTTAAATAAAATGAAATGTACATACAATAAAGCAATCAGACAATATTATAGTAACATACCATTCTCAATCCAGATTAAGTAAATTGAAGGTTGCAAGAAGTTGGGGCTTATCCTGATACCATTAGGCGCCAGGATAAATATTTATAATTTACACAGAATATCTTCAGAACTTGATCACTATTATTCATCACAAAACATCAATTCTGCCTGCTATATTTGGGCTAGACATGGTATTATACAGGCCCAGGGAGGCTGGCTTTCAGTTAAACTGTGCCATAATGAGTAGGTAGTATATTGTATGTTAAGCCACTGTTTTGAACATAAACTTGGGAACTATCTTTTCTCAAGCAAGTCTGTTAATATTTAAAACAAATCACATTATCAGCATTTATGAACCTGTAATATGACATAAACAGTACGTGAATGTAAGGTTTAAGGTTAAGGTGTTATTTATTGGAACCATACACAAGTGGCACAGTGGTAGCGTTGCTGCCTCACAACAAAGAGAAGAGGGTGCAAGTCCCATGTTCCTTGTGTTCCCAGTGTGGAGTTTATGTCTCCCCATGTCTGTGTGTGCTTCCTCCAGATGCTCTGGTTTCCAACCATAGCCTAAAGACACACAGGTTAGGTGGATTGGTAATGCTAAGATGGCCTTGTGTGTTCACAATGTAACAGACTGGCACCCTGTGTAAGCAGGCTAAGAAAATGGCTAAATGGAATCATACTTAACAAAAGCTCAAAATTTGGGCTTATTATGTTTATTTTAGCTTTTAGTACAGAACTAGTTTCACCTAGCTTTTTTTGATTTGTATAAAATAAGAATTTATATGGCGCAGTTAGCACAAGATTACTTTCAGTCCTGTGTAATGTGTCATTGCTAGTTTATTTAACCATTTAAAAACTAACATCACATAAAATAATGAGCTATTATACTTTTTATTCAAAGAAAATGAGAGTCATTCAGCTCAAAAACTATGAAACTGCCATATTTATGTGTAAAGAACAAAATCTGAAAAGCAGCACAACATCTGCTCAACGAAAGGTGGGTGGCATAAGAAGCAGAAACCATGAAATCATCCACATCCACATAATCCAAATTAAAAAACCCAAAGAATTTACCTTTTATTTATTTATTTGGCCCTTAATGTCACAAAGATATCAAAATAGGTTTTCCATTTTCCATGACAGAGTGCTGTCTGGAGTCATTCTAAACAATATATACGACAAATTAGAAAAGTATTTTTTTTTTCTTAAAATTATTTGAGTATCAAGCATTCCCAAAACAAGCATGCCACTGTGGAAGGCACTTAATGAGATTGAGCCTTCTTTTGGATACATTTTGAATTACTTTTGTCTTGCCTTCAATGCAACATTGTATCATTGAATTTCACCTTGAATAGCAAGGAATTATGATGGATAAATCTTGTCCATGGCTGAACTCCTTTCAGTATTTGAAAGTCTACTTAAAAGGACCTGTTCTCAGTGCCACCTTAAATCATCTAGTGGTGCATTCTTTGAGATAATTTATGTCATTGTGTAAATGCTGTCCATCCATTATCCAACCTGCTATATCCTAACTACAGGGTCACGGGGGTCAGCTGGAGCCAATCCCAGCCAACACAGGGCACAAGGCAGGAAACAAACCCTGGGCAGGGTACCAGCCCACCGCAGGACGCGCACACACACACACACCAAACACACACTAGGGACAATTTAGAATAGCCAATGCACCTAATATGCATGTCTTTGGACTGTGGGAGGAAACCGGAGTACTCGGAGGAAGCCCACGCAGACACGGGGAGAAAAATGCTGTCCATATATTCATTATCATTAGAAAGTAGAATATCAATTATAAATATTGATGAGCGATTAGGAAATTCAGGCAGATTTCTTTTTAAAGACATTTCTAATTTGCACACTGTACAATATTTTGTTTAAAGAATAATTTTTCAAATGATGTCAAATGATGAAAACACATTGTCAATAAAGAGGTATCTCTAAAGGTCAAGATACCAATTAACATTAATGAATTAAATACTGTACAGTTTAAGGATGGCTAGAATAAATGATCATTATAGGACAGCAGCTGATAGTAGATTCTCTGTTTTAAAACATTTAAAACCTCGAAGTCATATTTTGACCAAATAGATTACTGATTTACTGTTTATCGAAATGGGCACAATGGCACAAAGATACATCTGTCTGTTTCGATCATGTTATGCATTTAGGAACCTTTGTTCGCCTGATATGCTAGCCCTTATGTCCCTCTTTCTTTTTGGTTCTTGTTGCCATTGTTCATCGGACATTGTAGCCCTCATGTGGACTCCGGAGGACATTGATTTTAACAATATTAACTTTCCAACTAATGTGAGATGAAGAAGAAGAACAGGAAGAAGAAATTATCATCTATTTCTATCTTGTTTTATTCATTCCTTCCGATTACAAAAATTGAATTTGAATAGCTCTTTAAATTTTTTGTAGCTATAACCTTTAAATATTTGATCTGGTCTGAGACAATCAAAGTCAAGCAAACCAGTTTAATCTGACATACAAGTGAATTCTTAACACCAAGACTTTACAGATCAACACCCGTGGCTATGACAAGTATGGATCAGCAATATCTATGTCATCACCTTATCATAAAAATGCATTTCTTCAACTTCTTCCTTTATAATCCCCTTAACCATTGGCTAATTATGGAGGTGGATAGTCAGGGATCAAGAGCAAATACAATAAAGAATTATTAGAAAATTGACAGTTCTGTCTGGTTTCATGTTCCACAGAAAGTTAAGAATTTACATTATTGATACAAAGAGACTCTTCTAAGCTGGAGTGTAATAATTGAATATTTGCACATATGATAGATCCAATTCCTGTTCTGCACAGTAAAGTGAACAAATATCCCCATTCAGTTCAGTCAAGAGTTTTTTTCTAAATCCATAACTTTTAAAAGTTCAAATGGAGAAAATATACTTATTAGTCCTACTTTTAACAAACCAGTTTCATCATGCGATATTACAGAAGGAAGTATTTTATATACTCTTTTTCTAAACTTTTACCAAAATTAAGATATCTTTATTCAGCAGGCAGAACGGTCTATATGTTGCACATTTTAAGAGGTTTTTATTTTTCTTTGGCAAAATAGCAGACACCTGCTTTAGTGTTTTGGGCAATATGTTATCTTCTGTTATTTCCTTTTACATAGTCAGCATTAACAGAGCTATTTAAGAGAAAGCTTTTTATACAACTTCAAAAGATAGCCATCTAGATCTGTGACTTTATTACTCTGAAAGGAATTTATAGCTTCTTGGATTTTACAGAGATTAAATATATCATTTAATTCTTCTATGCAAAGCACATTGGGGTGTGATAAGTTTATTTTCTTGATAAAATCATTGGCACACAAATCACTTTCATTACACTACAATGTGTATAAAGTTAGATGATATTCCTTGAATATGTTATTTATATATTTATTTGTATTTACTAATTTTAGTTCCAACTGATTTGTTAATATCTGAAATTGGGATTCTGAACTCCCCTCTCATGTATTTAAGCTCAAATCTTAATAACCTTCTTCTGTGTTAATAATGAATATGGTGTGTCTTAGGAATTAGTTTTCTGTTCCGCTTTTGTTATTAATGACAACCGTTTTTGCATAGTGCAGCACTGGACTAGTTTCCATATTCCTGCTCAGTTTTGGAAATTTCACTAATTATTTTTCAGGCATTTTTTACTTGTAATTTATTTTTATGCCTGACATATAAAGTGATCTGTCCTTCGGATATACTTTAAACTTATCTCAGAGTATTCCCTCAAATTCCTTCATACACCTCAGACATTTATTGGCCTCTCTGAAAATTATAGCTCACATAGAGATGAATTTAATAAAAACTTTATCCACTAGTATTAATGGGCTGAGTGGTAGTGGAGCTTTAGAATTTGACTTTAATAATAACAAAAACATGGTCAGAAATAACAAAGATATTGTAGCTGCAGGATCTGAAAGACGGCTGTAAGCTGTTACCTATAAAAATGTGTCAAATTGTGAGTAATTGTGATGGACTAGCAAAAAACGAATATTGTCTCAAATATAGGGAGAAATGTCCATTTATCCAACAGGTTGTGATTCTTGATGAAATATAACATTATCATGGCAGTGGTAGGTTGTACTTGTAGTTGTAGTGGTTGACCTGTTGATCTAAAGCAGGCTATATATATTAGATTCAATTAGATTAGATTAAATAAACTTTTTTAACTCCAAGGGGAAATTTCGAATGGACAGTAGTGAGTTTACTTACTATAGAATGTACTGTATCTGTTGCGACTGCTACACCTGCCTGGGGTAAGACTGAGGAATGTAAAATTCCAGCACAATGGCATGTGAAAACTCTCTCTGCATATAATACAGCTGTAAGCCCACCACAGCCAGCTAAAAATTTGGGTTGCATATTTGTGTACTAATTGTAATGTATCTGTGGTTGCACAATTTTTAATTTACAAAAACAACTAATCCATCTTCTTTTTCCCTACCACTTTCTCTCCTGCTTCTGTCAGATCTTATGATTTTAAATCCATCCAATGCAACCTCGATGTTCAGAGTTTCAGATCTTTTGCAGAGTTTGCACTACTTTAAGAGCTCATCCATTTATTGTGTCAGTGATCATACATTGCCAATGATGACAGAAGGAAGGAAGGGTCTGTAACTTCCTCTGGTATTTTCTTAACATCCTGGTTTTGTATCTGCTAACTCTTTTACCTTCATCATATTAAACCTTCTGTTCATGAACCAGATGTAAAGGTTTCAAAGTCTGATATCCAGTTATGACAGACACTGGTTAAAACTATTGTAAGATTACACCATAATAACTGAACATTCTAATAATTTTGATGAGAACAGTTCATTCAGCCCAACAAACCTTAGTAATTTTGTTTGTCTAATTTTTCCAAAATAACATCAAGTAGAGATCTGTAAATACATAAAGTGTCACACACTCTAACACACTACTTTGTAGAAATTGACCCTTAACAATTTTCTGTCTGTGTCCTCATATATTTGTTGAAGACCCGAATGTAAAATAATAATTAAGATAATATAATAAAATAAATAATTTCTTCTATAATTTAAAATATCTTCAGTAACGTCACCTATTATTCTCCATTTGCTTAAACCAAAAAGGATCAACCCTTACAAACTTTTTCTCACACTTCATAAATCTTAGTCTGGAATCACCTTGCCTCTCTTCTCTGGACTGTCTCTAGCACAACTGCACCTGTTTTGGAAAATGGAGACCAATACTATACAATGTACTCCAGATGAGACCTAACAAGTGTATTAAACATCTTAAGCATAATTTCCTCTTGGCCTGAAAGCTACACATCATGATCTATACAGTAATCTAACATCCTATCAGTTGAATCTTTCTGAGATCAGTTGTCTGTTAGATTTGAATAAACGGAGGAAAACAAACCCCAACAAATGAGAACATTTTCAGATATAGATTTAATGATACCTCATGAGGCCCAAACTGAATAAGGGATGGGTTGCCTACCAATGTTTAGAGAGATGTTGTGAAATAGTGACGTAAACAAATGCCAAGACAGAATAGAAACAAGGTGCTTTTTTACATTGTGCCAAACAAATAAAACATATTAGGTGAACTATATTCAGGTACTCTCCTTTTTGATTTTAACCCAATAAATGGTAACTACTGCAGAGTTAGATATCATTTGTTTTTTAAGAAACCAGGATAGAAGGGAGAGTAGAGAATTTAACCATAGGCAGATCAGATGTAGGACATATGCCCAGTGGTATAGCTCAAAATCAAGAAATGAAATCAATCAATCTGAGCTATTATTCTTCTTAATAGTTTCTTTACATAATCTGGATGTAGACTGTGATGAGTCCACTACAACTCGTAGGTCCTTCTCATAAGTTGTGTTTTCAAGTTTCAAACATCCCATTATGTATTTATATCTTACATTTTCACCTAATATGTATAAACCCTTACATTTACTGACATTAAATTTCATCTGCCACAAATCTGTCAGTGTCAGTATTGTGCCAGGCAATTGCTGATTCTAGATTATATCCCATTTCACCTAATATCTGCAAACTCAGCCAGCTTGTTTTTTCTATATATTTTTTATCTATGTCTTTTACTTATATGAAAAACAACGGGGACCCTAGCACTGATCCCTGAGTGACACCACGTTTTAACGCTAACCTAATTCTGAAAAGTTCCTCTCATCATAACCATTTGCTCTTGGTGTTTAAGTCAATTTTGTAAACATTTACACAATTTGGCTTTAACTACCACTTCTTTTAGTTTAATAACTGACTTCTCATGTGGTACCTTATTAAACTGACATTAGCATGCACCTCACCATGTTGCAGAATGCTTAGGAAGAGAGACTACCAAGTCAGGAAGACAAATTGATTCTCCAGAAACCCTGCCAACTTTATTTATTTTTTTGTTGTTGTTGATTTCATATATTTAATTAACCCAGAGGTTGTCTTTTCACATGACCTTTGCTGGTTTGATCACAGTGTTAGCCATTGTACAGCACCCCAGGAGCAATTTACGAGTTAAGGGCCTAATGGAGTAAGATCCCTTCTAACAGTAACAGGATATGAACCAGCAAACTTCCAGATACCAGCAAAGATCCTTAGCCACACAGCCACCACTCCATGTTAGCTCAAGTTAATTTATATTTCTAAATTAAATTTCAATTTAATATACTATTAGTTTCTTTCTCATACAGGAGCAGTGAATTTTACTTAATTGTGTTAGTACATAAATAGATATGTGTACTTACAGTATATGCTTTATGTTACTATTATTATTTTATATTTATTGAGTCATGGTAACATAATGATTATTATATAGGGATATACTGAATGTAAATAGTTACTATGTTATAAATCTGAATATTATTTATTCTGACATTGGGTCAGATTGAAAAAGTGTTAGCTCTTGCCTTGAAGATTAGTCAGGGCTAATGTTAAACAACTGGACATTAACATCAAAATTTGACTTTTATATTATTTGCATTGGGTGGCACAGTGGTAGTGCTGCTCTCCCTCAGTAAGCAGACCAGTGTTCATGTCTCTCAGCATTGTGTTTGTAAATTCTCCCTGTGTTCAGCTGGGTTTCCTCCAACAGTCCAAATACGTTCAAGTTAGGTGAATTACAGATTCTATTTTGACATTAGTCTATGTATGGGTGTGTGGGTGTGGGCGTGTCACCCTGTGATGGACTGGTGCTCTGTTCAGGGATTGTATCCTGCTTTATGCTCTATGCATGTTGGGACAGGCTGCAGCTTCACTTCACTCTGCTAAGGGTAAAATGGGTTTAGAAAATGGATGGATAGATGAAGAACTGTACTTGCATTGGGTTAAGCTATCTTTGCCTCATCCAAAAATAATGATTCTTATTCTTATTTATTTCTTGATTCCCATTTATTTATTGTCTATGTGTGTTATGTGAGAGCATGTCATTTGTGTTGCAGTTGCAAGAAAATGACATGCTCCCTATTAACCTGTACTGTAAATGAATATTAGTAAAACTAATAAATGGACAGATGCCATTCCATACCTAGGAGAGACCCTGGATTTTATGACTGGCTTGGATGTTATGCCGTAAAATCTCCCAAAATGGCTCAGTAAAACTGACATAAATGTAAGATGCATTTAAATACTTTACTTTTATTTTTTTTTTTTTAAAGATGCCCACTTTGCCTACAAAAAGCTTAAATGAGTCACAAACCCATTCGCAATAGAAATAACAGCAGGACACTGTTGCGTTGGTTTGTCTGACAGGGTTTTGTTTTTTTTTTATCTTTGAGTTGGTGGAAAGCATGCAGTCCTTCCCATGTTTGAGTGAAATTTAAAAATGTGTTGCCTGTTAGATTCATAGGTAACATCAAGCTGGAGTAAGCGTGTGTGTGTAACTTGTGATATGTGAACGTCTCGTCTAAGCTTGGTTATTGCCGCACCTGTGAAGGAAAAACGGACTGCGAAGAACTAGAGGTGATTTAAGACCGATGAATGCTTGCGCTAAAAAGCAAACACCGGTTTTACCCACATATCGCTGTACATTTGTTTACGAAAAAGTTAAATGGAAAAGGACGGTTAATCACACCGCGTCCTATGAGGACACTCCGCTTTATCCGCGAGTACAGCTTTTATGAAATACTCGGCTTGTTATTTAGTTTAATGTGGCTGTGGTATTAGTTATATCAAATAGAATGCTTCCAATATTAACAAACAGTTGACACAAAACAGAAGTCTGCCAGCTCGTTGTAGAGTAGTCGACTGACCTTTCAAGAACTCGTCCACCAGCTCGAGGTGTTCTGGCTGTGTAAAGAAGCTCTCGAGCTCCGTCGGGCTGTCCTTCCCACACACGCGGAATGTTTCCTGCACTTTGGTAGCGATCCACCAGTGCCTTTCGTCCATTTTAAATCTTAGTATTTGTACAAGTTTGCGCTTGCCTTCCGAAGCCGGAGCTTCGGCAGTGAGTTTTCTAAGTAGGCATAGTGCGGCGGCGGCTGTTGTCAAGGCCACCGGTAAACAGCTTCTTAGCGCTTAAGGGCAGCCTGTGTGTTGTGCGTCGCGAATGTTTGAAAACGGAGTGTTAGGATACAATACAGGGAAACTGGACAGGCTTTTCAGGACAGGGTTGACGAGTCACCGCAAACGCGGGCATGTGTACGCGCGCGCGGCCGTGAGAGTGATGTGTGTGGTTTTGGTTTTTGGCGCTCGCAGGTACGCAAGTTCACGAGCTTCATTCATTTTCGCAACGTCTGTCGACCTGACCCACAGTTGGAAGGGTTCATCATAGAGAACAGGACGCTTCATTCATTTTTATCATGAATTCCTACCAAATTTAAAAAAAAAAACAAAGCCAACTGTGCACCTCAAAGTAAGATCCAAAACATTCTATGTGGCAGATGATTCAGACTTCCATTTATTAAAACGCCATAAATGCAACATGACTTACAGCGTTCAAACAAAACAATACAAAACATTATTGCTGCGCAGGAGAAGACACTGCAACAACTCTTTCCATGCAGTACAGTAAAACTTGGCTTTTCCAAAAATCAACATTTTACTGTAAGAGTACTGCTAAAACTGACGTGACATACAAATGCATCTCTCTTTCATGCCTTAGAAAAAAAACATTAGTCTTTGAACCTTTGCTGACATGATGTGTCACATGCGGCACATCGATTGACTTGGCTGATTTCATTGATATAGAAGTGGCTACATCGATTTTGCATCTGAATAAATGACTTATTTTGTGTGTCATGGCAGTGCAAAGAGTTGTACTGTAATCTTACGACATATGGATTTTCTTTTGATCTTGTAACTTCGTGATGAAGTTTGCATGTTTTCCCGCTTTTCATACAGCTCACTCTGGTAAGTTTGTTTTCCTTCCATAGCCCAAAGTTTATTAAAGTGGGTTAATGTCATTTAATTAACTTGGTGTGAATAAGTGTCCCCTGTAATGGACTGACAACTCCCTTAGGGTTAGATCTTGCTCTTGAGAGATGATCAAGTTTGCACAGGACCTTGTAGTGGAAAAAGCAGGTTTAGATATGGTTGGATCAAGTTAATAAAGCTTATGCTGATTTCATTGTATATAATTAGGCCACTTTTCATCAGATGTTAAATGTGTGCCATAGTCTTAGAAATGCACTTGATGTGGAAGAGAAATTTGTTTAGTAATGAGTATAAGACAAAATATATTTCAATATTATATATTTCTGTATTTTATTGGGAAAAAAAACCCTTTAGTCCCTTGAGCGAGCACTTTTTAAATGGAATCTGCAAAACTGTTCATGTGGTGTTTCCACATTTTTGATTGCTTATGCATTGCAGTTCACTCAGACAAGTCATACAGAATACAGTATATGCATCAGATTTCTTTGAAACATTCCTGTGACAAAACACATTCTAATAAGACACAATTCTCCTTGTGTTTCTCTGTGAAAAAGAGTTACAAACGGATGAATATAAATATAATAAATATTACATTAATAATAATAATAATAATTCATTACATTTATATAGCGCTTTTCCACATTATTATTATGTATTGTATTTGTAATGAATGTAGTAATAAAATGCATTGCATTTTTCATTCCAACTAACGGCACATCACACACATTACCGCTGCTTTTATGAATTCCATACCAAGTTGCATACAACAGAGATTTGCACTTGTCCTTTTTAAGGTGGATAAGCTTATTTCTGTTCGTCCTGGCAGTTATTCTTTGTTAGACAAATTTTGCATTAATGATGGTAGAGCATCATCTATTGGAATGGATATTGTAATGTATGTAGTAATAAAATGCATTGCATTTTTCATTCTGTCAATTAGCATGACTTTTATAACTCCCAAACCAAATGGTATATAATAGAGACAAAGCAACAAGATGGATACACAAACACATATAGTCAGGTCCATAAGTATTTGTACAAGAACACAATTTTCATAATTTTGCCTCTGTACATCATCACAATGGATTTGAAACTAAGGTTTTTTTAATTAATATATACTTTTTTACAGTTGGT
>JANRMT010062791.1:74851559-74894091 GCA_026402145.1 Polypterus bichir lapradei
GATGAGTGTTGCTGTCATATATATATATATATATAAATATATATATATATATATATATATTTACACACACACACATAAACATATATATATACACTAGCAAAATACCCGCGCTTCGCAGCGGAGAAGTAGTGTGTTAAAGAAGCAATGAAAAAGAAAAGGAAACATTTTGAAAATAACGTAACATGATTGTCAATGTAATTGTTTTGTCACTGTTGTGAGTGATGAGTGTTGCTGTCATATATATATATATATATATATATATTTACACACACACACATAAACATATATATATACATATCTATACATATACACATATATATACACACACACATATATACATACATATATATATATCTACATATATACACATACATATACGTACACACATACATACATACACACACATATATACACACAAATACATATATATATACATACACACACACATATATAAACATATATATACATATACATACATATCTACATATATACACACACAGCTATTTCGTATCAGTGCAAGACGCTGCTTGTTAAAACGGATAACTCCCGCTCTTACGTGCAAGTCTGCGTGGATATTATGAACTATCGTATTTGTTCAAGTTCTATTTAAATTTTAAATAGAAGGAATTTTTATTTAGTCGACAGAAATATCTTTGGTAGGAATGGTAAAAACAGACAGGAATATTATTCCTGAATAACTCAACTCAAATCTTAAACAACTTATAATATTTTGCTCTCCATAAAAATATATCCTGTCTAAATTATACAAGTTAGAAATAAAGTAAACTTTAAAAGAACAAACATTCAAATTTCTTTACTCTTATGTAATTTTATATAAAAAATAAACTTAGATTTTAAATATCCCAAAAGATTTTGCTCTCCATAAAAATATATCCTGTGAAAATTATACAAATTCAAATATGAACATGCTGCATAACAAAACCTGGAAATATAAATAAAATGTGTTCCTTTCAGCAATAACAAATCAAATCATTCAGTTGTCTTTGCTCATATGTCATTTTAGAGCCGGACGCCTAGTATCTTTTTTTGGCAACAAGTTCGTTTATGTTTGGTGTGAGGTTCTGTGTTGTGGAGATTCTCAGGATGGACTGCCGGTGCTCATGAGTGAGGCGACTCCTGTGTGCTGTTTTGTTAGTCTTCATCACTGAGAAGAGCTTCTCACACAGATATGTGCTACCAAACATGCACAAGGTTCGAGCCGCATGTAGACGGACTTTTTTTGTTCTTCAAAGTCACTAAAGCGCCGTGCGCTCAGTTTATCAGCAAAGTGCGTATTTGGGAACACCGTAGTGACGACTTGGTTCAACATTACTTGGCAACAGGGAAAGTGGGGCAAGTTGCACTGGTGAATTTGTGTCTCCCATAAAAGCAGCTTCACTTGAAATCACTTTGTGATTGTGCACGGGTAAAAACGTCCGCTGAAGTGTCAGATTCTTATTTAATTCTTCTGCTTTCTGTATCTTCTGCATTGCATTCAGGTCTTTCAGGTTACCGTGATGTTTTGTCTCATAGTGCCGTCTTAGATTAAATTCTGTAATTACAGCCACATTAGCTCCACAAATGAGACACACGGGTTTAACGGCAATGTCAGTAAACATATACTCAGCCTCCCATCGGTTTTTAAAGGCTCTATTTTCAGAATCAACTTTTCTCTTAAGCATCGTGTGGGCTAGCTTCGCAATAACTTGCAAGCTAGACTTGATTAACGCGGTAAGTGTTCGGCAAGGCAGGTGAAGCGCTGCATTATGGGATCTGTAGTTTATTGTGTTACCAGCGCTTCATATACCCGGGCCATTAATAACAATAATACAGTATATAAAATGATCTCGCGGGCCGGATATAATTACACGCCGGGCCGGATGTGGCCCGTGGCCCTTGAATTTGACACATATGGACTAAATAGAACTTGAAAAGATATATTTTTTCGTACATTGAGCCCGCGTGCTAATGTGGTTTTGCCTGCATGCCTCAATAAGTGACCCTCCCCTCGCTCTTACTTTTTTACCGTTCATCTAATGAATACACTGAGTATGGCTTTACCAAAACAATCATTGATTGCGAGTAAAGTATTCATTATTCAAGTATGTAGATCAGGGTATATATATATATACATATACATATATATATACCCGCGTATCGCAGCGGAGACGTAGTGTGTTAAATAAGCTATGAAAAAGATTCGTTTCTTACTGCATCAATAAACAGCTCGTCTTCTTCTTTATCTGAGACCTGACACACTGCATGCACGGGTTTTTTTTTAACACTGTCTTCCTTTAGCGGGACATTCACTTTTTCCACCGTGTGCTTTGTTTCTGCAGTAGCTGTACTTATTACATACTTATCTTGTATTTATCAGACGCTTCATATTTTTTTGCTGCCTTTTCAATTGTGTAATTCGGTTTTTGTTCAGCGCTCTTCGGAACTGTTGCTTTTTGTCTGTGCACTGTGTCAGTTCACGTGAGCCGCTCGGTGTACATGCATCGAAGTTTCCCAGCTGTGCTGTTGCCATGTCGTGCTATGTCCATGGCTGTATCTAATGCTACCGAAGTCCCGGTACTTAAAACTTTCTCTCGCAGTTTCGCTGAGTTTGTGCCAAACACCACCCTGACTATGTCATCTTCCTCTGCATAAGCACAGTCCTTCACCCGTGAATATTTACCCGTGGCAGTTTGCTATTGGATTACCGCTGACGGACGGCCTTATATGGGCAGGCACTAAATTACAAACGCCAGCGGCAGCCTGTCTATGAACTTAATTTAAAGTGTAGGTTTACACTGTGCTTTGTTTCCGAAGTAGCAGAACTCATGAATATGGTTGTATATATCACTCGCTCGCTTCTTATTGTTTCGCTGCCTTCTCAATTATATAATGCATGTTTTCTTCAGCGCTTTTTGGGGCTCTTCCTGGTTTTCTACGTACTGCGTGATTACGTGGGAGGCGTGATGATGTCAAACTCCGCCCCCACGGGTTTCAAGCTCATCTCCATTACAGTAAATGGAGAAAAACAGCTTCCAGTTATGACCATTACGCGTAGAATTTCGAAATGAAACCTGCCCAACTTTTGTAAGGAAGCTGTAAGGAATAAGCCTGCCAAATTTAAGCCTTCTACCTACACGGGAAGTTGGAGAATTAGTGATGAGTCAGTGAGTGAGTGAGTGAGTGAGTGAGTGAATGAGTGAGTGAGTGAGGGCTTTGCCTTTTATTAGTATAGATATGTCACTCGCTCGCTTCTTATTGTTTCGCTGCCTTCTCAATTATATAATGCATGTTTTCTTCAGCGCTTTTTGGGCCTCTTCCTGGTTTTCTACCTACTGCGTGATTACGTGGGAGGCGTGATGATGTCACGCGAAACTCCGCCCCCACGGGTTTCACGCTCATCTCCATTACAGTAAATGGAGAAAAACAGCTTCCAGTTATGACCATTACGCGTAGAATTTCTAAATGAAACCTGCCCAACTTTTGTAAGGAAGCTGTAAGGAATAAGCCTGCCAAATTTCAGCCTTCTACCTACACGGGAAGTTGGAGAATTAGTGATGAGTCAGTCAGTCAGTCAGTCAGTCAGTCAGTCAGTCAGTGAGTGAGTGAGTCAGTGAGTGAGTGAGTGAGGGCTTTGCCATTTATTAGTATAGATATATGCTTATATGAAGCCATAACAGAATAAATTATTATCTATAAGGGAAAGGACTGAAGGTAACTCAAGGGGTAATTAAATGTACCTTAAAGCTTAAGCATATGAGGTCTGCCTCACCTTAGAGAAACCAACAACTTGAATGTCCAAGGTTAGAATGAGGTAAATGAGTAACAAACACCCCTCTTGAGAGCAAGGATAAACTAATGGGAAAGCCCAAAAACCTCTCCTATGAAGCAGCGCTAAGATCAAGAACAGTCCGCAGAACATCCCTATTAACAAAGCATTTAGATTAATTGGTGAGTTATCAGGAGTTTGAAAATACTGGTGGCACTATTTGATTAGATGAAATAATAAAGCTATGCATATTAAGAGTCAGATGATGTGATGTTTTAGATGAGGTAATGGTAATAGAAGAGTGTAAAAGCAGATGAATTGATTAATTGATTGCTCACTCGATGGACTGAGACATTTATGTATGATCTGTGTCAATAAAAAATATTCTATATTCTCATCTGGGCTCTGTGGCTGCCTTCTTTAAAGATAGAGGAAGCATTTTTTCATTAACATAATAAAGTAAAGAAGATGTGATTGAAGTACAGTATAGATTTTCAGCTTTAACTCCGTGGGTTTGACAAAAATATTGTATGAGCTGTTTATAAAACGCAGACATTTTTATAACTAGTGGTCCCCCTATTTTCAGGGTTCCAAAGGTATATGGACAAACTAACATAATCATATGTTCATTTTCAGTATTTGGTTGAAAATAATTTACAGGCAATGATTACCTGAAGTCTGGAGCCCATGTACATCTCCAAATGCTGGGTTTCCATCCTACTGATTTTTTACAATGACTTTACTGCAGCTGTCTTCAGTTGCTGCTTGTTTGTTCGACTTTCTGCCATCAATTTTGTCTTCAGCAATTGAAATGCATGTCTTATCATTTTTGCAGCATTTGGCTGAATCTGAGCAGATAGTATAGCCTTGTACACTTCAGAATTCATCCTGCTACTTCTGCCAGCAGTCATATCATCAATAAACAGTAGTGACTGACTTCAATTCACAGCCATGCATGATCATGCCGTAACACTGCCTCCACCATGTTTCACTGATAACGTGGTATTCATCGTATCATGAGGCATTTCTTCTCTTACCCATACTCTTCTCTTTAAAACATTCTGCTATATATTGATCTCTGTTTCCTTTGCCAAAGAAGACTGTTCCAGAAATAGGCAGGCTTTTAAAAATGTTTTTTGACAAAGTCTAATCTGTCCTTCCTATGCTTGAGGTTTACCAGTGGTTTGCACCTTGTGGTAAACCCTCTGTCTTTAATTTAATGAAGTCTTCTCTTCATTGTAGACTTTGGCAATGATAGGAGGTCTACCTCCCAAAAGTGCTCATCGTTTAACTAAATGTTGTGAAGGGGTTCTCCTTCAACAAGGACATAATTCTGCAGTCATCCAGCACAGCTGTTTTCTGTTGTTTTCCAGACCTTCTGGTGTTGCTGAGTTCACCATTGTGTTCCTTCTTTTAAAGAATGTACCAGATGGTTGATCTGACCACTCTTATGTTTATGTTGTCTCCCTAAAGGGTTTGTTTTGTTTTCTCAGCCTAATGATGGACTGCTTTTACTTGCATGGACAACTCTTTGGACCTTATTTTGAGATTTCACGAAGAAGGCTTCCAGATGCAACTTCCACACTTGGAATCAATTCCAGACCTTTTGCCTGCTTAATAGTTAATGAAATAACGAGGGAACTGCTCCAACCTGGTTATGGAACAGCTTGTCAGTCAAATGTCTAAAACATTTTGAGCCCATGGAAATGGGGGCTGCTATGCTGAAAAATGACTGTCATTCACAAATGGCTCGTGTGATGTTGTTGATAAATCCCTTAAAAAAAGTTGAAAGTCTACTCTTCAATCACATAATGATTGCTTAATTTCAAATCCATTGTGGTAACATACAGTACCAAAATTCTGAAGTGTGTCACTGTCCAAATACTTATGTACCTGACTGTATAGATAGTTGTCCTTTAATTAAGGTGGATTCGCAGTGTTTAGTTCTGCTGTCTCACAGATCCAATGCCTTTGGTAGAATTTCTGTACCCAGTTGTTTTCCGTGTTGGACTTTACATATTCTCCTCATGTCTGGGTGTGTTTTCCTTCAAACACAGTAGCTTTTCCTCCCACATCCCCAAGATGCTTTTTTTGTATTTTGTATATGCAGTGGTAGATCCTAGTATGGGTTTGATGGGAGCTCTTTTTAAGCCATTAATTGGATGTCATCAAAAATAAAGGACTGAAGTCCCTGCACTTCAAAACAGAAAAAGGTGAGAAATTGGTGCTGTAGCAGTGGTTCTCAAGTTCACTCTAGCGGGCCCACTGTGGTTGCAGATTTTTGCAGTTTCACAAGCATAAGCAATTTTTGTTGTAAATTCACCTCATTGATTAATTAGCTGCCTTATTTATTTTTATTTTTATCTTATATTTTATTTATTTTTATCCTATTGATTTTGCATATAGAAAAGTTAGTGTTAATTGTATATTTAAAAGAAATATTTGTTTATTTACCATATTTTTAGATGCTTAATATTTTACTTTGTTTTTCTGTGGTGTTTGCTTTCTTAATTGCATCCAGCAATTAATGAGAGGCTTAGCACATGCCAGTGCAAATAACACAAAATGCTAAAGGCCAGCTATTCTATTGTTGCCCTGGTGTGTGCTTATTAACAAATAATGGCATAAATAACCAAAAAAATGCAAAAAAGAAAATATTTTAAATCAAAAAATGAATTCTTTTGCATCTAACACACATATTCCTGCTTTATTGAATAAAATCTGAGCATAAGTAATTTTTAATTTATGGATTTATACAAAAAAGAAAAACACAAAACAGGAAGTTACGGCTTGCTTAATTAAGGCTGGAGTCTGATTAAAAGAATAGATTGGTTGAAATGAAAATCTGCAGCCTTGGGGCTTTCAGAACTGAACTTGAAACCCCCTGCTGTAGAGAATTTTCTTTTTTTTCTTCAAATAAATAAAAAAGAGAATTTTTTTTCTCTTAATAACTTGTGAAAGACTTTTCAAATATTTTCAACTTTTTGTCTTGTGGGATATACCCTGTTTATAAAATGTAATATATATAGTTCCACGTATCCAAAGAGCGACCCTACAAAGACCTAAAGCGGAAGGCGGCATGGTTCTACCTAACTTTCCATTTTATTACTGGGCAGCAAATATACAAGCTATAAAAACCTGGACATGGACACAAATAGATGAAAATAAACAAGCTTGGTCAGCAATAGAAATAAAATCCTGCAGCACTTTTTTATATTCCTTGCTTTATGCTCCAATAAATGCAAGTTATCGCCAATACACTAACAACCCAATTGTGCTTCATTCACTCAGAATATGGAAGCAATGTAGGAAGCATTTTAAGATAAAGAAGCTTTATCTGTGGCACCTCTACATGATAAACACCTTTTTCCACCCTCTCAAACATATGCAGTTTTTAATGTCTGGAAAACATTTGCGATTAAATCAACTAGAGATTTGTACATAGAAAACGTCTTTGCATCCCACAAACAATTACATTCCAAATTTAACTTTCCAGCAACACATTTCTTTCACTACCTTTAAATCAGAAACTTTGTGAAACAGAACCTTCCCAATTTTCCTCACCTCCCACCTGCCTCTATGTCAGGAAAAATATTGATCAGTCCTGAGGACTGAGACAGCATTTCTGCAATATATAAAACCATTCTAGAGTCCCTCTCTTTCAAAGATCCAAGAGGACAGTAGGAAAAGGATCTATCACTTAACATCTCAGAAAAGGAGTGGAAAGTAGCAATGCAGGGAATTCACTCAAGCTATATATGTGCGAAGCATACAATTATTTAACTCAGAATTATATATCAAGCACATCTGTCTCATTAAAAGTTGTCCAAAATGTTTCCAGGGCAAGATCCAACCTGCAAACGTTGCAATTAAGTTCCAGCCTCATTGAGCCACATGTTTTGGGCCTGCACCAAATTAACATCATTCTGGACCAAAATCTTTAAATGCCTATCAGACAGACTTGGTGTCACAATCCCTCCTAACCCATTAACAGCTCTGTTTGGTGTACTACCAGATGGACTTAAAGTGGAGAAAGACAAACAAACTGTAATTGCCTTTACTACACTATTGGCTTATCTTGCTCAACTGGAAGAATCCTAACTCTCCTATTCTAAGTCAGTGGGTAACTGATGTTATATACTATTTGAAACTGGAAAAAATCAAATTCGTACTTAAAGGATCTGTGCAGAACTTTTTCAAAACCTGGCAGAATTTAATCAATAACATTTTAGAAAAAGCTTTTAAATCACCGAGGAAGCAAATTCTCTCCACTTTTTCTTTTTTTTTCTCTTTTATTCCATTTATTGTTATTAACTTATTAATTCATCTATTTACATATTTTTACTAGCTTTAAGTTTTACTCCACTGGCTTAGCTCTCCTTGTTGATTTGTTTTCGATCTTATTTTTGTAAAAATTAATTTATTTGTATGGAATGTTGTGTGATTTCAATAAAATTAAAAAAAATAATATATGAACATGGATATAAGAACTGTTGTTCCAAACTGTTAATATACATGTATCAGAGGTACAGAGCAGTTAGAAGTAGATTCTAGTCTTTCTGCCTGGTGTTTTATTGTTTTGTGTCTCTGACCCTGAATTGCGATAAGCAAGCTTTAGACTTACTGTAGATAACATGGTTTTGACAATGATATGTTACCTATAAAATGGAACACTTGTAATGTTATACTTAATCTAGCTTTGTCATATATTGTATATTGTGTTTTTGATTGTGTTTGCTTTAGTTATGTCTATGTATGTAACATCAAGAGAAATTCATAGCCCAGTGAAAAAGCTCAAGTTCAATTATGTTTAATTAAAACAGTAATATGATTTTATGTAAGACAGATTTCTCTCATTTATGACTTTAACAGTGACAGTGGAATTCTCCACCACTCCATAAACTGACCAGAAGAGAAACCAGTTACAGGATACAAAAATATATTATCAAATTTCTGAATGTGTTTTTTAATTATTGGGATGTGGGTTTCACTAGGAAGGAAAAAAATCCCTGTGTGGAAATTAGCTCACTAATCTCCAGTAAATTTAAATCTTCAACTAAATTAACATGAACATTTTTAGAAAATGTGAGAGGTCTGGAGTATCTGGACAAAATGCACATGGATAAAGAAAAAATATGCAAACTCGATGTGACAGTGTGGTGGCTGGAAGTTTAGCTGGAGTAGTAAGACAGCATTACTTATATTGTAATACCTTAACAACTCTCATTTGATTCCCACCTTCTTAAGGTCCAAATACACGCTATTAGGTTGAAGTAAGTGCAGCTGTGTTTGTGTTTATGTGTCTCATCATAGACAGGAAACATATTTAGAGTTGGTTCCTGAAACATGGAAAAAAGGAGATTGAGAAAACTGATGGATGAGTATACTACAAATGCACAAAACTGCAAAGTGATACAATAGTTACTGCCACTGATGCATAGCTCCAGGAGCCTAGTTCTGTTCCCAGCCTTGTAAAATCTGGTAGATATTGAATAAACCTCCTCTTCAAGTGTGGGCGGTACTCCAAGGACATTCCAGACAGGTTCAAGGTACAGGAAGCTTGTTGATGTATCTAAATTGGCTTACTATGGGTTGTGGGTCAGTGCTATTTGATAGACTGGCATTCCATGAAGGTTTGGTTCTGGCATTGTACCCAATAGTGAAGAGACAGGCTACAGTTGTCTGCAAAATGGTAATTGAAAGTTTGGTTACCGAACATTGATGAATGGTTTCCAAAGTATTCAACAATGTCAGCATTTACAGCTTTAAATGTTTTTTAGTTGGTAACAATGGCAGAAGTATGGGAAAACACTGAAAGAACAACACTTTAAAACATTTTGCATTAAATTAAATTGTTAAAGACCTTTCCAGTAAAACTTTATCTTCTGTGGAATATTGGGACGTACAGCTACCCAAACCCAAACACAAACAGGCAGAGAGACTCAAGTCCAAAAGCAATACACCCTTTAATTTTTTTTGTTGCCCTTACAGCACACAATGCACATAATTCTTCACAATAAAGCTCAGTCTCTTCTCTCTCTTTTCTCCTCTCTTTCTTTTTCTCTCGCTTTTCTCTGCCAACTCCACTCCTCTCCCAGCAAGCGTTGTCCTCCACCTCCCAACTCTGAGGCGGCCTCCTTTATAGTGCACTTGGAAGTATATAAAATCCTAAGCCTAAAAGTACAATGCATTTTATGTGACGTTTTTATGTGACGTTTTTTGTCATGCTTTAAATTGGGCATATTTTAAAACCTACATATATATGTTTGGTATCATTTGGTATATGTTTGGTATCATTCTTTTCAGAATTTATCGAACTTTAATGTGATGTTGTTAGATTTAGAAACTAAAAAATATCAAGAATTCATGTCCCGAGAGACAAGACTTTGTGCCAAGAGATTTAACCATGCCCAGGGCCGTAAATAAAAGACAAAGAGTAGGACAGCTGCTGTAGATGCTTTTCAATGTTGGAAGCACCATACAAGATTCAGATCATGCAGCACAGCAGCAGCAGCAATCCAGCTGCTGATCGAGCAAAGAGGAGGTAAAAAAAAACTGTATTTGTTTCCCATTGTGTCACCGTTTAAGAGGAACGACCGCATCTCCTTGGGGTGCGTTCAGCCACCCTCTTCACAACGTAAGCAGCAGAGACGCGAATTGGCTGGCGCATAGTGCAGGCCTGGGGGGTTGGCTATGTGCCGTTCTGGTACGATGGGTGGCAGCATCCTTTCAGTGTGGCTCCAATTTGGACACCCACAGTGTTACAAAAGGTCCATTGGTGCTACTGAGAAGAGATATCAGGCCCCCAATCACATGAAGGTACTGCCTAACCCAGGAGTGCTTGTCAGATGATAACTATTATACCAGAAGGTCTTCTAGGTCTGACTTTAAAGGTATCCTCTCTGCTTCAGCCATGTGAGTTAGGAGTAGAGTTGGAAAAGTTTCATAAGTAGTGGAAAAGGAAAAGGTAAAAGAGAAGAGAATTACATTGACTTGTATTGTCTTGTGTGTAGAAGGAGGCTGTAAGGTATACCTGTTAAATAAGAGTATTTTGAACTTGGTACATGTCTTGGGTTAGTTGTGATCTGAGTTTGGTGTGTGGGACACCCCCTATTTTCCACAACAAATATATTTACAGTCAGTGATTTTAGGGATTGAATTTGCATATCTGAGGTTTATAATGCAACTTTTTAACCACTAGACAAAACATGAAGCAGATTTTATTTACTGCTTGAGGGAGGCTTGCGCTACTGTAGTCACGATATCTTGATATATTTTGATGAAATTGCCCTGGAAAATAAAATTACTCAAAATGCTTAATGTATGAATCCTGGACTAAATTGCACTTACAGCAAAATAGACCAGATACACATTGTGTGAAGCAGTCATTTGATTTGTGCTACTTGTACAGTAAGGGTCAGAATGAGGTGATTTCAAGTCACCTGTTTCAGGCAGAGAAATAAATAATATGCTCCAATGAAAAAATTAATCCCAGTTTTGAAAGAGGCTGACTCTGGCAAAAATTAATATTTCAAAGTTGATACTTCCTATACACCAGGGGTGGCGAACTCCAGGCCTTGAGTGCCGCAGTGGCTGCAGGTTTTCATTCTTACCATTTTCTTGATTAGTGACCAGTTTTTGCTGCTGGGTACTTCTTTTAATTAACTTGACTCAGGCCCCATAGTTGTTTCTTTTTCTTTAATTAGAAGCCAAACAATAATGAGACACAAAACAAGCCACCACATGACCAGCTCTCCTGTGCCCATTACACAATATCTGAAATTAAAGAAAGGTGATGGTCTTGGTAAGGTTGATCTCTCAGGTCACCAAAACATTTTGACGGTGCTCTTAGAAAGAACAGAAAAACAACAGTTTTCGAAATGTGTGCTGTGGCAGAATAAGAGCAGCAACAAGCCATGGAATTAAATAACAGGTTTAATTAACAGCAAGAATTGGCTTTTCATTAAGAAAGTGATTGGAGTGAAATTGGTTGGAGTTTGAAGCCCCAGTTTAGCTGGTCATCTGTTAGCTCGTTTCACCTCTCATTTCTGCTTGGCTGTCATTTAATGAAGAAAGGAATCAATTTAGAGGGCTGAACTCTTCTAAACGTGCTATTTAAGTGATGGGGAAATAGTTAATTAGCAGTGAAAACTGGTCACTGATTAGGAAAAGGGTTGGAATGAAAACCTGTTGCCACTGCGGCACTCAAGGCCTGTAGTTCGCCACCTCTGCTATACACTAATATGTGAACAGCGGTTATTTGCCATTCTGTGCACACACTTTTGTCTCTTTTCAGTTGAACAATTCCAGACCATTAGCACTTGTATATGTAGATTTAGGTATAGTGTTCATTCACAATTAATGGCAACAGCTACTCATTATGACAAATGCTTGAGTGTTTCCTGTATGTGCCAAGTTAGGTTGTACTTAATGTATGGTGTCATACATGTTGTCTGTTATTTGTATTGCCTTACTATCATTAGTTTATGGGAGACATGCGAGTAACAGTGCCATAGTATTGCACACACCACAATAAATGTGACTATGTAATTCAAGATAATTATTTGTTCTGTCTTTTTGACTCCATTAAACTGTTTCAATTTATGAAATAGTTACAAAAACCAAAGAATGTTTCAGATAAAAAAAGATAAAACAGAATACTGTAATGCTGCCATGTGAGGCTTCAGCCTCCTATGACAATGCATTGGATTAGGCAGGTCTGAGAATGAATGCATGTACTGTATGTCTGAAATACTGTATTGGATTTGAATAGCACATTAATGCTAACTGGTTTTAATTCAGTAGAACAAATCATTACTGTTTGTATCTCTTTTAAATGTCCAAACATAATACAGAAGGATAGAATGAACAAAGATTGCTGTAAAAACATTATAAACTGCTTAGTTTCTGGATAACAGATATCAGTATATCTAGTCATTTCGGTCAAGACATTGTTAATTCACATAAACTATTATCATCCTCATAAACTCTACTCAACTCAACTGATCCTTTCCACATTTGCACTTAGGTCTTTGGAGCCTAAAGTGCTTTCACAAACATTACAAGTGTGGCAGAGATATTTAGTTAGTGTTTCTTTTATAAGCTTTTCAGGAGAATTTTCAGGATGTAGCAGCATTTTATACACTAAGAGTTAAGATCAATTGCCAGATTTCACAGAGCTGCTCATAATTTGAAGTAGAAATACAAATCTAAATCAAAACTGTATTTTGCTAGAACACAAGAATCTTATGAAGTCTTCCATTTATTTTCACAAAATTTGGACATTACATTAATTGCACAGCCATCTTGTATAACATGGCCAAAATGATATTATGAATCAAAAGGCAAGTGTATCACGTGCCTAGCAACTATGTAGCATCATATCAATCAAACAAACTTGTGACAACCAAGAAGACAATAAACCCAAAATGGCAGCACCTATTAAAATTTAAATATTTGCTCTGAGGATGTTGATGGAGAAGTTTAGAAAAGGCCAGAAGGAGTTGCATTGCGTCTTTGTGGACGTGGAGAAAGCATATGACAGGGTGCCTCGAGGGGAGCTGTGGTATTGTATGAGGAAGTTAGGAGTGGCAGAAAAGTATGTAACAGTTGTACAGGATATGTATGAGGGAAGTGTGACAGTGGTGAGGTCTGTGGTAGGAGTGACGAATGCATTCAAGTTGGAGGTGGGATTACATCAGGGATTGGCTCTGAGCCCTTTCTTATTTGCAATGGTGATGGACAGGTTGACAGTTGAAATTAGACAGGAGTCCCCGTGGACTATGATGTTTGCTGATGACATTGTGATCTGTAGCGGTAGTAGGAAGCAGCTTGAAGAGACCCTGGAGAGGTGGAGATATGCTCTAGAGAGGAGAGGAATGAAGATCAGTAGGAACAAGACAGAGTACATGTGTGTAAATTAGAGGGGGGTCAGTGGAATGGTGAGGATGCAGGGAGTAGAGTTGGCAAATGTGGATGAGTTTAGATACTTGGGATCAACAGTACAGAGTAATGGGGATTGTGGAAGAGAGGTGAAAAAGAGAGTGCAGGCAGGGTGGAATGGGCGGAGAAGAGTGTCAGGAGTAATTTGTGACAGACGGGTGTCAGCAAGAGTGAAAGGGAAGGTCTACAAGATGGTAGTGAGACCAGCTATGTTATATGGGTTGGAGATGGTGGCACAGAAAGCAGGAGACAGAGCTGGAGATGGCAGAGTTAAAGATGCTAAGATTTGCATTGGGCATGACAAGGATGAACAGGATTAGAAATGAGTACATTAGAGGGTCAGCTCAAGTTGGACTGTTGGGGAAAAAAAGTCAAAGAGGCGAGATTGCATTGGTTTGGACATGTGCAGAGGAGAGATGCTGGGTATATTGGGAGAAGGATGCTAAGGATAGAGCTGCCAGGGAAGAGGAAAAGAGGAAGGCCTAAGCGAAGGTTTATGGATGTGGTGAGAGAGGACATGCAGGTGATGGGTGTAACAGAACAAGGTGCAGAGGACAGAAAGATATGGAAGAAGATAATTCGCTGTGGTGACCCCTAACGGGAGCAGCCGAAAGAAGAAGAAGAAGAAGCAGCACCTATGAAGAAATAATCTTAACAAAATTAATTTTCTCATTCCTGACTAAAAATAACCAAGGTGAGCACTGATTCTATCCGAGTCGTGAATCTTCCTGAAATGTGTGAAATCTTTCCATTTTTTTTTCTTTACCTATCAGATTATGAACAGGACTACCACAGGTCATAATGCAAACTATAAAGATACTTAAATGCTTACCTGTTGATAAGACATAAATGGGTGATGAATCCCTTTTATTTTTCAAATATTACTTAAAGATAGAGTAAGAGTGAGAGAGAGATGCTCATCTCCTCCAGACATTTGTGCTGCTGTCATTCAACCAATGAAGGTAAGTGATGTTTTATTAAATGCCTAATTTTAATTACCCCAAAGGATGGTAGAGATCAGTCTTTAAATAAATTTGAAACAGTCTATAGTGCAAAATTATTTAAAGTTCAATCACTTTAGCAATGGCAGTAATTTGTCTCAAAACTATTCTAAATAAGTGATTTTTTTCCTCCACCATTTTCAAAACCTGTTTATCAGACATAAGTCAAAAATATCCTTGAACAGAGCATTAGTCTATTACAGAGGACAGTCATTCGTGAGTCACCAATTAATCTGCAGTGTTGAAGGGAGAACTAGAGTACACAGTAGAAACCTAAACAGACATAGCTGGAAGTAGCAAAACACACACAAAAAATGAAAAGGCAGAGATTCATACTCCATGTCTTGGGTCTGCGAGGCAGCATTGCCAACCACTGCACCATTCACTGAGCCACCCTTTCAAAAATGTACTATCAATTTATTATGATACTTCTGTAATGAGTCAATGATTTTTTACTTTTGCTGATTTTTTGAGTTGTAATAATCTGAAAGTCGTCATAGGGTATGAGAATACGTATTTCATTTCAGGTTATTTTTACATAATTTCTCAAGTTGCTATGGAGTGGAGGACATTTCTGTAGATCACAGAAATTCCTTAACTGACTAGTGAAAGAAATCATAGAGTGAATGAATAACGTTGGTTTTGCTGCAAATAGTATTAACAGATTTACAATTGCTTCTCATAGACTGCCTCCATAATCCAGGATTGGTTCATGCCATTCTCCAGGTACTGCTGTGATAAGGTAGTGTACAGGTATGTGCCTTCAACACTAAATTGAATTGAGAAAATTCATCAACTGAGCAATAATAGATGAAGAGAGGGTTATTTTTTTCTTGTTTTAATCCAGAAAAAAATAATATTGTACAGTATGGTTATAAGAGAATGTGTACATCCAGTGGTTTGTGCTAGAAGAAGTTAAGCAATCAAATTAACATTTATGATAAGAGGTTTGGGAAAGAAGAGGAAACCATTCAGTCCATAAAGCTCATCTATAAGTAAGTTCCCTAATATCTCCAGTATCTCATCCAGATACTTGTTAAAAGTGGTCAAGATTTCTGTTTCAGACACTTTGTCGTTTGTTCCAGATTCCTTACAACCTTTTTGTCTAAAGAGATTCTTCCTGAATTCAGTCTTAAGCACATTTCTTTCCATTTTCTCTGTGTACTTGAGTACTCTATTCACCATTTATAGTAATTCCTAGAATTTATGGATAAACTTTATTCATGCCTTTAAGAATTCTGAACCCCTCAATTAGATCCTACTCACACAGCATTCACTACTCAAAGAGAAAAGAGCAGGGTATGCTCATTTTTCAAGGCTGCAACCACCTACTCTTTTCTGCAAAATTTCTAGTACACTTAATGCAATTTAATGGTTGTAGCATGGTTACCAGACCTGCACACAATACTCCCAATAAGGTCTCATTGATGCATGAGATAGTCTGAGCATAATATAACTTGATGCACATTAAAATCAATATATATTTATGTATATATATATATATATATATATATATATATATATATATATATATATGTATGTATATATATATATGTATAGTGGGTGTGTGTGTGTGTGTTTTTACAGTAAACCAAACATTGCTCCTGCACATTGCCTAGTTCTAGACAATGAACCGCCACCCCACCCCAGATCCATTCCTGTAGATTAGCTTTGTCCGTTTTTTTGTCCGTTTCTAATCAATATTCCTTTTGTCTGTGTGTTTCAATTTGCATTTTTTGTTTAACAATAATAAATCAGCTGTTTTAAGTTTTCTTAGCTTTTTATTTGTATTTACTCTTGCATCCATCCCTTTTCTGAAGCTGTTATCGAGTGCACAAATGCCTATTACAGCAGCAAACAGTCCAAGGCGAGGTAACGCCCTTTTATTTATTGATCAATTTTATTATATATATTCCAACAATTATTAACAGTAAATACAGAATAATTCTCTCAGTAATCAATTCACCAATCTGTACTTCACAAGAACCTTAAATGTGCATGTGCATTACTAAAAAATGAAGCAGATATATATGCAAATTGTAACTAAATTCGTAAAATCAATACGTGGAACATGTGTTTCTGCAATTATGATGTCTATGATTTCGCGAAGGGCAGCACATTAAAAGGATTATTTCTCCTAGGGTGAATTCTCAGTGGGAGTAGAAACTGAAGTGGCAGGACTGAACTGACAGATGGAGCACATGAGTAAAATATGCATGTTTCACGTTTGAAACGAGACGAGAGAGTACTGCACATAAGATTAGAGGAAGATTTTTCCCTGGTGTCTCGTTTTTTTTTTTTTTTTTTTGGCATCGCCTTCTCTGTTGTCAGGGCGCTTTGCTCGTTGCCAGTGACGCCCACTTCCGATCATGACGTCATGTAATGAATATTAACGAGCCTTTTTTTCCTGGTGGTCATGCAGTGCCTGGTACCTGGTGTCAGCATCTTATCTGCCTCCTGTCAGTGCTGGAATAAAGCCGGTAGGTGCCTTTTAAACCTATATGCAGTGTAATGTAACACACTTAGATAAGCATGAATAAATGGGTTATAGGTTACCTAAAACGAAACCTTTTTTGTGTATATACTTATTAGGCAAAAACTGACCGTGTGTCAGAGTGCAGTCACAATCAGCGTGCACGGCACTTAACTTTATAGCGCGCAGTAAAAAATATGAATACCTAACTACTTTAATGCAGTAGTATTTCGAACAATTATTGTTTTACTTTATCTTTTTTACAGTTAAGCCTCTACCCTGGGAAACCTGCAGAAAAGCAACGTCATGACATTTTGTGTCACGTGACGTTCACAGGGGGTTGTTCAACATTTAAGCAAAATCGCATATTTTAAATTACTTTATGGAATCAACCGTTAGCTACTTATTTATAGCTTTTGTCGAGAGGAGTTGAGATGTTGGAGGCATATTCGTTGTTTTAGACTCTAGATACGAATACAGTTCCGTAGCGATAGTGACAGTTTAGACATGACAGTCGCGATATCAGTTTGTTCTTTTAGCAGCGGTGTATATTTTGCCAGTTTATCGGCATGTACAATTCCGGTACCAGTCTAGAGTGATCAACCGTACGCTAACCAGTGAATCTCCAAGCAAAACAGAAATTTACACAAGAAAGTAAAAGGCAAAGCATACAGTTAAGTCTGCAACCTCATTTTACGTACCTGCTTTTTAAATTAAATTCAATTCTGCAGTCAGTGGCCAATAGGGCGATATTGCATAACCCGTTATAAAATCGAGTGCTGCCAAAGGAGAAATGGTGTTTAGCCGAGCACTTAAGCTCGTGAAATAATGTGCCTTTTCTTCCTGGACCCGTTCCAAGCATAACTGAAAATTGCATAACAGAATAAAGTGAATTACAAATCTCTCTAACTCAGTTTTCTTTCCGAAATTAATACCAGTGTAATACTATGGATAGCATTTAGTAAAAATCAAAACAAGGTGGGTAGCACTGCTACTAACGTGCATGGACTACAGTTCAGGTACTGAACTTTCATTTTTTATGTGCTCCCTTTGTTTGCTTGGGACTTCGGTATTCTCCAGCGACTCGGAGACCTGCCCTTAGTTTGATTGGCAACTTAAAATAGATGTGGTGTGTGTGTCTGAATATGTGTGTCCTTTCATTATAGATTAGTATTCTGTTCAGTTTTGACTGTTAACCTACACTGTAAAAAGTGTGTTGAGAACTGAAACAAATCAAAGTAATCTGTTCTAATCTTTAGCCATATTCATTTGATCTTTACTTGAACTTTTTTATTTTATAAGAAATTGTTTGAAGCATGGTAATTAAAAATAAGACACAAGCATACATTAAACATAGAGCATATGTTTTTGTTTTTAAAATATGATGCTCATATGTTTAAGTTCCATTACAATAAACTGACCTGCTGTTAAAAATATTAATGCAGTTGTATGGATGGTTTCTTGTAGAACCACTGCCTGATAAAGATCCATTTCATTCTGGGATGTGTTTTTTGCACATGGAATTGGTCCTTCAGACTTTGAGAAGGTTCCTAATATATGGACAAAACAAAAATATTTAATGTATACTAGTCTACCTAACAGGATGCTGATAGAGTAAGAAAACCTGAATTTAGTACATGGTATTGTTTCCTTTTAAAATCATGAATCCAGTGGTATTTGACGAATAATATGTTCATGGCTATTTATGGAAACTGTTAGATCTAAATAAAAATAAAGGTTCTTTCAGGGTCCTTCATGTGGATGGTTCTTATGGGAACAAAACATGATTCATCCTATTGCCTCACTCCTAATAACACTTGGGCACTTTTATTGTTAATAGTGTAGGTGCTATGCCCACAACACCTATTGAATACATTGTAAATTGGATTGATGAATGAATGAATATGTTTAAGCTAGTTTGATGTCCTGCTGGGTTGCTTTGCTCCAGTGCCTAGACCTTAATTATATTCTAGTGTTTGTGTTGATTTCTTCTTGGGGTGCCTTGATTTCCTTCAAGACACGTTTTGTAGGGTTGATCAACAACTTTAGCTCACCCTGTTTAATAAATTTGGGTACACCATGCACCATTAACTCCTATCTATACAATTTGCTTCCTTGGCTGGAAGAGACCTTGTACTGGGAAAGTATCAAATCAAATCAAAATTTATTTATAAAGCACAATTTTAAAACACCATACATGTAAAACAAATGTACTGTACAATAAAATAAAAAAATATATCAATAATAAATCAGTAAAACAAACAAAGTGCAAAAATTACATAAATACTAAAACAAATAAGTTAAAAGAACCGATTAGAAGATAAACAATTTACAGAAAAACAATTTATATAAAAAAAAATAATACATTATTAATAAAATTGATACCAGAGTTACTCATATACAGTTAAAATCAATTGAAAACAAGTGTGTTTTAAGTCTAGATTTAAACTTTTGGGTTGATGATGCTGACCTAATTTCAATTGGCAGACCCCTTGTCTTCATCTTAGGCTTTGGCACAACCAACAATTGCTGTTGAGAGGAACGTAAAGAGCGGACTGGTGTATATGGAACCAGCTACTCGGTCAGATAGGATAGGGCAACACCATTTAACGACTTATAAACCAAAAGTAAAATTTTAAAATTAATCCTAAATTCAAATGGAAGCCAATGAAGCGAGGCCAGAATTGGAGTAATGGACACAACTTTCTGAGACCCAGTAAGAAAACGAGCAGCACCATTCTGAACCATCTGCAGCCGAGAAAGATGAGATTTACTGATTCCAGAATAAAGTGAATTACAATAATCAAGGCGCGATATTACAAAAGCATGGCATACCTTCTTCAAATCAGAGTGCCCCAAAAGGGTTTGACTCTAGTAAGCAGTCTAAGCTGAAAAAAGCAGCTCTTAACAATTATGGTTGTTAGAGGATGGGTTTTCAGAGAGTATGTTAGTAGATGGTAGCTTTTTAAAGACTGAAGCATTTTATGTCAACATATGAAACCACTCCATTTTAGTTTATTCTAGTTTCATTGTGGGTACTTTTTCCAACAAGGAAGTTTCATCTCTCACTATATTTTTCACTAGGTTTTGAAGTAAATTGAAAATGCCTCTGTCCTTTTTTTATTTTAGTCTGAATAGTAAATGGTCAGAATACAGGAACACTCTTTCAATTTATAAATATTGTGCTTGAGCTATGAGGATCCAACATAATCATTCATTTAGATTTAAAGTTTCATGTTTTTGTTTCGAGTTCCATCTCCGTGACTGTAAACTTAAAACCGTCAAATGTCCATTTGACCATATCCAAAATCCAACGGCTTGATTTTTTGAAAGTAAAACGGTCTTAGAGTTTTCCTTGCATTTTAGGTAAATTTGGGATGGATGACACACAGCTGAGTGTGTTCAGATGACAACATGAATTCGGCCGCAAGCGGCGCTGCTGATTCTCGTCAGCCAGACAATAGCAACAGAAAACAACAGCGAGCTTCATCACCCGCCAGATTAAAGGATGCTACTTCAAGATTAGCCTCTAAAAACCCGGCAACGCCTAAACCGGGTAACTGGAAACAGGGGCTTAAGCAACAGCGTGCTTCTGCCCTTGGAGCTGTAGCTGGTAGTAGGTTTCAAGGCAGAGGTGCCACGGCGGCTGTCCAGAGTGGTGGTGCTGAAAGCGGCGCATACAGCAACGCTACGTGCAGGGCGGAGGCAGGAAGGAAATGCAACGACGAAAGAATTAGCTGCCTTTCTGAACCTCGGAACACAGAGATCATACCTGTCAAAGGAGATTACAACAACCGTGTCGTGTCCGATCAGCCAGCTGGTGCTTCTAAACCGTTAAAAACCAAGCCAAAAATCACGCAGAAGGGCGGAGGAGATACGGCCGCTAACAGCAAGCAACACAGTAGCACCGCGTTGGGATGCGGAGCCGGCTTTTGGAAGGAGGGATGTCTGCAATCTGAACTGATCCAGTTTCACATAAACAAAAGGTTAAAAAAGGAATTCAAAATGCACACCAAAACGGCGAACGTTCAGGAAGGCGACCAGCAGCTGGAGGCGCCACATGAATCTGGAAACATGGAGACTGTGACAGAACAGGAGCAAAACCTGCAAAATGAAATCGAGAAACTGGTGGAAGAAAATGAAGAGCTCAAGGTATGCATTCGATTTATTCCAGTGTTTGCCCTCTACTTTGTCACGAATATGAAATAAAAAGAGCATTAAGTTAAGGTGGCTTTGCAGTTCAGCCATTAGGCATAGTGTGATGACATGGCAGTATTCTGCTCTCTGTTATCTAACACTCTTCATTTGTATTTTACTCACCTTCGCCAAGGCGAAATTAATTATGAACCATTCATGCTCTGTTTAAATTATATCGAAATATATTTGTTTATTACTTGTGTGTCCGTGATTTGGGAACCTGGCTAAAATATGTCGGAAACTGCTTTCTTCCTGGATCAGAGTGAAATCGAGGAGATGCGTACAGAGATGGACGAGATGAGGGACAGCTTTTACGAGGAAGATGCGTGCCAGCTGCAGGACATGCGTCGAGAGCTCGAAAGGGCCAACAAGAACTGTCGAATTCTGCAGTACCGTCTACGTAAAGCAGAGAGGAAACGCCTACGCTACGCAGAGACGGGCGAGGTCGATGGGGAGCTCCTGAGGAGCCTGGAGCAAGATCTCAAGGTAAAGAGGAGGAACCTTCCACCGACCCGCGTCATCCGCAATATTTTGGTGTTATCATTTTCTTTTGGGTGTTAATATTTGGCATTTGGTAGCGAATATACACTAACATAACATCATAACTCGATTTATGTGAAAAAAGAATAGTGCGGAGCAAAAGAAAATACAGTTTTTAAAGAAATTTTATGTTTGCTTGCTTGTTGAAGCAGCAGCAATAACCACTGCCACCAAAGGACTGGAAAAATAATGCATGCTATACCCTGACATTACTTATTTTAAAAAGTCTATTCGTTGATCTTGTGTTAAAAATTGTGCGCTTTATCCAATAACTTAAGACATCCACTTCAGCAACAATGACTTGGGAAAGCATTATCTGTAAATGCTGCGACTTTATGATCTACTTTTGGTATACAATTGCCTCAAACTGTGATTCTGAATGCATTCTAATACTGTGTGTATAGCTTTCTTTAGCTATAGCGCAGATCAGGAATTATTATCAAGCAATCTCTTCATTTTCAGCTTTTCTATGATAGGATTGCTTGTACTGTTTTGAAGTTGATTCTATTGTGCGATGCCATTTTGGTACAGCTTTTGTTTTAGTAATTGTGCAGATAGTCTCACACTGTTCTCACACTCCTCCAGCTGTCTTTCAGTTTTTCATATTTACTTTCTTCTTATTTGTGATAAAAAGTATTGTGTTCATGAGAAAAAAAAACATTTTTTCTGTTTTTTAAAGGAAAAACACATTATGATATCCCTGAACTACTTTTGGAAAGACAGGTCTAAGTGTCTATCATAAAGATTATGTAGACTCTGAAATGTGAGAATGAATTGATCAAGTGTTAAATCTTTGGAGTAACATGCACTCCTTAATTGAAAGAGCTGATTAGGTTTTAACTGAATTCTTGCTATTCAGCTTAATGCTTTTAAAGTTCAAAGTTTTTAACCCCAATACCAATGTCAGCCCAACCACTGCTCAAAAGTTTACAATATTTAGCATATGCATTTAGGACTTTGAAAAGAATACTTTATTGAATTCTGAGTTCAGTCTAAACACCAGGCTTTGAGGTTTTAAAATTTAATATGCTGTAGTGCTAGTGTATCTTGCATATATTTTATTAAATTCACACAATATTCTGTATCCATGTCATAAACAGGGAGAATTTTTCATGCTGGCCTCATCAGATTTTTTGTTTTGTTATGGTATTTTAGCTGTATTGATTAGCTTACATATAAAATTCTTTAATTGTTAACTTTTTTGCTTAATAATAATAAAGTACACACTATTTTAGAAATGTTATATAAAGTAAAGGTTGGTTGAATGACTAAGGATGGACCCATGAACTCATGATGTTTTCATAATATCCTCTTCCTCCCATCAATGTGAACAAACAGAAACCCAAATTTACCAGACGAGTTTATGTTTTGACGTTCAATATTAAGTGTCACATGCACAGAGTATAGTGAAATTGTTAGTTCAATATCTGATCAACATGGCAAACCTCATGTTCTTGAACATTAAGCATTTACTAGTTACATTTGGGCTTTACTTTGAAACCTGTAGGTTACTTCTTTGTCAAACATGATTTATTGAAAATGTAACATGAAAATCTTAAAAAAACTGGCAGCCATCACAGTCCCTTTTATCCATGGCCCGTTTCGTAACAAAGAACGGTTGTTGTGTGGGAGTTTTTCTTTTGCAGTAACCTATTACTGATAATCCTGTGACACTATGGTGCATGAAATCTCCAGTTAATTTTCTGTTTCTGATAACGCTCATGCTGGCACCCCCTACCATGCTGCGTTTAATGACACTTGCCCATGTCACTTTTCTAACACAAATGACTGACTGTTGCCTGCTTACCTGCTTTAACTTGTCAGCCTACCTACTGACTGGTACCTGCCTGCACATATGACACTGTTACTGACTGAGCAGTCCAGTCACGTGGAAGGACAGTACTGTCTCATGGCTTTTTTTCCAAGGACGGCAGTGAATAATTTACTAGTTCTTCTATTTTTAAACCCCCACATGGCCCTGTTATTAGAATTTATTTGTAATTTATGCAGCAGGATAGATCTGTTAATTTGTGTTAAATTATGGTGGGTGAAGTGCTGCTCAGCCAGTAGAAAACCTTAAATATTCAACATTATAAATACTTTCAAAATATCTGTTTTCTTTTTAGACCAAGATTGACTTCACAAAATTCAATACTTGGGCACATTTCACTTAATAATCCCCATTTACCAATACTGGAAGTGGATGAATTCTTCTAACTGAGAGCATCTCAACATAATTCACAGCATACTGCAAGATGATCTGTTAAAATAAAGTACAAAACAGCTTATTATATTTAAGTATTCTTAAATAGATTTTTCTAAGAGCATTATTGATTTTGGATCGCATTGTGTATTTTAGAATAAGACTATGAGTTCTACAATTTTATGATAAGGTTTTATTTATAAGGACTATAAAAGGAAATCTCTAAATGGCCAACCTGACCCATAGAATAACGTAAGTATGTTCAATGCAGGTGCTGGATTGCTGTAAAAGATGACTCATACGTTTAGTTCTATAAAAGCTAGCAGTTCATTTCTCTGCATGGAGTCACTAAGGAGATGTATAATTGAGCTGTCCTTGTAGGAGAAGTGAGAAGAATTAGACAAACCTTTTAGTAGTTTGTGTGCCTCTATACCAACTCATATAAAATTATAAGAAGTAATTTGTGTTTCTTGATGTGAGTATTAATTTGTTTTTTCAGGTGGCCAAAGATGTGTCTGTGAGACTTCATCATGAATTAGAGAATGTAGAAGAAAAACGAGCAAAAACTGAAGAAGAAAATGAAAAACTACGGCAACAGCTCATTGAGGTGGAAGTTGCCAAGCAGGCTTTGCAGAATGAGTTGGAGAAAGCAAAAGAAGTAAGTGATTTCTAAAGCAACTGGAATGAATGTTGTATGTTTTATGATAATAAACTGCATACTTTGTTTGGGGTGCTTGGCAAACAAGGAAATATGATAGCAGAATATATTTTTGAACTTAGTCATGCTGGTTGCATTTATTTAAGTTTTTCTGTAACTTCAGTTAGTTCACTTTTTTACAATTAGCAGAGAGTAACTCTCTTTAAGACAGTGAATGGCTAGAAGGTGACTCAAAGGAATTGTATCTGTCCCTATTAAGAAACTTAGTAGCATACATATTCAGCATTCAACTGTCTCTCAGACAAAGGTCTTGTGCCTTATATTAATTATAGGGTAATTGCCCTTCCTCTTCCGTTGTCCCGCCATGTACTTCTTTAGGGCAATATGATCAAAAGTGCAGACTTTTCACTAAGCTGTTGAAATTCCTGGCTTAGTCTGGTACATGTAAGAACTGTGCATTTCTGGAAAGTGTCATGAGTAACTCACTTCTGGTCCCTTCCTTAAAAGAGAGAAGAATAGACTTTGAGGTATCCAGACTTCTCCATGTACCTTTGTTGGCTGTTTGTCAACCTATTTTGCACAAAGAGATAGACTGACACTGGGCCAGATTAGAGTTCCCATTTATAAACAAGTTTTTGGGATGTAGGAGGAAATCTGGAGTGAAAGAGAAAATCTAATCAGATGCCAGGGGACAATGCTATTTCCACATACCTGTAGACGCTGACTAGACCTGGTATTTGAACACAAGACTCTAGAATACTTGAGACACTAATGCTAGTCATTTTATTACATATACTGTATATTGTTTCATTTTGTATACATATGTCAATTTCATTGTAGCTGGAGAATTAGATTATTTTGAATTTATAATGAAAAAACTGAGTACATTTAATTCATTTTCATTTGACTATTCAACTATAATTCAAGTCGTATGAGCACATAGATCAATCTTCTGGTAATAAAACGATGTAACATTATATTCTTATGCCCTTTCAATTTGGTTTAGTGCCGTCTGGGCCAGAGCCTATTTTAGCAGCATCAGGCACATACCAGACACCAACCCTAGTCAGGGCACCCTCTGTCACAGGACCATGGGGCCAGTTTAGTTTTGAATATGACCCTAAAATGCATGTCTTTGGGATGAAAACCAGAGTACACAGAGAGTAATCATTGCAGACATGGGGTGATGATGCAGGCATTCAAAGAATATGCAACGGCACAGGCAATGACTGAGCATGGGTTTCAAACCCATTTGTAAATTGGCCCTATGTGTTGGTCTCAGTGCGTGGCCTTACAATGGACTGACACCCAGATTCATGGATAGTTCCTGACTCGTGCTCAATGCTGTTGGGATAGTCTGTGACCCTGAATTGGATCTAAGTTTTTTGAGACATTTACATTAAAGAAATTGCTGAAAACTGATGTCATTTGTAATATTCTGCTTACCCTGTTTTCTTATTGTTACATCCAAAATCCAATTTTAATCTCACGTATTTATGGAGAATGGAGATTGCATAGTCATGAAACTTATTCAAATGAGATCAAACTTTTGAAATGAACACAGGTCTCTTGACCAATGAATGAGGGAGAGGCAGATCTTCAATTCAAAGGTTTGATCTTCTTTGAACACATTCACATTCGTGATGTCATACAACGGGACAACTGATATGTGGATTATGTAACACAAGTAGCTTACAATTTTTTTCATCGACATTTTAATATTGTTTACCATTGTTCAGTATTGGCTCCACATTCTCCCCCATTGAAGCCCATTGTATCATAAACTTTGTGATCTCTGTTCTGCATAAAAATGTTAAGCTTTCTTGCTTATCACTAAAGACAACACTGGGTAAGTAACAGATAAAAAATATTTAAAGCAGAGTATTCCTTTATGTTTGAGACTGTCATCCTACAAATATGTAAAATACATTAAGATTAACTGCAAGTCCTCTCACCCCACATGCCTACTTAACTGATCATCCTGAAATTTGTGTTTTAAAGCAGATAAGAAAAAAATAACAATAACATGTTGTTTTAACAGATTCATTTTAGTTTGTTTTTCTTCAGAGTCACTTTATTTAAATGGAGACACCAGACAATAACTGCTAAGTGAGTGAAATGCACAATGACATGCAGATGCTGTTAATAGCATCTCCAAAATGCTTGACTGACACTAATTAGCACAGGCTCATCAGACAGTGTGAATTCACACATAGTCAATGTGATAATTCAGCTCAGCTTCGTTAATGAGATTTGATCACCACATAAATGAATTGAAAAACTGCTTCTCCAAAGTCTGCAGCATAGCGACTGGCACTATCTTTATAAAGGCATCAAAATAAGTACATAAGGATTTTGAAATTTTAGAAATTGGCTATTGCTATTGTAAATTGTAAAGGTCTTCGATCAAAATTTTGAAATTTGCTATTTCTGTGAAAGATTATGATAATGATTAGCAACTGCAGCAGCCTGACCTAGATAAGGCAATTGACGACCATCCAAATTCACATAAGACAAAGCTTATCCTAGCATCATCAAGTGATGAAAAGAAAGACAGCAATTGGCAGGGCACATTCATACACTCAACCTAACAAGCTAATTTAGGTTAATTAATTATTATTACATATTCAACCAACAAGTCAATTTAGAAGCATTAATTAGTATAACTCATACATCTTTAGGATTCAGCAGAAAGATGAAATAGCCAGATAAAAGCCACACTGACAGAGGAAGGCCATACAAACTAAACATAGACAGTGACCGGGCTGAGAACTTTTAATGGGTCTCTGAAGGTGTAAGGGAGCAGTGGTGTCTAATGAACTACCACTGACACTACAAATATTATTTAATCAGTCTGAAATTTCAATATCCATATCAAATTTGGTGCTTTTAAACTGAAGTTTGCATTTTGCGCATTTTTTACAGAGTTCAGCCAAATAACACTCAGAAATATTATTGCACAAATGTACAATATAGTATGATATGGTGTAGACCTTTCTCATCCCACACATTTATTAAAAACATCAGTGCTTTTGTCAGAAGGTGACTTGTACTTGTATACTTAAATAACATGAATGTGGATAGTACATTGGTGATGTGGTTCTTCAAATCCTGAGCCAGATCATTGTTTTTGTGTAATTTCTCCTCTGACATCTGGATGGATTTTCTCAGGGTACTGAGGTTTTCCTCACACATCCCTAAATATGTGGGTGCTAGGTGAATTGATGATGGACAATTGGCTCAATGAAGGTGTGTACATGAAGGAAGTCTGTGCTAGATTAATTTACCTCATCCAGGACCACTTCTTTCCTTGCACCTGATACTGTCTGGGTAACCGGAACTGGGTTGAGTGGGTTTGATAATAGTATTATACCGGTATAACATTATGGTGTTTGTGAAACAATTGTAATTTAAGTGATAGGATCCATCTGTTGTGCCACCTTGCCCTGGATAAGGGGGTTAAGAGGATGAAAGGATGGATAAAGAACATATAATTGACATTGTAAATCATTTCAGAACACCTTTACTGTCCACATAACACATTGTGATTTTCAGTCGACCAGGTTTAAAGTAATCAATTCATGGTTTCCATCATTACGAACACAAAATTTATATGGGTCTTTCAAATTCATCAATCAATGAAGTTAAATGATTGATGAATATTAGTGATAGTTGATTAAAAAAGAATTAATGGATTCATTTGATGAATCATGGCAGCAATCTTAAAAGTAACTTTATTTCATAATGGCAGAGTGATTAGTACTGCTGTCTCACAGATCCAGCATTGTAGGTTTATGTTTCTGACCCTTGTCCTTGTGGAGTTTTCAGGTTCTTTTTGTGTCTTTGCTGGTTTTTCCTATTGATACTGTGGTTTTCCAGCCACATTATCAAAGATTGTGCATGATAGGTTAATTAGTTTACATCCCTGCAATGGGCCGGTTCCAGTCAGTGTCCCGTGCTGCTAAGACAGTCTCCTGCCTCTTGTGACCTTGAATAGCATTAACCAGCTTTCAGTATGTTTCAGAATGTTATCTTATATTTATTTCATTTTAAAGGTTTATTTGAAAAAGTGGTATTTTAATGGATGACATTTTGTACATTTTAATTTTTATTACTTTTGCCTTTAGTTGTCTCTTAAAAGAAGAGGAAGCAAAGACTTGCAAAAATCTGACAAAAAGAATGTGCAGACACCGACTGAGGTAAGCTAAGTTTCCTTATGCATCTGAAAGGGTCATCTCTTAGGGCAATTAATGACTGTGCATTTGTGAACAAGTGAGGTCTTAGATGGTGTCTCCTGTGGTTTTGGTTTGCTTCCTCTGTTATGTCTAACACTGATACAATAGAGTTGTACTCCCCCTAGTACTGTAACATACAAAGCATCATCTGAAAACCAATGGATAGACATAGAACAGGTACAGTATAAAGCACATAGTGACTATATGTATTAATTTACATGCTTATATGCATATCTGTAATATCCATCAGTGTGTGTTTTGATGCAACATATATATATATTTATATGTGCATATTGCATGATGAGTAAATGGGGGGATCTGCCTGAGTGTTTGCTTTGATGGTCTGGTACCTAATCCAGAGTTAGGTATCCTGACCCTGAGCTAGGTGAGCTGGTTACAAGATCAAATATGAATGACTGTTGTATGAAAATTCTTTGTGTGTTTTGCTTTTATTAATTGTTATACCTAAACTAAATTACATTTGTAAATGTGTTTAAATTTAATTTATTCTTTGGTATTTGTCTGTGTTATTTACCTAGGAAGATAAGCTATATCATCTTTATTAATGTTTCTGTTCCTCCCATGCAAATGGGGACTCAGCAATGGAAATAGTTCACTCTGTCCTCTATACTTTAATGATGATTCATTATTGCCCTGCAGTTATAATATGTGGTGACTTCAACCATGTGACTTTGGAAGGAACTAAGATCATATTCCCATCAGTTAGTATCATGTTCCACTTGGGAAAATAATAAGCTGGACCTGCTCTATTCAAATGGTAAAGATGCCTTTTAGTATATACTACAGGCACCTTTGGGTGAATCGGAACACAACCTGATTCACTTCATTCACAGCTAAAAATATGTTATTAGACAGAAACCTGTTAACATTAGGGTAGTAAGTGGATCCTGGAGGTTCAAATGGCTCTGAATGTTCACTTCCAAATAACAGAGTGGGAAATAATGTACAAGTCACATCTGGATGATATTGAGGGACTCCGTCAGTGAATCATTGACTATGTTAACTTTTGTGTCAACACTGTGGTACCCTTAAAGAAACTCATTGCTTTCCTAAAAACAAACTCTGGATTACTAATGAGCTAAATCCCCTGAATGAGAAAAAGAAAGTAATCAAATATGATGACAAAGAGGGTCTGAAAATGCACAGTAAATGTTGAAGAAAAATTAAGGAAAGGAAGATTACAAAGCTAAAATAGGAAACAAACTCATTCAGAATAACATGAAAAATGTCTGAAAAGACTGGACATAGTTACTGGACTTAAGCTATCTTTGGCTCAGGTGCTAGAAGGGGATGTGGACAAAGCCAATTCCCAGGACCAATTATTTAATATACTTTTCCACCCACTGCCACCTTCTTCCAATAACCAGGCCCCCCACACCATCCCTACTATATCAACAATTCCTACCACATCAACTGTTAATGACCAGTCAAAAGTCCATCTCTGACAATCAGTATGGGCTGTCCATAACTAATGACCATGTAAGGAGACAACTGAGGAAGCTACACATAGGAAAAGCTATAGGACCAGGCTGAGACAGTCTGTGAGTTCTTAAAGCCTTTGCTAATCAACTTTGTGGTATTCTATGTCTTCTGTTGAGACTGTCCCTAATGCTCCAGAAAGTAAAGCTGAGGTGGAAAACATCTTGCATTGTTCCTATTCCAAAGAAAGTGACTACCCCTTCACCTAATGAGTACAGATCAGTGGCAGTAGCATTTCACATTATGAAGATGTTTAAGAGGCCGGTCCTAGACTGGACTGCTTAACATCAGCAAAACCAAGGAACTGGTTATTGACTTTTGCCCCACCAAAGAGCCTCTAAATCCAGTCACTGTTTAGGGCAGCATTTCTCAACCTTTAAGTATTTGCGACCCGAGTTTTCATAACAGTTTTAATCGTGCCCCCCTAACGTTTTTTTAAAGGAGCCCACTAATACCAATTTGTTCTTTTTTAATTAATGATATATCATAGATGCATATTTTATTATACTTAATTTTTATTTATCTAACTCTATATTTATTTTTCTAGTATCAAAATGTAGTTTAAGTTAATTTGTTTTGGTTTCAATAGATGCATTTTTCATATTTTTGATTCTTGTTTTCTTTTTTTACATTTTTGTGCCCCCCTTTTTGTTAATTTGCGCCCCCCTAGGGAGGCCCGCCCCACAGTTTGAGAACCACTGGTTTAGGGAATGGATGCAGAGGTGGTGCACTCCTACAAGTACTTGAGGGTCTATGTCGATGACAAGTTGGAGTGGTCTCATTACACAGAGGAACTATATAAGTTAGGGCACAGCAGGGTCTTTTCTTTAGGAGACTGTATTCCTTTAATGTGGGTGGTAACATCCTTCACATCTTCTACAACTCTGTGATGGCTAGTGTGTTTTTCTACACTGTAGGGTGCTTGATGGGCTTGTAACATCACTTCAAGAGATACCCATCCAATCAACAAGCTAATTAAAATGGTAGTATCAGTTATATGACTTACTCTGGACCCCCTGGAAGTAGTAACAAAGGAGAGAGTTAAAAAAAAAACTGAGTGCCAGTCAGACCATTTTCCTTCAAATCTTATTTTACTTTATCCATCCACTTCTGCTTTGGCCTCTCCCACTTTCTCTTCCCCTGTACTTCCCTTTCTACCACTCTTTTGCCCACATATTCATTGTCTCTCCTCATCACATGTCCATACCAGTTAAACCTAGTGTCACAAGAGCTTGTGCCTATCCCAACATCATTGTGTGCAAGGCAAGAACAAATTCTGGGTGGTGGGCTTTCAATCACTCATTCTGGGCCAAATTAGAATTTAAAGCAATCATATGTCAAAGCAGAAAGTACTTAGGCTAGAATCTAAACCTGGTACCCAGGAGCTTGAAGCCCAAGTCCATGAAATCATTTCTAAAAAGTGAAAAACATTCAATAGAGATTTTAATATTTTAGATGAATGCATTAATTTTATATTGTCCTTTTTCATTTTACTAGGAGGACAATGAAGACTTAAAATGTCAGATTCAGTTTATCAAAGAGGAAGCTACTCTAATGAGAAAGAAGATGGCAAAAATTGATAAGGAGAAGGATCGCTTAGAACATGAGCTGCAAAAGTACAGATCTTTCTATGGTGACCTAGACAGTCCATTACCAAAGGGCGAAGCTGGTGGTCCACCCACAACCAGAGAGGCTGAACTAAAGTTAAGGCTAAGGTTGGTAGAGGAAGAGGCCAATATTTTGGGCAGGAAGATTGTTGAACTAGAAGTTGAAAACAGAGGCTTGAAAGCAGAACTTGATGACCTTCGAGGAGATGAATTTGCTGGCACTTCCAACTCCTCTTTTCGGGAGCAGAGTGAATCCATTTCAGAACTGAGACAGCAACTTCAATTGGTAGAAGACGAAGCAGAGCTGCTGAGAAGGAATTTGGCTGACCTAGAGGAACAAAACAAAAAGATGGCTATTGAGATCAACAAGTACAAGTACAAGGCAGGCTCTCATGACTCCTCCAGACACACAGACAGTGCCAAAACCGAAGCCCTCCAAGAAGAACTGAAAGCAGCCAGAATGCAGATTAATGAGCTGAGTGGCAAAGTGATGCAGCTGCAGTATGAAAATAGGGTGTTGATGTCTAACATGCAACGTTATGACCTTGCCTCACATCTAGGTATCCGTGGCAGTCCCCGAGACAGTGACGCTGAAAGTGATGCTGGGAAGAAAGAAAGTGATGACGATTCTCGCCCTCCTCACAGAAAACGGGAGGGACCAATTGGTGGAGAGAGTGACTCAGAAGAAGTGCGTAATATCCGGTGCCTGACTCCAACAAGGTCCCTTTACTCAGTTGAAAGCCGTTTTTTACAAAAAAACTTCAAGGACCGCCAACAGATGATAGACATCCGCATGGAAGCAGAACGCCTTGCCAGGACTATAGACAGACTGATTGCAGACACCAGTGCCATTATTAGTGAAGCCAGGGTTTATGTAGCCAATGGCGATCTCTTTGGAAGGATGGATGATGATGATGATGGCAGCCGAATTCGTGAACATGAGCTTCTTTACAGAATCAACGCTCAGATGAAAGCCTTTAGGAAGGAGCTTCAGAGTTTTATAGACAGATTAGAAGTTCCCAAGTCCGACGACAGGGCTGCGGAGGAGCCACTGTCTGTAAGTCAGGTAAAAATATTTGTAGATGTTGTTGGCAAACATTTGAATCCATGTCTGTTATATAAAGGATAAGTTTAGTATTTTTGAAGTCAATGTTATTTCTTCACAATTGTGACATTTATTAATTTGTCACATAAAATTGTGTTCTAAAGTGTTTTTTTTTTTATACATTTTAAAAATGTTTTACAATGGAGCTCTATAGAATGCAGCATCCAAGCGTGATAGAAAAAGGCTTAAAACTTACCAAATATGTCCCCTTAAAGCAGCAAAGGTTACAGTCTAAGAAAACATGCCTTCTGCATTTGGAAGGCATTCTTGTGATAATGGAAAGAAAAAAGAAATAATCATTTTGTCACAGATTCTTGGTCCTATTTTTTTGAAGTTAAGGATAAATTTCTTGCTCATTTGTATGCATGCTGTGGCAGGGGAGCTATGAAAATGCAACACCCCTACCCCATTACAATCTCTGTAGTTAATTTACATAGCCTAAAGACCAGGATGTAAGTAGTGAGTGGCAGCATAGTGAGAAGAACAAATAAAGAGTTTTATTGCACTTTGTACAGCCATTTTAAAATGGCTAAATCTTACAGCAGTGGTTTGCTTTTTGCTTTTTTTTCCTTCTTAAAATGATAAGGATACACTTGTTTGCAATATGTGCAATCTCAAGATGTGGATCAATACTCAATAACATTTTCTGGATAATTTTGTAAGTTTTGAGGCTTTTCTATTATATACGGATGTGAAATTCCATAGAACCCTATTTTAATTTACAAGAATAGACTGTGTTTTTAAAATGTATAAAAAAAATTCTTTCCTTAAGACTAAATTAATATATACGCGTACCATGAATGTGAAGAAATAACTATATAAATAAAATATCAAAGTTATCCTTTAAAATTTATCAATTTTTTTAGCATCCTAATCTTTTTAGTTTTAAAAAAATAATTGGTGATTGTTATATACTGGACTGCTCAAATTTATGTTAATATATGCTTTAAGTTAACTGGTAATTCTGGCCGTGTGTGAGTGGGCCTTGTGATGGACCAGTGCTCATCCGTTCGGTTCCAGACCCTCTGTAATCTTAAATTGGATTAAGCAGATTTGAGAAGTTTATTTTAGTTTATGTTATTTTTTCATACCTCCTCCACCATACTATATTGGAATGGGGGGGGGGGGGGTCAGAAAAATCAAGAAATGAATATGAATCTCATATGTATGTATATATAAAAAAGTCTTAAGTATCTGGTTTCACAGAAATTATTTATAATAAACTATATTACAAATATTTATGCTAGTAATAGTCACATATTTGAATGAATATGCTTAGAAAAGCATAATTATACATGGAAATTTTTATTTTTAATAAGACTGTGGGTTTTTAGCTTCCTAGAAATAATCTGTAATTGTAATGTGCTGTTGTGCCAAACAACAAAAAAAAATTACATGAAACATTTCCTAACCCAAAATTCAAGGTTCCAGCAAGCCATAGTCTATACAGGCAGCACTGGACACAAGATAGGAAATAGTTTTAACAAGGATGCCAGTCTATCACAGTGCCCAATCATGCACACAGCCTCAGGGTCAATTTGCAATCCCCAATGAACCTGCTCTGTATGTCTTTGGAGTAAACCAGAGTGCCTGGGAGAATACCATTGTAGATAAGGGGAGAAAATACAAACTTCATATGAACAATATGTGTCCAGGCACAGAATTCAAACACAGCACACTGGATCTGTGATACAGCAGCATTAATCATTGTGCTACTCTGCTTTTTGTAACACATAAATACATTTCAAAGTGGCACTATGCAGTGTCTTGAATATGTCATCAGGGCGCTTTAAATTACAGAGACCAGGCCATCTAAGCCTATGCCTGTTGCCCAATTCACGAAGAGCATACTGCTGGTTAGTGCATTTTCAGTTTAGAAAACATCAGGTGTTTTTTTAGATACTTTATCAAACCTCTTCTAACACCAGTTGGCAGCTTTGGGAGACTCTCTTGCTTTTTAAATATCACTCCTAACAGACCTTTCTGGTGATAATTAAGTGAACAAGATAGGCACAGTTATTGGGCTAAATGGCCTGTTTCTGTCTAAACTGTTCTAAAGTACAAATGTTCCCAGATTGGCATGTGCACTTGCATGTGTAAAGGAGCAACTGTTTAGTGAAGGCAGTTTGTCTCCAGTGTTACTCACAGGTGCCTCCTTGTGGCAAAGAAGAGCACATGTCTGCTGCATAATATAGGGTGGTCCAGATCTAATTATGCAATTTTCATTACTCTATAACCTATTAAGCTTATTACATAGAGAATTCACAAAAATTATTTTTGTTGCTGATAGATGGCAGCACCTGCTCTGCATTCCAAAATGGTGGGGAGACGGTTGTCAGTCTAACAACGGGTACAATGTGTTCACCTTTTCATAATTGTATAATTAGATCTGGAGCACCCTGTATAGTAGATAACTCATAATGGCTATGTTTAGTATGCATATATTAGAAGAATTCTGTTAAATCCAATTTTCAGTTTAATCCCCATGATTTGTGACAAGAAAAAAAGTAACATTTAATGGCAGGAGACACATATATTACTCCTATCTGTCCAGATATACAACATAGTCATGTTTATGAAATGGCTACATTTATTAAGCTGAGCCCAAGTTAGTGCTGCTGGACTATTATCTGTACATACCAAATTTAATTTGTTCTACAAGGAATCTTCCTCAAGATCTGAGAAAACTGAGTGTTTACAGTATTCAGAGATAGCATGCAATGAAATTCTGCACGTAGGCAAGCATTTAAAGATGTTTAGCATTTAAAACATTGCAAAATTCATTTAGAAGTAATTGGAAATGGCAGACAAAACCATTGATTAAAATGCACCACTCATAGGGACATAAACATAAAGAAAAAGTACTCTTCATAGACAAAATGAAGAAAAAACTAACTATAAAATAATCTAACACACATTTTCATCTATTTAACTAGTTTTTTAATTAATTAATTAATTAATTTAATGAATAGATGCAGGAGGCATAGCAGTTTGGGCTGCAACTGTTGGTTTACAGCTCTTTAGATCCAATATCAGTTCTCTGCCCAGGTACAGGTAATGTACATGTGGAGTCTACATGTTCACATGAGTTTTCACTGCACATTCTGTTTTCCTCTTACTTCTCATAGATGTGCGTGTTGCATAATTGCGATTGTTAAACTAGACAAGTGTGTGCATGAGAGTGTGTCCTGCATTGGGTTACCCTTTAGGACAGACTTCATTTCTACAATATACCTGATACTGTCAAGATACACTATAGCTGTCACACTCTAATGGCGTTGAAAATAGTTTGATGGGTGGAAGTGTTTTGTAAAATCTAGTTCCTTAACAGAGATTCTTTGATTTTGAAGTTTGAGTGCTTGTTCTGCAGTGATGGTCTATAATATAAGAACAAGTACAGCATCAATATTGAAATGCTGTTAGAAATGGCTGAGTATTACTGCCCCTCCCTCACTTTGCTCTCTGCACCCGGCCACTCCTTAATATACTTTATATAATTAACAAAACTCCATTCATATCAAATCAGTGAACATTTTTCTGAGGCTGGAGGATGATCATTTGGCCTAGCAGGTAGGATATAAAATAAAACATAAGCTGGAATAGCCAGATTGATGTACAAGGCTTTCAGGCTGAAAAAAACACCTCATTAGTTTAAGCTTGGCATTCATTGTGACAGGAGGCTTGATACATTGTGAACACCAAAGAAATTGACTTTATCAAGTGCTTGGGGGCATTTTAAAAATGCCGTATTACATAATCCTGGCTGTACAAGCTGTACCTCACTGATGTTTCTAATTATCATTAAACAAATAAAGCACAGCAGAATAGCACTGAGTTCTGTACAAGTGGAATCCCAAATAGTAGAAACAACAGAATCACTTTAAAGGGGGGATTGGCAATGTGCCCCTTTGGCGCCATATGCTGATTAATTAATACCTCATTATTTCTCAAGCACTCCACATTTAAAACCAACTGTCTTTCACTGAGTGTACCACATAATTTGCTAGGCACACTCAGCACCAATGAAAGCAGTCATCATAATAAAAAACCTGAAAGATATGTAGTAGCTCAGTCATTCTAAGAAATTTTATAATCTCTATTCAAATGTGCCATGTAAAGTAAGGATTGGTCAGAATATAATATTCTCAAACCTACTTAATTTGGTTCAATCAATCAATCAACATTTATTTATATAGCACATTTTCATACAAAAAAATGTAGCTCAAAGTGCTTTACAAAATGAATGGAAAAATAAAAGACACAATAAAAAATAAACATAAGTCAACATTAATTAACATAGAATAAGTAAGGTCCGATGGCCAGGGTGGACAGAAAAAACAAAAAAAAAACTCCAAGAGCTGGAGAAAAAAAAAAAAAAAAATCTGTAGGGTTTCCAGACCAAGAGACCGCCCAGTCCAACTCTGGGCAATCTACCCAACATAAATCAAACAGTCCTCTGAGGAAGATGAGTTAATGGACATTATTAAGAATGTCATGTACTTCAGGTCATTCTTGTACTTATTGATTGGTATGGCATCCATCCATCCATCCATTATCTAACCCGCTATATCCTAACTACAGGGTCACGGGGGTCTGCTGGAGCCAATCCCAGCCATCAAAGGGCGCAAGGCAGGAAACAAACCCCGGCAGGGCGCCAGCCCACCGCAGGGCGTGAACACCCACACACCAAGCACACACTAGGGACAATTTAGAATTGCCAATGCACCTAACTTGCATGTCTTTGGACTGTGGGAGGAAACCGGAGCACCCAGAAGAAACCCATGCAGACATGGGGAGAACATGCAGACTCCATGCAGGGTGGACCCGGAAAGCGAACCTGGGTCTCCTAACTTCGAGGCAGCAGTGCTACCCACTGCACCACCATGCTGCCCTGGTATGACATATTGTTAATAATAGTGTCTGTAGTACTAGGTGTAGAATTTTATTTGAATTTACTGAAAGAATGATTATTTAGATAAAGGCTAATTTTTCCTTGAACTAGTTCTGGGTTTGTTTCTCCCACAAACTCTTCTGATGCTTATAGAACATCTAGAAGATCCAGCCATAATTTGAACAATTTTTGAAGAGCCTGTGTGGGCTGAATTACTTCATAGCAATCACTTTTCTTTTTTCTAGTTTCCATTTGTCTGTGCTTTGTTCACCCTGCTCGTTTTATTTAACAGTAGTCATTACTGCCTATTAAAAGCTGGAATTAATGCTGCCAGTTTCTTATATGAGGCCAATTTTGAATTTCCAAATAATTAACCAAGCATGTCTTTGGGATGTGTGGTAAAAAGTGAGTACCGAAAGAAAACTAAAATAGACATGGGAAAACATGCGAACACCACACAGACAGCAAAGAGGCACTGGATTCAAACCTGGGATACTAGATCCATTGTACTACCATGCCACTGTCTAAAGAAATATAAAAAAAATAAGTAATAATAATAGATAATTTAATTTATACTTAAATAATGCTTATAGTAAGTCCATAAATTGCATATTAAGAATCTACAAATTAAAAGTATCCTCAAAATAATTTTTAACTAAATGAAATGAATTACATAATCATATTCATATATTAAAAAGTATAACATTTTGCACAATAATAAAACTTAAGTAACTGAAATGAAATAATATGTCTTATAGCATGTATCTTACACTATTAAAAGTAACCAGTTTATTCTGAATATTTTTTTTCTGAAACAATATTATTGAATATAAAGTTGTACAATATATTACTAAATACTTATTTTTTCAGGTATTTCAAATAAAAGTGGGTAGTTTATTTATGGTATGTTTATTGTTTATCTGAATATATAAAAAATATCAAATTTTTCATTATAAGGCAGTTTCATGATCTCTGTTTAAATCTATTCATAGACATGATCTCATAGTCTTCAATAATATGCAGGTCAGATTATGTAATCATCATTTTTTGAGACAATACATTTCCCTGCAAAGATTTACATTCTGTTGTATGAACAGTAACATGCTAGCAATAATTGTGATCAAAAGCAAGGTCTGTTCGTGCCCATCAGACTGATCATGTGTATTATCATCTGAAAAAAGCACAAGGACTAAATTACCATTAACTGGTTATCATTTAGCATTTGTATTTGTATTTCATATTAATACTCAGTCAGTTAGGATACCTTTAATTCGTTATGAGAAAAATGTCTTGAAAATAAAACATGTTTTTCAATATGTTAGTACTCAGGACAGTTTGTATCCACACTAGCTAGAATCCTTACTGTTTGGACGGTGTTTATTTAAGTTTTTGTTCTGTTTATGTGACTGTAAGTCACTTGAGCAGATGGTATAATTAATATGTAAACCATGTTAGTAATGTCCTACATTACATAATTTATAACAACTTATTGTATTTGGATATGTTGTTTCAGGATTAAGCATTAGAAATAAAAAAAAATTCTTGTTTAATAGGATGAAATATAATGTATGCCATAAAGAATATTATAAACCTTGATATAAAATCATGCTAAATGACAATAAATTAACATTTTAATATGTACACTACAGTAAATCCAGTTAAAATTTAGTATCAACTATAGCAAAATTAATAAAACATTTATAGGCTATCAATAGCTCATTTAATGTGTGCTTGAACTAAAATGTTACCTTTATTTTACATGTCCCGCATCTGTACACGTATGATCATATAGCTGAACAAAGCCAGAATATCCATATGTTAGGATGATTGACGTGCTCACTTTTAACATGCCCCCATGTACCTAGATATCACTTTTGACTTCTGCACCTCATCTGAAAACTGAGATTGCACCCTTTCATACCAGAATGCCTGGAAAAGGTTGATATAGACAGCACTTCTCACAAGTCCGTCACAGACAGACATGTTTGCATTTGCAGCACCAAAGACACAGTCCAACCACAGAGTACAGAAAGACTGTCTGGGTGTATAATCTTAAAGAGAATGATACTTTCTATTTTTAAGTTAAATCCAACTGCCTATTTCTACCTGACATCTACTATAGCACTTACTGTACTTCAGCAGCAGTCTCTTGAAAAAATATATTTTCATTGTGCATTATCCAGTTGATTCACAAACTGCATAAAGAAATGAGAAAATTTCAGACCTTTAGCCTTATTTTTTCATTCAATATTGTTCTTCTATACTGATTTCTATAATAAAAACCATAAGCAGAAAACATCTGGTTCTAGGCCTACATTTTACACTGACAGCTTGCATCATTCACAACTGTTAATTACATTTTTATAAAGTTAGGGTGCTATTTAATAAAAGAAACATAAAAGATTCTACCTCTCACTGACCAGCCCCTCAACTTTCTTCAGTTTTTTGAACATGCATGCAAGTACTACTGTATATTAAGTTTGTAGCACAAAACGAAATAATTGCACTTACGCGTACATGAATCTAGTCTTTATATACAGTGTACTGTACGTCTTTCAGCCCAAGTACAGGCAATTTTATTCTATATTTTATTTATATTTATCACTCAAACATACACATATAAGCACACACTGTTCCAGCCATAGTTTATTCTCATTCAAGTGCATTAAAATCAAACTTTAAAGACCGCCTACATTACACAACATCTATAAAACAATGGTTCAGTCTTAAAATCTTATAACTAAATAGAATGTATAATTCCATATATTTTGAATAAAAATGAAGAGATATTATAATTTTTCCTTCTTACAGTAATTTTGCTCTAATCTTTTTTCTTGCTTGGCAGATCTAAAAGTAATTTCTTTTTTCTGTCCACATCCTAGCATGTTATTTGGTTTATCAAGATAACTCGTGTTAAAGATTTTTTTTCTATGTGGACAATGCATACACCCACCTGAAAACATTTCAAATAGGTAGTACAAAGATGTACCAAAATTTTCATGCGAAGATTACCATGTGTAATTTACGGTACTTTACTTCCCTAACACTTTACAAATCGTTGTATTCATTTATGGATACTTGTCTCTATTTCTGCTTGTTTTGTCCAACTCAGGGTTGTGGGGACTGGGACATGTTTTGGTAGCACTGAGTGGTGGACAGGAACCACCTCTAGATGGAGTTCCAGTCCATTGCAGGGCACATTTATCCCATGTACAAACTGGGTTTGAGTCAGCAACATATGTAACACACATGCCTGTGGGGTATAGGAGGAGAAGAGAGGAAAAACTCACTTGGACATAGATAGACTCCACATAGACAGTAATAAGGCCTGGGTTTCCAACCTAGTTGAACTTATTAGAGCAGAAATGCTAACCATTATACCACACTGGACAACATGCTGTGAAGTAAATATTTTTCATAAATAGGCTAATTTCAAATGAAACATAAAATCAAATGTTGAGGAATTCAAGACAGAAAAACACAGTATTAAGAGAATTTCAAATGAAAGGGTAATTGCAGGCAAACCCTTGTGATTTAGTGTTTTTCATAACACAATTGTCAAAATCTGAAGCATTGTCAGAATATATTCTGAGCTTGGTGAACAGGCTTAAAATATTATTTATTTAAAGGTAGATCTAAAATTTTTGAAAGAGTCATGCTAAGACATATTAGCCAACAATACCTGAACCTCCTTAAATAGAAAATATGGACAGAAACTGGAATTCACAAGGCACTGGGAAGTGCAACAAGATTTAGGTGAGAATTTTGAGAACATGTGTTAACCAATAATCAATTTAAAAAACTCTCAGTCCTTACAGCTTGGTTAATGGCCAATGGAACAATAGTTTACTTTAGATGTCAACTGACTGAAATTACACTTGCCATAATACTTTTGCATTAAAATTTTTAATTCTTGCTATCAAAGGCCATATAATTGTTTGCATTTTAATGAAACTCTCTATAAGTAAATTATTCAGTAAATGGACAGATGTATTAAGCTAAAAGATGATGCAACTACTCAGTAATCATAGTATGAGAGTGCTGTGGGTGGAAGGTCTTTCCCAGTCATTAAGACATTTAACTGTAAGCCATGAGGTTGAGGGTTCAGTGCCAGCCATGACAAAGTATGTGACTGAGGGAATCACTTTACTAGTAACGCTCACATTGTAAGAATACAAAATCAATCTTTCATTTGTTATTTTGGGGAAAGGGTACAGCTGAATAAACTCATAAGTATACAGAGAATCAGACAAGTTTGATTAAGTAATGTTATTTTCTTTTTTTGCTATAAGGTTGATGGCAGTAATTCATGTAACACCAACTTCAAGTACTTGGTGTACCTTTATGATAGATAGATAGATAGATAGATAGATAGATAGATAGATAGATAGATAGATAGATAGATAGATAGATA
>JANRMT010062791.1:74894101-74909221 GCA_026402145.1 Polypterus bichir lapradei
ATAGATAGATAGATAGATAGATAGATAGATAGATAGATAGATAGATATTCATAACCTTTCTCTACTACTTAATGGGTAAAATAATTATTGCTCAAAGTCTGCCATATTTTATTTGCATGTAGTGTTTTCTAAGATAAAATGTAACTGTTCTGTTTAACTGTAAGTAATAATTATGCATACTGTACTTCTAAGTGACTGCAGCAAATAAACAGTGCAGCTCAAAAAGAAGGTTAGGAATTTTTACATTGCCGTAGGACGTTTGCCATATTATTTCAGGCCGCAGTACTGCAGCACCTTGATGCGGCTCTTAATCTGGCATGCATCATGTAAAAAATAAATTATTTCCTGAGTTATTCCAGAGTACTTGAAAGAAAAATCAGAATTGAGAAACTGAATGTGAAAAATAACTGTAGAAAAATCAAAGGTTATTTAAAATAAAATGTAGAAAATGGTTTCTGCCTTAAAATTCTAACTTCTGTTTTCTTTCTTTATTTATTTATTCTCCATTTTTAACAATTCTTTCATCCTTTACTTACCCAGATGTTTCAGCCTATTATTTTGCTTATTCTCATTCTTGTTTTGTTTTCATCGCTGTCCTATGCCACCATATTTAAATTGGTCTTCCTTTTTACACTTTTTTTTGTACTGTAAATTTCATTGAGTTTTGCATAGCTTTTTGTTTTTGCTTTGTTTTGTTTTATTTTTGTTTTTATTTTGCTTCAAACACATCACTAAGGGTACAACATGCAAGAAGTACAGGGGATAACTCATTCCTTCATGGGCCATAATTCAACATCAGACTTTATGTTTAAGAAAAGCACTGGAGACAACTGATTTTTGCACAAATGGCGCGACTTGCATATTCAGGTATGTATTAGAAATCATTTATTTTGGAACAATATTATATATACAGTATGTCAAGAAATCCAGAATAATTGGCCAGTTTTAAGTATGATTTGTACATATAACTTCTGTGATAGCCAGCAGCATGGGAGACATGAAAAAATGATTAAGCAAAAATATAATTGCATTTTGAAATATCTGAAGACTCAGAAATGTCTCCCTTTATGAAATATGTTGTAAACTGTTATTTATTTTAGTCATTATAAGTGAAAAGCTGAGAAATTTTACAGTGCATGCTTATTATTAGTGCTGCTGTTTCATATCTCCTGTGCACAGTCAATCCACAAGAAATACCTGCATGGGTTTGCATTTTTCTTTATATTAATTTTTCCTTTGGCTGCATATTATGCTACTGTAGGTAGGGTTGAAAATTGATTGATGTATGGCTGGATATGCCTTTCACTGTTTAAACTGAGCAAATGTCTCCAGAGTAATCATATAGGAATATAAGACAAATCAAGTTAACCCAAGATATGACCAGTAGGCCTCTGAGAATATGAAATGCTTCAGGGGAAAACAAGATGTCAGTTAATCAGGTATCAGAATCTGATTGAATTTTATTTTAGTTTTTTGTTTCTTTTTTACTTCAATTTTTTACTATTTTTTTTTTGTTTTATTCACATGTTGTTGCTTGTGAGAGTTACACTATAATGACGTTATCAGGCACACTGCACATGGCACACTGTTATGTTTTTGTTTTGCTGTAGCATTCCTAACTACATCATCATTGCACAGACCTACCACATCAAATAATAAATGAAACAAAGGGATATAGACAAATACTTCAAAAAAGTACAAAAACACACTCAAACTTCTCTAGATACTAATAACGTTGGGGCTTTTAGTATAAACAAAGTTAATGTTTGTTTGACCTAATTAATCCCCTCATTCTCAAAAATATGAAGATGTAATTTGTAGATTAGCTTTGGTAGTTAATACATTATTAAAATGTTTATAAGACTATATGAAGACTCACATTACTTTTTTGCGTTCATCTAGGAAGTTTTAATTTTAGAGCATTTAGATAACATTTTTTTTTTTATTTTGCAATTTAGTTTTCTCTGGTATTCATACAAAGGTTGACTGTTTTCCATAGATTGTGTCCTGGATAAAAAACAAAAATCTAGGCCTTTAATGACCTCTTGGGCACAGCCAAACAACAGTGTGTTTGTCTGATGAAAGAGTATCGACCTTATCGAGAGGTTTCTTATCTTAGCGGCGACATTCATGAAGTCTGTAGACAGTTTGGGAGAGCATGGGGGGGTCGTGAGGTCACTGGAAAGGGGTGTGTTGGGCTCCCGATATCTTTGCAAAAGGATGAAGGTCCAAGTCTTTAGAGTCCTGGTGCTTGATCTGTTTTGCTGTATTGTTGCGAGACATGGACACTATCCAGTGACATGAGACAAAGACTGGACTACTTCAGTAATGTGTCTTTTCAGAGAATCCTTGGGTACTGCTGGTTTGACTTTGTGTCAAATGAGTGGTTATTCATGGACTCCCAAATGAGGCACATTACCTGCATTATGATGGAGCATCAGTTACAGCACTACGGCTATGTGGCGCAATTCCCCGTGGGTGATCTGGTTCGCAGGATCCACATTGTTGAGGACCCGAGCGGTTGAACCAGGTCAAGGGGACACCTACATAACATCTGGCTGCAGCAGATAGATGTTATGTGGGACTAGACCACATGTCTGCCTGGTGGGTTGCCAACTAGGATCCTGAGCTGGTTTGTCGTGTGGTAGGTGTGGAAACGCACTTTACCAGTATATGCTCCCCGGCCTAATCTGACCTGACCTAGTATTCATACAGCATAAATAATACATACAGTAGAGTTTGAGAGTTATTGACCACTAGGATGAGTTTGTGGCTCTGTAATTAAATCTAAAACTGCATAAAGATGATTTATTAACTAGTAAAGACATCTGGTAAATAACAGACAAGATCATTAAAAGCATGCATATAATATTTAACCAACCTTGCACATGAAAGGACTCTGTGCCCATCTAGTGCATTTTGGTTCTTTTACAGCTTCCGTGAATTTAGTCACAACATAGGACAAAGAAGCACATATTTTTCACTTGCATACTCTGTAGAGAAAATTAAAAACAAACAGCAAGATATGAGAGGGAACACTATTATAGATATTGTGTTAGTATACTTGACCTAATAACATTTAATCCTATCCTAACCCAAATGTTCTAGAAATAGGTCAGAGCTCTCTTTTTAAAAATGATGGAACAAAATAAAATAATAGAAGCACAAATTATTATCAATTTTTTTTGCTACCTCATTCTGTTGTGGGCTTCTTTCATCCTAAACTTGTTTTCTCTTTCTATGCCATTGGAGTGGTTACACAACTGGCATAGACAGTCTGCAGGTCTGCAGATTCATATACTAGGAGCCATTTTTCAGCCCAGCTCAGCTCATATATATATATATATATATATATATATATATATATATATATATATATGTATATATGTGTATACGTGTATGCCTTTCTAAACAATGTCCAATCAATTCAGTTTTCCACAGATGAAGTCCAGTTAAGTTCTAGACATGTCTCCAAGATAATTAAAGCAAACAGGGTGCACCTCACCACAATTTGGAGTGTCGCAGCAGATGGTCTGCTTATATAAATGAGAGATTTTACGTTTTTGTTTTTTTAATTTATTTGAAAAATCTTAAAAAATCCTTACTAAAAATACAATTTCAGCTTGTCATTTTGGATTATTAAGTGTAGATTGATGGGAAAAATGTAAATTTTATCCATTTAAAAATAAATCTACAACACAATAATGTGTGCAGAAAGTGAAGCAGTCTGAATACTTTCTGAATCTATCTATTGACTTTTAATTCTATATACAGTACAGCGTATGTTTATCTATTTAAAGAGGCATATAGAGAGAGAGATAGATAGACAATGCTTGTTTACATCCTTAATCATGGGTTTATTTGCATGGAGTATTTAATGAAGTATTAATTTATTTACATACAGTATATATGCATTATGCTAACAGAAAGCACATTTAAATTGCTTTACATTGTTTTCCTCATTATAGGATTGTTAATATATATTGCCCTCTCTTTCTAAATGAAATGTTTTCCACTGTATGTATTATTTTTTATTTAATGTTTATATATACAGTGGGGCTTTCATTTGCAGTCACTTTGCTTAAGGAGGTGTCCTGATAAGGACACTGACAGTTAGTTATATAATTCACAGTGGACTAGTGCCTTTTAGATTGATAAAATGTCCAATAGAAAAACAGTGGATAACATCAAGGTGACATTGATTGTCCTATTATGCAACAAACATAACGAAATTGATTACATATGTATAATGTCTGTATTTTCACAGCTCTCACTGTTGCTAATTCTTTCTTTTAAACTAAAAGCATCCGTTGTTTTGCTTCTCTCCCTCTTTTAGTATCTGGCTCACTGCGCTTCAGAGAAAATTAACAAACAGTTTACTCAGGGTTCCAGCTTTCAACACAATCAGTTATGGTGTCTGAGATTTAAAATGATTTGTGTTACTTTCTCTGTGCAGTCACTAGATATGTGCCATTTGTTCTCCTGATCATTCACCCAGGGCCTTTGCTTTGGAGTAAGGCAGCATTAGCCTATATCAGTGGTTCTCAACCTGTGGGACGGGCCCCCTTAGGGGGGCGCGAAGATGTGAAAAAAAGAAAACAAGAATCAAAAATATGAAAAAAACATCTGTTGAAACCAAAACAAATTAACTTAAACTACATTCTGATACTAGAACAATAAATATAGAGTTAGATAAATGTTGATAAAAGTTAAGTAGGTATAATAAAATATGTATCTACATTTCAAAAAAATGTTAGGGGGGGCACGATTAAAACTGTTATGAAAACATGGGTCAAAAATACTTAAAGGTTGAGAAACGCTGGTCTATATAGTATGCATTCATATTTTTGAGAAGTTGAATATTTATTCCATCAAAAGGCAAAGCATTTAGGAGTGGCCTTTGTTTTTGACTTGTCTGTCATTTGATATCTTAACTAGTCATAGCTATGCAATCCTGAAAATGAAGTGCTGAAACCACTGTTAAGTAGGCCTGCAGTGAAAAATTTGCTTGGCATAAGAAAAGCTCAGGAAGCCATTGCCCTGAATTGAATTTGTGATGATCAGTGTAGCCTAGTTCCTGTCTTAGACCTACGTCTGCTGAGATAAGATTTCACTGTTTGTGACCCTGTCCAGCAAAACATTAATTCTGGCAAATAGCTGGCTTGATTAAAAAAATCATGCTAAATAAAATAAAGATTGACAGACACGAGTGCTATGTTAATTGGCAGTCTAAAGTAACCCCCATATGGTTCTGCATGGGTGTTTGTGTGAATAAGGATTATTATGGATCGGCTCTGTCAGAGGTTAGTTCCATTTTTACACCTACTAGATAAGTAGGTTAGAAATTATTCATTCAAAAGACAATGCTGAAGTAAATGCTTTTTGAGGCTTTCTCATGGCCAAAGTTTAAAGGTAGTGTTTTATAAAGCTTTATGTGAAATTGTATAATAATTTGTTTGTGAATTGTATAAAGCAATATATGTGTATAAGATTACAAATGTAAACTAAAGGACAATATAAGTAATTTCTTATGCATTTTAGCATAATGAATCTTACCTATCTGATACGCTTTTAGTCACTTGATAGCTCTAATTGTGGTATTTTCTTGAATTAGCAATCGGTTTGTCCAGTAAACTAACTAGCACATCTCTGGGATGTTAGAGGAAAACTGGAATACAGTAAAAAATAAAAATACACACAAATAGGAAAATTTTGTACCCCATTCACCTGTGTAACACAGATTCCTAGAGCTATCATTCAGTTCTATGCCAGCCTACTATCCATGTCGCATTTTCCTGTTTAACATACTCCAATAATCATCTTCATTCTTTTACTGGACCTTGAGATCTCTTTATTCCTGAAGTTTCAAATGAATAGTTTGGAAATTTAAATGAGTAGATAGATGTAGGTAGTTGTTTACGTCTGCTGCAGAATGAGATACCAAAATTGGAGTTGCTGACATTGTAATTACTATTATTTTGTTAAGCTGGGGCCTGGTTTTACTTGCTATGGACTCAGACTGAGTATAGGTGCTGTACTGAATTATTGTTTGCTTAAACCTTCAGAATGCAGGGGCTGCCTGAGTTCTTTTGTTCTTTCTAAAAGTATAACAACAGTAAGGGGATTTATAAACAAGTTTCTGTTAATCAAAGTGTTAGCCTTATGTGATATTTCAAGTGTTATAGACACCCAGATTGATAAGGACAGTAGTCTGCTTGCTTTTGAAAATACAGAGCACAATTTTAGATGTCAAAGTGTAAAATACATACTTGCACATTTTAAAGTGTATTGCAGTTGAACATTCTTACAAATTATTGCATAAAATGTTTAAGAATTTCACATTGATTATCAAGTGCAATATTTCAGGCACGGTGGTGCATCAGTAGCGCTGCTGCCTCGCAGGTTTTGTGCCTCCGGTCCCCCCTGTGAGGAGTTTTCATGTTGACCCCATGTGTGTGGGTTTCCTCCCACAGCCCAATGACATGCATTTGGATTGGGGATGCTAAAATGGCCCTGGTGTGCTTGTGTTTGCTCAGTGATGGACTGGTGCCCTGTCCAGGGTTTGTTTTTGTCTTGGTCCCTATGCTGACTCCAGCTCCCCCCGCGACCCTGTTCAGGACAACGTGAACGTAGACAATGAAAAAATATTTCATGCTAAAGAACATGAAAGTGCAGCACCATGTTTAACACAGGAGTCAATATTTAGCAAGTTACAGTAACTTCCTTAGTAATTTGGCATCTCAGGAGTGCCTCTAAAATGCTAAACTACATTCTCCAATTTCCATAAAAGTCACCTGGTGCAAATGTGTATGTTTTAATTTTAAATGTAATGCCACGTGCAAAAGTTTACAAATGACACTGCTATCGTGGGCTGCATCAGGAGTGGGCAGGAGGAGGAGGATAGGAAACTAATCAAAGACTTTGTTAAATGGTGCGACTCAAACCACCTACAACTGAACACCAGCAAGACCAAGGAGCTGGTGGTGGATTTTAGGAGGCCCAGAACCCTCATGAGGGTGCAGACCTATAAATACCTGGGAGTGCAGCTGGATGATAAATTGGACTGGACTACCAATACTGATGCTCTGTGTAAGAAAGGACAGAGCCGACTATACTTGCTTTGAAGGCTGGCATCTTTCAACATCTGCAATAAGATGCTGCAGATGTTCTATCAGACAGTTGTGGCGAGCGCCCTCTTCTATGCGGTGGTGTGCTGGGGAGGCAGCATAAAGAAGAGGGATGCCTCACACCTGGACAAACTGGTGAGGAAGGCAGGCTCTATTGTAGGCACAGAGCTGGACAGTTTGACATCCGTGGCAGAGCGACGGGCACTTAGCAAGCTCCTGTCAATAATGGAAAATCCACTGCATCCACTGAACAGGATCATCTCCAGACAGAGGAGCAGTTTCAGCGACAGACTGCTGTCACTGTCCTGCTCCACTGACAGACTGAGGAGATCGTTCCTCCCCCACACTATGCGACTCTTCAATTCCACCCGGGGGGGTAAACGTTAATATTATACAACATTATTGTCTGTCTGTTATAGCTTCATTGTTATCACTCTTTAATTTAATATTGTTCTTTATCAGTATGCTGCTGCTGGAGTGTGTGAATTTCCCCTTGGGATTAATAAAATATCTATCTATCTATCTATCTATCTATCTATCTATCTATCTATCTATCTATCTATCTATCTATCTATCTATCTATCTATCTATCTATCTATCACTAATGGGCGGCACGGTGGCGCAGTGGGTAGCGCTGCTGCCTCGCAGTTAGGAGACCTGGGTTCACTTCCCGGGTCCTCCCTGCATGGAGTTTGCATGTTCTCCCTATGTCTGTGTGAGTTTCCTCCCACAGTCCAAAGACATGTAGGTTAGGTGCATTGATGATTCTTAATTGTCCCTAGTGTGTGCTTGTTCTGTATGTGTGTGTGCCCTGTGGTGGGCTGGCGCCCTGCCCAGGGTTTGTTTTCTGCCTTGTGTCCTGTGTTGGCTGGGATTGGCTCCAGCAGACCCCCGTGACCCTGTAGTTAGGATATAGCAGGTTGGATAATGGATGGATGGATGAATTACTAATGTGCTGTGAATTAATCTACTGTAACAACTTCAGGTGAAGGCTCTTTGAATATGCAGTATAATTATAATAAACAGCATTAACATGTAATCTGATGTCATACTGAGTGCTGTTGGTAATACAACTAGAAGATTTTCATAGGAAATATCTAATTCTGTAGTGAATAAAGCGTCAGAGTTAAGCATTTTTGTGAATATTTATAGCGGGCTTTCTGACTTAATGTGTAGCCCTGTTGTTTGTAAAGATTATAAAGTATATATTTTTTTATTTTATGAACTCTCTCTTTGCCTTTCCCTTGCATCAGTCAAACAACATATATACTGCATGAAATTACTGACTTATAACCAATTAATGGCAAATTCTTTGAAAATTTTCTCTGGCTGGCACAGGCCAAAGTGTTGTAACCTTTAGCAACTACAATTTACGATTTAACTGTTTAGCAAGCAACAAAGAGACTGCCACCTACAAATCATCACCATTGGCTAGGAGGCTTTCTAATATCCTATTAGTACTTTGTGGTCTTTCTCTCAATTTAGACAAAGGATCTGGAAATTCTGGCACCTATTATTTCACCGCCCCCTCGTGTCTTGGGACTCATGACTCTATTCTTTTCAGGCTGTATTTCCATCTCTCTGTTATGGCCTTGCTGGATCCTGTCCTTTTCCTGTGCAACCATTTTTGAAAGGACAATCGCAAAGTATCAAATGATGAAATGGAGACACAAAAGCTGAGCAGTTTATTAAATGAGTGGAACTAATTGGGACATGTGGTGCATGTCTAAGAACATATTTAATAATTAACATGTTTTATTAGTGATATCGGTTTGCAAGTAGTGGTTAGCGATGGGATGGCAAATAAAATATATAACTGCCATTATACATTTTTAGAATACACACTGAAGGTCTTTCAATGGTAATCAATATGTCAAAAAAGTAAAACAGTCTCAAAAATTGACTTCATGAATGTGCATTATTATTAGAACAGATGGTGGCCTTGCTTATTGTATCAATAAGAAAACATGTAATTCTCCATCACATGTTTCTTGAGTCGCTTAAAGTACTATTTTATTAGTGGAAGCAAGCTTTGTCAGTCTTCTTTCTGTTTTAAGCAACCTCTGTTTTCCTTTCTTTTTAATTCCACAGGTTATAAAAGCTTGCTTCCTCTCAGTTTTTACCAGCATTTAGATAGGTAAGTATGTATTCAAAGACTTTTGCTTCAGGTTTAGTTTAAAATGTATGCCACGCTTAAATGAGTAGACTTTGTGAGTTTAAGAAGATGTTATTGTTAAGTGCGCAAAATATTAATTTAGACTTGTAGTACGTATTTACAAGTTCTCATTCTATCTGCTGCTGGCTGAATTTTTGTACAGTTTACCAACAAGTTGTTTGCTGCCTCCCCAGTTACTTGTTTGTAGAACCATTTTTACTTGTAAAGTAAAACCATTTACAGTACACATCAATGTTGCTAGTCCTAGAGAAGGGGTACATTGTTCCAAGCCAAATATTTGCTTTGAGCCTGCATGCAATCAACATTTACAGAGAACGACTCCAGGACTCCCTTCCAAACTCCCCGTAGTACTAGGGCGTTGTACCGTGTTAGCCATTATGAATGTACTGAAAAGTCAAGCAAAATGACACCTTTTATTGGCTAACTATAAAGATTATAATATGCAAGCTTTCATAGCAACTCAGGCCCCTTCTTCAGTTTATATCTTGCTTGAAGAAGGGGCCTGAGTTGCCTAGAAAGCTTGCATATTGTAATCTTTATAGTTAGCCAATAAAAGGTGTCATTTTGCTTGACTTTTCTCAACTCCCCTTATGCTGCTCAGAGATAAGGAGACAGAGTGTTGGATCCTGAGAATATGCAGATGCCACATCTCAGCATCCTAAGGCATCCTACACCCATTTTGAATGTTTTCTTTTAATTCAAATTCCCAGGCCAGCATTTTCTTCTGGTCTTCTGGCCCCACAGTTCTATACCTCCAGCTTCATTCTAGTGTAGTAGACCCATGTACAAAATATGACATTACTCGCTGTCAGTTTCTATGTCCTTCTTAGAAGTTGGCTCCAGATTGGGAAATTGAAGTAATATGATGTGGGTCTATCAAATAAGACAGCAAACCTAGAACTGTAAAGTTTAGACTGAAAAAAGATTAAAGCATTATCTTTGAATAATGAGATGGCGGTAGCTCTAACAGCTAAAGATAGGGCAGACAGAAGGAAAAGATGGACATGCAGCAGAACTCATTCAAATGCTTAGACAAAAGGTACAAAGAAGTTGAATTACACAGAGAAATTTATAAGATGGGAGTGTCCAAAAAACTTCACACTAGAAAAGGAAACATATATGACAGAAAGTATCAATTAAATCAGAGAAAACAAGCATTAGCTATCTCAGTGGGCTTGACTACATAGCATCTAATCCCTATTAGCTGTGATGGTTTGCCCAATGGCCCAATTAAGAATACTCTCTGAAAGTTCTGGTGGTAACTCTGGGTATTCCTGAATTCTTTATTTCTAATTAAATGACCCTAGTTATACCTTGGTTGCCTGCTACCTAATGTGGCACAGAGCTGAATTTGATTCATGAGGGAGTACGTGGCTAATAATTTTGCTATGGGAAAATTCTACCATTGCTCATTGACCTATTTCTCTCTTTTGTAGTCTCATATTAACTATTTCTGGGGTATCATTTAAATGAATATGGTGAACCACTCTGCAATAAACCTCCCATTTACTTACACTTTAACCTGGTTAGTACTTTGGTTACCACTGAGGCGTCTGATGATATCTGACTTGTCTTTTGCTCTGTGCCACTCCTCTATCCCTTATACTTAACTCTGGCAGTATATACTTTATACTGTATGCAGAAGGTGTGTTATTCAGCTTTACCTAACTAAGTACTTTTCTGTATACGATATTTGTTTTTTGTTTTTTTTTTTACCAAGGGCTAATATTGTTGGCAGAGTTGTGTTCTAATGGTTACAGCTTTGAATCTTTGAATCTGGGCCTTCAGACCCTGAGGATGTGGATTCAGGTCCTGGTATTGTAACTGTGTGACCATGAGCAAGTCACTTCACATGCCTGTGCTACAATTACAAAAACAAAAGAAATGCAACTTAATTTAATCTCAGATGTTGTATGTCACCTTAGATAATGGTATCAGTCAAATAATAATAAATAATAATTATATTAAGTCATTGGTGCTGCTCACAGTTAAACATGCTATGCACAATTGCACACGAGTAAAACATTCCTGCATTAGATCAATTCCTGCTTTTCCTAGTGACTTGTCTTTTGTTGATGGTCATTGCAAAACACAATTGTACAGTAAAGTGTATTCTTTTTAATTGAAACAGGTAATCAGTAGGAATACTGTGAAGTGTTAGTGTGTATTATTATCAGTATTACCTGTTAACAATTTTCAGTTGTATACTTCGTTCACTCAACTATTTCTTTTTGTGTTTTTTGTCAGTTGTATGTGGTCCCACTTTAATGTCGACAGATGCGAATGTATATAGTATGTAAAGAATCCTGGAGAGCAGAGGGGTGTGGGGTCCCTGTTCAAAGTATTCAGCAAAGAGCGTGTATGTTAGCATAGCACAGCACAGACCATGTACATTAGCATAATATGAATAAATATTGACAAATAAATTCTATGAAGTCACCAAATTTCAATCAAATCATTTAAAGCATTTTTGAGATTTCGGGGTATTTAGTTTTTTTGTTGGGGGGGGGGTGACGGTTTACCACTAAATAGTGATATATCAAAATGCCCTTTCTTAGCGAATGACTACTGACCTAGATGTACCATCCTGACAAATTTTTATTTTTTTAGCTAAATGGGAAATAATGTTTTTTTTTTAATAAGTGAGTCAGTCAATTAAATGTGCATTATATATGTATACATTATCTTGATAGATATACCATATATACTCGCGTATAAGTCGTGTCTTGAAACCCGAAAAATTGATCATAAAATCAGACCGTGACTTATATGCCCGTTCAAAAATGTGACACTTAATTTTATTTTTTTTAACATCTTCTTGCTTCCTCCAATCTTGCATCAGTTTCTGAGACACATTGAATTTTGTTGCAGCAGCACCGTTACCAATTTCTTTCGGCACTTCAATGACTTTTAATTTAACACCAGCTTCATATTTTCCTCTGTTCGAACACTCCATCGTAGATAAGGGATGCTCTAACGATAAAAGTGTATGAGAGTGTGAGATACAAATAACACAAAACAGTGCAAACGTTGCTTCGGAATAGTATGGGTATTACCTTGTGGTCACGTAGGCACAATACATAAAAAAGGCAGTGCGCTCAGTGGTTACTCCCTCAGGTGGGTGTTAGCATATCATAATCTCTTGGACCAATAGCGTGAGTTTTCTGCATTCGACTTATATGACCGACATTATAAAATACCGGAAATTATATGGTAAAATCAAGCCCCAACTTATCTGCACGCTAACTTATCTGTGAGTATATACACTCACCTAAAGGATTATTAGGAACACCTGTTCAATTTCTCATTAATGCAATTATCTAATCAACCAATCACATGGCAGTTGCTTCAATGCATTTAGGGATGTGGTCCTGGTCAAGACAATCTCCTGAACTCCAAACTGAATGTCAGAATGGGAAAGAAAGGTGATTTAAGCAATTTTGAGCGTGGCATGGTTGTTGGTGCCAGACGGGCCAGTCTGAGTATTTCACAATCTGCTCAGTTACTGGGATTTTCACGCACAACCATTTCTAGGGTTTACAAAGAATGGTGTGAAAAGGGAAAAACATCTAGTATGCGGCAGTCCTGTGGGCGAAAATGCCTTGTTGATGTTAGAGGTCAGAGGAGAATGGGCCGACTGATTCAAGCTGATAGAAGAGCAACTTTGACTGAAATAACCACTCGTTACAACCGAGGTATGCAGCAAAGCATTTGTGAAGCCACAACACGCACAACCTTGAGGCGGATGGGCTACAACAGCAGAAGGCCCAACCGGGTAACACTCATCTCCACTACAAATAGGAAAAAGAGGCTACAATTTGCACGTGCTCACCAAAATTGGACAGTTGAAGACTGGAAAAATGTTGCCTGGTCTGATGAGTCTCGATTTCTGTTGAGACATTCAAATGGTAGAGTCAGAATTTGGTGTAAACAGAATGAGAACATGGATCCATCATGTCTTGTTACCACTGTGCAGTCTGGTGGTGGTGGTGTAATGATGTGGGGGATGTTTTCTTGGCACACTTTAGGCCCCTTAGTGCCAATTGGGCATCGTTTAAATGCCACAGGCTACCTGAGCATTGTTTCTGACCATGTCCATCCCTTCATGACCACCATGTACCCATCCTCTGATGGCTACTTCCAGCAGGATAATGCACCATGTCACAAAGCTTGAATCATTTCAAATTGGTTTCTTGAACATGACAATGAGTTCACTGTACTAAAATGGCCCCCACAGTCACCAGATCTCAACCCAACAGAGCATCTTTGGGATGTGGTGGAACGGGAGCTTCGTGCCCTGGATGTGCATCCCACAAATCTCCATCAACTGCAAGATGCTATCCTATCAATATGGGCCAACATTTCTAAAGAATGCTTTCAGCACCTTGTTGAATCAATGTCACGTAGAATTAAGGCAGTTCTGAAGGCGAAAGGGGGTCAAACACCGTATTAGTATGGTGTTCCTAATAATCCTTTAGGCGAGTGTATAATGTAAACTCAAGGACTGTGCACCCAAAAAATGAATAATGTGTGCACTTCTACTGGTGTTGTGGAAAAGCCACAAACACAACTAATTGGAACAGACGACGTGGCCTTGAGAAAGTACTGTAGACAGGCAAGACTTCAATTCCATAGGATACTAGAAGCAGCCTTTTCTAATAGTCACAGTTTATTTATTCTTTGTTTCATACATTATTTATACATCGATAGATTTTCCTAACCCGCTTAACCGAGGCAGGGTCACGGGGCAGCCAGAGCCTATCCCAGCAATTATTGAGCCCAACACCGGAACAACATCTCGAAAGAGTGTCAGTCCATCAAAGGGTGAACATAAACACGCACACGCACACACACACACACACTAGGCCCAGTTCACATAAACTGCATGTCTTTAGACTGTGCAAACACAGAAGAGAAAACCTATAAGGCCAGTAGCATCGGACACAGGGCAGGAAGTAACTCCAAAGTGACTCACTTAGGTCTATGACCTAACCTGCACATCTCTGTGATGTGAGAGGAATCCTAACATGGAAGTGGAGACAATGTGAACTTCCATACAGGTTGAGCCCAGGCTGAGATTTAAGCCCAGGAGGCTACTGTTGTGATGCAGCAGCACAAAATAATGTGCTGCACTATTATGTTTCCTATGAACAAACCATTTTATATGTGGTTATTTTTCTTTGTCAAAAAGTTATTCTACACCACTTTGGAGAATATTGTCAGTATCATCGGTAGATTATTTGTGTTTCAGTGCTGTCTTTGGATTTTTTCCACATTGTATTTCTTTAAAAATTTATTTTAAACATTGTTTCCAATCGTTTCTTTTTCACCATGCTGATGGTACCATACTGTGTTTTGAGGCCATGTTACACATTCAATGGTGCCTCCTTATTGCAGCTTGTTGCTCTGCACATACAAGTTCATGATATATAGAATGCTTTACCTAAAACCAAAGAAAAGACCTTCTTAGAAATAATAAAGGTTTTTGTTTAAGAATCACAAGTTCCCAACTAACCACATAAGACAAGATTTCTCGTTTGCCCTCATAATGAAAGTTTCCTCGATCAATTGACCCTCACTTATCCCAAAACAATGACTTCTGTTTAGTGTTTTCAAATCTCTGCCACCCATTACTGATTTGAGTTTCATTACATGGTCACCCACTGCACAGATTTTCAACACCCCACATTTTGCAAATATCCGTTGAATTTGTTGAATCATTTCAGAGGGACTTGGACAGCATACAGGCTTGGGCCGATAAAAGTTAATGTAAGTAAATGTAAAGTATAACATGTTGGAAGTAAAAATGTGAGATAT
>JANRMT010062791.1:74913880-74940396 GCA_026402145.1 Polypterus bichir lapradei
TATACACTTATGTTTATTTTGCGTAGTATATGCGTGCACTTTGTTATGATTACTATAAAGGTTTATGCTTATTTTAGTGGTTGACCCGTCTTGACAAATAGTAATGCAGCAATGCCGTTTTAAAGCCCACGATTAAGGAGGCGACAAGAAATAAAATGTGATATGTGCGTGCTTTTGTATGTTCCCAAAGTTTATATAAAGATGGTGTCCGAAACACAAGACTTTAAATGCTACTAGCATTCCCTTCGATCGCCGTTCCTAAGCAGACAGCTTAACATATCCCCTTGTTGCTGTATGCCACAGTACTAAAATAGACATAAAAACAATCCAGTGTTTAATTAGGTAAGCGTAGAGTCCCATGACGTCGAAATTAAAAACCGGAATGAAGTTGACATTGTGACACCGAATGCTGGCACCTAATGCCACTACCCACTATAAAGCCTAAACATGTCTTGGAACAAGAAATGTTTACCCGCAGTGGTAACAGAGAGGAGGGGGAAAGGGGAGGGGTTTGGGTGAGCCCTGAGCACTGACGTCATTGGCCCGCCAGCTGATGCGAGGATGCTCGCCTAAGTGTTTTTAAAAACTGCGCGAGCGTGTGAGAGAGATCAGGAATGTTGTCAGTTTGTCAAACAAGCGTTTCAGGTTAACTGCGCTCGTCTTATATGCTGCCTATCTGCGTCTTGAAAGGAGCGGCGAAAAGTTAGAGGGATCCTAGCGAGCTGAGGAGCAACTCATTCCCAACGGGAGCATCTCCTCAGGTAAAGGAAAAAAAAGAATAACAGAGATAAATACATTAAAGAGAGTTAGGGATCTTCTTAATTTCTTAGAACGAGGGTTTTGCTTCTTTCCTAGCGTGTTTTGGATAGTTGAAGGAAATAAGTTAACTCCAGCATTAATTAATCAGTTTTCTAATAAGTAAAGCACAGTGAAAACATTTATTTAATGACTAAAATTACAGGTTACTGAAAAATATGTGTTTCCTTTAACCTAAGCTATACCTTAACGTGATATCCAATACATAAAACTAAAGGTTCCCGTCTTTAGTTTTCTGTTATGTGCAGCAGCAGCAGGTATTGTATGTAGCGTAATGCTGTTAATGATCTGAAGGTAACAACATTAGAAATGGAATTAGAATGTGCTATATTTATTTATCAAATACATTAAATTAGGATTTTGTTTAAAGCTGGAGCAGAGCGAATCACATAAGTGAAAAATAGAAGAGCATTCAAAGCAGAAAACGTTGGGCATTGCTAAATCTTCGTATGGAGAGTTTTCAGAAATTTAGTTTAATTCTCAGGTTTAAGGATAGACGCATACTTTTCTGTCCGGTGTTATTCTTGCGTCTTTTATTTTGTATTACACCCTATCGTTGCTCGACATCCCAGCGATTAATAGGCAAGCCTTCGGGAGTCGATTGCACAGGATGGTGCCTAGATAGGTTCCGTCTTCCCGCGAGTTCTAAAAGTAGATTAAGCGAGTTCAAATTCGATGGAAGAATGGTTTTGTCTGATTTACAAAACAATATTTGTGCCAGGTTGAAAATATAACTGCTGGAATGCTATACAAATGCTATATAAATTATTATTATTATTAATAATAATAATAATAATAATAATAATAATAATAATATTATCTAATTTTGGCATTAATTTTAGGTAATTCCATCCTGTTTCATGGACACATTGAGTACATTAATCTTAGCCTCAGTTATTAAGCAGCACGTTACCAGGTCCAGATGAAACCTAGTATAGCCTTTCATTTGATGCTAGGAATCCGCTCGTTCCAAATATTTAAAGCGATATCAGAAAAATAACGGCTGTATGAGTGTATTGAAATATTTAATACAGCCCCCAATAAAGTAATACCTAGATGCTTTATCCTAGATTCTCCATTTTGATTTCTAGTTTTGCAGCATATTGACGCCACAGGATCCTAAATAAGAGCAAATCATTTCTGAAAATTGATATATTAAAGGATGCGCAGCAATAGCGCACACATCCACATCGTACAGGTTTAGAATCAGAAGCCCACCTAAAACAAAATTAATGTTAAAGGATGCGCAGAATCCGCACAAAATGCCCTCCAATTATGCACATGTTAACTTCAGTGCATAATTAAAGTTTTATAAATGTATGCGAGTAAGAGCGTGTTAAAGAAGAAATAAATGTTAGGGAATCTGAGAAGATAATTGTATCACTTTTAAAAGAGTTTGCCAAACAAATTTCCGTTAGGATGCAAAACCGTCGCCACTCCGCACAGCCATATCCTCAAACGTTTTCTGGTGGGTACTCGCAACTCAATGCTGTGACCTCCATAGTTGCGGGTTAACATTGGACATGCATTTAGAGTCGTGCAGGAACACGTGAGAAGGTGAGAAGGATAGGGCATATAGTTTCTGGAGGTTAAAAATAAACTCCGAGCCCTTACATCACCAGCGCAATTTCGAGAATCCACATTCCCTGGGGCGACACATATTGGACGTTCGCTTTAGTTTAACTCAATGGAGTTTGTGGTCTGGCGTCGTGCTATTATGTATCGATAGATAATTATAAATCCTCGTTATATGAGCAATCGAACGGAATCTCCTGGGTTTAGGATGTTAATATAGGAAGAGCTACAAACGTGATTTTAATAAATGCAATATAGATCGTTATTTTTTCCTCGCCTCGATCACATGGAAAAAGCTTGCTCTTGCCGTGTAGAATCCGTGTCCGCACTTAAGGGCAGGTGGGAGAAATGCCTGGATTCAGCTCAGCTCTAACGATTAATTGTGCCGCCGCCCACGAAGATGTGGGGCGCTTTTGGTAGCCAGCGTAGCGGCGGCTATGTGTGCAGCGCTCCCGGTTGGGAGTTTGTGCCCATGCCCCGGGGTGACAGCAACAGGCATCGCGGACGAAGTCGCAGTCCCCGGGCACAGAAGAGTTCACCAGCTACCATTTCTATGAGCTCGACTCCAGAAGAGGCCAGACTTAACCAAGCAGCGACGTCGGATCAGAGCCCCGGTGGCAAATATGAGCTGCAGTGGCAGCACTGGCGACTGAGGAAAAAGTTCGAGGACCTTAAGAAGCGACATGTGCAGGAAAAAGAGGAGTGGACCGTGCAGAAAGAAACGCTTCTGAGAGAAGTGGCAGAAATACAAGTAAAGAACACAAATGATGTGATGTGACCACCAAAACATACCCTTGAAGATATGGCATGGGCAGGGCATTAGGAAGCATGTGTAAAAGATGAAACAATCGGCATGCATTTGAGACGATAAAGAGGCATGTGTGGAATTATTAAAAACCGGGGTGTAGTGGAAAAGAGGGTGTGGTGGGCATGTACTGTAGGAAAGGCGAATATTTGGAATAGATTAGGCATGCTTGAGATGAACAAAACAAAGAATTGGCATGTGCTCGGATGGAAAAGGTGATTTCAAACATGCATGAAAGCGACATAATTCTGTTGACGTGAATGGGGGCGCCAAAATGAGTTAAAGTCTGTTCACCCAATGGATGGCTAAATGTGCATATGGGGTGGAGCAGGCTGCCAAGGTATGAAAAAGACAGAGTAAATATTTGACATTAATAATACAAATATCTGCCAAGTATTGGTTTAGAGATTTTCAGAAGATAAAAGTCTTTTAGGATAAAGTAGGATAGGTTTTGCAAAAATAAGTAAATAAAACAAAGCAGAATTTCCCTTGGTACATAACTTAATGTAATGAAGTTTCTCTTAGTTATTGAAATGATCATTCTGGCAATGCATTGTTTCCATGGTCTAGAACAGAAGTTGCATTTAGCTATATATAAGTTTTGTAAGTAAAATCAGTGGTATCATTTACTTACAATTGTGGAAGATACTAAAAATTACAGCATTATTAAAAATATATTTTTATACCCAATGTGAAATCTGGTCCTATAATGGAATAAGCAAATTTACCCTCTTTGCACAAAAATGAAAAGAACCAAAGCATAACCAGCTAGCACTGACAGTCTTGACGTTGCAGTAACTTTTTTTTAGCCAAGATTCAGAATTGCTGTCATAGTACAGTACTTTATTGCCAAACAAATGTCTGTTGTACAAGTCATAAATTTGTCATGCTCATACAAGTAAATAAAAAAGTAATAATATATATATAGATCAGATAGTTGAAGCTAATAATTGAATAATGAGTGAAGTTTTTTTTTTTTAGTCATATGAATAACTGAAGTTTTTTATTTTTTGTAATGGATGTGCTTTAGGCTGTTTAAATTTTTGAGGGGTTGCGTTATTCTTATTTTAATTGTTACCTAAGAGGTATCTGGTAAACATTCTCTGGGCTTGTTGTCACCAGTAGCCAAGTATTTAAAATATCTGTATGACATAAAAATATTTTGTTCTGATCTAAATATATATATGTTCTATATTTACAGAGTGGTGAAAACAAGAGAATTTTATTAGAGCTGAAATCTTCATTGAAAGAGGTTCAGGCAGAGCTTCGAAAGGAGGAAATCAGAAGGTGTGATTTGCAGGCGCAGTACACTAAAGATAGATGTGCCTGGGAGCTGGAGAGAGCTGAACTGAAATGCAGAATTGCACAGGTGACATAACATTTGTACAATATAGTCTCAATCTGAGCACAGTTACTTGTTTTAGTGTGCCATTATTCAACAAAACTGTTAATTATTCTTTGAATAGAAGAAGAAAATTATTTTAATTGAAATCAGTTTGTCAGCATTGTTGAAGCTCTGTGCACATATAGCTCAGTCCTAAGTAGTTTTAGGATGGAGTATATTGCTACTGTCACCAGCCTGAAGACACATATTTTTCTCAGAGGTACTGGAGTGTTTCAAAAGATCAGGCCTCCTAGTTTGAGTCCAAAGGGTAAAGGAGGCCCTGCTTTCAAGTTGACACATAAATAGTACACTGAAGTTTCATGTTAGTAATGTTTGAATAATGTGAACACTCCAGAAAACAGAAACTATTACTGGTATTCTTCCAAAAGAAATATACTTTTCTAATTAATTTGCATGATGTCTGTATATTAAAGTTCTTTGCTTATCAGTATTTCTCATGGTTTTTGACTTGGCCTCTTTATTTTTAACGTGATCATCAGTATTTCTCTCATATGTCATCCCGCTGCTTGTGTCACAAAGTGTTTCTTTGTTTTTTTTCTCAGCAACTATGTCTCTTGAGTTTTAAAATTGAAGTCTCCGTGCTACTATATTAATAATGTTCTTAACTTCATATTTGTACAGTTGATATTTTCTGTCTTTTTAAAACCTTGTTCTGGTTTTACCCTCATATTTGCATTTTCTTTTGTCTGGAATATGACAGCCTAAGTAACAAAGCTTTTCATCTGCTTGAAAATCTCTCCATTACTTAAAGCTATTGCTTCTTCTTGTTTGGTGTCTTTGAAATTTCTTTGCTACTCATATTTCTTCAGACTGACTCTGTGTGTGTCTTTCTCTCTGCAGTGTTTGCTACATTCACTAATGTGTGCAGTCCTTTTTTAGTTTCTGTCAACTTGATTTAGTTTATCCAAAAACTTTCCATTCTGTCTGTAGCTCCTCTCCTGCTCTTGTTTCTTCATTGTCATCTTCCATCGCCTTGGTCCGATCATTTCTGTTTGCATGAAGAATAGTAATGCCTCTTCTTTGAACTTTTGAGGTTTAGTTTGTTTATTGTTTCAGATGCATGGTGAAATCGAATACATTTTTTTGTAATTCTGTATCCTGTCTGAATTGCTTTCTTTTCAAGTGTCATGGTTATTGACAAGTGACATCTTCTAACCACACTCCTTTTTGGATGTTTATTATTATTATTTGGTGAACTGCCTTCATCCTTTCCCTTTATGTGCCTTTAAGAGACACAGATTAATACTCTTGTTTACTCACATCTTTAAACCTTTTCTGCAACAGGTACAACTGTTTGCTTTCAATATTTTCTTTTCTTTAAAGACAAATTTAATTTTGTTCTTGGAATATCACTCTTATCATACAGATCATTGGTATACCAGAACATAAGAATTATATTTATAAGAACAGGCCATTCAGTTCGCAAAGCTCAGCAATCCTGTTGGTCTGATTTTTCCAAAATAACAATGAGTCAAGCTTTTAATGTCCCAGAAATACCATTGTCTGTCACACTGCTTGGTAATTTATTTTCTGTGTCAATGGCCCTCTGTGTGAAGAAAAACTTTACAGTGTGCAAAATCAACTCTTAGCGAATTTACATATGCCCCCATGTTCTTGCTAAAGAATTTAATTAAGTAATAAGTGGGTTCTGCTGTACTAATTCCTGTCACAATTTCAAAAAGTTCAATCATATTGCCTCTTCATCTCTGTTGTCTTAAACTAATAAGGTTTTACTCTTTCAGTCTTTTCTTCACAACTCATACCTTTTAATCCTGGAGTCAGTGTAATCGCTCTTTTCTGGACTTTATTTAGAGCTGCATGTCTTTTTTTGTAATATGGAGACCAAAACTGTACACTGTATTTCAGGTGAGCTCTCACAAGTGAGTTATATACCTTAAGCATATCCTCCCCTGGGTGGCACGGTGGCGCAGTGGGTAGTGGGTTCGCTTCCCGGGCCCTCCCTATGTGGAATTTGCATGTTCTCCCCGTGTCTGCGTGGGTTTCCTTCAGGTGCTCCGGTTTCCTCCCACAGTCCAAAGACATGCAGGTTAGGTGCATTGGCAATTCTAAATTGTCCCTAGTGTGTGCTTGGTGTGTGTGTGCACCCTGCTGTGTGCTGGCACCCTGCCCGAGGTTTGTTCCCTGCCTTGCGCCCTGTGTTGGCTGGGATTGGCTCCAGCAGACTCCTGTGACCCTCTAGTTAGGATATAGCGGGTTGGATAGTGGATGGATGGATATCCTCCCCTGACATGTACCTTTTGGCCATCCCATAAGTTCTATTTTCAAGCTTTAAAATTCCCATTCTGTATTGAAATATTATATTTTTACCCCTTACATGTAATACCTTACTTTTACTTACAATTCTGTGCAGGTCTCTTTTTAATGATTTTAGCTTATTATGGATTATCTTCCAATTCACTTAGTTTGTTATAATTTGCAAATGTACTGTAACTATTGTGTTGTTCATATTCTTATCCAGATCATTTATGTCCCGTATATTAAAAAGAGCCCCAAGCACTGGTCCCTGTGCAATATCATTTTTAACATTTCCTAATTCTGAAAAAGTTAATCGCAGCATAACACTTTCCTCCAGGTATTTAAACCAATTCTTGCACCAATCTGCATACCTTGCTGTGCCTTGAATAACCTGTGCCTTCTTTTAACTTTATGATTAACATCTCATGTAGTACCTTATCAAAAGCTTTCTAAAGATCCAGATACAAAATATCATATTCACCCCTATGGTCGATTTAGTTGTTTCCTAATAGAATTCGTTTGTATTTTTGAAATATGATCTTCTCTCGTATTTAACCCATTTTAGAACCGTTGGCGCTTTATTTTTTCATAATAATCATTTCCATCAGTTTACATGTAATATCTTTCAATTTTACTGACCTATAGTTACTCGAATCAACTCAAACATCCTTTTGATATAAGGGGATAATATTTTGTAGTTTCCAGTCCTTAGGAATTTCTCCCCTTATGACATTATTTTTTAAAAACAGGTGTGAATGGTTTATATACTGCATGCACTCACCATCCCCTTTAAGAACTCTTGGATACATGTTTTCTTGTCCTGATACTTTGTGCGATTTCAGCTTATTTAATCTAAGTAGTACTTCTCCCGCTACAATTTACAAATCATTGGGTCATATTTTACCTTTCCCACTATATTTCTCTCTAACTGCCTCTAACTCTCCTAATATCCTATTAAAATAATGCTCTCATACGCTCATAAGTCATGCATTTAGCTGTGTGCCTTGTATGCGTCATACCACTGTTTATTTCCTTTACATTTTCTTTTTAAGCCCCTTATTTATCCACTATAGAGTTCTTTTTAGTTTTCTTACCGCTTTTAAATTTTAGGATGAACTTGTCCCACATTTTATGTAAAATGCTTGTAATCCTTTTTCACTGCTCATTGGCTGACTCTACTCATAAAATAGTACTCAATAGTACTCAAATCCCAGTTTGCCTTTTTTGAAATTAGAAGAATTTGCTTAAAATGTTCCCTACTAAGGTTAAATTTAACTGTTTTGTTTTTAAATATTCTCTGTTCCAATTCACTGTTAAATGTATTATATCATGATCAGTAGATCCTAATGTTCAATCACATTAAAACCCTGAATTATATTTTGATGATTAAAATATAGCAAATCGAAACAGGCTTTTCTATTCATGAGTGCTTTAATATAACAAGATAAAAGATATCTCAGATAACGTCTAAAAATCTCCTGTTAATCTTCAATGGGGAGTCCATAACACATTTTCAGTATCAAATCCCATCCCTACTGCTCTGTAGTTGACTCCAAAACATTAGTATGATGTGGCTCATCTTCCAATTAAAGAAGACTTGATTGTTTTTATTTAAATTGAAACACCCCTCCTTTGCAGTTTTGCATATCTTACTTTAAAAATGCATAGCCATCTTTGTTCCATTCATCCACATCTGTATTATATAGTCGGGTTCCTGTTATTGCAATGATAGCCTTTTTATCCACAATTACATATAACTGCAATTCACTTGTTTTATTCCTGATAGTTATAGCATTAAGGCAAACAATTGTTAATATATTACACATTTTACTTAGGCTTTACTTAAACCTTTAGTCAGATGTGCCCAGGTTATCTTGCTTATATACTGTATATATTTATGCTACTATGCATCTCTTTATTTGAAGTTATGAACCTGGCCTGTCCTAAATTCTCAGCCCCCAATTCCCTAGTTTAAAGAATCCCCGATTGACCTACTCATGCACACTCCAGTACCAATGTCACCCATCTCAGCAGAACAGGGCACTTAGGTGCCAGAAGGAACCCCAAGTCCCTTAAATGTATGCTCTTTTATCCTTAACTAAGGTTTGAGTCAAACTTTAAATGTTCTGATCTCCACAGTCTTACCTGAACTGGCACCTCTTTCTGCCTTTGAAGTTCTCTGGGTCACTTTGTATAGGTCTGTCTTTATGTTGTTTTTAACCCATCATTTTACTTTTCATGTCAGTTCCTTTAAATATGCATACATTGATTTTATCGTGGCAGTCAAATGACTTGGGATGTACTGTAGCATTATATTTCTGCTAACGCTGAATATATTGTCTTTTAATTGTTTTGACCTCTAGTTCAGTGAACAGTACTTTTTATTTACTTTTTGATTTTATTTTGTAGAGTTTAATTGCTTTTCCTTGCTTCTGTCCAAAACTCTTCAGATCAGCTCTTTTTATGCCCTTTTTCATTATACTGATTTGTTCTTAATCCTTCTGTTCTTGGGAGGTAGCCAAGGCAGTTTCCCATTGCTTTCTTTGGCAGCTGTGTGTAGCCTTCGTTTGGTATATCCACCACTTGCAGCGCACCATTGACCCACTTGGCCTGCACTGCCGCCTGCATGCTTGTAATGCCCATTTGCTGTAAATGGGATCTTCGACTTGCTTATTAACAGGCATCACCTCCAGCTCATAAGAACCCATGGGTACACTTTTTATGGCTGCAATCCTGTGGCCAACCAGACTAAAAGCTGTCTGAAAGCCTCCTGTATTTATGCCAAATTAAGACTCTGTTCAATTCACAGTAAGTCTGTCTTCCAATGTGTTGTAATGTCAGTTGTGGCCAGACATGTATGTCATTTGAGACCGCACTTAAAAAGCTTTCTGTGTTTGTTTTTTATTTATTTTTTTATTTTTTGTGGACATAGCGAACAATCCACATTTAATTTAACAAGCAGCTGATGGTGAGTTTTAAGGTCAAATTTTAGTGAAAGGTTGTCTCTTTCTAGTTATTAATTTATGTTACCTTAAATCAGACATGAGTCATTGATGGAGTACAGCACTGAGACACCTCAATAAGAGATTTAAAGAATACTTTTAAAGAATATGCTCCAAACACAAGTACACCACAACAGTGCAAGAAATATAATATGTTATTAAGAAAATTATGACTTTGAGGAGTCTTTCCATGTAAATTTAAATACAGCATAACCAAATATATAATCATCATGTTTTGCTTAACCACGTCTCAGAAGAAGTAACAGTCAGTTGCCATTTTGAAATGGAAATATTTTTTGATCTATAACAAATGTATTTAATTTACACTTTCATTGTTTATCTACTAAACCTTCTACAACAGCCCCAGTTTAACTGTACAAAGGAAGGGTTTGCTTGATGGAATTCATTGCAAAATTCCTCTGTGGAGCTACTGTGTCCTACAATCGTCTGTCGTCAAGCTATAATGTGGGATTGTAGCCTGAAGAAGCTGACAATGAATCCCACATACACTGCATTTCTAAAATGGTCTGACCTAAGACAACTTTAAGTAGAAGCTACTTCAAGAGACCCATGGGAGTTTTACTTTATAAAAAATGAGAGCTTATGTGACAGTATCAGCGATAAATATAGACTGCAATATATTTGATAGCAAACTCAAAAAAATATGACACACTTTAAAAAATGTTGTTAGGCTTAAATTTAGCTACTGCATTTCACTTTCTCTATATATCACTTTTTCTTGATTTTTTTTTTTTTAATGGAAGTCTTGCCAACAAGAAAACAGCATTGTTTTAACAAAGAAATAATCCAGACATCTCAAAATGTAATTGACATGTTTTGTGATTTTTTTTTTTAAATCTCTTCGCACTGCAGTTGGAGACAAAAAGAAGCAATTGCTACATTAACAAAACAGCTCTTGAGCCAAAGGGAACTTTTAAGAGAGAACGAGAGGAGCAAAAACGGCTGCTGGCAGACACACACACTGCTGCAATGGACCTGAGAAAGCAGCTGGAGAACAATGAGCGGGGTTGGTTGAGAGAAAAAGGAGAGCTGCTGGAACGTTTTGACTTGGAAAGAAAAGAATGGGAAGGTCAGCTGAAAGATATGCAGAGAAAGATAGAAGAGGTACGGCACTGGACAATTTACGTGTGTCATAGAAAATGCCTTAGAGCTTTACTAAATTGGTGTTAATCTATATGCTGCAGAATCTACCTTACAGTAAACATTTTAAAAAATACACAAACTTTTGAATAAGAGATTTCTTTGCCTTATAATTAGCAAAAGTGTTTTCCTGTGCCTTTAAAGAACAATTTGTTACAGAACAGTAATGGCAATTGATTATACTTTGTTACCCTGGTGTGTTTCATCTTACAGGCCCTAACATCATTATGCAAGTACAGCATACTTATACTTTACACTCTTCCTTTGTTGATTTAGCCTTCTATTTTTGATGTAATCATTTTTAAAAAATCAACAGTGAGTAATCTGTATATAATAAAGCCAAATACCACTGACTCACTCATCACAAAAACTACCGAACCAAGAGGAGTTGGGACTTGACAATTGGAATGTAGGTTACCCTTGCCCCATAGGTGCTCGCTAAGAAACGGTTTTAAAAATGTTGTGGTCCAAGCGCGTTCTGTCTGTATGTCTGTCCGCATTCACGAGAGAATTACTTAACAGATTTAGATCTGGTTGTTTCCTATAACTTGCTTGAACTTTCCGGTTTATTTTGCGACTTCTCTCATCGCTCTAAGTGCCATAGTTTGCTTGCAGTACCGATGTATTTATGCAAATCCAAGAGTGTGGCTGTGAGGCAAGAGCAGGGGGGTGGGGCCTTCCTCATTCACTGGCCAGCCTCTGCTCGAGTTAGTCTATGTCTCACCACGTGTTGGAGTGCACCTTGCCTCCACTTAGCTAGCAATACCTGTTTGTTCAACAGACATTATCATCTACAGATTGTTAAGGAGTAACATTTGACGTTTTTGAGAGAGAGATCAGAGCTACGTGTGTTTTAGAGGGTAGCTGCTGATTGCCAGAGATATCACGGCTACGTGCTTTTCTCCCTACATGGGAAAACGCTTTCCCGTCAGAGCTGAACATGATCAAATATAGTGCCAGCATCTATTGATTTTTAAAGTTTGTCCTGTTTCATTACTATGTGTATAGTTAATCCATATTTGTAAAAAACTTTGTAATATACTGGCCATGTTGTTTCTCACCCGATCAGGTAATACAGGTGCTAAATGGATGGATAGTGAGATTAGTGAGTTTTGAAGCATTCGTAGGTTTCTTCCAAGGAGGTCCTGCTTTTTCTGTATTAAAAAATAAAAGTACCATAACCACCCAATGTGTAGATGTAATGGAGTAGAAAGGAGAAAAGAAAGCTTGTTTCATCTCTCAGCATTCTTGCCTTGCTGACTAGCTGTCTTGACCACTTAAGCTTCCATTTTTAACAGTTAACCTTTCTTCGGTCTCCAGAACACTTCCGTGACACGACCCATCATATGTGGACAGGTGACAAGCCCTGATGTGCAGTCACCTGCAGTTATTTTTGTTCTTCAACATTCAAGTGTACTAAAGCACTTTAAGCATGTAAAACAAGCTTCTAGAAAATTTGATTCTGTAAAGTATGTGTGTGGTAGAGAGGGTAGTATAAATTTATAAAGACATGCAGTAAACGTAATGCAGTTTATGGAAAGACAACAGTGGCACAGTGGGTAGAGTTGAGGCTTTACAAATGCATGTCCCTAGTTTAAATTCTAAATTGCTGTCCATTAGGAGTTTGCCTATTATCCATGTGTCTACATGTGGATTTTGTGCAGCCACAAAATATTATAGAGGTGACTTTTTGATTGTATTCAGATTTATTAAGGGTGCCTCTTCAGACTTATAAGATGATTAAGAAGTAAAGTGACAGAAACAGGATATTGAGCTCACCAGTGCTTATCAGTGTATCCTTTATTAAGTGACAGAATCCAGCTGGGCAGACTTCCACTTGTCAGCTCCCATATCGAGTCATCCCAAGATAATCTGACACTTTGCCTTTAAAGTCGATAAAAATTAGCTGCTAGCTATCATCGTGTTTTATTTTGCATTCTTCTAGGATGGTAGTGGAAATCTTTATTAAGTTGTAAACAATAAACCTTTAATGCTTTTTTTTTTTTAGTTGTACAATGAAGTTAAGGCAAGAAGGGAGAATGGAGTAAATGGGCAGGAGTACAATACCGGCAATGAAGGATTAAGGCTCAGTTCACATTCCTCCAGTTCTGATTCCAGCAGTCTGAATGAGATAAATGACCAGAATAATCAAGGAAATAATGAAGCTGATATGACAGAAATGGAGCATATTCTTCATAAGCATGAAACAAAACATATTTCATCCTCCAGCCCAAATGAGCCAGCTTGGATGGACTACTTAAACCCAGGGAGTTCTATGGATAATGACTTCCCTAACAGTAATACCACTGGAAATGATAAAAAGAAATATACCAGTGCATTGAATGCAGTAAGTGATAACACACTTTATTGTATTGAAATATTATTGTTAGACAAGATCTCAGTGCTAATGTTTTCCAACTGTTTTAGGCCTTAAAGGAGATTGCTAAAGTAAGCGCAGAACTATGCAGTTATCAAGACGAAGTTAGAAAGAAGTCCATTCCAAAAAGGTAGGTCACAATATTTTAATATTTTGTAGTTAATATATATTTTCTGAAAAAATAAATGGTAAACTTATTATGTATGATGCGACTAGAAAAAGAGTGAATTGGGGATAGTAGTTTGTGTTTTGAGAGCTAGAGATGAGAATAATTAATCATTTGGACCAGTAATTATAGTCAAGAGTGCTTAGCAGGTAACTTGAAATTCTGTTCTTTGAATTGTTTTTGTTAGGAGTCTATCCTTAATTTAAAAGTAAAATACAGGTAATAATGTAAGATAGCATTTCACATGTTATCCACTGATGCATGTGCCAATGTTGAAACAGGAGAGCATCCCTGATGCTAGCCATGATGTTAATTAAACACAGATTGAGTACTGTGGCTAAAAAATAGGGAATCAATAAATAAAGTTTTATTTTACAAAGATAAATGTAACTCTTAGAAGGTTTTAACAGTAAGGCATAATGCTAATATACTCATTTTGGTAAATATCAGTATACCCTGAAGCTGAGAAGAACTAGCATTACTTTGAGCTACTTTTTGGTTAATTTGATTTAAAGAAGCACTATATATAGGAGTTAAAAGTGTTGCATCACAGTTCCAGGAAGCTTGGATTCAGCTCCTGAATTTGTGAGTGTCTGTGCTGTGTCTACTCATTGTCCTGTTATTTTCTTCCCAGTTCTGTGGTTTCCTACCACATCCAAAAGATGTGCGCATTATGTTAAATGAGCACACTGTGAATGAGTATATTCATGTCTCCAAAAAGACACGGCTGTGCCATCCAGTCTTGAGCTCAATGTTGCCAAGATAGGCTGTGATTTGCCGTGACCCTGTAATATAAAAATCAGGTGCAGAAAATGAATGGGTGGGTGGAAGGAAGAACTGTAGATAATTATGATCCGTTCACTTCTATTCATTTGCTGATGCAGCATTTGTCATTTAAGAGTACATATTATTTTTTTTGCCCTGTTCGTCTTTTTAACAGGAACAGAACACTTTCTTCAACAACTGTGGAAGAATCAGAAAAATTACAAAATGAGAAAAACAAAGCTGACATAAATTTTGCCTTAAACTTTGAAAGGCTTAAACTCAGCCCAGAGATGTCAGAAGACAACAACACATTGAACTGGACGTTTGTGGACTCGAACATAAATGAAGCTTACAGAACCAAGGATGATAAAGCAGAGATGTCTGTCTTGAATAAGAAGGAAGCCCCTCCTGTTCCTCCACGCACTACATCTTGGCATCTGCCAAGTTCTCCTGTGTCACAAGCCATCAGTTCACCAGTAACAGAAGTAAAGTCGGAGTCTGTTACTTCTGTCTCTGACAAGAAGTGTAATAGCCCATTAGTTTTAAAAAAGTTTGGAGCTCTGTTACAGGAGAATGAAGGAAAAATGCTCACAGATTCTGGGTTCTTCACTAATACGATGCCAGTGTATTCAAATTGTACTACTAACTGCTGTCAGAGCAGGTGGTCTTGTGATGCTAGCAAGCTTGGAAGCAAGTCTTCTGTTCATACATCGGTCCAAAAGTCCTATTCAGATTTTGATATATTGTCATTTGAGAGTGAATGTATCCTAGACAAGCCATCTAAGAATCCAAACCATCTTGATTCTCAATATAATTCTGCAAAAATGGAGTTTGAAAAGGACTCTAGTGGTCCGTGCAGTCCAATAAAAAATGGAGAATTTACCATTGACTCTTCTTCATCCTTTCATGGAAATTACCGGGCTCAAAATGAAGACACTTTAAAAGTAATAAATACTCAATTCAACAAAAGTTTATTTCATGATGAAAAGGGTAGTAGAGCGATGTATAACAACTCCTTACTTGAAGAGACTGAGGCAGCTGGTACACCATTTGATGCCATTCACAACAATGGTCTTTCCTGTACAGTGATGTGTAATGAAAACGGTAAGCGGTGGCCAAAGAGCAAAAGTTCAGTCCTGTTGGAATCCATTCTAAATGGTAAAGCAAATAATGCAAAACTGAAAGTACAAGATATGAGAAATGGATTCACTAGCCAAAATGCAAAAACAAAAGACAAACAGATTTCAGGCGAGCACTGGAATATAAACAGTCTGGCTTCATGTCCTAGGTCAGCAGATTCACGATCGAACTATGGAGCCTATGAATATTCAGCTGGTGACTGCCTGACTTCTAACTGTGACTACTTCCATGTACAGCAGAAATCGAGATTTGCCTTTACACAGAATCAATCAGAAAACCTCACTGAACTGTTAGATATGCTTGAGAATGAACAGAATCAGAGACTTTCAGCTGGCTGCTTCTCACAAGCACATCTGTACAACGGAAATCAGCTTAGCTCAAAAGAGGTTAGTGCAGCGTTCGACACATTCCGTGTTAACACATTAGCTTTTGATACTTGTGTTTAAATGTCTTGACAGAATGAAGCACATGAAGTGCATCATGCAAAAAGTCTCAATATTTTAAAGTACTGGTCTTTAACAATGTAAAAAAATCCTGAAACTACAGAAGTCTTCACTACTTTTTATATTTGAAGATTATAAGCAAAATACCATAATCTCTAAGTATATGTAAAGTCCAACAAATGTCTGTCTGTCTGTATGTCTGTTCACTTTTCACGAGGGAACTACTTAATGGATTTACATCATGTTTTTTTCTATAATTTGAACATTCCGGTTAATTTTGCAACTTCTCTCATCGCGCTAAGAATCATAGTTTGCTTGCAGGTGCGATATATTTGTGTTAATCCGAGACAGAGGCTGCAGGCCAAGGGGAGGGGGAAGTGTGACTTTAGGAGTAGAGAGCCGGGCAGGGCCCTCCTCACTGTCCTTTTTCACTAATACGCGGGCGGGGCCGCTGGGGACGGCTAGTGAAAGAGAAATACATTACTGAGAAAATATCACTAGCAACAGTGTATATTGAAAATGTAATTTTCATACCACTTATGTTCATACCACTCAACAGGTATTTACTATATATTGTTTCTCATTTCTCTTATTGAGCATAACACAGCTGAAGGAAACTTGAGTTTGCATCCCTAGTCTTTGTCTTTCTGAAGTATTACACATTCTCCCAGGAATTTGTGGGTTTTCCATTAGGTACAGTGGGTTTTCTCCCACACCCCAATGACGTGCATTTTATCTTAACTGGGATCTCTAATCTGAGCTCTAATAAGTGGCCGTGTGTGTGTGAGTGCACCCTGTGACGGACTGTGTCCTGTGCGGAGCGGATTCCTGTCTTGTTCTAAAAGCTGCTGAACTAGGCACAGAATTGAACAAGTTGATGTAGAAAATTAATGGACTGATGAATGTAAGGTGATTGCTTTTAGTCAAATCACTTGTGAAAATGTATGTTGTCTTCTATCACATTTTATGCATTTGTATGTGTCTAATCGGGATTAGTCCGTGACAACAAGGGAAACATTAAAAATTTTCAAAATGTGCAGCAGTTTCAGACATCACACTTTAAATGAGTATAATATGAAAGGTAAATGGGTAATTAATCCATAAAGAACATCACAAATAACGGCTGAAATAATACACAGGTCGAAAAGAGGCCTAGATTCTAAGCACCTTGAAGGAAATACTGTAAGTTAATCTGTAATTCATACTGTATACTGAATATAAAAATGGACATCATTTCAGAGGAGGAAGAGAAATGTCATAATTTGGTTTGGATTTATACTCCTCGCTAAGTATTACTTGTACAATCGTCATTTTGGCAAAACCAGTAATGTTCCTGCATCACAAAGCCTGATCCAAAGGTTAATTTATGGCTGGGTTGCCACTGTATGGGGTTGGAACAATCTCTACCAACTACCTTTGGTTTCCCTGGTAGACGTCACCTTTTTTCTTACAGTTCAGAGACAGGCTTTCAGGATGGCTGTCATGTCTAAATTAAACTGGTGTGGATAAGTGGATGATTGTTTTTATCCAGTCTAGTGCTCGTTTCAGCCTTATATGGAGAATGTGGGTTCACTTCCTGGGTCCTCCCTGCTTGGAGAGTGCTTTGAGTAGTGAGAAAAGTGCTATGTAAATGTAAAGAATTATTATTATTATTATTTTTATTATTACTCTTGATATTACTGGGGTTGGCTCCTGCTCAGAGATTGAATTATATAGGTATGTAAAGAAAACAGATGCTGTGAGATTTTTGTTTTTGTTTCCCCGTCAATTTAACTTTTTATCAAAACACAAGCCTAGCGACATGTCCATTTATTAAAATGATGGAACAATGGAAAGTCCGTCTTTTTGGATCGTGTCTTGCATTTACGAATCTCTGTTCATCAGATATGGCTTACATCTTTCTTTCTTTCTTTCTTTCTTTCTTTCTTTCTTTCTTTCTTCATTGGACATTCTAGCCCTGTTATGGGCACCAGGCAAAGTGAGGCATGGACGTATGCTGCATGGTTTACTGTCTTACGCCAGCTACTAGCCTTTGTTAATTGGCCATTCCCACCCTCATGTGGGCTCCGGATGACATTACACCTGTGCAAGACCATGGATAATAGGTTGTTGGTCGCACATACAGTCTCTATATATATATATATATATATATATATATATATAACAAACAATGTTTTTTGCATGTTAGGTTAATTGGCAAAATATGCCCAGTGTATGTTTGTGCTTCTGTGTACCTTATGATAGACTGGTGCCCCATCCACAAAGTTCTTACATGTTGCCTTATACTATCAGGATACGCACTGCGTCTAGACAACCCAGGACAGGGCGTGTGCTTCGGAAAATAGAAGGGTGGATGGATAATTTGTACATAGAGTATAAATATTTATTTCTTTACTTTATAACTGCTATCAGTCAGGGCTGCCGGTTCCAAATTTTGTTGTTGCATGACTCTTGAAACTCTAGAAACTTTTTCGTGTGATACAATCGGTCGGATCAGCTCTATTTACACAAAAAAGGTCAATGAAAACCTGCACATAAGGTAATAAGTATTATCTTCTTATATAATACACTACCGTGGCTGTCCATTTGTCTGTCCAGGATTTTAAATAGCCTGTAGCTCGCAAACCGTTTGACCTATTGACCTAAAATTTGGTACACATATACTACGTGACGTCTACTATCCGCTTTCGGGGTAATGATTGACCTCCAAGGTTATTCCTCTTTTTATTTTTATAAAATTTTATTGTAGAATCAACTCTCAGCACCGGCCAGTAGGGCAGCCGTGCGGCACATGTGTATGTGCGCCTTTCTTATCCCTACCGCCTTCGCCGTCACTTCCTCAAACTCTTCATATCTTAAATCATTCTTGAGGCAGATTGGAGACTTAAATGCCAGCTTAAGTGAAAAATTAAGGAAAATGTACTAAGTAATTGCAACACAAACACAGACTTAATCAGTTTTATCATGAAAAGATACTAACGAAAGAAGAGAAGCGGCGGGCTGCTAGAAAAGAAGAGCTGCTCAGGAAGCAGCAAGCGCATCAACCTCTGAGCAAACAAATGCTAAACAGAGACAGAGAAAGAGTATGAAAACTAGGAATGCTCAAGTCAAGTGTACTCACTGCACATTATCGTGCAGTGCGCTGTTTCTGGTGGTAATATAATATGTGAAAGAACAAAGTGCACTATGGTTTACACCCAAAATCTTATTGACCCAATAAGCACTACAATACCATTCTAATAGATTGTTATTTTCCTTAATACTTTTTTTTACCAAAAAAATAAAAGCATACAAATGTTGACTGTTGCTGGTCAAGGATTTCTGTGAGGGAGTCAGCTTTCCTGAAGTTCAAAAATGAATTGGCAGATTGTTACTGGGAGGTGCTCAGAATTGGCTCAGTGTGAGTTTATATGTGTGAGTGTGTGTTTGTGTCCTCCGGTGGATTCGAGTCCCAGCCAGAACTGCTTTCTGCGTTGCTCCTGTTGCATGTTGGCCAGGCTTTACCTTTCACCGATCTACACTAGGACAAACTATACCAAGAAAAATGGATCAACGGTTGGATAATCTGACTTACTTACACATTGTTAGGAAAACAAAAATGTTAGAGGCAGAAGTAGTACAAGAGAACACACAAAAGAGAAATCCCCATATTGTTGAATTGCCCATTCATTTTGAGTTTATTTGTCACTGTGTGAAGACTCATCACTGCTCCACAAATGTAAGCTGACATAGATCTTAGAGTAAAAATTTGTTTCCGCAGAAATTCTGATATATCATAGACAGAATAATTTGCATTTTAATTTGAAAAAGTACTACACATTGAGAATTAGGCTTAGCATTAAAAATATACATTTATTAAATGGCTTTCTGCCAGTTTACATTACTTCTTGTTTTATTTTTTCCATGTATTTGTGTGATGTAACCTTTAATAACCTTTTCAGATACATGGTGTTTCTTGAAGATCAAATTCAACTGCATTTTGAAACTTTATGGAGTTAATGTTTGTGACACAGTGGGTAGCACTGCTTCTTTACAGCTCCGAAAAGCAGTGCTTGAATCCCAGCTTAGTAACTATCTTGGTATTCTTGCAGATCTTCTCCACACACTGCATTTTCTTCTGATATTTCAAAGATTTTAGTCACTTAGTGACTTGAATGTGACCTGATAGGAGTCAGTTAAGGAGTACGAGAGAGTGCCCTGTCATGGACCGGCCCCTTATTTTCATTAGTTGTTATCTTGCTCCTGTTAATCTAAACTGAATAAGGCAACTGTGTAAAATAAATAAATGTATATATCGTATGCGCAAATAATCACAATTAATTAGAGCATTCAAAAATATGGCTCGGCATAATTCATAAAAGCTCCCAGCCTGCAGAAAATCGGGAGCAAATTGTGTTCAACTTGGACATCTGAATGATGTTTGCTGCATTACTATTTGTCACAGTCTGTTACTTCTGAATGTAAAATAAATGTATGATTCAAGTATATGCATACATTATATACAGTATTTAAAATCCAGTGCTTTAAATACAAAATATATATTCAATGGCCTGTTTATTAAGTTGCAGTGTCTAGTACCTGATAAGACCCTGTTGTTGCCTCCTGAAGAACCTGAATCCTTAGGGACATGAGAAAAAGTACTGGAAACATTCTTTAGGATTTTGCTCAATGCTGACTCAATAACATTGTATAGTTATTGCACATTTTCAAGTCACAAATTCATCTAGCAGAACTTTTCTGCAACATCCCAAATGCGCTTTGTTAGATTTCACGCTGGAGAGAGATTGCAACCCAGTCACTGACATGTTTGTGGAACAATCATGAGATAATGCATTCTTTGTGACATTGCACACTGTCCGCTAATAAGGGAAATGAACATAGTCAGCAACAATGTTTAGGTATGCGGTGGCGTTCATATGATACTCAGTTTGTGTTAGGATGCCTAACATGTGCCAAGTAAACATTCCCCACACATTACATTACAACAAACAGCCTATACCACCGAGGCTTAGCGTGATGATCTTTGGGTTCATGATGTTTATGCCATATTCTGACTGTACCATCTGCATGTCAGGGCAAATATCGAGATTAGTCATACCAGGTGACATTTTTCAAATCTTCTCAGTCATACAGTTGTAATGATCACATGACTGACATGGCCTCACCTTCTTTTTCTTAACTAACAGAAATGGAACTTGGCAAGTTCTCCTATTGCAGTTGCTGACCAGCTTCAAGATTTATTGTTTTGTTCATTCAGAGATGCCCTTCTGCACTTTATCGTTATAATGATAGTATGTGTGGCCTTTCTCTTAACTTAATCAAGTCCAGCCATTGTCCTCTGACCTCCCTCATTAAGAAGGTGTTTCCTCCTTCAGAATTGCTGCTTGCTTGATGTTTTTTGTTTATCGCACTATTCACTATAATGTGTAGTGGTGGAAAATCCCATGAAGGCTGGAGGCACCATGTCTAACAACAGCAATCACACCCCAGAGTCGCTTAGATCAACTGTTTTATCCGTTGTAATGTTTGGCTGTGTAAAACTAAACCACTTGCCCTTGTCTGGATGCTATATATATATATATATATATATATATATAGGTTGCTTGGAGGAGTGCATTAATGAGCAAGTGTACCTGACAATATGGCCACTAAGTATAGTTTTCTATTCTCCCATCTGCTTTGTGCAGCCACTTCAATGTGCTGAAGTGTGTGGATTTGTCACACTGTGCTTCAGTCCGAAGCAACAACTTTTAAAGCAGGTTCTAAAATGCCCCAAATGTTCTCATAAATATTATTATTATTATTGTTGTTAATAATAATACAATAATAATTCACCAAATATAGGAAATAGGAGTGATGAAGTGAATAAAGATTGTGAAAAATGATGCTTATGTAGGCGGTCACCAAAGTTCACACAACAGAGAGATAAGAGGTTAGCTGATGTTTTGTACACTGCATGAAATTCTTGGAAGAAATTATTAATGTCTACTAATAAAGAAACCTTAGTCATTTCTGACATTGATTTGCCCTGTGTATCTCACAGGACTTTTTTTAAGGCAAGATAAAAAAAAATTAATTAATTTAAAAACTGCTATTGAGCAATATACGTTCATCTCTGACTCATGCATACGATTTGGTTTCTGTTTTTTATTTTGGTATAATGTACCAATGACTAGTTTTTTTAATTTATTGCAAGTACTGTATGTGCCAGGTATTTGTGGAATGTCAGTTTGGTTCTGTTCAGTACTGTAGCTTTCATTGCCTTTATTTGGTGAAATGTCAGAACATCAGAGGCAGAGCAAATTAAATGGTTGCAGCCAAAACTACAAGCAGACATCCAATAAAGTTTATTTATGTTTGTTGCAACAATTAATACTATGATGAATGTTTGGTCTTCCTGGAACAGAACGTGGATTAGAGAAATGCGGGTTACAGTGACTAAGCAAGGACAGAAAACAGGGCTAACAAAGCATCTATTCATTTCTTTATCCAACTGCCTTTTTTTAGAATAGGGGACAATGCAGGATTAGAGAGAAGACTGGAAATCAGTTGATTTGCACACACACACACACACACTCTCCCACGTGGCCAATTTCAAACTGCCACTCAACCTAACACTTGGAGATTAGGATGTGTATTACAGTAGTAACTGACAAAAGAACCACACATATTTGGGGAGAATGAGCAAACTCCATGCTGACAGTGCCTGCATTCAGATTTGAACCCACAAATCACCTATTATTGTGCCGCCATGTCGTTTTTTTGTTAACAGCTAAAATAAAACGTTCTCATAATTTGGCAGGTAGGCAACAACGCTGATTCGCTGAACACAAAGAGAACATGCAAATTCCTCACAGCCGATATCCATGCAGGAGGTTAAACCCCGGAGCTATGTGACTCCTGCCGTAAAACCTCACAGTTGAAATAAAGTGCACCTTTGTGCATGTAAGTGACAACTTGAGGATATTTCCTCAAACATTACACTCTTTCCTATTCCACTGTGGCTTGTAACATTTGTCAAGAAAAAAACAGGATGGTATATGAAAGAATAAAAATAGATTATTGTAACCAAGAAGGTAGACCCAAATGCAGGTGGTGCTGGACATATAGTATGTAACATCTTTTAGAAAAATAGCAAGCAGTAAAAATCTGACACTGGATTTACATATTGGATAGTCAAAAACCACTTACACGTCATAAACAAGGCCACGGCACTCTTTTGCTTTTTAGTACAATGTATTAAATAAAACACCATATGTGAAATATGGCAGGTGCTTTTCACTTACTGCAGTTGCCATGTCTGTATGTTGTCAGACGGCCGGGGCACCTCTTCACTGAGGCGACCGGGGGAGCAAGCATGGACAGAACAGTATCTTCCCAGGGACACTAGATGGCAGCCCTCATGGGTAGCAGTGGTGCCTCGGATTCCCGCAGGGCTCCATGGGAGATGGAGTTCCCTACAACCCTGTTGGTGCCGCCAGGGGGTGCTGCAGCTGTTCCTGAGCCCGTGTGTGCAGCTGTAAGTGGGGCAACGAGTACCTGAAGAGCTTCCGGGTGGGCTATAAAAGGAGCCAGAGCCACCACTCCGAGAGCCAGAGTAGGGAGGAGGAAGGCAAAGCTTGTCGGAGGGAGAGTGGAGGAGAGAAAAGAGTAAGAAGAAAAAGAATTATTAGTAATGTGCTTTTGTGCTTGTGGGACTGTGTTGTGCCTGTGGGGAACGGGGAAGGTGTTGCCCACAGGTGAAGAAAAAGAAATTAAAACATTTATTTGTTTTATCAGTGTTGAGTGTCTGCGTCGGGTTGAGCACTGGTATAACGTCATTGTCAATGTCTGTCCGCATGAAGTAACTAAACTACCAGTGAACTAATTTTGTTGAAACTTGCCATACGCGATATCTTTAATACAGAGCACTGTATGCATTTTTAAAATTTTTAAATCTCTTATTGAGAAGCATTAGACAATTTGTGAATTTGTCTGTCTTAAGACAGCAAAACATTATGTGTAGTTGCAGCTATGGATTAGTCTACTGTCTCAGTTTTACCTTGAGAGCAGTTACTTCAATTTTTAGATTTTCCATTACACTAAAAACAACTACACGGCTTTTTTATCTAAAGATTATAATGATTCAATATTACTCTGATACTGTAATTTAAAGGCAAAGCCCCCCAGTGATCCTCATATCTATCATTTTCGGATGCAGCCAAAAATTTTAGCTTTAGTCTACAGTGCAGATTTTAACTCTCCATCAGGTACTTCTGCGAAATATTTGGTGTTAAAGAAATTGGAACTACAAGTAGACACAGATGCACCATATCCATAACCAGCAACAATTAACAATACTGCATGAATCTTTTTGTCACTTGAGTTGAAAGCAATTTCAACCACATGATATACTGATACATGTGATTTCAGTCTTTTATCACTGTTATTTTCAAGTGTGACTCACTGTTACAAAAATATGTAGTAAAATTGTGGTAAGAAACTCTTTGATGATATGACTAAAACTTAAAAATCACTCTAACTTAAAAAAAACAATGCATACATTTTCCTACTTGCTTTTTAACTTAATCAAGTAATTAGTTCATTGTCAATTCTGAATGGAATGTGAGGGTGGGTTGTCCTCTCAGTGGGCTGACGCCTTGTCTTGGGTGGAATCCTACGTTTCTGACTTGAATCAGGCAGTTTTGAGAATGTTAGGTTCTGTTAAATGTAGGTAGTAATGGTGGAGACCTTGATGTTCCAATGCAATCAAAAGTGAATTTGTAGAGTGAGCTAAAAGTTTATATTACATCAAACTATTCATCATCTCATTGTGTATTTTATAGGGCCCTTCATAGTGAGCTCTACCAAAATAGCATTACGCACAAAATTGCAGATGTGAGCAGTGAATGCAATAAAGGACAAAGTTCAAACTCAGACTTAATGTAGGTTAAGACAGCATAATCAGAACATTACAACTTTCAAGGAAACATGGTATACATTTAATATTTCAATTTCTCTAAATAAGAAGTAAGCATTTCCAGTAGCTGCCATTATGATATAAAGCTGCATCAGTGTAGACTCATGTGGAGACTTCAAGAATTTGGGCTCCATGATATTGTAATGATATGTGTCCACCACATGTCACCTACTCATGTATTGCTGCTGACCAGCCATTTGTTAAGAAAGAAAAAGCCCTGTAGTACTTATTTTCTTTAGCATTACACTAGTGACTTCACTTGTAGCATCTTGTCACCATGTCAAGCTGCTAAATCAGTGAATATCTGGCTACCATTGGAGATGGAATGGCACAGCGCCTATGGTTGATTCCTCCTTAGTGCCTTGTGCTGCCAAGATTGGCTCTCACATCTCTCAACCTTGAAATAGGTAAAACATAAGAACAAAAGAAATTTGACAAATGAAAGGAGACCGTTCACTCCATTAGACTTGTTTGTTTGGGTAATAGTCAAGCTGTCCCAATATCTCATCCAGATTCTTCTTGAAAGTTGTCAAGGGTTCTTCTTCAACTACATGATTTGGTAGATCCCCACATTTCTTTATGTAAAGAAGTACTTTCTATTTTTAGGCCTAAATGCCCATGCTCTTAATTTCTTCTGATGTCCTTGAATATACGATTCACCATTAAATTGAAAGATTTGAGAACGGCACAAATACAATCATGTCCATCGTTTATTTTTAGATAATTGGGAGTACTAGCAAGTGAAGTGAGGTAGAGTGGGAATTGAACCAGCATCATTGTGGTTTAAATTCCACTGCAAAGACCGCGCTGTCACACCGTGTCATATATTCTAGAAGGTCAGCTTCGCCTGATATCAGTTGTTTTGTTCAGAGCACTGAGTACAGTCAAGTACTCTCGCTCTTTAATTTCAGTTTTATCAGTAAATGGCTTATAAAGTACAAATCAAAAACACAAGAGCCTGCTAATGAGTTACACGGGGTATCAAATTCACACACACTGTCAAGTCAGATCTTTACTTTTTGCTCTCAGAATCACACGGATGAAACAATACTTTATGAAAGCGGAGAGATGAAAGGTGTAAGAAACAAATGAGATATGGTAAGTCGAGTGCTAAGAAGTGAACAGCCTGGAACTAACAAAGGAGAAGGTCAGAGCACAAAACAAGAAGAAAAGCAGGATCTCGGCAAAGGAAGCTGGCAAGCATGAAAGGCAGAAAGTATAAATAAATAAAAAAAAAATAGAATTGAAAGTAGGGAAGAGTAGAGTAATAAGCACAGCAGAGTGAAGGAATCAGAGACTACAGTATACACTCACCTAAAGGATTATTAGGAACACCTGTTCAATTTCTCATTAATGCAATTATCTAATCAACCAATCACATGGCAGTTGCTTCAATGCATTTAGGGGTGTGGTCCTGGTCAAGACAATCTCCTGAACTCCAAACTGAATGTCAGAATGGGAAAGAAAGGTGATTTAAGCAATTTTAAACGTGGCATGGTTGTTGGTGCCAGACGGGCCGGTCTGAGTATTTCACAATCTGTTCAGTTACTGGGATTTTCACGCACAACCATTTCTAGGGTTTACAAAGAATGGTGTGATAAGGGAAAAACATCCAGTATGCGGCAGTCCTGTGGGCGAAAATGCCT
>JANRMT010062791.1:74940496-74963315 GCA_026402145.1 Polypterus bichir lapradei
ACATACACTGAAAACTGAAAGTACATCTTATGAGAAGGATTTAGGAGTCATAGTGGAGTCATCACTATCAACTTCCGGAAGGTGTTCAGAAGCCATTAAGAAGGCTAATAGAATGTTAGGTTATATAACACGATGTGTGGAGTACAAGTCCAAGGAGGTTATGCTCAACCTTTATAATGCACTGGTTAGGCCTCATCTTGAGTACTTTGTGCACTTTTGGTCTCCAGGCTACATAAAGGACATAACAGCGCTAGAAAAGGTCCAGAGAAGAGCGACTAGGCTGATTCCAGATCTACAGGGGATGAATTATGAGGAAAGATTAAAAGAGTTGAGCCTTTTCAGTTTAAGCAGAAGATTAAGAGGTGACATGATTGAAGTGTTTAAAATTATGAAGGGTAATTTTCGCATAAATGTTAAGAGGTTTTTCTTTACACAGAGAACCATAGACACTTGTAAATAAGCTACCAAATAGGGTGGTAGACAGGACTTTAGGATATCACTTTAGATTAGGTGTCCCTAATTACACCATACCTACCATGTAATAACCTGTATAATTACTAGGTGTTATTACCTTGTATTTACTGAGTAACACAATGTAGTGCTGTGGTTAAGCACTCAATTGTAATTGTTATTCCACAGTTTATATACAAATGAAAAATTGTGGAATAACAATTTCATTTGAGTTCGTAATTATAGTGTGACACAATATTACACAGTAGTACAAGGTAATAACGCCTAGTTACTCTGTAATTATGCAGGTAACTACATAGTAAGTACAGAATATTAGGGACACCTAATCTAAAGTGATACCAACTTTAGGATCTTTCAAAACTAGACCTGATGTTATTTTAGAAAAATTAACAGGATAGGACTGGTGAGCTTTGTTGGGCTAAATGGCCTCTTCTCATCTAGATCGTTCTAATTTGTAATCAAAATGTTGACATAGACATGAAGAATAACACCCTTTTTTTTTTTTTCTTCCTAACAGACATCCCCAGCTTCTTCGGCTTGTTTGGTCAAGAGGAATTTTCCACGTCCAGCTCAACCGGCTAACAAGAGGCTGCCATCACGGTGGGCCACCAAATCAACTAGCACTCCACAGACACCAAGCAAATCGTCACACAAGCAAATGTATTCCTGTTCTTACTACTCAGAAACGGCGATAATCTGAAGCTCAGCAAACGGACTCTTAAAAATGGAGTAGAGGCTAATGTTGTGAAATGTATCGGTGACTGACCTTTCAAGAAAGCACTAACCCTTTGTGTCTATTAGACTGTTATATTCAAGCTTTCTAAGTGCTTTACCTGTGTAGAAATACACAAAATGTTAAGTATGCTTTAAGGTAAAACACAAAATGTATACGCTTAAAGCATCGCCGGTCTCCAGTGTTTTGATGGCCTAATGTACTTCTGTACTCAATTTTTCCATTTCATTTTTCAGACCTTTTGTTTACTTTTTTTCATCTGTATCTATGTAAATGATTAACATTCTGCTGGCAGTAGACCTTCAATGGTTGCTTGCATGCGTATATATTTACCGTTGCATGATCCAGGATTTTTCTGATTTATCAAACGGTCGTTTATTATACTTTGTAAATTGTAGACCAATAGTGTAAAAGTGATGGGTTATTTTGTCACCCTCATTAGCATTAAGGAAAATGACAATAAAATGAAGTGCAGCCGCTTTTGACACTGCAACATGTATTAAGTGAGAAGTCCTTTTGTCTATGATTAGTGACACCTTCATTTTACTTGGATTTTTCTTATGATAAATATTTCAACAAGTTTTTGAAACAAAAGTATATATATATATATATATATACACTGTATATATATATATATAAGTAGCTTGGATGACTTAAGTAGCTCGTTCTTTAAAGGACACCCCCCCGTATTGCATATACAGAGCTATTTGAGTTGTCAGCTTATTCATTTTCTCTGACTCCTCTTTTTTCAGTATAACTAGGCCGAGATGTTGTGCCAGCCTGTCATTACTCTTATTCTTATTTTTTTTCCCCCTTTTCTTGGCACCAAACTGGTAAACTTGTATATAATTAAGTGAACAGCTACATGCTGCTTGGTAACAGAAGCACCCAATCCTCTGACTACAGCGTGAAAAATCCAAGAAGATTCCAAAAGCAGTGCTGCCATTAATAGTGAAGGAAGTTTGGCTGGGGGATGGATTTGTTTTGAGGGAGTTTAAATAGGCCATGTTGCTGGGCAAGACGACAAGTGACACTGTTTTAGTATGCCCTCTCCGTGCCTTCAAGTCAGAGCGCATTTGAATTAATTTTTTTTTTTTTTTTGACATTGCAAATGGAGAAGAGGATGCTTTTGATTCTGTAAACATAGACACTTAATATCTTTAGCAGGCTGAGAACAGAATCTCAAACACTGCTTGTTTCAGACGTCACCGCAGTCAGTGTGCACCTCCATGTAAGCTCCAATTTATATAAGGAGATGTCCATGTTTTAAAAGACATTACATAGTATTGTTTTTTGGAGTTGGTTTTATATGATGTTATAAATAATTTTGTGTTGAATGAATCTTATTTCAGTATAACTTTCTGAATGGCACCGTACTCCAGTTTTTACTTAGTTATTATATTATGTATTTATTTATTACATGATATAATTTAAGGTTGCACAGTGGGTAGCACTACTGCCTCTAGAATCCATAGTGCTGAGTTTAAATCCTGCTCCTGTTTGTCTGTTTATATGTTCACTTCAGTCTGTGCTCATATAGATTTAATTTTAAATGGATAAATTTGTCATTTTTGCCCATCAATCTACACTCAATAAACCATAATGACAAAGTGAAAATCTGTTGAGAATCAAAAACTGAAATCTATCATTTATATGATTCAGACCCATCCATCCATCCATTATCCAATCCGCTATATCCTAACACAGGGTCACGGGGGTCTGCTGGAGCCAATCCCAGCCAACACAGGGTGCAAGGCAGGAAACAAACCCCGGGCAGAGCGTGATTCAGACCCTTATTTTCTCAATCCACTGCCTTTTTAATTGAAAATGATATTTATACTGTTGGCCCCCAAGTGCTTATGAATGAGCCTCACATCCATAGTTGCTCATCCAGTGCTATTGGGAAAGGCCCCAAACTAGTTTCATTTTATGTATATCTGTATATATATATATATATATATATATATATATATACAATTCACTTTCGTTGCCTTATACAGTACAATGTATGTAAAATATACTATATATATACATATGTGTGTGTCTGTGTGTGTATGCGTATGTGTGTGTGTGTTTATGTGTGTGTGTGTATATATACACACACTGATTGGCAAAAAAAATATTATGACCACCTGACCAATATGTTGTTGCTACTGTGTGTGCTGCCAAAGCAGCTCCAGATCTCTGAAGGTGTTCTGTAGTATCTAACACCAGGATGTCAGCAACTGATCTCTTAACTCCTGTAAGTTGAGAAGTGGACTGGCCACGGATCGATTTTGTTGCTCTAACACATTTCACAGATGCTCAATTCGATTGAAATATGAGGAATTTACAGGCCAGGGTAACACCTTGATCTCTCCATTATGTTCCTCAAACCATTCCCAAACAATTTGTGCAGTGTGGCAGGATGCATCAATTGGGGAATACAGTTTCCATGCACCTGTTCCACAATGATATTTAAGTAGTGGTACACCTCAAAGTAATGTTCACATGAATGCCTGGACTCAAGGTTTCCTGGCAGAACACTTCTTAAAGCATCAAATCCCCTCCATGGGTTTGTCTTCTTCCAACAGTGCACTCTGCTGCTATCTCTTTTCCAGGTAAACGACACACACACACACACACACATGCGTACCCATCAACGTATCCACATGATGCAACAGAAAATGTGATTCATCAGCCCAGGTCAACCTTCTTCTGTTAATCCAAGGTTCAGTTCCAACATTTGAATGTTCACTGTAGGCACTTTCAATGGTAGACGGGTTAGCATGGGCACTCTGACTGGTGTGCTGCTACTCAGTCCCATATGCAGTAGGGTTTGACGTACTGTGTGTTGTGACACATTACTCCTATGACCATAAATAAAATTGACAGAGATCTGAGCCACAGTAGCCATTTTGTTGGTTCTTACATGATGAGATAGCCTTTGTTGACCTCTCACATTGATTGTCTTGGCCATTTAGTACCCTGTCTGTGGTTTGTGGTTTTCCCTCCTCATGGCTAACTGTAAGCATCTCATAAGCCTTGCTGTTTCAAAAATGCTTTGACCCAGATATCTGGGTAGAACCATTTGACACTTATGAAAGACATTTAGGTGTTTACACCTGCCCATACTGTATCTTCTACATTCTTCTACAATGCCAACTTACCATCTAATACAGTATATCACTGACCTTAACAGACAACATTGTTACTAGGTAGGCAATGTCATTTGATTCACATGAGAGTGGTCATAAGGTTTTGTTTTACCTGAATATATGTATGTGTGCATTTAGTTAAATAAGTGAGGGCTACAACATTATATTTGTGAATTCCTCATCAGTGAGAAGAAATGGGAACTCCATGTTTTACACTGGTGTCTCACAGCTCCAAGGAGCTGGATTCATATTCCAGGCATAATCACTCAGCTTCTTTGTGGAGATTGCATGTTCTCCCCATGCTAATGTGTGCATTTTCTCCCAGAATGCTGTTTTCCTCACCTCATCTTAAAGATTAAATTGATTGGTGCTTCTGGAACATGTTCATGCTGCTAGCCACACTGTTTAGGAAATTAATGAACTGAATTCCATATACAGTCGATTCCGGTTAATTGGACCACCGGTTAATCGGACCAGCCGCTTATTCGGACCGAATCCTAAAGAACCGAAACAGATCATATTACATAAGCCTTATTTGGACCAAAAATTCCGTTTAATCGGACCAAAGAACGTGACAGAGAATAAGAAAAAGAAGCCACAAGTTGCCCGTGGAAAGTGGATGTAAAGCGGGTCAGCGACATCGGGAGGATCCCTGGGCTCCCCAGGAGAATTTATGCTTTTATCAAAGGTCAGGAAGTCACAAAATGTGTACCAAGTGCAAACCAGTGGGGATGAACATGCCTGCCCTTTCTTTCCTAAAACGGACCGCCCAGTAGCCAGCGACATGAAGTCGAGTGTAAACAAGTGCAGTGCGTCAACAGAATGCGTCAGATCACACTAGACAAGTTCTTCAGACGTTGACTGGAATTTGGTAATGTAACCTTTTTTTATTGTGCTTCACATGCTGAGTGTCGTGTAGATCGTTTCGAAGAATTTGTAGATTTCTTTTTCAATAAACAAAGTTGTAAGCAACCGTACATGTACATGTACGTAGTTCTTGTTTGTACGTTCACCATACGCGTGTGCAGCACAATAAAAGTCATAATGACATTTTAATACGTTACTTATAGCACGTCCCGTCTTGGTTGCACATGTATAGGGCATGTTCGTGTAATCGGACCAGCCGGTTATTAGGACCAAAATGATTGCGTCCCGATGTGGTCCGATTAACCGGAATCGACTGTAACATTTTGTGATCAGTTCCTTTACTCACAAATACATCATAAGAAGTAAATCTGGAGCTGTTAGTGTGCCACTGTAAACATGTTTTTTTAATGTTTAAATTGCAATAAGATCATGAGTCTCAGCTACTAAAACAAACACAGGCATAAATGTGTTAGCCCTTGCCATTCTCCTTATTGACACATGGCATGTCATCCACTTGCATAGAGAACTGGGCATCTATTTTAGCTTCCATGTGCCACACTGCAGTACTGAATGTGACAACAGATTTATCAGTTGGTGCCCTGACGGTTCATCAATTTTTAGCCCGTGAGCTAAGATTAAGACAGAGGATGGCTATAAACAAATATCCACTGAAGTAGCTCAACCAGACACACAAACCATGATAAATCCAACAGATCAGCCAACATGGCAGATAACCAAGAGCCACGTTTCACCCAGTGTTCCCCGAAATGCTTATTTTTAAGTAGGTAGTGAGATTCTTCAAAGAAAATCAAGTAATTGCTCTTTGATGAACAAGAAAAGACAACACAATGCTCAGTCGGAACAAAAAGACGTTCTTCTCAAAACAAATTTAGGCTGGGAACAGAACCCAACATGTCAGTTTTTAACATGCTGGCGTTGACAACTGGAATTCACTTTGAAAAAGTTTTCGAAACATCCATCCATTATTAGGGTTGCTTAATCACATTCAGGGTTGATTGGCCTGCAGTCTGTTCAGGCAGCATCGGGTATGGGTGGGATGGGCGGACGTGCACTGGGCCAATTAAAAATAACATTCTCAAATCAGTTTAATCCAAAGATGGTGGAGAGTGACTGGCCTATCCTAGCCGCATCAGGTCCAGGGCAGGAACAAAGCCTGAATGGCATGTCAGTTCATCAGAGTATCCAGCCACTCACAAACTGCCAATGACCAATTTAGAGCTGCCCATCTTTAGATAGTGGGTACACACAGAATTAAGGAGAATGTGCAAACTCCACACAGCAAGTACCCACACTGAGATGTGAACCCAGCATCCTATTGAAAATAGCCTCAGATCATTTTTTATCATATTGCACATGATGAAATATATTGGACTTTATAGTGATTAACATCATTTTACAAGTAATCGCATCATCCAACATAATTAAGCAATGTTCAGAACATGCATTAAATCATCTCCTTCTCTAACTTGGCAGCTCCCTGTTATGGAGAGTAGAAACTGAAAGGGAACTCCATTAAAAGCGTCCGTGAAGGTGACTCAATTAACAGCCAGGCGCTGCTTGCGATGGTTTCAAGCAATATTATCTCCAACTGAAATATTGCACCATGGCCTGAAATAGCAAAGGAGACTTTGTTATGGTGCCAGAAATCTTACCCTGGTAGTAATATAAATACACCTTTTTTTCCATTCCAACATATTTTTCTTTTCCTGTTTATATACACTGCCTATGAGGATGGAGAAAACGTGTTGACTGGTAGTTGTGCAAAGCTTCTGAAACATTTAGGACAAGGACGAGATGCCGTAGCCACAGAATATGACAATATTTTATAGAAACTTTGGAACAACGTATCATTTTAAAATCATTTCGTTTGATTGGTTCTGCAGTAGAGAATTAAAGGTAAACAAATTCGGGATTTCTGATAACCACAATGACTCGGTCACACGACTGCTTTGTGGATGTGTTGTGAGTTTACCTTATTTAAAGCATTGTTGGTGTGTGTGTGCACCTCTGTTTTGTTGTTTTTACGTGTATTTCACTGTAAAGTCTTTAAGATGCTAGCCAGTTGTTGGGGGAGCTCCTTCACACAATGCAAGATGTAAAATCATTGGTGCGACACGGCACTATACTCATCTTGTTTTCCATGTTTAGATAAGCAAAGGAACAACCTTTGCTTCGTATCGCACTTCTTTAGTCTAATTCTCTGGGTTTCGATTCTCCAGTGTGACCTTTTTGACTATGAGTTTACTTTTTGTGCTTTACGTTTTTGGCTTTGTACTTCTGATCTCTCTTTCTCCTCCCAGTAGCCACTATTGTTTTGTTTTCCTGTCTTTCATTTCCTGGTTTCAAAACCTATCCTTTATTCACCAGTTTGGCTCATCCATAACGGGGTGGACTTTACATCTACACTTTGTGTTCTGTCTTAAGGCCCTCTAAGGAACTTGGCTTTCCTCTAACTAGTTGGAGCGTCACGCATGAACATCAGGGGGGTCTCCTTCCTGTCTCTACTGAGGTTTGTAGTACCACCCCGAAGCGAGAGTGGGCACTGTCGCTAACCTTGTCTCCTGTTTCTGCCTCTACAGTGCTGAGAATCCGCCTACTGAGGATCAACTGACCCCTCCCCTTCCGGGACTATTCCTATAAAGCCCACAGAGGGAGGGGTCTCACTCGGAGTTGACCTAACTTCAAAGATAGAGCTTCACAAAAGGAAAGAACCTGCCCAGCAGAGCAATGAAAACCTTAGAAAATGGGAAATCACTTGTATTTTCTATTTTGGAGTGCCATCACGCATTTATTTTATTTTGTGTTTTAAAAGAATTAAACGGGACAACCCCAATGTCCCAATATTTCTTCCTTGAACCCAGGTTTCACTACTGTTTGACCACATGGAGACACCATATCGCACTCATGTAAAGTGTACCTTTCTGTATGTCCACATGGGAAACACTTCTGCAGATGGATCTGCTGTTATGTTTGACAATTTTTTAAATATGTTGTTGACCGCTTGCCCTGCGGTGGTCTGGCGCCCAGCCCGGGGTTTGTTTCCTGTCCTGTGTTGGCTGGGATTGGCTCCAGCAGACCCCCGTGACCCTGTAGTTAGGATATAGCAGGTTGGATAATGGATGGTTGGATGGATGTTGACTGCTAACGTTTAATTACTTTCTTTAATTAAAACATTAAATGCATTGTAACGGTGAACAGGATGACAGGTAGCTACATCAGGGAGACACAGGTAATCCTACAGCTGCATTGTTTCTGAGTTTTTATTGCAATTAACAGGAGACCCAATTTGTAAAAGTCACTTTTTAGATTGTGAGGATCCATTGCTCCATCTTTTCCCACTGACGCAGTCTGAGCAGTACATTGAAATCATGATAGAGGTAGTTTATTTACAGTGTATGAGATATAAAGGAAAGAATGTCTTAAAGGCAGAGGCCCCTGTTCTCATCAGGCTTTCATTTTCCAATACATACCAGCAACATTCTGATGTTTTCCCCGGCTGTAAAAAACAAAGTCAAATTCTCAGAGGCTTTTTCATTTTAACCTCAGAATGTTCAAGTTCAAAGCTAGGGCAGACAACAAGCCCCCCTTGTGTTGATTTATTTATGAGCCTTTGATTTGTGCTGTTTATTAACCCAGATTTTTATTGTGAAGTCACGTTTTTTTTTTTGTTGGTCATTAGTCACAAGCACCTCGTGACAAGATTGCTTTTTTTTTAGCTTAGCATTTTCATGCTGTGATCGTCTGTGACATCTGATGAACTGCAACCTGAAGGCCATAAAGCCCAAATCTGTTTTAGGCGAGTATTTCAAATGTGTAAGCAACTCTTTAATTGTTTTCTCTTACAGGGTTAAAGGAGATGAAGTGTACCCTTGGGAACAAACCATGCATGGGACAGCAGTTCACAATAAAACCTCAACATAATTAAATAAATAACATCCTATTTTTGCCAGGATGCTGTGTTTTGATGCTTGTTCTTATGTCTGTGTGTATTATTTTTGATTCCCATTTGTTATGGCTTTTCATTGTTATTTCAGTAATAAAGTCAGAAACACATTTTACTATAAGCCTCTTAAATAGGTGTGTACTTTATACACCAATAAGGAACCCAGTACTTTTGATTTGGATATTGTTTCGAAAGAATTCACCAAAATATGTGATATCCCTGCTGGAACACATACTACATGTAATGCTTTGTCTAAGAGACGGAAATAAACCAATTAAAGAATATATTATTTCCTTCCAAATTTAGTCGCAGATTCAAATTGGGATAACTTTGGTCACAGTATTTAGAAGTTGACTGCAGGATGGAATTCAAGGTGAAATGGCCAAATATGATATTAAGGGAAAAGTAAACAATGCTTTGAGTTTTACACGAAAAATCAGTGTTAGTGCTGAAAAAAGAGAAAGAGCACAAAACGTTGGTTCCTATTAGTTTAAAAGCTCAACTCCACCATAGCAGAACAACCACAACCGATGGAGACTGGAAAAGGAGGAATTAGCCCAAAGGAACATCAGCACAGAGCCGTTCCTAGGCTATGCTTCTATTGTGATGAACCTGATGACTTAGTAGCTGCTTGTCTTAAGCTCCAGGGAAACTAAAACACCACATAAAAGGGTTGGTGGAATGCACATTTGTAGTCAAACCCAACCAAAAATTAACCTTTATCGCAGAGAATTTTTTCAGCTTTGAGTTTAGTAAGGAGTGTTCTTCAGACATTAAGCTATTAAAATTAACATTCTGCATCACTAGTATTCAGTAGATGGTGGCCCGATTGGTAAGGGCTTAACAGTTGTAACTTCACCTGCTATGTTATGTGTTGGAAGTCTCCAATCGGAAGACAATTTATTTTTTATTTTGCCATTTTCAAAACAACAGATTATCTTGGGATTCCTGTGGTTGAAAAAGCATTCTCCTGTTATTATTTGGGAGAACAAATGTTTTCAGTCGTGCGTGACTCTGTCTACTCACCAGAGGGCTGATTTACTGTGATCAGGTAGTTGTGCTACCACACTTCTACACTGACTTTGAAAATGTGTTTAACTCTTTCGATGCAGGTGTTGACTTATAATAACATACAGTAGTGTCTTCAAGCAGCGGCCGGCTGCTACACTAAAGCGTTCAGCACTACGATCAGCTGATGCTGGTACAGATCCCTCACATCAAAATCTCAGTCCGATTTAGCTATAAAATGTAAAACATTGTCCACGGAGTATTTTGCTTTCTGCATACGCTTCACTCTTTCATCAGATCCGCCTTTAGCTCCGGTGGCTGGCACCTGTATGAAGACAGCCGAAAAAATATTCAGCCCTCAACGAGTTAATAATTAGCAGTAATTCCATCTCCCACCCTTTCCTTCTTTTGGTTGTGCAACAGAAGTTGTAAATGGAGCACTTTTATCTTGTGTTGAAAGTAAAGATATGGATGATAAATGCCATGTTCATCTTAAAAATGTTAGGAAATTAAGGCGCTTTCTAAATAAACAGGATTCTGAGAAATTAATTCATGCATTTATCTCTAGTAGGATTGACTGCTGCAATGCGGTGTTCACTGGCTGTTCAAACTGTTCTCTATACAGCCTCCAGTTAATCCAAAATGCGGCTGCAAGAATTATTACAAGAACAAGAAAATATGAACACATAACTCCATTTCTTAAATCCTTACACTGGCTCCCGGTTAAGTTTAGGGCAGATTTCAAAATCCTTCTTTTAACATATAAAGCATTAAATGGCCAAGGTCCGACTTACTTGTCTGAACTTATCATGACTTACCAACCTGAGCGCACATTAAGATCTCAAGATGCCGGTCTGCTTATGATTCCAAGGATTAATAAAATAACAGTGGGAGGTCAAGCTTTTAGTTACAGGGCCCCTAAACTGTGGAATGGTCTTCCTGCTTCTATAAGAGATGCTCTTTCGGTCTCAGCCTTTAAATCCCGGCTGAAGACTCACTACTTCAGTTTAGCATATCCTGACTAGAGCTGCTGATTAACTGTACAGACTGCATCTCTGTTGTTAGTCATTAGCACTAAAACATAAGTAACATGATAGTTATAATTGAATACTAACCCTCACCTATTCTGTTTCTGTTCTCGGTACTCAAATGTGGCAGTTGGTGCCACGGCCCACCTGCTAAGTTGTTTGCCTGCCTATGGTAAAGTTATCCCTGATGGAGGATCGCAGGAATCATGGGAAAGAGGGGTCCTTTCATCAGATTGGCTGGCCCAGCACTGTTTCAGCTGTGGAATGGCCAAATGGGGGAGGCAGCTTGATGGATGAGGTCTCCAGGACTCTAAAAATATCCAAATCTTATTATGTGATATCATCTACTGTTAAATTCTGCTCCGTACTTCTAAATTTTTTTATTTTTATGCTGTATTGAGGATTTGTTCTGTTCTGTGTATTGTATTGTATTGACCCCCTTCTTTTGACACCCTCTGCAGGCCCAACCTACCTGGAAAGAGGTCTCTCTTTGAACTGCCTTTCCTAAGGTTTCTTCCATTTTTTCCTACAAGGTTTTTTTGGGAGAGAGTTTCTCAGAGAGTCAAGGCTGGGGGGGCTGTCAAGAGGCAGGGCCTGTTAAAGCCCATTGCGGCACTTCCTGTGTGATTTTGGGCTATACAAAAATAAACTGTATTGTATTGTATTGTATGTTCATCCATCAGGAAAGTCTGGTCAGTCTGGGCAGGGCAGGGGTTTTTTGTCTCATACAAAGATGTTATTCTTTGGCCATGTTTTGATTATCATGACTGTAATAAATTCACAATAAAGAACAACTATCCCAAACCCTCGATTTTGCCCCTTCTTTTTCCCCTGTAGGATATAGTCTATCCTTTTTTGGAACTGGGAAGAACTCTTCCCTTTTATCCAAACATTTTGGGTCATGTGTCTAGAAAAGATGGGTGCAGGTGCGAGGTTACGTGTTCTGGTGTGCTTATGAGGCAATCAGCCAGACCATACGTGTCTGTATGTGAATACATGACCTGCTGACCACCTCATCCGCACTCTGGAGCTGCTGCACCACACGATGCCACACCTGCATGCTGCCCTCCATTGAACTTCACTGCAATGCTTTTTCTAAACCTTTTCTCAGCCACAGACTCAAAACATGACAATATTATCATTTGAATTGTGAATTTAAAGCAGTTTTGTGATATTACAATCAAGTCAGTGATTGTTATAATACTGTGTCAGACTGGAAACTTAAATAAGTTTTGGCTCCCTGTAACATTATTGAAGTTTTTAGTATAACCTATTGCTTAGAATTCAACAAGATACTTACAGCAGAGAAACACTTAATTAAGGACACTGGCCTGTTCTGCTGGTGAAGCAGAGACTTTCATGGGCTTTTAAAAATCAACTAAATCCAGCTTGAAGCAGATCTAGTAGATTGTTGTCAGAGAGAAATAAAGATAGATGTCTTCAATCTGCATTCCACAAGGGTCACTGCATTGAGATTGCTTTGATTTCTGTCACTAATGCTCTTAGATCTGCTTGAGCTGCTTCTCTCTCCTCTGTCCTTATCCTCCTTGACCTTTCATCATCTTTTGATATTATTAACAATTCCCTGATTCCCTGAGAATCTTGGAATTAGCAGTTCTGCTTTAGACTAGTTCAAGCTCTACCTCTTGGACTAATCCTTTTGAGTCTCCTCATCTAACTCCTTGTCTTCTGCAGAGAAGCTTTCTACAAATATGCCTCAAGGATCAGTGTTGGGTCCGCTTCTCTTTTTTTTCTAAATTCACAATTTAGGCAATGTTTTTTCTTCTCATGGCTTCTACTACTCCAACTGTACTTGGCACAGATCTTTCTCTCATATCCCTCTTGCAACCTACAGGATTCAGCCCAAATCACCAGTTGTCTTTCTGCCATCTCATTATGGAAGAATGATCATCACCTTAAGCTTAAACTTTCAAAGTCAGATATCTTGTACATTCCATCTGATTCTTCTTCTTTAGATTTGCTGCTAAGTATTGCTCTTAAAGAGGTCACCCTTTCACCCTCAGTTACTGTCAGGAATCTTGACATGACTCTGGACTCCTTACTTTCATTCATTGAACAGATATCTTCAATGACCCGTCCTTTTGTTTCTTTCTCCATAAAATCCATAGGATTCAACCCTTTTTCACTAATTATGCCACCCAACTCCTTGTTGAGGCACTGGCTCTCACTTGGCTGAAATATTTCAACTCTTTCCTGGCAGGACTTGCTTCAGTTGCTATCAGACCTCTCCAGCTCCTCCAGAATGTAGCTGCTCAAATGGTGTTCTAATCCTCTACTTCAGTCTCTCCACTGGCTTTCTGCTTCTGCAGTAATCTTGTAATCTTGCAGTAACTCTTGTCTTGACCTACAGTTCTCTGATCAGTTCTGCACCTCAGTATCTCCAATCCTTGGTCTCTCCTTATGTCCCTGCTCTGTCTCTGTTTTCTGACTATCCCTTTTATTGCAAGACATGCCAAGATTGGACAATGTTTCTCTGTTTTTGCTCCTAAGCTGTGGAATGATCTCCCTTTATCCATTCAAAATGCACCCATCTTACTTGTGGTTTAGGTGTCTTTTGATAACACACCTTTTCATTAAACATTTTGGATCTGCTTAGCTTCTCTCCTTCAAGATAGCTGCCATTGTACTGACAAAGAGTTTAGGATACTGATTTTTGTTTTAGGTCTAGTTTTAGGTGTAAATATATAGGTGTTCTACTTCCTTGTGTTCGTGTTTTATCTTGTCCTCTGTTGCTTTGATGTTTGCACCTTCATTATTCTATGTATTATAACTTGCTTTGTAAGTTGCCTTGGGTAAATGCATCTGCTAAAAAAATATTATAATAAGAATAGCTAAATGACAAATCAGGACTGTATTATCATGGAGGACAGAGTAGGAAATATGAATAGAGGGATCAGGAGAATAATGCATGTAATCACCAGTAAGTTTATCCAGTCTCAGGTAGTTTGGGGCTTATGAGGAGCAATTTCTACACTGTTGCTGTTGGTGACATCATTGATGACAGATAATAGGAATGTTCCTGAGGCAATAGACAGCATGAAGTTCTAAAAATGACAGCACACATTACCAAAACCATTTTTAAAATACCAGCTATTAAATAAAGGTCCCAAAGAAAAAATAACTATAAAAAATGCATTATCTGGGTAGGGTGGCATGGTGGCACAGTGGGTAGGTGTAGTTAGGAGACCCGGGTTCGCTTCCCGGGTCCTCCCTGCGTGGAATTTGCATGTTCTCCCCGTGTTTGCGTGGGTTTCCTCCGGGTGCTCCGGTTTCCTCCCACAGTCTAAAGACATGCATGTTAGGTGCATTGGTGATCCTAAATTGTCCCTAGTGTGTGCTTGGTGTGTGTGTGCCCTGTGGTGTGCTGGCACCTTGCTCGGGGTTTGTTTCCTGCCTTGCACCCTGCGTTGGCTGGGATTGGCTCCAGCAGACCCCTGTGACCCTGTAGTTAGGATATAGCGGGTTGGATAATGGATGGATAGATTATCTGGCTAAGAAAACCCCAGAATAGATGTTAAGATCATTTTTGAACTTAAGGAAAGCTCCAGAAAAAAAAAAACTATAATCACAACAGGGACGATTTATCTGATAGCAAATGAAACAAGCCTGATGGATCTCGTTCATAAAATATATTGTTTAATATTGAATACTGAATCAATGTTCTGGCAGCAAAGTTTAAGTTCTTGGTGATCACTGAAAGGATGAATCACACGGTTTTGGGTATTCCAATGGAAGACACTCTTTACCAATTCTGTAACATTTAACAGCATACGTAACCTTCCCATAGTCCCTGCTACAATTTCCTTTTCCTTATTGGCCCAACTGTTGACATACAAGTAGAACAGCTGCCATTTAGGACGATCTGGTGGACAACAAGCATTCCGGCATTTCATTTGCAAACACCTGAATGTGATCCTGTACATAAAGATCAGAAATGATGGTAAATTGTGAAATTTGTGTAGCGTTAAGTGATCCTGCTGGTTGCTCCATCTTTAAAAGCAGATAAGTGGCTAATTCCTGATGAAGTGTATTGAGCCACAGTTGGAGACATTTGCTTTAAATTAAAGTTGTCCTGCTTTGAATGTACTTCTTCTTTACTCTCCCTCTCGGCTCTCTTCTCGCTCAGACGTGAAGACACTTCAAGACTTTAGCATTGCTGTGAGAAACCTTTGAGTGCCGGAGGTCAAATAATAAAACCCAGACAGTACAATCTTTTTCATTAAACTGTAAAAGCTAACAGTTATTTGACTCTCAGCTAACTCAAATACAAAGTAGCCTTTTCTCTTTCTTCTCTGTCATTAAAATGTTTATGTGTAAAGTAAAATATTTCTGCAATATAACCCATACACCATGATCTATTGTCAAGATGGCCAGCTTTGCTGCTGTATAGTGTTACTATACTGTTGTGCTATCACTTTTCAGCCCACCCTGAACTAATATCCAGATGGAACATTTTCTCTGCCTGCTCACACGACTGAAAAGCAGACTTTGACCTCACCTGTAAATACATTGCCATGAATGATTCACTTCCCTCCCTGATTTCCTCTATTATTGCAATGTTTTGACAATAAACTCTTTCAGGTCTTCCACCAAAATCTAATATTAAAGTAAGGACACCTGAGTGAAAAAATAACCTATTTAACTTGTCTAATGGACAACTGTCACTGAGAAACATTAATTGCCACTTAGTTAAATCATCCAATCAAAATGATGATTAAAGTCAGCTGATTGAACACATGCCTTCCTGCTCAATATAAACCTCTTTTGTTTAGACTCCAATTGAAGTTGTCAGGATAAAAATTCAAAAGCACATGATCTAAGAAATTCCTCAAAAGATTAGAAATAAAGTTACTGATATCTATCAGTCTGGAATGGGCTACAACGCCATTTATTTGTACAGCTATGGGACTCCACCATAATCTACAGATGGAAGATGAAAAATACCTGACATTGTACTAAACCTTTCCTGGAGAGACCTGTCTGCCACAATAATTCTGATGGTGGACTATTAAAGTCATCCGGGAAGTCACAAAGGGTCCTAATAATTTTCAAAGGGCTGCAGACGTCTCTTCCTTTACAAAGATCTGTTTTCGTGATTCAATAATTAGACACCCACTGGGCAGAATAAGGGCTTCATTGGAGAGTAACAAGGCAGCAGTCCCTGCTAATGAGGAAGGACATAACAACAATAAATACTCATTTCCCATTTGCTAGGAAGCACCTGGATGATCAATGGACAGATGAGAGAAAAGTGGAATTTTTTGGACGACATGTTCCACATAAAGCGAGCATAATATACCGACGGTCAAACATTGTGATGTCAACATGATGGAGTGCTACCTCTCAAGCAGAATGACTTGCCATAAGTGAAGGATCCAGGAATTCTGCTCTATATCAGAAAACTACTAACTGGAATGTTCAGTTACCTGTATGTGAGCTAAAGCTTAGCATGTTTGAGTCCTTCGGCAAGGCACTTATACAAAACACAAAAGCAAGTACACATGAAAATGGCTAAAAAGAAATAAGTTAAAGTTACAGGCTGGCTGAGTCAAAGTCCAGGCAGGCATCGACCCAAAAAAAAATGCTATGGTAGAATGTGAAATGAGCAGTTCATGCATGTTTGTTAACTGAAGACTGAAATTGAAGTGTTTGGTCACAGTCATTGTACCTAAAGAGGGCACAGTCAGTTATGTGGTATTAAGGAGCAATTATCATTGGATAACTTTGTTATTTTAATAGATGACTAGTATTGATCGGCAAAATTGGCCAGTGTTTTTCACAACAAATATGTTATGTTCACCGCTGACATTGCTTGCCGCATATTTCCTTGGAAATTTACTGCGCGGCCAGTTTAGATGAATGTTTTTTTCCCAGCGCCCCATGATGCTTTCCAAGGCCAGCATGACATCATGGAGCTGTACAGAACTTTCACACACGCGTACTTATGATTACTGCCCCGTCTGATACAAACATATGTGAGGTCACGACAGACGTTCCAGTTATGTCAAGAGAGCTGATTTCAAACAATGGAACGAGCCAGACCCACATTGCCACTGCTCCAGGAATACAATGATAAATATTTTTTTCATATTGCTATTTTGTAGACATCTGTTAGATTTTGTTTGTGGTTATTGTTCCTTCTGTGTCTTTTGTTGTTTGAGGCATGGTGGTGCAGTGGTTAGCACTTCTGCCTCACAGCTCAGATCACATTTTTGGCCACAATAATCAGTCCTGCAGAGTTGACAGACGCTTCCCTAGTCCTATGAGACACTAAAAACACCATCACACCTTTACAACCCACTCAAAACTAAATCAGCTCCACCTTTCCCACTGACTTCAATGCAATTTGCAAAGTTCACAAATATTTATGTGATTTTCCTGAACTCACAGTGAAGCAAACTCGGCAGGGTTCACTCATCATTACAGATGACATAAATAAAAAAATATTATTTATTCCCTCAGGTGCTTATTATATATTAGATTTTGGTTGAGGCCCTGAAAACAGTGATAGAAATATGCAATGATTCAGGAAGGAGCAAATATGTTTTCCACAGAACTGTTTTGTAAGACTACTCCTGCACATCTTCACAGTCATAGCTTGTTTCAACATTTTCTTAAAAACTGAAAACAATTTCTTAAATGCATGTTTTATAGTCCAACAGTGTGATTTTGCAGCTAAGGCATTGAATGTTACGCCACAATAATGCAGATTCAATTCCTGCTTGTGGCTCATTTTTTTTTTTTATCACAACCTGCATCGATTATTGTAACTCGCTGCTGGCAGGTGCCCCTTCTAAATCTTATATCACAGCTCCAGCTTATTCAAAACTCGGCTGCAAGAGTCCTTACTCGAACCAGTAGCAGCGAGCACATCACACCCATCCTGCTCTGTCTTCACTGGCTCCCTGTGTCTTACAGAATCGAATATCAAATCCTACTAATAACCTACAAAGCCTTAAATAAGCTCGTGCCAAACTACATCAGTGACCTTCTCCATCACTATGTGCCTGCCCGCCCACTAAGGTCCTCTGATTCTGGTAATCTTGTTGTGCCCCACACTAATCTACACTCCATGGGTGACAGGGCCTTCAGCAGTATAGCGCCCAGACTCTGGAATGACCTATCGAAATTAATCAGATCAGCTGACTCCATGGATTCTTTTAAAAAACAACTCAAAACTCATCTGTTCAGGAAGGCTTTTAGCTCTACTTGACTTTATTACCTTCTCTCAGTTTACCTCTATGTCAAGATGCTCATGTAACCTCTGTGTGTGTGTGCTAGACCATCAATTATGTTGTCTGTTAGGCTTTTCTCTTAATTTACTGTCTTAATCTTCTTTATTTATTTATTTGGTTTGTACAATGCTACACTGTATACCCTGCCGTTCTTTCTTATATTCTGTAAGTGCCTTGAGCATGGGAAAGGCGCTATATAAATAAAATGTATTATTATTATTATTATTATTATTATTATTATTATTATATGACCTTGAATAAGCCTATTAACCTGTCTCTTTCCAACTCTTGTGTGTACGCATACATAAATGTATAAAGAATTGTTGTATTTCTAAAGCAGGGGTTCTCCACCTCAATCCTTGGGACCCACTGTGCCTGCAGGTTTTTGTTCCAACCAGCTTCTGTTTTTATATGGGCTACTGGGCTAATTAAGTGAACTGTTATTTTCCAGATTCTGTGTTTTGGGAACAATATAGAAATTAGAAAACTAAGTTTGGTTAAAAAATACATAAAAATATACTAAGCAGTTATATGGGAATAATGTATTTTTTTGTTTTTAACAATATTTTTATCTTGATTTTCATACTACTTTTCAGGTGTTCTAATTGATTAATTAATCTATTATTTACTAATTAGTGGGTCTAACTTAAAGTAGTTGCAGCCTTTCATGATTCAGTGTTGCTTGCCTGGGTGTCTGCTCTGCTTGTTTTTAATTGTCATTAATAAGATACAAAGAAAGGTGCAAACTGCACAGAGAAAAGGCAAAATATAATTAAATCAACAAAAGAGAATTAAGCATTTAAATGTATAGCAAAAATAGAAATATTTAAGAATCTTTCTCTATATATAAAATCCAGCGCCTGTCTGTGTGCTTTTCACAAGAGAACTACTTAACAGATTTAGATCGGGTTTTTTATTATAATTTGCTTAAACATCCTGGTTGATTTTGCGACTTCTCTCATCGCGTATGATAGTTCGCTTGCAGGAGCGATTTATTCACGCAAATCCGAGACAGAGGCTGTGGGTAAAAGGGAGGTGGAAGGGTGATGTCAGGAGTAGGGAGCTGGGCGGAGCCCTCCTCACTTACGTGCCAGATTCTGTTCGAATCGGTCTACTTCTGGCCACGTTTTGGAGTGTACCTTGCCTCCGCTTAACTAGCAATACCTGTTTGTTTATTGAATTTTAAAGTTTGTCCTGTTTCACTACTACATAGGCAGAGCTGTGGGAGACTGCTAGTATCTTATAAATATAAAAATCATGCTGCTGCTTTTCTGAATGTAGAATAAGAGGAGAGAAAAAAATACCAGCTAATTAAATGAGATCAATGTTATCAGTTGTTATCACTGATTATGAATCTGGTTGTAACAAAAACTTGAAGCCACAGTGGATCTCCAGGACCGACTTTGAGAACCCCTGTTCTAGGGTTTGCAAACCACCTTTGATAAAGGCTTCAAAAAAAAAAGTCAGATTTCCCCATGGGGACAAATAAAGTTCTATCTACTGTGGCAGACGGCCGGGTCCCATGCCTGGCCAGGACACCTCTTCGACGTACAGTATGTCCCGGGGGAGCAACCATGGGCTGCTCAATACCTCCCCCGGGACACTTGTTGGCAGCCTCCCTGGCTGACGGTGGTGCCTCAGCTTCCTGCAGGGCTCCATGGGAGATGGAGTTCTCCACAGCCCTGTTGAGATCTGGGGTGGCTGCCAAGGGTGCTGCATGGGTCCCTGAGGCTGGCTGGATGAGTCTTCAGCCCTGCCCGGAAGTGCAACCGGAAACAGGTGATCTGGCACCTGGAGCACTTCTGGGTGGGCTATAAAAGGGGCCAGCAACCACCACTTAGAGGCCAGGAGGAGGACGAAGCTAGACGGGAGAAGTGGTGGTGCCAGAAGGGAGTGTGTTTTGTGCTTATGACATTTAGACTGTGTTGTGCCTGTGGGGTTCACGGGGAAGACGTGCCCCACAGGTGAAAAGAAATATAAAATTCTTTGTGCTTTTACATGTGCCTCAGTGTGAGTCTATGCCGGATCTGGCGCAATATAGCGCCTTTCTTACACTACCTATCTAAATGACAAATAATTAAGGGAATGGAAATAAGGGAATTAGTACAGTGGATCGAGACTGTCATTTTAAAATGAGATCATCAAGAACACGGGGACACAGTTGGAAACTTGTTAAGGGTAAATTTCACTCAAACATTAGGAAGTTTTTCTTTACACAAAGAACGATAGACACTTGGAATAAGTTACCAAGTAGTGTGGTAGACAATAAGACGTTAGGGACTTTCAAAACTCGACTTGATGTTTTCTTGGAGGAAACTAGTGGATAGGACTGGCAAGCTTTGTTGGGCTGGATGGCCTGTTCTCGTCTAGAGTGTTCTAATGTTCTAATAACAGGCACATGTATCTCCTTTTTTCATATCATTAGATTGTCACCTTGTAGTTCAAATTCTTGATGCTTCCATGCAAAGTAGTCAACAGGTCAGCACCTATACATATGCAGACACTTGTGAGGTCCTTTGCTTCTTCTCGATCACTCATATCTGCTCATCAATGGTGTCTGATGATGGCACCTCTGTAGTGTGACTTCAAATCTCAAACCAGACTCTTTTCATGTGAAGCTCCCTCAAGATTTTCAAGAAGACTCTCTTGTTTGATGAATTTCTGTGTGACATTTGCATTTGTTAGGTTTTTCAATCCTAAGAGTTGTAACTCACTCTGAGCTACACCTTTGGGGATCAACCAATCCACCATGCTGATGTTTACTTCATTATGTTGATCTCTTTAGTAATTTGCTTTGGAAAGAAGCATCTGAAAAGTAAATAAATGTTAATATAAATGAAAAGTTTGCTTTAAGTGAATACTAGGGGGCTCTGCCCCCTGCTCACTTCGCTCACCAACCCCCAATATCTCCTTTGGTGTTTAATATTATCCGTGGAAGATGTACTACATTACCTTTCTTGTTGCCTGTTAAAATTTTCCATGTCATTGCCATGTTACTGGTCTACGATTTTTATGTTAACTCGTTTGACTTCATTGTTTCTCAGTGCTGAGATTGCCCGTGTACTCATTTCTTCTCTTGATAACCCTTCAGGATGAAATTCTTCAATAAGATTTGGACATAATGAGTCTTCTTTTATTGGGAACTTAAAGTGAGGAAAACGTAAAAATTTATCAGAGCTGAGAGCACAGGAACTGCGTCTGACAAAAGCATTCACATGAATGAGAGATGAGAGGACCATGGGCATGGTTGAAAATGGTTGAGAGGAGGGCGGGACTTGAAAAAATCTCTTGGCAATAGTCTTGTCTCAAGATTTTCTTTTATAATAGTGAGATACCTGCACAAAAAAATGTAGGACGTTAGAGAAAAAGGCTAAAATGAGAAATGAATGACAAAATGAGTCACCAGCCATGAAAAGTACTTTTCACTGGTAAAACCTGACGAATGTCATTTCAGCAAGCCTCTGTATTTTGACTATATGCTTCTTTTTAATCAATTCTAATGATGCAGATACTGTTTGTGAAATAAGAACATGCCTGGAGTCAGTTATTCAGCTGTGATCTACTTTTCACAATCTGGAAAATGAAGGAATTTCCCAGCACAACACAACTCTGCTCAGTCTGGAAGGTATGAAATGCCAAGTTTTTCAAAAAGAGCTGAACAAATCATTCATTGTTTGTTATTAGGCCTCCGATGACAAGAAATTTTTAGTTAAAACAAGAAGAAGAACACTCAGTTCATTGTAGTGTCAGAGCTGGCATTCATTCGCATTAATTTTTATGTTCCAGTGCATAATTTTCAATAAAGACTGCATGAGTCGTCTCAGTATATAGAGGGTATGAACATGTGGCTTTTTCACTATATCTTATAAATCACTTTATACGTTTTGACTTTTCACTGGCTAGCATGGTGCTGAGGACTGCTGACTCACGGCTCCAAGATTCAGATCCTAGCTTGGTCACTTACCATTGTCACACATGCACGAATAGGGGTCAGCCAAAGGACCCAATGTACTAATCTATCTCTCTGCTCTATCACAGGAAGTACGATCCGCAAAAGAGCCTGGGGCCGTGAGTTTACTTCCCGTTCTACAAGCAGGCAACTGGGCTCCTTCCACATCGCATAGTCACATGTCGTCCCTCCTCGATGACATCACCTTGCTCCCTGGATTCCCCGTTGTTCCCAACATCCTTTTCGCCGTACCCTCCTCTACAAATATGCCATCTTGACACCAGAATGTTGGTCTGTGCTGATGTATGCAGCTAGGCTGTTTGTACTGAGCCTAAAACGATACTAGATACTGTAGATAGATAGATAGATAGATAGATAGATAGATAGATAGATAGATAGATAGATA
>JANRMT010062791.1:74963325-74983144 GCA_026402145.1 Polypterus bichir lapradei
ATAGATAGATAGATAGATAGATAGATAGATAGATAGATAGATAGATACTTTACAGACCCATATTGTTTTGAAGAACTCATCACAAACTTCAAAGGACTTTGTTGGACAGTTATCTTATCTAAAGATCTTGACCATACATTGTTCCTCTCTCTCCTGTTTAATTAATCTTAGTCTGAATGAACCTATTAATTTTTTACATTTAAGATTTTTCATTTAAAGGTTTACCATTGTTGTTTCTTGTCCTAGTGTGTGGATATAAACACAGGAAACTTCAGTTTCTGTATTACATCTTGCCTGAAGAAGGGGCCTGAGTTGCCTCGAAAGCTTGCATATTGTAATCTTTTTAGTTAGCCAATAAAAGATGTCATTTTGCTTGGCTTTTCTCTACATTCATAATGGCTAACACGGTACAACACCCTAGTACTTAATCCCAAGGGGAAATTCACATACTCCAGCAGCAGCAAACTGATAAAAAACAATATTAATTTAAAGACAGACAATAACTTTGTATAATGTTAATGTTTACCCCCCCACCCCGGGTGGAATTGAAGAGTTGCATAGTGTGGGGGGGGGAATGATCTCCTCAGTCTGTCAGTGAAGCAGGACAGTGACAGCAATCTGTCGCTGAAGCTGCTCCTCTGTCTGGAGATGATACTGTTTAGTGGATACTGTGGATTCTCCATGATTGACAGGAGCCTACTCAGCGCCCATCGCTCTGCCACGGATGTCAAACTGTCCAGCTCTGTGCCTATATGGGTATGGTTTCCCCAACATTTAATCTTGTCTCAGTATGTTTACTTTTACAGCATCTACTGTATATGGAATGCCCACACACACCTTGTGATTTTCCCTGGGTGATCTGATTTTCCTCTCACATCTTCAAGACATGCAGGTTTCTTTAAATCTCAATGCTAAATAGTCAGAATCTGTCCAGGATCAGTTTCTTCCTTTTGTCCTTTGCTTTGTACTTGTGCTTACTTAGCTGTATTTACACCTTTTCGATGTACTATGGATGAATGCACAACATCAAAAGTTTTTACAGCTAGAAACACAAAGGGAGAAAGTTGCAGGCAATCTTAAATGTAAGCAATTCAGCTTTAGAAAATGTGAATAAGAATCCATCTATTTTTAACCTGATTATATCCAGTTCAGAGTTGTTGGGGGCAGTGTACCTTCTTACAGGACTAGGCCCAATGGATGAGTTGTTGGTCCATCACAGTACAAACTCACCTTTTCACACTGGTCCAGTTTATAGTAACCAGTTAACCTAACACCAGGCAGACATAAAGGCAACATAAAAACACCACGCAGGTAGTGCACAGGTCAGAGTGTAAACCTGTAACTCTGTATATGAGTGGCAGTAGAGCTTACTATTGTATGACAGTGTCACTACTAACCCTTACAAAATAAATGCAATGTATAAAGGTGTAAACACAAAAGCAAAGATAGTAAAGTAAAGTAAAACACTTAATTTGTACAGATATAGGGTTTAAATCATATTCTTTAAAACAAAGGGCTTTAATTTAACATTAATTCCTATAACATATCAGATTCAAACCTTCCAAATTGAAGGCAGGGACATGGGAAGCAGTCCATCTCTGGGCCCAGTGAGACGGCATACATACACTTACATGTATACTGGGACAGTACAGTAGTTACTGATTAACCTAACCTGGACAGCTCTGTGGATGTTGGACAAGATAAAGTTTGTTAGTAAAAAAATGAAATCATTATGAATAAACTTTTTTTTTCAAACATGGCATCTGTTTTATCACACTACAAAAGCAAAACCCTGTCTGCAGTGCCAAATGTTTTATCATGGGAAAGACTTTTTGGGAACCCTATCCTTAAAGTATTAACAGTATTTATAATGCACAGATTCTTTTCCTGTAGACCCACAGTTATCAGTCACACGTCTGTTGCTACTCCTGTTTCCCTACTTTTACACTTACCGTACTTTAGGCATATACAGTTCATAGTTGCATTGCACTTGCACCCGGGACTGCATTCCACTTTTGTCTGTAGCTCGCTCTCAGACGTTAGTCAGTTATGACTGTAACTGTAGCGTATTTCTTAGGAGTGTTCTCTCTCTTCCTTTCCCTAGATTGACCTAGCTTGTTTCCAGCCTATGGTGATACAATAGAACAAAACGTGCAAGTAGAAAGTTTCAGTTTTATAGCTTGTGCAATAAACAAAGGCAAACTGAATGTGACAATCCACACCAAACAACCTGGATATTCTTGTAGTTCGGAAAGCACCTTAAGCACCTAAACTTATGTTACTTGAAATCTCTTCAGCACCTTAATACATTTTCAATGAGTATTGCGCTCTTTAAATTCTCTCTGCATTGGAGACTTCCCTTTCTCTCTCTGGTCAGTTTTTTTTTCTGATTTTACAAAACTTACTTCCTTTTCTTCTGAAGTGGTGCACTGACCCCTTATCAATTTGTCATGAGGGGTAACACCCTACCTGTCCCATTCCCCAGGCTTTTTCCTATTGCTCGTAACAGCGAAGTCTTAAAGAAAGTCTTTCATCCTGAAGCTCAAAAACTGTTGTCTCCAAAAGGAGCTCATTAAACCCTTACTTTTGAAATGGAAATATCAAAGGTGCTTTGCACTCAGAAGTGGTGCTTGTGAAGCTTACATCAGAGGTGTAACACACAAACAAGTACTCACAGGAAAAGATGTGGCGGCAGGATGTAATGAACCTCTTGTTAAACGTGAGGTGTAACAGCAGGCGTCTGTCAGTGAAAACACGATTTAATAAAAACTCTGCATTTACAATGTCTCATAGTCTTTTTGAACTTTTCACAGTTCAAATGCTTTTTGTCAGAAAGCTGGTTCTCTCTTTTAACCAGCCAGTTCAAACTCATTCTTTAAAATCCTTGTACAAACAATGATCCCAAAATGCCAGATATTACCAAAATAAAATATCAGCCTAAAACAGCAGCAACAAAGCAAGCGCTAAAATTTGTTTTGTTTCTTAATTGATGTCAGCATCAGTTTTTACAATCATTGTAGCTCCCATGTTGAGTTTTTGAAAGTGATGATTTAAAATTTCTGGTTAATGTTTGCAAATAAAATGTATTTAATAGTGTTAAATTATTTTCCAAGACACAATGTTGGTTTTCATAGGTAACCTTACCATTATTAGCATGGCCAACTGAAATGTAGGATTCATGTTGTCAGAGAGGAAGCCATATGAAGGGCAACTCATTTACTTCTAAAAGACTAGTGTGTGATTTTCATCTGCTTTTTTTTCTTTTTTGCAAATTTTTTGGCAACAATTGTTTAACTAAGACTTTCGTGCTCTGTATTGGTTTTGACTAAAGGGCAGGTTAATTTTTTTTGGGCTACCATCTTTGAGTATTTTTGACTATGTCTCATTTCTTTGTTCTGGTCAATTAAATACTATCTTACAATTTTACAAAAAAAAATACAAATAACTCACAACAAAAGTATATTGGGTAAGACAAGTACTTTTTAAATCCTGATTTAATATGATCTGATGGCTTGTGGCTTGCACTTACCTTGACTGTTATTCTAGACGAGCTAACATAATAATGGAGAGAAAGCAGGAGAAAGGCATAGTTAAAAAGTGATACTTTTGTAACTGTTCTATATCGGCAGAACACCTATTAACTAATTTTTGAGTTGTACTGATAGGTGAGCAAAAAAGACATAACAAAACAAATAAGAAATAAATGAAGCAACTGTAACCCAAGAATCAAAATCAGAAATCGGGCAAGAAGTCAAAACAAAGTAAGACATGAAGAATGATTAACAACGAGAGTTTTTGTTTTTTGTATCGTTTGAGGATTTATCTGCAGCCTGGTGCATTACGCTGACCTTTTATCCAGTTGCACTGATGAACTCGAGGTCATGACCTCAGAGACCACGCCCTTATATACATGAGCTTCTACCCTAATGATGGTTACGTGAAATGCCTTCTAATACGGAAAAATAGCAAAAGGACCCTAAAAATCAGCCCTGATCATGAAAGCAATCTGAAGATCAAGCAGAACATGCACCAAACCAAATAGAGTGAGAAAAATCAAAATCTAAAATTTTAGGTAGTAGTCAGTACTAAAAATATTAAAGACAAAATTTTAATTTGGAAAAAGTGCACAAGGTAAAAAGAGGTTTTTTGGATTCTGCAAATGGATGATGAAATAAACTTGAGAAGACCTTTTTATACCGTTGTGTTGTTTCCAACAGGTCTCTACCTCTGAGGATACCCCCATAGCATCATAACAGAACAATGAAATTTAAGTAGCAAATATGACAGTCAAAAAAGTGCAAATAATTAAGAAGAGTCAGAACTGAAGTCATATTCAAAAATATGATTTACAGGGCTAGAAAACCTCCTAAAATGACTGCCAAGTCAGTAAACAGATAAAGAAAAACCCCATAAAAACAATTAAGCAAACTTATTCCTAACATTAACTAAACAAAGGTTGATAACTTCAACTTCACTGCATCAGATTGTTTTCTTAATTATCTTCCTAAAAAAACAAAAATTTAACAGTAGACATACACTGCAGACCAGCTATAAAAAAGCATACATAAAGCTATGTAAAGCCATGAAAGGACAAAAACTACACGTTATATTCTAAATCACAGGCTTAAAAGAAAGAATAAAGATATTGGAGAAGAAAAAGTGGACACATGAGCCACTGGAAGGAACTAGAAAGTTAAAAATATTGTGATGGACGGCCGTCGTTTCAGTCTGGCTGGGACGTCCCCCAACAGAAAGAAGGAGGAAGAGCAGCCTTTTCAGGGCATTGCATCCCCCGGGACACAAGATGGCAGCTTCCCTGAACGGAAATGGTTCCCCGGATTCCCTCAGGGCAGCATGGGAAATGGAGTCCGTTTCTTCAGCCCTGTTGGGTGCCGTGGGTGCTGCCAGGGGGAGCTCACAAGGAACCTGGGGATGTTGGAAACCATTGGAAACCTATGAAGTTTCCAATATATTACATCTTAATCTCTTAAAATGCTAACTTGACTTCCAATTCTTGACTTGAATCTGTTGTGTATAAAAGCTATTGAGCCACCAGAAACTTATTTGTGTTCTGTTTTGAACTCAGTTGCAAACTGGCATTAAAAATCATGCACTGTATTTAATGAACTACAGTAATGCATTCTATTATTGCTGTTCTTTTTGAATATGACATATTGTTACAAAACTATTTTATAAACAAAAATGTAATCACTAACAAATGTCTTTTTCTTGAGATCTTAATAAAGCTATTCTGTTATCTCAAGAAAACCACTTTAAAAAAATTATGATATTAAACATCTATGGAGTTTTTTTTTTTTTTTTGCCTGACATCTGTGGGGTTCCGTAGACATCCTCTTTTGGCTTCTGTAAAATAACTGACTCTTAGATGAAGTAAATAAAAAAGCAACTCCAATTTTAATATCAGTTAACTTATCAGCTGAATGCACCGGACTGTTACACATAAGTACATTGTCTAACTTGCTGATTGTATTTTACATTTGCTCCTATTTAATTCTCTTTACCTCTTGTTTCAATGGGAGAAATGTATTCCTACAACTGCTGTAATGTTGGCAGCATATCTAATGACGTCCAGTGGAGTTTTTAACCTCGGGGTATTAACTGAAGCATTTGAATCAATTAAAAGCAGCTACTTCCTCTGATTTGCTCAGCAGGAATCGGTCAACAGCCTCTAAAAAAATAGCAAAAAACATATTTATATCTGAACAGTATGAGAGACTCAGAGGTTAGTGAGGGCATACAGTAGGGTCAAACCCGGAAGGAAATGACACAATTCTAAGTTCATTTGGTATCAAACGTAATGGCCTATATCCCTTTGGGTGTGAGTCTCAGATTATGGAGGTTTTCACTCCAGCCACTTTCTTATTTAGTAGCATGTTACTGCTGCTAACGTACCATTCTTCTTTTGCCTTATAACTTTCTTTATCTGGAATACAAACTATAAAGAGTTGCAAAGCAAGCAAAAAGATGAGTTGTTCATTCTCCAACAGTCCTGGGGCCTAATTTGTGAAAATGTGTGCGCACCAAAAAACAGGAAAATGTGTACGCTTAAAAAAATGAGATTTATAAAATCTGGTGTATGCAAATTCCCAGGCAATTTATCTTCATAAATAATGGTCATCTTGTAAATGTGTGTTTGTGATGCTCCAGACTTTCACTGGCTAGTAGAGCAACATCCCTCCTGATGTGTAGAGACCCCACCACCTGTATTCAAGTGTATCTAGCTGTGCTCCACAACTGAGTGCACAAGATCATGTGTGGCATTGTACCTCCCCTCTGCATTCTGGGAAAGACATAAGGTGTCAGCGTCTGAGTGGGCAGCCACGATCACCTGGCACATGTAATGACATGACTGCTGATACAATGAATATAGTTCTTTTAAGTCTGAATCACTATCTGATTATTAGGTGGTTACCTACTGGGTAACAATGAATAGTATAGAATATATGAAAAACTGAGGCTTCTGCCAGTTCCCTTACCAACAAGCCTGCCACCTTGTACAGCACCATCACATCTGTCAAAGCTATTTCTGTTTCTTCTTTTGTATTTCCAATAGGGGTTTCCTATTCAATGTTTGGAAACTTAAAATCACCCATGATCACTACATGTTCTTTCTTGTACAATGATTAAGAAATATGCTATGACTTGAAATATCAGGTTCTGATGGCCTGTAGAAAACTCCAATAAAACTCCAATGACCAAATCTCTGGATTTCTTGTTTATTAGCTTAACCCACATTGATTCTGACATGTTCTCTTCTTCCATCTTGAATTTATGATTCTGAACATCATTTTTCACATACAGTGCCATGCCTCCTCCTTTTCTTCCTTGTCTGTCTTTCTTGAAGGTTGGAGGTGAGTGGAAAATATTTGAAGATTTCTTGTTAAGTTCATTTTTATATTAATATGAAGGTGAAAGTAGAGTAGATTGATAAGGACAATGAAAATGACAGGGGACCTTGCTGCTTTCTTGGAGGATCAAATAATTTAAGATATGCATTTGTTATTTTAACCTATTTATAGAGTCATGAGGAGAAAAGTAGAAAGCAAAATGTGAATAGGACCCAGTGTACTATGCACACTTGCTTACAGTCCTGCACTTTACAATACTTGGAAAACGTAGTCAATGGTTAACTTAACACTCCCATCTCTTGAATGCGGCAGGAACCAGAGAATTCAAACCACGAAAACCTCCATACTTTCTTGAGTGGCCAAACTAATCACAGCATCTTTTTGTTCCTCTTTTAATTTACTATAACTGCATCATGAGTCTATAGGACCACTTCAGCAAACAGGGCACATACTCTTTGCATAAGTTTTCCATTTTTCTAGGAAAGATGTGCCTGAGAACTCTGAATACAATGAGGACTGACTGAGGTCATTTATGTTAGGTAGAGTGCCCAGAGGGGGCTGGGCGGTCTCGTGGCCTCGGAACCCCTGCAGATTTTATTTTTTTCTCCAGCCGTCTGGAGTTTTTTTTTTTTTTTCTGTGTTCCCTGACCATCGGATCTTACTATTATTCTATGTTAATTAGTGTTCTCTAATTTTAATTCTTGTGTATTTTATCTGTTTTCTCTTTTTTCATCATGTAAAGCACTTTGAGCTACATTGGTTGTATGAAAATGTGCTATATACGAGTAAATAAATGTTGTTGTTGTTGTTCTTTTACAAATACATTCAAGAGTTATAAAGGAAAATATCTGACACCAGGGTTAGCAGAGATCAAAACCTGATCCTCCCATAATTTTAAAAGTCTACAATAAGACTGCAGTTATGGCCAAAACAAACCCCCTTTGTCTTCTTCTATCTCACTGTCACGTTAGCAAACATTTCCAGTGATTTTCAGTCATAGACTTCATTTACATATTCTTAGTAAGTTGGAGGAAGCTGGCAAGGGGTATTTCATTATCTCTTCATTTATTCATTTAATTCGTTCTTCGTGTATTTATTTTAGTGTGTGATAAGGAAAGCAGGAGACACAAAAAGATATGAGGATGCCACCCTGTATACTGAAAAAATCAAAAGAAACATATTTTTACTAAGTGGGGTTCAAAACAGAATTGAGGTAATGAGGTTGATACAGAGACATTTATATGACTGAAACAGGAATGGGGTGGATCAGGGTGGTCGGAAGTGGAAGTGATGTCTTCGGTAGGTGGGCTCTGAAAAGAAGTCATCAAGAAGGGCCGGAAGAGACATCATCAGAGGGAGGGTTGGTGGTGACAACAACAACAATAACAACATTCATTTATTTAGCACGTTGTCATACAAATGATGTAGAGCAAAGTGCTTTACAAATTGAGGAAAGAAAAGTTTATAAAAAAATAAGAATATAAAAATGAGATTAGGCAAAACTAAGTAACAAAGAATAAAGTAAGGTCTAATGGCCAGGAGGACAGAAAAAAACAAAAAACAAAAAAACTCCAGAGGACTGGAGGAAAAAAAAATCTGCTGGGGTTGCAAGGCCACGAGACCACCCAGCCCCCACTGGGTAGTCTACCTAACATAAATTATCTAAATCAGTCCTCATGGTTTACAGGCTTCATGTGGAAGAATTTGATGATGATGGTCAAGTGGACCTCTGGCCTTCAATCCATCAATGTAGGGACTGCACTGTGCTTTGATCAGGTGGCAGTGGCGCAAATTGCCACCACAGAAAAATGTAGAAAGAACAGCAGAGAAAGTAGGGATTAGTGTTGCCATGATAAAATTAATATTTAAATGCATATACAGAATCTCAGGGTTACAATAAAATTAAGCTATGAAAAAGCTATGTCAAAATAATGTGTTTTCAGCAGTTTTTTAAAATGTGCCACTGTATTAGCCTGGCGAATTTCTATTGGTAAGCTATTCCAAATTTTAGGTGCATAACACCAAAAGGCTGACTCACCACTTCTTTTAAGTTTAGCTCTTGGAATTATAAGTAGACACTCATTTGAAGATCTAAGGGTATGATTTGGAGTGTAAGGTGAGAGGCATTCTGAAATATAGGATGGAGTGATGGAGCTTTGTAAACAGTTTTTTAAGCAGTATTTTAAAGTCAATTCTAAATGGCACAGGTAACCAATGTAGAGACATCAGAACTGGAGAGATGTGCTCGGATTTTAAGATTAAGATTAAGACTAGTTAAGATTCTAGCAGCAGTATTCTGTACTAGTTGCAATCAAATGATGTCTTCTTCGGGTAGTCCTGAGAGGAAAGCGTTACCTAATCTAGTCGACTATAAACAAAAGTGTGAACTAATTTTTCAGCATCTTACAAAGTTCGAATGGATATATTTCTTAAGTGACAAAATGCTGTCCTAGTAATCTGATTAATATGTGATTAAAAAATCAGGTCAGAGTCAATAATAACCCCAAAATTCTTTACCTTTATCTTGACTTTTAAGCCTAATGGATCAAGTTTATTTCTAATACCCTCACTATATTAATTTTTGCCAATCACTAAGAGTTCTGTTTTTTCCTTATTTAGTCGAGAGAATTACTACTCGTCCATTCCGAAACACAAGTAAGACATTGGGTCAGTGAACCAAGAGAATCGGGATCATCAGGCACTATTGATAAATACAGTTGTGTGTCATTAGCATTGCTGTGGTAGATCACATTATGCCTTGAGATAATCTGACCTAATGGAAGCATGTCGATTGAAAAGAACAGTGGACCCAGGATAGATCCTTGTGGAACACCATGTAGAATATCATGTGTCATGTGACATCATTGTTTGGTCGGTTCTTCTGCTGGTCTACAAAGGGACAAAAGGAGAAAGAATCAGATTACAGCACCAACCCCCGGTCTGGCTGAGAAATAACATCATTTGAGGCCATCAACCTTCTCCCAAGTGCACATGTGTGACAAGTGGTACACATGCAATATAAAATAAGCCCTGAAATGAAAACTGTCCCTTTCATTCCTCAAAATTGAGACGGTGGGCTCTAGCAAGTATAGCAGTAATTAAAATAAGCACATAAAGAAACGAGCAACAAAAATATATTTAGTGACACTTGCAATTATTCATACATTTCAAGATGTTATTATTTATTTATTGTCACATTTCACAGTACTTTTATGTATATTCACATATTTATTCATTTATTTTATTCTGTCCGGAATATTCTTTCTTACAACAGCACTTAGAGAAGGTAATGGCTGGAGTACAGAGAGGACCTTAACTAACAGACAACTGAGGTCCTAACAGAGATGTGTCCTCACCATGGCAGCAGCATTTTTCCTCCCAAATAATATTAATAATAATAATAATAACAATAATAATAATAATAATAATAATACATTTTACTTATATAGCGCCTTCCCATGCTTAAGGTGCTAAAATTCCAATGGGTATTGCCCATTTTTCTCTGAATGATAATTTAATACAAGTTGAGTATAAAATCACTATTTGTGTCATGATTGATTTCTGTTGTGGTTATTTGTCACCATTTTGGCTCGGAGGCTGTACTGTAAGCAGAGCTACCTTTCCACCGAGCATTTCCCATCAATGAATCGGGTCCATTCGTATAGCAAATCAATTCCATGCTTGACACGATTTTCAGTGTTTATAGACATTGCACAGACAAGTGATCCTCCGAAGCTTTCCTTTATGGTGATTTAAAGCAGCAAACTTTGATTTATTTTTATGGAACCAATGCTCAGGGACTCAAAATACAAACATTTCCATCTAGGCTTGCCCAATATGCTGACATTTCCCTAAATTATATTAAGTGAAGCCTTACCCTTACTCCTCTGCCATACTACAGCCCAGTATGTAACATTACCAGGCTGATCACTATCCCTACTGTTATATACTGTAATGCTTAGATTTGTATCATGCATCTTACAATGTACTATCAATTTTATTCTAAATAGCTTAACCCACAGTGATTCCAATGTGTTCCTTTCTTTCCAACATGGATAAATCTCTAAATGTTAATGTTGGCTGACTGGTCGAATATTTTTTTAAATACTTTCTGATTATCATCCATGTGAATGATGCCTACTCAAACTTTATTGGCCTGCCACATGTTTGGCTCACCGTAAAGTACTGTAAATCACGATGCCAGCCTCTATAGGTTTAGGGTTTCTGTCTCCATGATTCACTTTTATATGGTCTACATAGCTCAAATACAGATGATCTAATACTCAGAATTAGAAAATGTCTCAGTGGTTATTTGTGACCTATAAAGGTTCAACTCTTTCAGCTACAGTTACGTGAGCAGACGCCCAAATGTACCATCCAAAATTAAAACAAATACTTACTAAATATATATTGTATGAAGTAATGTGGGTATGCGCAACAAGTCTTACGTACAGTAATACTGTATCTGTTACACACTGCCAATTATTGCTTTTTTTCTATGTTCATATCTTATTACAGTCATTCACGCATCATTTTACTGAAACCATTACTTTCCATTACAGGGTGGTGGAGTGTATTTTGTTACAGTGTATTTCATGCCATGGAGATTTTAAAATGAATTTGCTAAAAGTTCTGAGTCATCCATTCATCTATTACCAGATCTGCTAAATCTAATTTAGATTGTAGAACTGGGATCATTCTTAGCAGCATCAGGTGCAAGGCTGAAATCAAACTTGCACGGACATCCAGTCTATCTAAGGTTACACTCACACATAATTCCACATTGCCCTTTTGCCTCACCTGCATGCCTATAGGTCTCATACCGGAAGAAGAAGATGCATTAACATGTCATTAATACAAATCAGAAAAAGCAACAGTCCAAGGGCAGATCTCTTTAAACTCCATTGATGACCTTCTTCTACGGAGAGTATTTTCCTCTTCCTTCATCCCTGATGGTTAACCAACTGGAGACCCAGTTTTAGAGGTTACCTCTGATCCCTATAGCCTCTAGTTTTAGAAAATATCTTCAGTGAGGGGCTGAGTCAAACACTTTCTGAAAGTCTAAGTAAATTATGCTGCATGCTTTGCTTTTTTCAAATATTGCAGTGGCATGTTTCAAAAATGTTTAAAAGACTGGTTTAGCAAGATCTTCCTCTCGTATACCCACGCTTGCTGTGATTTAATATATTATTTCCATTTAGGTACTTTTCTAATTTATTTCATATTATAGTTTCCATAATTTTGCATGTTACAGAAGTAATACATATTGGTGTGTGATTATCAGAATATATCTTGTCTCACTTCTTGAAGAGTGGAGTCACATTTGCAACTTTCCAGTCTTCAGATAGTTCTCCTTTCTGAAGTGAATGCTCAGATATGCCAAATAAGGGTTTATAAAGCATGTCTTTCATCGATTTCAAAACAACAGGTCTGGGGGTTTTATTACTTTTTAATCTATTGAGGACTAAAAGCACATCTAACTCTTATATTTTAAAATCTGAATTGCCATTTCATGAATAAATGCAGAGTTAGGATAAAACCAGGAAAAAATGATCGGACCAATAATTTAGATATCTTGAAGTCAGCAGAACAACAAACCTTCATAGCACTGTAAATGTCTAGCCATTGACAAGTGACTCTCTGGTACTAAAGCTTAGCTATCAGCCGTGGGTGTCCAGTCTCCTAAACGGTGGGTGTGCCATGGGGTCAGACTAACCCAATAGTCTTGTCTCATGCCAACTCACTTGCGTTTACTGGAGAGCTTGCTGCTAGAAATATTGGTGCTGTCTTGGAGGAGAGTGAATGACAAGAGGAAAGGCTGGAAAAAAAAAGAAAAAAGTAATGGAGATCTGAATTTTAGTTCTTTGTTTTGAAGAACTAGAGAAATTGGCCTTCAAAATACTTTAATACCCAAAGTCAGTCAAGGTCACTAATTTTACATTTGTATTGTGTTGCCTCAAACTTTTATGTAATTCACTCGTGTTTTACTGAGAATAATATAAAAGAAAGACTTTTGACAGAGAGAAGTGCCTGGCCAGTACTCATCCAAGATTCCCAGGGTGATCAAGCATTAGAATTTTCTCCACTCATTAGCACAAAGATAGCTGATCTTTTGCAATTACGTTTTGCATTTTACTGTATAAAGAGCTGATACATCTGCAGTGCAGCGGTGTGGACATGACTCAGTGAAGGGTCAGAAGGAAGATGTGTGAATGTCAAAGAAACTCTGCACCAAGGCATCTACCCACACGATGGAAACTGAAGAGAGAATATTTTGGCTGTCACCTTTCACCTGCAGGTAATTCATCAATATATAACAGCATGTATTGAGTGAGAAAGGAGAGGCCATCGCATTACAATTAAGGAGACGGCTACTTTCTTTATTGTACGGGAGAATGCTTCTGTAGCAAAAAAGATTTTGTTTTAGATATCAATAAATTACTAACAGATACAGCAGAGAGCACTCTTAAAGCCAGTTTTTGAAAGAGTGTGATGTCAAATTTTATAAGTTAATTAAGCTTATTAATGTACATATATTATATACAGTTTGCTGTATATAGAGATAAAAAAGCTAAAGGTTATTTCCACACTGAAAGATTTCAGCTATATAGCCTTCATCTAGTGTACCTTATATATATTGAGATCCACAAAGGGATATATATATATATATAATCTATTAAAAGGGCATCATACACCTAAATCAATTATGAGGTTTAACATGATGTTTGTATGTTTGCATTTTTAGGTCAAAACAAAATGTAATAGACTATTCAGTATTGTCAAATTAATTTAACAAACGCAGTTAGTGCTTTTGCAGTTAGCCCAACAACACTCCAAAAAGTGAAGTATGACATTGAACAGTTGTGCCTAGCCATCCCAACAGATAACTCAGGGAACATTTTTCAGTCAGTTGTTCGCTGCTGTCAACGGCGCCTGCCCAGAAGCATCTGAGTTTACTATGTGCCACAAACTCCTGCTTCTGCCGACACCAAATATCAATGGAGGTATAAACTATATAGAGTAAACTAATCAGGTGCAAGTAACTTTAATAGGAGTCATAGAGTTACAAGAAAGAAATAAAGCTGTTTAACAATATGTGAAATGTAAAATAATGCATATGGAAGTAAAAGATTTGTAAACGTGAATGTTTCAGTTGTATAAGCTGGTGAAATATAACTTTATGCAGGCATACTGTATGTGTTTGAACTAACAGTAACCTCAGGCAAGTGTGGTAGAGAGTTAAGTTTATATAGTGTATTTCTGTGTAGTGTTCATTACTTATATTTTTAAGTATATGACTAACAAACAGAGATACTACATAGCTTGCTACACTAAAGTAATGAGGCTCCAACCTGGATTTAACAGCTGAGACTGAACGGGCATCTTTTATATTAGCAGGTAGATCTCACAGCTTCCAAAGCTTTTGGGCCCTGTAACTAGAGGCTCGACCTTGCACTGTAATTTTGTTAATACTTAGAATCTTTAGTAGGCCGACATCTTGAGATCTCAGTATGTGCTCTAGTTTGTAAATATTAATAAGTTCAGATAAGTAAGCAGACCCTTGGCCATTTAAGACTTCATATACAAGAAGGTGGGTTTTGAAATCTGCCCTAAACTTAACGGGAAGCAAGTGTAAGGACTTGAAAATTGGTGTGATGCGCGCATACTTTCTAGTTCTTCTAACAGCATTTTGAATAAACTGAAAGCTGTATGAAGACCTGAACAGCCAGTGAATAATGCACTGCAGTAGTTAATCCTCATACAAAGAAATACGTGAGTAATCTTTACTGAGATTTGAATGCGTAGTTACTGACATGAGCAAGGTCCTCCAGAAAAAAATACTTTACCCCAACTCTTTGTGTAAAACTAATCCCATCCGAATAGGGCTTTAGTTTCTTAGTATCCTGCATGGTTAGAAAACATCTTAATTATCAGTATTTGTAAAATAGAAAAAACAGGTTTGAGGTAGTTTTGTAATGTGTGTTGTAAAAGACATAAAGTTGTCAAAGATAACTCCTAGATTGCACTCTGATTCAGTAAAAACTAATGGTTAGATCAACTGCACTTAAAAAATGACAGAATATTGTTGTGATGTGCATCATCTTCCTAATGACTAACATTTCTGCTGTTTCTATATTCAAAGACTACTAGTTACCATCCGTCAACTCGTTTAACTCACTGACACGTCTTATTAAGGCCACCATTGGAAGAAACATCATTTGGTCTAAAAGAAAGGTGTTTCTGGGTATTGCCTGCATGTGTGTGAAATTTAATATTGTGTTTTCTAACGACTGTTCAAAAGGAAGCATGTAAAGTGAAAACAGTAAAGGTCTGAGAATTGAGCCCTGTGGAACACCATATAGTTGATGATTGGATGCATGCAAGTGAGTGTTTTACTGAGAAAGATGAAACGTATATTCTGAAAGGATATACGTAATGTATAGTGGATGACAAAGAGATATTTGGGTTCCATCTGAAGAGGTCATGTAAAAAGTAACAATTGTCAAAGCTGTTTGAAGGTCACATGGTTACAGGGATGGCTTTATTATGAAATGTCAGGCTCTCGGGTCTTCATCAGATAAAACTGGCAAGTTCCTGTGACCACCACATCAGCCACTTATTGGTGCTCTAGCTGAAACAATGCATGCATGATTGATGGCTGAATTAGATGTGTTACTTTCACATGGGTAGTGTTTCTTATACATAAGAGCACTGATTTATTAAAGGGAGGAACATGTATGAGAGACCCTCTGAGGGCAGTACAAATTTTGATCTCAGTTAACAATTGGGAATTGGATGTTACTAAGGCTAGGACTCAATAGGGGATCATAACAGAAAAATTAAAAATTAGCCCAAATCTTTTACCTGGAAAAGCATTGTCTTACAATCCATTGGATTCTAAGTGATAAAATATTTAATTAAGCTTAAGGTTGCCAAATCCTAATTACACCCTGGACCTCATAAAAGCCTGAAATCAAATTGAAAGACATCTTAGAAAATACATTTTTAAAACATGTTATTGTGATATAAATCACAAAGTAGACATGAGGGCCTGCGGTGGGTTGGCACCCTGCCTGGGATTAGTTCCTGCCTTGTGCCCTGTGTTGGCTGGGATTGGCTCCAGCAGACCCCCATGACCCTGTGTTCGGATTCAGCGGGCTGGAAAATGGATGGATGGATGGACATGAGGGCAACTGCCTGCAAGTCCTTTACAAAAGTGGGTTGGGTTAAATGCATGAGTGGCAGAAGCACACCCTGCAGAAAAGAAAGCACATCTTTGGACAAGTCTCAATAGGATTCAAGGAGGTGGGCAGAGATTTACATTGCAAACAAATAAATAGGAGCCCCAAGCAAGCATTAGTGCTGGCCTTGGTTTTAGTGACGTTGAACAGTTTGACAGTGGATAACAGAGAGAACATTACAACAATCTAGATGAGAACAAGCAATTCAACCCAACAAAGCTCGCCAGTCCTATCTACTTAATTCTTCCAAAATAACATTGAGTTGAATTTTGTCCCTAAAAGTCCCTAAATTCCTACTGCCTACCACACTACTTGCTAACATATTCCATGTGTCTATGGCTCTCTGTGTCAGGAAAAACTTGTGTAAAATTTACACTTAAGAAATTTACAACTGTGTCCCTGTGTTCTTGTTCAACTCATTTTAAAATACCTGTCTCGATCCACTGTACTAATTCCCTTCATAATTTTAAACACTTCAATCACGTCTCCTCTTAATCTTGTTTTACCTAAACTGAAAGGGCTCAGCTGTTTTAATCTTTGTCATAATTCATCTCCTGTAGCCCTTGAACCATCCTAGTTGCTCTTCTCTTGACTTCTTCTAGCACTGCTATGTCCTGTTTTGTAGCCTAGAGACGAAACCTGCACACAGTACTCCAAATGAGGCTTCGCCAGTGCATTATAAAGCTTGAGCATAACCTCCTTGGACTTCTACTCCAAACATCGTGCTATATAATCTAACATCCTGTTAGCCTTCTTAATGGCTAAATAAATTCTATTTTATATTGCTGATACCATGGAACTGTTGCAGAGGAACCCAGCTTCACCCTAAGCCTTTGACTTCACATAAAATCCCATAACCCAGCAAGTTACCAACACTCTCCCTAGACGTTTAATTGAAAGATAAAGATGGTAGCCAGATTTTGTATAACTGGGAAAGAATACATTAGTAGGGAAATAGGACAAAGGCTAAAAGGAGATGGAAAGGTAATTCCTCTTGTCTAGTGTGCATATGAATGTGGCTTTTCTGGAGGTTGTTGTGACTTTCTCTTTTAATTTTTTGATAAACTTATCATTAAGTATATGCTGTAAGGTCTTCCATCTGATTGGTGCCCTTTCGGGGTTTGACTCTTACCTTGCACCAAATGCTGCAGAATTGGTTCAGACCTTACATGACCTTGTAGGGAGACTTTGAAAATGGGTGGATGGAAGTGGTTATATTTCTCAGTGTGCACATATTTGTCTTCTAAGAACCTTTTTCTTCCAATATTCCTTAGACAAACTAGTGCATTGAGTATGAATACAAGTGCACTAAAACTCTAAGCCAAGTTAGCAACAGAGTAGATGATTGTGACACTCTGCAGCATTGTATTCATTGAATTCAGTTTTTAAAAGTTTGGCCAATGCATAATATTTCAAAAAGTATCAAAAATGACCATACATGGTGATTTTTCTCTCTGTTTTCATTGCTGTAATGTTTCTTATCACTTGTTCACGAGACTTGTTCAAACATACGCATGTTGCGTAGTAGCAAAATTTCTAATTAATGGTCACTAGGGGGCTTTGCCCCCTGCTCGCTTCGCTCACCAACCCCCCCGGCCTGCACTAAGTGCCACCCACTTCATGTCCCTGCGTCTGTGGATTTCACTTTCACCAAACAACAAATCTTTTAATTCTCGTGGATACTCCTCTTCATTGGGAAGAAACACTACTTTTCCCTGATGACAACATGAATTAGATGATCTACAAGTCTTTGACTTAAAGTTTAAATCCAATCAATATATTTGATCTCTTTTCGCTGTTCCGTTATTTCTCCGAGTAATAATTTCCATTTGTTTGCACTAATGTGATCTTTACTAGTATTTTTTTGAGACTTTTGAATTTTAGTACTTTCATTATCTCTAACCTGCTCTGCATGTGTATTGCACCGACATTTTGAATTCTTTACAACGTTCTACTTTGTCATCTACTACTGTATTTGTCTTTTATTTCTGGCGCCGGCGTGGTTAAATCTCTTGGCACAAAGTCTCATCTTGCGGGACATAAAAGTTTTTCTCTGAAAAAGTCACTTCTCGTCCCAGGCTAAAAAGTCTCATCTCGTCCCAGGATTTTTTTATTATAATAGAGAGATATGCAACTTCAGTGTACAATATGTAAACTGAAGTTTTTTTAGGTAGGGGATTTAGTCGTAAAATAGTAAAATCTCTACAAACCTTTGGTAAATGAGAATCTTTGGGATGCCAGAGAAAAACTGGAGTGTCTAAAGAAAAACCAAAATGGACATGTGGAGAAAATGCAGACTGCACACAGGGAAGGACCAGATTGAGACATGGATTCTACTGGATGAACTATAGCATAAGTCAAATAAAATGCTTATTATATTATATACGTCCTGTGGATGCATCATTATATCACATAAGCCACAAGCTGCTAAGACTTCATTCAAACAATAATTCAGCTTGTCAGAAAGTGAAAGTATGAAACTAATTAGTAAAACATCACACTTATTCAAGATTAACTCTCTGGTTTTATGCTGCTGTGACTGCTAGGAGGTGGTAAGCAAGTCAATCAGAGGGCACAAGCTATGCTAGAAGTCTTTATTTTCGCTTTGTCGTATTACAGAAATTAAATTGACTTAAGGCCAAAGCTGAACTGCCATGCCTGAACAACTTCATTTGGAGTACACAGAGCAGCCTTTCAGGTAGAGTTATTGACACCATCAGCTAGTGAGGAAATAAACCAACAGCAAGCTAATCTGTTGCCAATATCACAATTTATATGAAGATTTTTTATTGGTGAATGTGTCTTTCATTTAATATCTTTGATTATTTTTATTTTTTCTAAGTTACATTTGTATACTTGTATTATGTAGTGTGAACTAGAACCAGCAAGCGACATATACTGTGTGGCTGACCCTGTGCCTCTGTCTCTCATGCAGTGTTTATTTTAACCTGCTTTTGTTGGCTGTCCATTTAATAATAGTTCTCTGTCTTTACTGAATAAGGGAAAGATTAAATAAACACGCCAGTAATATTTACACGGAACAAGGATTTTCTTTTTATGGTTCGATCTGTTCTGTGCACTGTGGAACATCAGAGTTGCATTTAATAAACCAATCAAAACCATCATAAAAAATATGTAGGTACTGCATATCTGATCTGAATACAATCTTTCCAAAATAATGAAAACTTCGGAAAGCACAGTGATCCTTTGTCAATATGCAGTTTGCATGCTTCCTTGTGTGTGTATTGGTTTCTTTTAGGTTCTATACTCATCCTTCCACATGACACAGATTAGTTCACAACCCTAAATTATTGGTTTGCGTGTTTGTGAAATGCCCAGTGACTGGCAGCCACACTGTCCAGAGCTGGTCCTTTACTTGCACCAAGCAAGTAAGAAAATAAATGGATGGATGGATATGCTTCCTACTTCGTGCCCAGTGCTGCTTGGGGTTTGATCATAAATGGCTGGATGAATGAATAATGAAAAAATAAAGTTTATTATAAGCAACCTTTGTAGATAAAATACAAAGTTTGGTTTTCTTCATTAAACAGACTTTTTGAAGAATTTTTGTAGAGTTCAAAGAAAGTATTACAGATAGGTTGGATTTTTGCAATTATTACATAGAATTTATTTTCTATTTGCAAAGGTGTAACTGCAAGTTAGATAGATAGATAGATAGATAGATAGATAGATAGATAGATAGATAGA
>JANRMT010062791.1:74983154-75059925 GCA_026402145.1 Polypterus bichir lapradei
AGATAGATAGATAGATAGATAGATAGATAGATAGATAGATAGATAGAAACAACCCTGACAAGGTGTCAGTCCATCACAGTGCACACTAAAGCACACACCACAATCAGACAAAATTACACTTCACAATCACCCCAAATTGGGGAGCTGGAAGGAAAGCCCATGCACACACAAGAAGAACATGTAAACTTCAAACAGACAACACCTGGGTGAAAGAAATGACCCTTGGATACTGTATCCATAAGGCAGTATCTCAGATTGACATAAAAAATCAATACTCTTTTATAGAGACACTCATCATAGAGTGTAATGGCAGTCCATTGCTGAAAATGCTGCTGTGTTTAGCCATACTCCTATTTGTAGGATGAGTGTTATTAACCATAATAGCCAGTTCTGTTAGTTGCCCTTTTTTAAACTACTGCCCTAGAGTTTCCACACTGACACCCAGGACACGTTCAGCTTTTCTTCTTAGTTTATTGAGTTTTTAGTAACACTGCTGTCTGAGCAGACTGCTGCTTTGAAGATTGCACCTACTACAACATCAGTAGCAGAGGTCTGTATACTGCAAATAACCAGAGTCTCCTTAAAAGAGGCCAATGTGAACATTCCTTATATGTTAAAAAATATTTTAATATGCTGTATTAAATATTTATAAATGTTAAGAAAGATTTTATTTATTGATTTTCAAATGATGGGCAGTATGGCGGCATAGAGGTTCTATTCTCTAATAGCTTAAAGGACCAGTTTTCAAATCCCGGCCCAGTCATTATGAAAAGTCTGAATATCTGAATGTGAATGTGATTTCCCGAAGTCTCGCAAGCCTAGTATGACTCTCCGCAATCTATTGTAGACTTGTGTGTCTTCCATCAGTGGTACAAAAATTTATTTAGTTGAGAGAGAAGCATAATTTTTGAACATGAGCTTTTATTACTGTTATTTGGCTGACACCTTTTCCAAGGCGACTTACAATATTTGAGAAATACAATTGGTTACTTTTTTGCTTTTCCAGCTGATGCACAAACAGGTGAAGTGGCTTGCTCATGGTTACACAGTGTCAGTAATGGAATTTTAACCCACAAGGTCAAGGTTTTAAGTTTAATGTCTTACTTACTATGCCAAACTGCCTGCTTTTCATGAAAAAGTAAGTTGGTCAGTTAACTAATCAGGATATAAGACATGCATAGAGGCAGTTCTTGTATTTTTGCTGCCCTAGGTGAAGTCGTAAATGGTGTCCCACCACCTCCTTTGCTTTGAGTGGAGTCATTAATGTCAGACCTGTCCATTGAAAGCTGGACGGGGGACAGCAAAGTATGGAGGGCTTGGATACAAAACAATGAATTTACAATTTGAGAATGTCGACAAGGCTTGCTTATAGTTTACAAGTCTGCCTTAGAAAAATACAGTTTGAGGGGGGCCATTTCAGAAAACAAGTAGGAATTTGGCCTTTTATTTCAGGCTTTATTTATTTGCGAGTTTATTGCATTTTACATTTCTCTAAAGAAAAAAAAACATATTTTTACATAATTAAGATATTGCTTAAACTGTAAGTAGATCTCATATACTGTAGGTTTCTCCAGCCAAACATGTGCCTTATGAGGCTGCTGTAACTCTAGTTATAATCTTACCAAGGCAGCTCCATAACACGTACATGTTATTTAAGTTAGGTTAGAAAATGAAGTACAATGATTATCTTTAAATAGGAATCTTTTCTCACAATTCATACTTCCTGTATTCCCCATGTATTCAAATATTGCAATAGAATCAATCCACTCAATGCACAACCTCAGGGAGTTTCCCAGTGACAGACGGACTATGGAGAACTGCTTCAGTGTGCCAAGAGTGAATCTCATAGATGGCGGCGAACAACAGATGACAATATTTGCCAAGTTATGACACAACTTTTAATGTAAGCCCATTTAAGAGATGATTACAGTTTGAATTAAATCAGCCATTAGTAATGCAATCAAGAGTTGTAGTCCTGCTGCCGTTTTGTTCTTTTAATTCTATTTTGCCATATCTGTGTCTTCTGTGCTACAGTCTGAAGATTATTTTTATTATTAGAATTATCAATTCTGTTGCTCGTGTCATTGTTGGATTGTGTAGGTCAGAAGCGTGCAGATGTTAGGACCTACAAACCAAACATCACTAATATGTGAAAATAATAAAAAACAATATAATCAGATTCGTTCGGAGTAAGAATACTCACAGTTCTGTATTGTTGAAAAATATGCCAGCCCCTCACCCCCAAAATCTTGCCCTGTGAGTCTTGTTTACTTAAATGGTAGAGCCAGGCCTGCATATGCATCTCCAAAAGGGAGTCAGAAGAGATTGACTTTGGAGAGTTTTCCCTAAAGGTGGGATGTTAACTCACTCAGCATCGGCCTAGCATGTACTCCATTTACCAGGTTTGACCTCCACTTTGAACCCGGTGCTACTGTGATGGGCTCCACCTTTCAGAGATCTTGAAAATCTACTTCTTTAGTTGTTGAAATAGCACACTTTTTGATGGTACTGCTGTAAAACCTTAATGGACTACTTTCTGTACGTGGTTTATAAAAGCAAGTGGTTTTCTGTGAACTGAAATAAAGCACTACAGAGATTGTAAAAGGATCATGGGATACTTAGCTAGTGAAACAGAGCTGATCCCATAGAGTCATAAGGCCATGTGGTATTGTTCAATATACAGTAAGCTCAGATACTTCGTTACTGTGATACAATTATTCTAAAGACTTGCATAAGTTAAATAAACTTTAATTCCATTAGTATGCTTGTGAGATCGTGATTTAGAAATTTTTCAATTTAGACATTTTTTTTTGAAAAGAGTGGCATTACATCCTTAGGTTTGAATCTTGGCCAAGTCATTGTCTTTGTGAACTTTGCATGTTCTCCATATGTCTGTGTGGGTCTTTCTCCCACATCCCAAGGACATTTTTCTTATGTTAATGATCAGTGCTTGAAGTGGACTGGTACTCCAATTCCAACGTAGACCACCGGCACCTGTGTACCAGTGAGTACCGCCACTTTTTCGCAGATCTTTGTGGAAAAAAATCTAAGTTCTGGAGTATTAACATACCCTAGCCCTGAAAGCTTCATAGGGGAACCCCCATCCCAAATCTTTGATTGAATATCACTGTATCATCATAAAAAGAGCACAGCCAGTAATTTGGTTCCACTTCAAGCACCATTAACAGTCAGCTGTAAACTAAGAACATGTTAAGTCTGCCTACTCAAGGTTGTAGCCAATCCCTACAACTCTCAGCTGGATTAAGTTGGATCAGAAAATGGATCTATAAGTTCAGTTAATGGCTGAAAGTTTTAAAATCTTGTAGATTAGGTGTAGCCAGATGATTACATTAATAAAGTACTGTAAAGGATTGCATGCCTGGAATTAAAATTGCAGATTTCTGAGTATCAACAAAGTTATGTCTTTCCTAATAACCAATAAAAAGTGACTGAGCTCAGCAGCTTTGACTGTATAATCTTGCTACAAGCTCCATTTAACTCTGTTCAGGGATCCAGGAGCTGATGCCTACTCAGGCAGCATCAAGAAGTCAGGTAAGTGAGCCACGGCAGGAGACATTCACACGAACATCCACACACACTTACACTTGGGAAATTTTGAGTCACCCATTGTTGGGATGTGATGGACAAAATGATGACTCTGCATTGCATCAACCATTGGATCAACCACATCAATGTTCTACTTAATGCATCCTACAAAAAAAGATACAGATGTTGTGTTAGGTTTGGAATGTACAACAAATACTGTTCACAAGTATATTTTTTCTTTGATGTTCTGCTCTGTGGATGGATAGCAGTGGCTATGTCTAATCTGTGTGAATAAGATTTAATATTGAGTATCTTAATGAGACAATGTACAAACTAATGCCATCCATAAAATGTATAAAATATATTAAAACATATTACTCCCCACAATAAGTACTCCTCTACACCTAGGACTCTAGGAATCAGTGTGGGTAGTCTGGAAGCAGGTGGAAAGGAAAATCAGATTTACCATTCAAAAGCATTAAAAATGTAGTGAGATGTCAAGCAAAATAACACCCTTGTACTAAAAGCATTATAAAATACTGCTTTGTCTGCTTATATCCTCTTATTGATTTGACAAGAAGAAAAATAAAGTTTATGACCTATTAAATTAAAAATGGTCTAGCCAAGGCCTGGCAGCAATCAGAAGGGTCTAACACACTGTGTCATCTGATGTGAGCTTTTAAACAGCTGCATTATTGTCATGAGTTTGCCTTCCCTGCCCTTGGCCCCCAAGATGATTAGCTGGGCTTTCCTGACATGCAATGAAGAGGGGAAGCGGGACTCGTGGTTCATAAGCTGCTAGGAATAAATAGCACACAGAATTCTGATGGGTTGGCGCCAGTGACAGAGTTAAATTGGGCACCGTCATGTAAATAACTCAAACAGCTTGTCAGAAGCCTGCTGCGAGAGCTGATAAAGTAAGCCACTCAGATATGACCGACTCATTGTGTATCACAACTGCCAGTTAAGCATTGGATTTGAACCTCTCAATTTGTGGCTTGAGACTGAGCAGACCAAATAAACTCAGTAGCACATTCACTTACTTGTCGTATCAGCAGCCCTAACAAGGAAACAATTAACTCTGTCTGAGTACTTCCTCTTCATTCTGGATGAAAACATGCCTGCGCTCAGATAAACACCCAGCTGTACATTCCTGAGCCTACTTTATTCAGTTCAGGGTCAAGCAGGACCTATGTCAGTGTCATCAGCCACAAGAAAGGAACCAATTCTGGAAAGGGAGCCAGTGCATCGTGGGACATTCACTCATACAGTTACCAGTTGCCCTAATGTGCACATCTTTCAGTCATGGCAGGTAAGTTGGCATACAAGTAAAAAGATACAGGGAGAAGGTGCAAACTTCACAAAGAACAACCTCAAATGAACACACTTTTTCAGACTTACTCACACAATATAAAATAATCTAATTCTGCAAAAATAACATCTTGATTTGTTACAATGCAATTCTTTAAAAAAAATGTTATATTGCTTACTTAACAGTGTTCAGATTGTCAAGATGCAAAGCAGCAGAAATAAAACACATACACAAACTTAATAACATCATGCACGTAACGTCTGTAAGCAAAGGAGAATGGTGTCAAGATCGACAGGTGTCTGCAACCATTTTGTTAAGTTTGGAATATTTCTTCCATGTTTTGAATCCTTCTCATTAATTCTATAAGTAATCAACCGCCCTGTTGACATTCTCAAATTGTAAATTCACTGTTTTGTATAAAAGCCTTCCACACTTCCAGCTTTCAATGGACAGGTCTGGCATTGATGAATCCACTCAAAGCAAAGGAGGTGGTGGGGCACCATTTACAACTTCACCTAAGGTAGCAAAAATGCAAGAACTGGCTCTATGCATGTCTTATATCCTGATTAGTTAACTGACCGACTTACTTTTTCATGAAAAGTAGGCAGTGCGGCATAGTAGGTAAGATATTACATTTCAAACCTTGACCTTGTGGATTAAATATTATTAAATTGTACTTTTTTTACATCTATAATGACATAAGTGAGGTGCTTGCCTCCAGTGATGTGTTCCTGTTTCACCGATGCCGCTGCACATGCACTGTTAGAGAGACAGTAATAATTAACAGACATGGCTCACATTTCAAGGTCCACCTCCCAGCATGCAGAAGAGCACATATTATGGGTTGTTGAAAAAGCGAAAGAGATGCACGTGTACTACAGTAGCCATTTCCGTATAGAGAAATATTTGTATTTATATAGTCAGTAGTGTCCTGAATTAATAAGACATGTGCGTTAATGACCAGAGACCACACACACACATATATACCTATTTAAAAAAAGGTGTATATCTCCAAATAAATAAGTCAATTTCATTCTGAGCTGCTGTGTGGAATTCTCTGTATCATTTACCAGTGTCCTGACCAACACTCCGGAGTGAACACTATAAGTTCTAAACACATTACAGATATAGTTGTCCTTTGCTACATGCACCAACTGGTGACATGATAGTCAACTTCTTATTTAAGAGTGAGGGGTTTAGGTTGCTTTCTCAACTAAACTTTGCATTAAAATGAAAGTCCACTCAATCTTGCTGGCCTCACCATAGGCTGTGCAGGGCAGGGTTAATCTTTAAGCAAAATAAGCATGTGAATAGGGCATTAACGGAAGGGGGGTCTGGCAACACAGACATTTTCCATTGGCTGATTTACCACGAACCATATGGTATAAAATTGCAAATGGTGCATCTGAACCAGGTTCCACAAAAAGGGGCTCCCACATTAAATGAAAAAGTCACAAACATATTGCAAGTGCTATGTTGGACCCTTTCCCGTCTGAGATGCCGTAATGGAAGGACAGTATGGAAGGAGGCATAACCCGGTTGGGATGAAACTGAAGCAACATCTCTTACAAAAGGATAACTTAATCGATAAGGAGGGGAAGTTGGTGTATCCAGGGCAATTCCTCACCTAGTATGATAGATGGCAGTGCTCAACTATCGTGGACCCAGTAAGGACACCTTCAGGGATTTATGGGAGTCATATTCTTGAGGGACAACCCTGTTGGGGTCCTTGGGTGCCACTGGAGGGCCCTGCAGGGAGAGGGACCCTCTGCTTCAGGAGACTTCCTTCTGACCCAGGAGTGCTTCCATTGGGCTATGCCCCGATCCTGGAAGAACTCCTGGGTCTAACATAAAAGTGAGCCATCCAGCCTCAGCCAGGGCGTCAGAAGAAGAAAGGGAGGATTGTGGACTGTGTTTGAGGTATTTTGTGAAAATAATACCTTTCATTTTGCACCTGGGACTGTTTAGTGTGATGCATCTGGGGTTTTGGGGGTCAGTGGCACCCCCTGTCTTTTACAATATATATGCAATAATAAAAATAATAAAATAGCAATAATAGAGGTTAATGATATATTTTGGGAATACAACATAATTATAATCTGGTAACTGCCACACTGTAATTGTTCTTGTCTTGGTCATGTTGGCTGTCCAGTTCAGTCGTTTGGTCATTCTGAACTTTACAAAATAATCTGTAGAAGAAAATATTGAGTGTGCCTTTCCAAATATAGACATTTGCTTTTGTATATTTGTAACACTAATGGTCACAAACTGCTCAACTGAGTGGTCATTTTCTCAGTTGAAGTTTATAAACAAATCCCAACAGAACAACAAGGCAGGCTGGATGCCATATCTTGACTAAGTATAGAAGCACATGTGTTATGTAAGATTAGTTTTGAAGATCTAATCAAAGATGTTGCAATTAGAAAAAGTAAGAGAATTTTTTAAAATATAAATAAAGTGGAAGTATACAAAAATAAAAATTATTACATTTTACAAAATAAATTTTATTTTATGGTTTATTATTGTTTATATTTTGAATTAGATAAATATGGGGCACCAAAATCTATTAAGCGCTTAGAGCCTCTAAAGGTCTTAATCTGGTCCTGAGGATGTGGTTAAGAGAAGGACACTTAGTCAACTACTGGCCATAATAGTCAATGACAAAGCAGCTCTTTCAGCAATATAAAAAATAATCTGCAAGTATTTGGACTGTCGGAAGAAACTGACACACAAGGAGAGAACTCCACACAAGAAGCGTCTAGGATGCAAACTCCAGTCTTCTTATTGTGAGGAATCAGCAATACCATTGCACCATCTATCTATCTATCTATGATGTAGTGCCTTTCTTTTCTATCTATTGTGAATAAAAAACACAAGCCATAAAGAGTTGGGGAACTAAAGGTGAATCCAGTATAATTACAGGTAAAAAAATAAACACGATTTAATAGGTCATTGAAGAAATGTCTTTCCAGGGCCAGGTCTACAGCTAGACTAACTCCATGATGGTGGTAGCCCTGCTGTGAGGTGTGCAAGGTGGAGCAGGTGAGCTGGGACTGGAAGTGAAATCACTTAGCATCCTATCACCAATCGCAGAATCTACAGACAGAATGAGAGGAGAGACATTAATTGACAGCGCCAACTCTTACCACAAAGTGGTGATAGCAGTCGACAAGCACTGAAGTTGTCTATAATAAACTGTAAACAAGTAATGACTTGTCTCAAAAATGTAATAATTAAAGCTCAAGAATTTCATGCTTTAAGGTTTTGCTCCCTCATACTATGAATTTTATTTTGGGCTATTAAGAAAGTCTAAATTCTCAACCAGCCCTTGCATGTTGACTAGGTTTTGATTTTGTCCAGCACTGCCACCTTTTGCTCCTCAAATGTACAGAAAACAAAAGGCACATATACAGTGGGTACGGAAAGTATTCAGACCCCCTTCAATTTTTCACTCTTTGTTATATTGCAGCCATTTGCTAAAATCATTTAAATTAATTTTTTTCCTCTTTAATGTACATACAGCACCCCATATTGACAGACAAAAAAAGAATTTTTGAAATTGTTGCAGATTTATTAAAAAAGAAAAACTGAAATATCACATGGTCCTAAGTATTCAGACACTTTACTCAGTATTTAGTAGAAGCACCCTTTTGAGCTAATACAGCCATGAGTCTTCTTGGGAAAGATGCAACAAGTTTTTTACACACCTGGATTTGGGGATCCTCTGCCATTCCTCCTTGCAGATCCTCTCCAGTTCTGTCAGGTTGGATGGTAAACGTTGGTGGACAGCCATTTTTAGGTCTCTCCAGAGATGCTCAATTGGGTTTAAGTCAGGGCTCTGGCTGGGCCATTCAAGAACAGTCACAGAGTTGTTGTGAAGCCACTCCTTCGTTATTTTAGCTGTGTGCTTAGGGTCATTGTCTTGTTGGAAGGTAAACTTTCGGCCCAGTCTGAGGTCCTTAGCACTCTGGAGAAGGTTTTTGTCCAGGATATCCCTGTACTTGGCCGCATTCATCTTTCCCTCGATTGCAACCAGTCGTCCTGTCCCTGCAGCTGAAAAACACCCCCACAGCATGATGCTGCCACCGCCATGCTTCACTGTGGGGACTGTATTGGACAAGTGATGAGCAGTGCCTGGTTGTCTCCACACATACCGCTTAGAATTAAGGCCAAAAAGTTCTATCTTGGTCTCATCAGACCAGAGAATCTTATTTCTCACCATCTCGGAGTCCTTCAGGTGTCTTTTAGCAAACTCCATGCGGGCTGTCATGTGTCTTGCACTGAGGAGAGGCTTCCGACAGGCCACTCTGCCATAAAGCCCTGACTGGTGGAGGGCTGCAGTGATGGTTGACTTTCTACAACTTTCTCCCATCTCATGACTGCATCTCTGGAGCTCAGCCAAAGTGATCTTTGGGTTCTTCTTTACCTCTCTCACCAAGGCTCTTCTCCCCTGGTAGCTCAGCTTGGCCGGACGGCCAGCTCTAGGAAGGGTTCTGGTCGTCCCAAACGTCTTCCATTTAAGGATTATGAAGGCCACTGTGCTCTTGGGAACCTTAAGTGCAGCAGAACTTTTTTTGTAACCTTGGTCAGATCTGTGCCTTGCCGCAATTCTGTCTCTGAGCTCTTCAGGCAGTTCCTTTGACCTCATGATTCTCATTTGCTCTGACATGCATTCTTCTTCTTCTTCTTTAGGTTTAATGGCGGTTGGCAAACCAACTTATTATGCATTACCGCCACCTACTGAGTTGGAGTGTGAGACCTTATATCCTGTTAATTAAACCTGTATCTCTCAAATATTTTAACAGAAGATCGTACACCCTTGGTTTTTTCTCTGCATTCTGAAATATATCTTTGACTGAGATAACATTAATTTCCAGAATTCTTAGTTTCCCAACAAGCTGATTCCTTTCCATTCTATATGCATCACAATGTAATAATACATGCTCAACTGTTTCTGTTCTTCCACAATGTCTGCAGCACTCTGTTTCATTTTTCCCCATCATGTATAGGGAACAATTAAGATTGGAGTGACCTATACGGAGCCTAGTTATTACTGTATCTTCTCTTCTGTTTCCGTATTCCTTCCTTTCTTTCCCCACTTTTGATTGAATGTTAAAAAGGTGTCTTCCTTTTGACTCGTTTTTCCAGTCCTCTTGCCATAATCTTATGACTGCAGCTTTAATAATACTTTTCATTTCTGATTTGCATAATGGAATTTCTATCTCAACCTCCTCTTTTCTCAATGCTGTTTTGGCCAGCTTATCCACCTCCTCATTCCCTTCTATCCCTACATGGGCAGGGATCCATACAAATTCTACCCTTACTCCCATATGTTTGATTCTATAAATATTCTGCAAAATTTCATACAAAATATCCTGTCTAGATGTAGAGTTCCCGCTTTTTAAACTGTTTAAGGCTGAATATGAGTCTGAACATACAACCACACTTATGGGCCGAGTTTCCTCTACCCACTGCATTGCCAGTAAAATTGCCATCATTTCTGTTGTAAATACTGATACATGATTACTTAACCTCTTCAAGACACTATGCTTGAAATGTGGAATGTATATCGCTGCTGCTGCGTACCCGCAATCTGGATTTTTTGATCCATCTGTATATACTTGGATACTATTGGAATATTTTTGTTTCAAATATTGCTCTACTATTTCCTCATTAGTCCTACACTCATTCTTATCTTTAATTTTACCATGCACCTGAAAATCTACTAACGGCATTTGATATAACCAAGGAGGTATAACAGGTATTACTACTGTAGGGCTTGTTTTTATACAGTCAATACCTATTTTCTTGGCCTCCATATCTGCATTCCACCCAAAACTCCTGTACTTAGTGTATTCATGTTCCCAACATTTTTGGAGTACTTCTTTTACTGGATGGGTGTCTGCATGCCCCCTTACAGAATTCCAATAAGCCATCTTTAACTTAGTTGTCCTAAATTTTAATGGCATCTCTGCCATTTCCACCTGCATCGCTGAGACAGGCGATGTTCGAAATGCCCCACTTCCTATCCTTAAAGCCTGAGACTGAATAACATTAACTTTTTTTAGCAAAGATTCTGATGCTGAGCTATAAACTATACTGCCATAATCTATAATTGGTCTTATCATTGCACAATACACACTTTTTAATGCTTGTCGGGCTGCACCCCAATCTACCCCTGCTAAACATCTTAAAATATTTATTCCTTTTTTACATTTACCTTGAACTTTCTTTATATGGGATGCAAAAGTTAGCTTTGTATCCATCCATACTCCGAGAAACCTAATTTCTGTTACCTGCTCTAAAGTTTGCCCATAAAGGTATATTTTGATATTCGGGGATTTCCTCTTCTTTGAAAAACATACCACTTTGGTTTTCTCTACAGACAACCTAAAGCTCCATTTATTAGCCCAATTTTCCACTTCATTAACTGCTTTCTGCATGCTTTTCTCCACATACTCAACATTTCTTCCCCTTTTCCACAGAGCACCATCATCTGCATATAAAGACTTGCCAAGTCCTTGTCCTATAGTTGAAAATATATCATTTATCATTAAATTGAATAACACTGGACTACACACACTACCCTGTGGGGTCCCATTATCAATTGAGTATATCCTAGAGTACATTGTTCCAACCCTAACTTGAATAGTTCTATTAAACAAAAAGTCCATTATCCAATTATACATTTTCCCTTTGATTCCCATATTGTCTAATTTTATTAAAACTCCCTCTTTCCAAAGCATATCATAGGCCTTTTCCACATCAAAAAACACCCCTACAAGTACCTCCTTATTCGCCATTGCCTTTCTAATTTCAGACTCTAAACATACTACTGAATCCATGGTATTTCGCCCTTTCCTAAAGCCACTCTGATAATGACTTAAAAGGTTTTTGCTTTCTATTACGTAATTTAGTCGAGCTACTACCATCTTTTCCATTACTTTACATAAATTAGATGTTAACGCAATGGGTCTATAATTAGAAGCTACTGTGGGATCCTTACCAGGCTTTGCAACTGGAATTATCACCCCGTGTTTCCAAGACGTAGGGAGTTTTCCCAGCTCCCATATCTTATTAAAGCTCCTTAAAATAATATTTAGAGATACATCAGAAAGATGTTTTATCATATCATAACAGATTTCATCTTTCCCAGGAGATGTACGTTTCAAACACTGTAGCACCTGTTTTAGTTCATACATAGTAAAATCTGCGTCCAATGTACTCCCATTCAGTGCTTTTTGAATTAGTACATTAGGATTGTCTTTCAAAATTTGATCCCTTTGCACTCTCATACTATCTGACATATTATTGTCACTGTGAACCTTAACAAATGATTCTACCAACTCTTCTGCCTTTTCTGTATTAGTCATTTTGTATATACCTTCTTTTAGTAAAACTGGAATACCTTTATTCATTTGCTTCCCACCCATTTTCTTAATCATATTCCACATATCACTAATATCTATATTTACACCAATTTCATCACAGAACTTTCTCCAATAGTTTCTTTTTGTTATCCTTATTACCTTCCTTACCTCTGCCTGAGTTCTCTTATAGTTAATAAAGTCATCAAAAGAGTATGATTTTTTAACTTTTCTTAAAGCTCTGTTTCTAGTTTTGATTGCTACACTACATTTTTCTGTCCACCATGGTACAGCCTTTCTCATTCTAACCCCTTTGCTCTTCCCTATCGTCTCTTGTGCTGTACTACATAATATTGTATTAATTTTATTATTTACATCTTCTACTTCATCAAAATTGAATTCCGTATTAAGCATTTTAACTTCACAAACCTTTTTATACTTAGCCCAATCTGCGTTTTTAAGCTTCCATCTTGCCATATTCCCCTCATGATATTCCTCAATTTCTATCCCTACTGAACATTTAATGGGATAATGATCACTTCCTAAAGTACTCTGATATAAAACTTCCCATTCACATTGCCCAGCCAAGTTATTGGAAACAATTGTTAGATCTATTACCGAATTTCTTCCTCTAATTACATCTAATCTTGTTATATTTCCATCATTTAAACATACAAAATCATTACAATCTAAAATTTCTTCTATTACATACCCGTTTTGATCATTATTTACACATCCCCACAAAGTACTGTGAGCATTAAAATCTCCACACCACACTATATTAGAATTTCCATCTACTCCAATATTTTTAGTTAGATCTATATTTAGTCTTTTACAGGGATTATAGAAATTTATCACTCTTATATTACGATTATCTGCCCTTACATCAATCACAACTGATTCATACTCCTCATTCACTTTCACCTCCCTGTACGCTATCCCTAGCTTAACAAGAGTGACCACTCCTCCTCCATTTCCGTTGATTCTATCTTTTCGTACTACTTCATACCCTTGGACCACATAACTTAAGTTAGGTTTTAACCATGATTCTTGCACACATATTATGTGTGGTTTAACCTTAAAATCATCTATCCATTTCTTAAACTCTAATCCATTTGATATCAGGCTTCTTGCATTCCACTGTAAGATGAAGAACACCATTATACTTCTCCACATATAGTCTGAGAGTTTACTACATGCAGCTTCAGTTTCTCGTTTATTTGTTCTACTGTAATACCTTCTACATTCAAATACTTTTCTGCCGCTCTTAAGATTATTCTCGTTCTTTCAGTTCTACTCACAGTTTGGGCCGAACAGTTTACCACTTCTACCATAAAGGTAAGAAATGCCATCTTATTCTTAATGATCTTAATATCATCATCTTTTCCCTGATTTGATTGCTCATTTCTCATTCTCTTGTCCGCACCCTTTTCTTCTATTTCCGTCTTTTCAGTCAACTTAACCTTCTTGATTGCTTCTGCATATGTTAATCCTTCTGAGATCTTAACATTTTGAACTTTAGCAGCATTTTTCCTTGCCTGGCATCCTCCATACCCTGCACTATGTTCTCCTCCACAGTTGCAGCATTTCGGTTTTATACCCTCTTCACACTTTCCATATTCATGCTCCCCCCCACATTTGGCACATCGCTGTCTCCCTCTGCATACTGCTGCCACATGGCCATATTTTTGACACTTGTAACACCTCAGCGGTGGAGGAATGAAAGGTCGAACCACATAACTCAGGAATCCTACAAACACTCTTTCAGGCAATTTACCCTCATCAAAATGTATCATTACCGAAAGACTATCACTTCTCTCCTTGTTCCGGGTGATTTTAAGTCTTCTTGCACCTATCACTTTCGCTCCTGAAATGTTCTCCTTAATCGTTTCTATATCAACATTGGTTGGAATTCCTGTAATGACCCCTCTCACCCATTTCTTTTCTCCCATAAGTTGACTTGTGACTTTTTGCCCTAATATAGCCTTAATCGCTAATGCAGCCTTTTGCTGTTTACCATCTTTACAGAAAATGATCATTTTCCCGTCTCTCAACATTTTAGCACTTTCTATATTGCCAATCAACTCCTTCAGTACTTTTGTCAGTTTCAAAGGGTTCAATTTACTCGCTTCCCCTGACGAAAACCTCACCAATACTTTAAATTCCTCCTTTATTTTCCTCGCCTGTTGACACTCTCTCTCACTTTCAGTTCCTGAAGTTTGGCTCCAATCTTTCTTCCTTTTCCGCTTCTCTACTACAGTCCATTTACTACTTTTATTTCTTTCATATTTCCCGCCATCTATTTCATCTTCCATATCCGACTCAGTTCCAGACACTACATCACTTCCGCCCTTCCTGGTCTCACACTCCTCCATTTTTTCCTCCCCTCGATTGCCACCGATTCCCCACCCCATGTCTCTGACATGCATTGTGAGCTGTAAGGTCTTATATAGACAGGTGTGTGGCTTTCCTAATCAAGTCCGATCAGTATAATCAAACACAGCTGGACTCAAATGAAGGTGATCTCAAGGATGATCAGAAGAAATGGAAAGCACCTGAGTTAAATATATGAGTGTCACAGCAAAGGGTCTGAATACTTAGGACCATGTGATTTATTTCAGTTTATCTTTTTTAATAAATCTGCAGCAATTTCAAAAATTCTTTTTTTTGTCTGTCAATATGGGGTGCTGTGTGTACATTAATGAGGGAAAAAATTAATTTAAATGATTTTAGCAAATGGCTGCAATATAACAAAGAGTGAAAAATTGAAGGGGGTCTGAATAATTTCCGTACCCACTGTATATTATGGACATTGTATTGAACATTGTTTGTATTTGTAACATCCTGGATATTGTATTGGAGTTGTAATATTGCATTATGGACATTGCATTGGAACTCTAACATCATGTAACATCAAGGACAGTGCATACATTAGACAGTAAGAAATTAACAGAACAAAATGACAGTTTGGACAAAATGAATTTTTGGAGGTCTGCTGTCTTTCTAAATATTCTGTTGGATCTAGTCAAGCTGCTTGCAAACTATAACCAAAGCTGTCCAAACAGTTATCTCAGATTGTGATGGCACTGTTGAACCCTTGCTGTCTGGTAATAATGAAATGGACACTTAGGTGCCCAAAGGCTCCATGAAGAAAATGAAATGATAACCTGATTGTTTATTTTATTAATCATAAAAAAATCAAAACATATTTTATGAAAGTAACAGACATTTACTTAGTGAAAAACAAGGCATTGTATATCTATAGACTATGGAATAACAACTGACAAAAGTAACATCAAGTGTTATAAGGCTGTAAGAGGCCTTGTGTAAAGAATATTGGTAGAAATTACATAAAGCAGTGTTTCCCAAACTCAGTCCTGGGGACCCCCTGTGGCTGCACGTTTTTGTTCCAACCGGATTCCTAATCAGTGACAACACCTGATCACACTGATCTCATTTAATTAGCTGGTATTTTTTTTTCTTTTATTCGACATTCAGAGAAGCATAGCAGCATGAATTTTACATTTATAAGACATTTAGAAATATTTCTGCTTTTGCTATAGATTTAAATGCTTAACTCTCTTTTGCTGATTTCATTATGCTTTGCCCTTTCTCTGTGCAGATTTTCCCCCTTCGTTGCATCTTATTAATGATAATTTAAAACGAGCAGATCAGACACCCAGGCAAACAACACTGAATAATCAAAGGCTGCAACTACTTTAGAGTCAGACCCACTAATTAGTAAATAATGGATTAATTAAACAATTAGAACACCTAGAAAAGTAGAATGAAAATCAAGATGAAAATACCGTTAAAAAGAAAAAAAAAAACATTATTCCTATACAACTGCTTGGCACATTTTAATATTTTTTTTAGCAAACTTAGTTTTCTAATTTCTATATTGTTCCCTAAAAACAGGACTTGGGAAATATCAGTTCACTTAATTAGCCCAGGAGTTCAATTAAAAACAGAAGCTGGTTGGAACAAAAACCTGCAGCCACAGGGGGTCCCCAGGACCGAGTTTGGGAAACACTGACATAAAGTAATGGAAAAAAATACTACAAGCCCACATTAGAATATTGGAACAATCTACACAAGAACAGCCCATCCAGCCCTACAGAGCTTGTCAGTCCTATTCACTTAGGTTAGGAGCACGCACTGATACGGTGCATTGTCACACCCACCACATGACAAACCAACTCAGGATCCCAAATTGAGACCTGAGTGTAGCCATGCAACGGGTGACACCTCAGCACCACACAAGTTCAGACGGAATGGAACCAGTATGAGGTTTTTTTTATGGTAGCCGGAGTGCCAATTCTGCCACCAAACCCCAGGTTTCTTCTAAAATAAATGTCAAGTCTAGTTTTAAAAGTCCATAACTTCCTATGGTCCACCAACCTACTTAGCACCTTATTCCATATGTCTATGGTTCTCTGTGTAAAGAAAAACTTTCTAATGTTTGTTAGAACTTTATCCTTAACAGGTTTCCAACTGTATCCCCAAGTTCCTGATGAACTCATTTCAAAGTAACAGTCTTGACAAACTGTAGTAATTCCCTTCATGATTGTAAACACTTTAATCATGTCACCTCTTAGTCTTCTTTTGCTTAAACTGAAAAACTTTTAATCTTTCCTCATAATTCATCCCCTGTTACCCTGGAATCAGCCTAGTCGCTCTTCTCTGGACTTGTTCCAGTGCTGCTATATCTTTTTTGTAGTCTGGAGACCAAAACTGCACACAGTACCCCAGATGAGCCCTCAACAGTGCGTTTTAAAGTTTGAGCATAACCTCCTTGGACTTGTACTCGATGCATTCTGTTAGCCTTCTTCATGGCTTCTGAACACTGTCTGGCAGTTGGTAGTGTTGAGTCCACTACAAACCTTCTCATAAGATGTACTTCAACTTTCAGACCACCCATTGTGTATTCAAAATCTCAAATGTTAAACATTATCTGACCATACATTGGTCTACTATAACATAGTAGACCACACTAGGCAATACATTTGTGTACTTGACAAAGATGGCACTGTATCACATCTGCAGCAAAGCAATACCTTATAAATAACAAGGACTTAAAGTGTTAAATTATTGTTTTTTTGTCTTTGCACATTTATAAGAATAAATAAATTATTAAAACCTAACTGACACACTGTCATAGTAATATCAGGTTGTTTTTGTGAACAAAAAAAATCACAGAGTCAAGGAAATACAATTTTTTATATTTGTGACAAAGATTGATTCTGACAAAGCACATGATGAATTTAAAAAGTAGAGTATATAGTTGTGTCCTCAAAGAACATGCAGTTTATTAAATTTTAATTGATTGTGGTAGATTACCTGGTGCTTCTAAGTTGGCCTAGTGTGAGAATGGATGTAGGTATGTGATGAATGAGTCCTGTTTTGAGCCGCCTTCCACACAAGGAATGGTTTCTGCCTTGTGCTTCATAGTGCCAGAATAGGCTATGCCTGCCCATGACCCTAAATTAGAGAATTTTACGTCATTAATGAATTTAAACAACATAAAGTAAGCAGAAAAGGAAAAAATAAAACTTGAACAAAATTTTAAACCATAAGAGATTTAACAACAAGAATGTAAAACTGATGTTAACATGGAGAGGCCTCTATATTCTGCATATACAGCAAATTTGAACCATACACTGCGAGTACTTATCCAAGACAAATGATTCAAACTTTTAGAAGTGCAGTACTGGATTACGGGCTTGAAACAGTTATATTGGGTAAAGGATATGCAACTAAACAAAATATTTCATACTATTTCGGTTTACATTCACATAATTTGTCTTTGTATTTGTGTTCCATTCCTTGCTTCAGGTGAATATCTAAGTTCACCAGAAATAATGAATGCAACACATAAAGTCATATTATTTGAAAAAAAATAATCACGTATGTAAAAAATATAATGAAAACCAAGGTGGTTCCTTGTATGTTTGACCACTATTCTTCTTGTCGTCTCAGACTATTTGAAATGTTAAAATAAGCAGTAAATATTATAATCTTGACTTCACTTGCAGTGCTCTTGGGGGGAACTGAAAAGATCTATAGTGTAGCCTTTGTTATTGGGTTACCTTGATGCACGGTATTCACACCCAGGCTGACCACTGATGCCTTTCTTTTATAATTCCAATTAAATAGGTCATAAATAAACAAAGGCCATGTGAAAATGAAGCTGATGTTCCCAGTACCTCTTCTGCATATTGGTCTTTTACTGTGCCCTGTGGTGGGCTGGAGCCCTGGCTGGGGTTTGTTCCTGCCTTGCACACTGTGCTGGCTGGGATTGGCTCCAACAGACTCCCGTGACCCTGTGTTAGGATATAGCGGGTTGGACAATGACTGACTGATATATTCATATGTCCTTCATATGCACTGACTCTAGATTTCCCAATCAGTAACTGTATTGATATCCAATCAACCTATACTTTATAAAATTAAAGACATAAATTAAAAAATGAATATACAACTTTCAGTTTTTAATTGGCTTATTCAATCATGATAAACTACAGGAGAAGGACTCTATAGTAGTGTTACTTAAATAAGAGGAGTTCCTATTCAGAAGCCAGTGTTGGCTTCCATAGAGTGTGCAATAAGACAAGGTGACCCTCAGGGAAGGGTGCTGGGACCAACAAAGTGCCTATTAGAGTGCAGAAGATGAACTTCAGAAACACAATAATGTATTACTGTTCAATAAATCTTGATCACACTCAATGGGGCTTATCATTAAAAACAAAAACTGGGATAAATTTTAATGTAAATGGGTGAATGAATGAATGATAATTATTTGTCTTTCAATTCAGAAGAGACAAGAATTCTTTTACTGGGTGCTAACTATAAATTGTAAGGCAATACACTAAATTCAAAATATTTGTGCTTTAATTCAGCTCAATTCATCTGAGGCATTATTTGAGACATGGACTAAACCCTTCACACTTATTACATATCTGTGATTTCTAAAGATTGCTTTATCTAACTTAAAAATGTTTCCAAATCATTTATTAGTCTAAAGCAGATTTCGCTATTAATGCTTTAGCGTCAGGGTGTCCAAATTATTCTCTGATTTGTGTGCAGCTATCTAAAAATGTGCCAGTGAGGATTATAACTAGAACTAAGAAGTATGACCATATAATTCAAAAAATCAAATCACTTCACCAGCTTCCACATGATTTTAAGATCCTCCTTCTCACTTATAAACCGTTTAGCCTCTCATTACCTTACAGAATAACGTGACCCCGTCAAGTTAACACATTTCTTAAATGTTCCAAACATAACAGTGGAGTCAGAGATGCAGCCTTTGTTGTGCCTACCAATGCTGGAGAATCCCCATTGATCTCAGCATTTAAACAAAGGCTGAAGGCTCAATATTTTAGCAAAGATTCTTAATACTACTGGGGCTGTTCACAAATGTTTCTTAAATAACTTTAGCAGCTGGTTTGAATAGTGCGTTTTTCCCATTTTGTCCACTTTTTAGTGTCTGTGAAGGCACTTAGTATGCCTTGGAATGAATGTTGAATGCACCAACATATAGGGCTGTAACTATTTTTAATGTTTTATTTATTCAACTGAATTTGTGGTTTTTGACTCGTGGGTTTATCCATATTGAAATGTAATGCAATACCAGAACAGTGTGTTGGCAGCAAAGCTAGTGGCTGCCCAGAAAGCTTGGTGGTCACCGTGCTGGCTAAAAGCTTCCACCAACTCCATAATCAGGAGTCCCACATACTCATAAAAACATAAAATTAAAATATAAGCAACACAGAAAACCTCCCAGCTCACCTTTTTGAGATGGACTTGCTGAAGACAGTTGGAATCTCGATCTACAATCACCCAACATATGTAAATACATGTATTTTTGCATCTATTGCATGATGTTTCTCAGTTTATATTTTAATATTATATTGTGTTTATGTTTTACTTGTATTGATACTACATTTTGTATCTGCTTTACAGCATATTAGGCTCTTAAGTTAAAGTATAGAAGTATGCTTAATAAGAAATTAAAATTGAATTAGAAATTGAAAAGCTAGAACTTGGAATAGCAAATAACAGGAATGAAATAAGAACCATTCACATTCTAAACGATGAAGTCCTCCTATTTAGTTATTTATTCATTTCATTAATGTGCATGCACCAGTGTCAGCTTGAGAAAGGTCAGTGACTATACCAGCACCACACGAAACCTAAACCTGGACAGGTCACTCTCAAGAGCACGGCCACACTCCTCACACTGAGTCTATTTAAAGAAATCAATCAACATAGCAGGCACATCTTTGGAATGTGGAAGGAAATTGGTGTAGTCGGAAACATCTCACATGAATGTCAGGAGAACATGTAATCTCTATACAATAGAGACCAGTCAAGAATTTGATCTCTTAATTTTGGATCTTTGAGGAAGCAGTTCCAACCTCTGTCCCACTCCTGTCATAATTATGTAACTGATGTCTTATGACTCTTTCTTATATAGTTATTGTAACCATAGTCTATTAACTGTGAAATGGTCCTTTCTAGGTGAAAAGATTGCTGGGGCAACAGCACTAGCTGGTTGGCACAGGGCAGAAGGAAATCCTGTATTTTTCAGTGTGGAAACAAAGGGCCTATTAGGGAGCAGTAGACCATATGTCTGCTCAAGGACAATAGGCATGGGTGTTGGCACAAATAAGAAACAGAGGTGCAACTTCAATGTTAATATTTAATGTTCAACCAGGGAACTATGGCACATTCTACTGGATGGACACCAAGGGTATACCAGTCTTTTGTGAGAGAGACTGAGAATGTATGGAGGGTTGAATAGAGATGGAAATACCACGAGACTGCAATGGGCTCACTTCTGTGTCCTAAGCAATAAAAAATAGCTCCAGTGAGGTGGAAATCATCGAGATGTTAGTTCATAACCTCCAGCTCAGAAGGTGGTAGGAAATGGCCCCCAAGTATTTCTTTTTTAAGGTAGGTAGTATTGTGAATGCCTGGAAGACCTGGCTCTTTAAGGGCAACTAAAGGCTCAGGGCTACAGGAACATTTAGGATTCTCTCACACATGGTGTCAATCTCAGATCCTGTAGGGCTGGAGGTTTTTGTTTCAGCAATTTTCTAAACTAGCAACCAATTACTGCTACAAATGGAACATACATAGTTGTTTTCCCTCCATTTTAAATGACTTGCTTTATAAGATGAGAACCCTTTTTCATTTTTCCTTAATCAACAGCCAACAATAATGAGATGCAAAGCGAACAAACAGATAATCTTCTAACTTGATCCCATTTGCACCAATGTGTGCATCTCACGATATCTGTTTCAATAAAACATCTGTAAAGAAAAAAATAGCAGAGGACTGAGAAATAATGATCTGTTCTAGTCCACAAAACATTTAGGTTGTGCTTTCAGAAAAAAGAAAATGAATTGCTTTGGAAAAGTCTGGTTTGGCAGAATTAGGTTATTATCATTTCATTGAATTAAATGACTAATCCATTAATGGCGAAAAATTACTTCTGGCTGGAGCATAAACTGAGGAATTGAGTTTGAAACCTCTGGTTTAACTGGTCGTCTGTAGGCTCACATGGCATCTAATAACTTTTTAGATGCTGGTTAAGGAAAAAGGAAACAATTGAGGGATCAGAATTTTAAAAAGCAAGACGAATTAGAATTAAGAAAAAGATACATGTTCATTTGGCAGCAGTAACTGCTTACATTTTAAAGTTGCTGTAAGAAAAACCTTAATTCGCTGCAGTCCTCCATGATCTGAGCTTTCTCTAATAAAGAGGTTCCAAAGATCCAAAGGGGGGGACCACTGAGGGTGCAGGTTTTCATTCCAATCAGTTTCACTAATAAATGATCCAACCTTACTTTTAAATGATCTGTCTAATTAGTCTTTATCTTCTCTTATTTTGCATTCAGTAATATGTGGTACTATATTTAGATGTAAACAAAATTCAGAAATTTGTATTTTTGCCATATCGTTAAATATTACCTTTTGCTTCCCATATTCTTGTTCTTTCACCTTTTGCTCTGGCATTTATTAACTGTATATAAATATTGGCAGTTAGTGACAAGCAGTGCAGAAGATATGTGCAAATGACACTGAACACTAAAGGGAACCAGCTACTTCAATATAAAATTCACCTGTGAGCTAATTAATAAGAAACATAAAAAGAGCAAAATCTTAAAAAGAAAAAAGGCCTGCTACATTCCATACAAAATTTAGCAAACCCATTTTGCAATTTCTGGATTGATACAAAAAAGGCAGATACTGGAAAATAACAAACAGCCTGTTTAATAAAGGCAGGAGTCCAGTTAAAAGTCCACAGGAATGAACTTGAGATCCACTTAGTTACTGTAAGCCTTTTAATACTAATTGACACAGAAATGAATGTAGCTTTGAAGTAATGGCTCTGCTTTAACATTCAGTGTCATCTGTACCCAAGTTGTTTGAACGACTCATCACTAATTCTCAATTTTTGGAGCAAACTTGACCCAAATAAGGTGAATTTATATGAAAATGGTAAAAGAATGTTCTGTTTAAAACTATGACAAAACTTTTCTAATTGCCATTATCATATTAGAGTAGTTTTCTAAATGCAGCAGAAGAAAAGAAAAAGAGGCAGCTAAAAATGAGATTGATGAAACATAACAGTGACCCCACTCATTTGTGAAACTGGTTGGAATGAAACTCTGTAGCCAAAGTAGTACACCAGGACTGAACCTGAGAATCCCTGCTTTAGAAGGAATAACCTGATAAATGAATTAAGCAAGGATGTGCAAACAGATCAGATTGTCTTAATTTTTAGACGTATTTGGCATAATACTAGACAGTTTTATACCCCAACGTTTTTAAAATAATAAAGTGTATAACAAAATACCGTATAATGCAATACTAAGACAATCTGCACGTTTACTTCTCCGGATAACATTAATATTGAGAGCGTAACAAAATCTGTAAAATCATACAGCATTGTATGATTTACAAGTCAGAAACAGCTGAGTTGGCTGTTTGTTATTCCATAAAACAAGGCCAGAAACATTAAAGATGTTCAATAAATCTTTGTAAACCATTCAGCGTGCGTTTCAAAAGAGCCCCGCGCATTCATCAATCTGCTGTGTTTAAATTTAAACTACTCGACAAGTAGACGAGCGTCGCCACCTCCTGCATCTAACTGTGTAAGCCTAGGGTCACAGGCTGCGTTCACGTAACGTAACAGACCTAAATTACGACTTTCCCAGTGCAGAATTTCACGAGAAAGCCCCTAGAACAGTTATCTCCCAGTAGGGCAATTCGTAGAAATCAAACATGTTGTGGCGTAATGTTGACCTTTCCCTACGGTTAATAATACTGGAAAAAAATAAGGTCAGCCAGAACTAAAAATGCTGTTTTCGGTTTGTATTCGAAGCACGCTCAGTTCGTTTAATTTTTATCTCACGTTCTCTTTAATTGAATTTAAATTAAGTTAACAAGAACCACTCATTTCTGCAAAAAAAACCGCTAACAGGAAATATAAGAGAACGCAATAAAGTAAGAACAACAAATAACTTGGAACGCAACAAAGTCAACACACAATATAATAGCACTTAAAAGGATAAGAAGCAGAAACGACACAACCGGATATGGCGTAAAGAGAAGGCCAATCGGAACTGTCACCCGAGTAACGTGACAGAAGTGTGGTTTTTAATTCAGAGGAGTTTGGTTATCTTAGACTTCAATGTCCTCTCGGTGTAAGTAAACACTTAGCTCCTAATTTCCGGGATTTGAATTCGAATCCGAACAAATTATTGTTCGGTACCCTTTAACAATTTTGCAAGGGTTGATGGTGAGTGGTTAACTTCCCGATTGTAAAGTGTCAAAGTGTGTAACCGTAGCGATATTTTTTTCTTTTTAATATTTGTCAGATTTTTTTTTGCGTAATGCAGTTGCATTTGTAATACAACTGTCAAAAGTAGGGCATTATACAAACCCGTTTAACGTGACACAAGCGGAAGACTCGTTTCATACTTGCGCATTGTTATCAAGTGCCGATATAAAACTCAGTCATCTGACTGTTAACAGCTCCGCTATAAAGACGCTGTTGCCATTTCTGTTGGCAGGAATGGGGGCGGGGCTAAGGCTTTTGTCCTAGCTGATTTTAATGTCACGGATTGTATACCTGCATTCGCTAGCCAGGTTTACCTATGCTTGCATTATTGTTCATAAGTAATTTCCGAGGATGAGGTTGTTTATTTATTCGTAGCTCTTTATTCGGCTGGCTACTTAAACGAATAAAGAGCTGCGAATAAGTAGCCAACTTGTCTCATATGATAAAGAGTAGACCCGTAGGTGTTTTAGCAAAAATGACCAGAAAAACTTGAAATAGCACACGCCACATCAACCAACCCCAGGGGTTCACACCCTAATGGGATTCAAGAAGTCAAAGTAATTCAATATCACAAAAGATTGAAACAATCGGAATCAGTATTATAGGCATGTGGAGTGTCGTTTTATGCAATCTCGAGTTTGCCGACCACGAATCTGATAATATTTTTGATATTTGATTCTGGACCCGTGGTCCTTAGACTATTTCAAGATCACTGATTGCCAATATGATGTTATTTTTGATCCTTTGTTAGCCATCTAACCCTCCATGGACCTCAAATCAGGGGGTGAAAAATGAAATTTCTAAAAACATTGAAATTGATGCAAACACTTAATATTTCAAATTTTAGAAGCAACAATTCTTGTTTATTATGTAGCTCTACCTCATGAAGTAAATCATTACATTTCTTATGTGAATTAAGGCGGCTTGCTCTAATTCAGACTTTATTTTCATTTAAGCTATTCAAAGACTTTACATATATGTATGATGGCAACAAGCCATAAATTGGGTTCTCCTTGCACTTAAGTGATCTTTAGCTGGTAGCCCTTTTAGCAACCAAAAGCAATATTTTGGGTTAAGTTATTCAAAGACTTTAAATGTGTGTATGATGGCAACACACAATAGATTGGGTTCTGCTTGCACTTAAGTGATCTTTAGCTAACAACTGTTTTAGTTACCAAAAACAGAAAAACAACAATGGTGGGCAAAATCTCGGCCAAATGAGAAATTCTAATACATGCCGATGTATGAAATTCAGATATGATGAATCATCATTGTTTTTTTTAGAATATTAGTTGGAATGAAACTTTAGGGTCCAACAGAACTAAATTTGGGAAACCACCAAAATATAAATTCAAACAGTAAAATCAAAGTTAACGAAAATAAGTGATGAGCTTGTGCCTTTGTCTAGATGTTATTCCTGTCTTATGACTAATGATTGCTGTGATAGGTTCCTTCTGCCTCACAATCCTCCCTGTGGATCAGTCATTTAGAAAGATGAATGGATAAAAACATTTTGGAAGTATTTATGTTTTTCTTTATTAAATAAGAGTATATGCATAGATAGGTTCAGGGTTAATTTAGTTAAAAATTCCCCTATAAAAAGTTTCCATTATTATATGAAAATAAACAGTCTTTTATTAAGTAAATGTGTGTTCATTTCATGTTCATTGAAGATGAGACAATAAAAAATAGTTACTGAAAACTGTAAGTGATGTGAAAGATGGTGTCTCATTTGCCTCAATTTAATTAAGATTTCACTTGTAAACAAATGTAAACTTTTTGTTTAGTCATAACATTCTTAAACCTGCTTGGTTCAATTTTAAATGATAGGTTTGTTTTATTCTTATTTATTGTAACAAAAACAGGTATAAGAAACAAATTACAAATAATCTGCATTTTAAAACCTAGGAGTAAAAAACATCAAGCAAGATAAGTTGACTCTTTAAATATGCAAAAGTCCTCTAGTATAAGGGAAATGTACAGTATATGATGTCATGTGTCATAGAACAACATGAGAGATGTGGCGGTAATGGATAATGGTCAATTTTCAAAATTTTACAAATGGCTGTTAATAACCAGTGCAGACTCAGTGGTTACCATTTTGAGTTGTAAATACTAAATTAAACAATTGCCCCATATTGTTGTTCCACCTATCTATTAAACTATTTGCAGTAGTTCTAGTAAGACCAGCACTGCCAAGTTTCATGACAGTAAGTACCTACAAGCTAAGAGATGATATAATTGAATATGTAGACTTTTAAGAGCCTCAGAATAGTTCAAGAAACCCATCCATATATACAGAGAAAATACTGAGATCTTGTCTTTTTCATTTACAAATTTAAAAACATTTGGCTAAATGATGGCGTACAAATTTTTTTCTTTGTACAAGGTGCCTTTCCAAGGTGTCAAGGAAAAGAGTTGACAGAGTTTATCAGTGTGGCCACCTATCAGATTTTTATTTTATTTGCTATATGGAACAAAGAGAAGCAAATATAAGAGTTGAATACCCCTATGAATACAAAATGTATTTTAGAAAAAAGCAAAATCTATCAATACAGTAAAGCTCTCTGTCCTGCAGTCAGCTACATGAATAAACATTAGATAGGGCCTTGGTACTCATATAGATTGAATGCTAGTCTGTCAGAGGGCAGAGTCACATATGTAACAACACAAGCAACTTTACAGTTTACACAGGTTTGTTTGGATTGTGAAAGAAAAGCAGAGATTTATATGGGAGAATTTTCACATACAAAAGGACACACGTATCACTTAAAAAATGTAGCCTGCCCTGGAAGTACAATAGTTTTCATGGTTCTATTGTCAACACAAAAATAAAAACCTGAACTCTTTGTGCAGTGATGTGTAATAATTTAAGAGGTGACTACCCATGAGTTTGAGTGTACCATGTAATAAAGTCCTCAAAACTAACATGCAGTGACAATAGAAAAATAACATAATTCTGCCCCCGTACAGCTTCTGTATATTTAATTATTTTATTGACATAACTTAAAATATTTTAAATAATTGTTGAGCAATACTTGCCCTGTATCTGGGACAACACATCTCAGTGTTATTTTATGTGTGCCAGGTGGATATTTAAAGATAGTAGAATAGTAGTTTTCATGATGGCTGAAACATTAACCTCAAGGTGTTCAGTTCATGCAAAAAGAGTCATTATACTGAATTATAAGGGCAGGCATTGCCTGGAACTGCACAATATGATATTATCAGAGTGCTTCAGTCACAATATAATAATAATATTGCATTATTTTGGAAAAATGTCAGTTTTATCATCATATTTTTTTCTGCATATTTGTGTTGAGAATCATAGTAGCAAAATGTTAAGCTGGGCTGACCAGATCACTCTGTCCCTGTCCTGTGCGATTTCTATATCCTCCTAAAACAGTTAGGAGATTCAGTCCCTCTAGTGTGTCCTATGTCTACTGTGGGTCGTCCTGCAGTGGCCTGTGTCTTATCCCACTTCCAAGGGGGGCCATTCTAATTGCCACCATCCTAATTACATGCTCAAAAACAATCTCAATTGCCTGTTTTCCATCCAGAGAACCAGTGGTTCTAATTTAAAGTCCTTTTGTACAACTAAGCCCCTCACTCTACATATAATTTTTTTCCATTTGAGACTGAGATGCTTCTCCTTCTCCTTGTAAAGAGAACTGTTTCAGTGGTGACAATACATAAAAAGTTATTCAGATCAACATTAGGAATAGGATGTTTTTAGAAGAGATGCATTAATAAATTTGGATCTGAAGAATCTTAACATAATATGGATTGATTCTGACATTCAGTGCTATCAATTAATTTTATAATATTTAAACTGAAATGCATATTGTTTTACATGAAACTTCAATATATATGAGCTAATATTTGAAGTGTGCCAGAGTATGTGATATTTTATATGGCAGAGCATTTTAATGACAAAATGAACCCAAATTCTACATTTAAAACCCTACAGTGTATTTTCTATTTGAATTTCTGCAATAATGCCAACTTTACCTGTTGCCATTGCTTCTTTTCCACGAAAATTAAAATTGTTTGGAAAGTTAAAAGAGTTTATTGCACCATCTGCAGGATTTTAGAAGGAATGCATTTTTGTAATAAAAGTACCACAATAAATTCAACCTTAACTTTCCTACCATATATAAATGTATACATTATAAATATTACAGATTTAAGACCTCTATGACTTCTTTTGTGAAATAAAACAATATCTTTATTTTTTTTTTTGGTGTAGGATGGCATTACGTATTCAGGGACGAAAATGTTTGCAGACTGTGCAGAACATGCACTTATTGCAACCAAAAAGAAACAATATTTATTCGGTCTCTGATGGATTTGATGAGGAGGAGATCAGAAAAAAGCTTCAGTGTTTCCCAGGAGGATCAATTGACCTCCTCAAGCAGAAGAATGGCGTTGCTGTTCTCACTATAAATAATCCAAGCCGTATGAATGCATTCACAGGTATATACTTTTTTTTATTGGAAAGCATTTTTTAACTTTTACCATCTTTTTGCAATAAAGAAATTATTGTATTTTCTATAAAATCTTTTCTTTAAACATTTTAGCTTTTTATGATACTAAAGTGTAAATGAATTTTATATATTTTAGAGAGGTCATCAAATGGGACATCCATTCATGTAGTAAAGATAATCAATCCTTGTATTACAGTGTACAGTGTATATTATTGGTAGTTGCGCACTAGTTGTTCATCCATCAATTGAAATTGGACAATAAGCTCATAAGTTCTTAAAAATTCTGACCTAGTAGTATATTATTTAGTGGACTGTTATCTGCTGATTTTTTTTTTTTGAGATGTAAAGAAAATGTATTCTTAGGCATTACTGCACACTCATAAAAGAGCATTACTACAAAATGTATTATTATCATGTGAGTACATACAGATCAGTTATACAGGCTTCTGAAGTTGTGTTAAGAAATGCATTCCATTTATTTAAAGAATGTTTACAAAAATTTTAATAGCTTCACCTTATACTTGGAATAAAAAATGTGTCAGAACACATAATTCAAAAAAATTATAATAAACTTAGCCTACAAAATAAGTAGAAAAAACAAAATAATCTTCCTGTCTCAATTGGGCCTTACAATATGGTTATCAAGTGAAGATAACTTGCCTGTGCTAACAAATTTACTGTTTTACATGAGTATTCAAACATTTTGTTCCTTTTTCCTCCAAAATGGGCACCCCTGTACTGCCTTGACCCTAAATGTGTGATATACTACTTGTAGTAGCCAATCTTTGGATGTTTAATGTTAGTGTTTACCTAATTTGTTTAGAATGTGAGTTTCTCATGACTATATACAGTAGATAATGAACAATTCTGTTTAACCCCTAAAGCTAACTTTAACTTGTAATGGAACTTTCTTAGTGCTCAGCTTCATGTGAACTCAAGTAATAGAATTTTAGTATGTCTTTAGTTAGCCGGAAACATAACTGTTTTATTTGCCTTGTTTTTGATGGAGTGACAAAGGCATACAGTTTTCTGACCATTAATATATCACCTCTGTAAATTTGAAGTATGAAAATAAGACTGTATGTTATACAGAGAACTTATAAGAGAAACACAATGAAATATAAGATATACAAGCCTTTACTTCTTATATGAGAACTTTCATTTTGTATTAACAGTTTTTCTCTTTATTTTTTGTGTAAAATGTTTTGCTTTGAGTTTTTATTTAAACTTGTAAAATGAAGACTCTTGAACTGTGGAATTATTTTCATATGTGTCAACGAGTCACACTCAGTGTCTGAACCCCATTAGAAAGCAGAAGCTGCAGAGGTTTTGGAATCCTGACAAATGCAGCTACACTACTTACAAAAGATGGATATGAAATTCCCATTATGGAGTCACTTTCAAGGACACCTAGAATGATTATAGGGTCAGCTAACTTAAATCTCATATGGTTGCTAGAAAATGATGTATTTTGTTAATAGCCAGGAATCTTGGCTCTGATCCTTACTTACAGATCTAGACTCCATGTACACCATAATATATTCATATATGTACATGCCAGTTCCAGCTACACTTTATACAAGGTTTGCGGTGCCCTTTCTGGCCTTAGCACGTCTGTTGTCCAACTAATTACTTGGTCAAAATGGGTTTTGCTACTCATTTTTCTCTTTTTTCTTGGAAACAGCTCCTTGGCCCTAGTCTTTTTTGTCCTCTTGTCATGAGCACTGCAAGATTGGTGTGCCATAGTCCACCCCTTTTCATTTTTTTTCTTCTTCTTCTGCTTGCCAAAATAAACATACAGTAAATGTTGAAGGTTTGCATATGCACCATTTATATGTTGGTAGGACTCAAAAGAAGAGGGTTTGGAGGCAGGGCCTGGATTATAGCGTGTGTCTTTTGATTGGTTTAGATGTTACTGGCTAGCTGAAGTAAACAACAGTTAAGCTTCTCTGCAACTCTAAACTCATTTTTCCCTATGTATTTTATATTAGGCCCCCCAATGTGTGACCACCCTCATGGATATGACTATTGATTGTCAATCAATTTAAAGGAATATTCATGCAGCTACTCACAATCAATCACAGTCATTTGTATGTCTCTGGTATCAGGAGTAAAAATGGAATAGCTAGAAAAGCCCATACAGACAGAGAAAATGTTCAAATTCTGTATATGTAGTGAGAGCTTCCTGAATTTGAACTATCATTTCTGTAACTCTGGGGCAGGAGCGCTGACTACTGCCCAGTCATGCTGCCCACATAATCAGTTTGTTAGTCTCTTTAATATCTAAAGTTATTATTTCAATCCCCTTTTGTACAGTATGTACATTTACTGTGTAATTATTGTATTATTAATTGAATCATTCATAAAATGTTATTCTTATTATATGTATGGAAATTAAATAATTGGAATCCAAAATTTTGGTTTTGACATTTTGCATAAATACTGGTCATAAGGTCACATGCAGCTTCTGTTTTAAATTGGATCCTTACAGTTTTTTTTGATGTGTTTACATGAAATAATGCATGCATCCTTTCAGTGTTAGTTGTTTATTTTATTGAAAACATCTGAATAATGGGTTATTCGTCTTAGGTTACAGCCAGTGTTTGTTCCCTTGCCTATGTTTATCGTCCTTTTTGTGCTGCCTTTGTTTATTTTAATGTATTATTTTTCATATGTCTCTTGTAATTATGTTTTTGTTTATATTGTTTTGTTTATTTATTATTTAGTGTATATGTATTTTGTATGTTTCTTGTGTTCCTTGTGTTTTGTGGGTGGAACCCCAAGAGATGGGGCCATCCTAATGTCTCTTTGTTCTTGAAACTTTTGCTTCTGTTCTTGGATTTTGATACTGGATTGTGGATTAATATTTGTTGCTGTGGGTTGCCTTGTTATGCAGACCCTTTTTGCCTTTGCATTTTTGCTTGTGTTTTCCCTTTTGTTTATGTAAGTAAATTTTTCTTTAATGCCTTTCTTTGTATCCTTGATTCTCAGGCTAACAGTTTTTATCATTTTCCTTTCCTTTCATAGGCATATCAGTATTTTGAAAAATTTAAAGTTATTAAAAACTTTTGAAGTCAAAATGCTTTTTAGGCCTAGAGTATGTAGGCTGAAGCCAGCCAGTAGAGTATTGGTGGCAAGTCTGCCTTAGTTGATGATTTTTCTGGTCTGGCTAGGGAGCTCCCTTGCCTGTTTTTTTGGTCTTTTAGAGGCCCTTGCACAGTTTTGCCATTTTGTGTGTTACTCATCATAACAATTAGCATTTTTCAGGATTCATCTTTTATTTTATTTTACATATCCTGTATGAATGAATTTCATTCTTTTTATATCACTTACCACCACTTCATTCAGTTAACTTCACCTTCAATTTATGGTGCACCAAGGAAATTTGTTGATCATGTCTGTTAACTTTGGAGGCTTACGATGAGTCTCAGAAACAAAGTAAGATTAAATTTATTTTATGTTTTGTTTATCTTTCTACTACTTGTGATCTGTTTTTGCAGGAACAATGATGACAGAACTCAAGGACAGGGTGACTGAACTGAAGGGATGGACTGATGGAAAAGGTCTTATTGTCCATGGAGCTGCCAATACATTTTGTTCTGGTTCAGATTTAAATGCGGTCAGAGCCATTTCAAACCCTCATGTAAGTTATACTTAATATAAAACATGCGTATATGCATGTGTATAAATACATTTGTCAAAAGTCTGGACACAGATGCTGATATCAGGACTGTTGAATTGAATGTCACTATCCAAATATAATTCTGGTGTAGTTTTAAAGAACAATTGTTTGTTTTACCTCAGTCTAATTTTGACATTATGTAACTACCCACATGCTGTATGGTTTTGCAGTGTTCAACAGATCTGCTTTTACGGTCACAGTGATCAGCCAATTATTAACTTGTATATTCATTAGTAAAATACACTGCATTTGAGCAATCAGAAGCAATTTTATCTGAGGGTCTTATGTGCATTACAGGCTTTGCCAAATACTCCCTGCTCTGATGTTTCTATGATCACGTCAGTTTGTGCCCACAGAGAATCCTATTTTTATGAAAGGTTGTTTTTAAATGTCACATTCATTTCTTTATCATAAGTGTCTTTTAAGCACCAACTTAACCAGCCTGTCATCAAAATTCACCAGTCTGGATACACAGTGCTGCATCTGCATCACCACAGTTACAAAATGACTTTGAGCAGTGCACAGTGGAAATACAGAACATCATTGTGTCTGACGTCATTTTCACTGTGTAGCTCTCGTGCCAAGCTTGGACATGTCAAGTATAAACTAGCTTTAAATCCTTCTTAAGAGGAATTTCGTCTTTGGACTGTCCAGCATATTTATTTAAAAATATATGTTACAGGCCAAACCCGATTTTCGGACAAACTAGTTTAGACTAGGCCAAACCAGCTTTTCCAAAGCGTGATAGGATGAATCAGTTTGGCCTAGGAAAGTGTGGTTGCAGGCCAAACTAGTTTAGACTAGGACAAATCAGTTTGTTTTGGGAGCTCTACATTGATTTCAGGATAATATGTCTCAGACTAGGTTCGTTCTGTCCACTTCTTCAGCAAACTGTTCTAGTCTAAACTAGTTTGTCCTAAAATCGGGTTTGACCTGTAATATATACACACTCATACATGTTTGAAGGGCGAGGGCTGGTGGTTCCATTTGGAGTTCCAATCACGTTTATTGACAACAGAGAATAAGATGCTTGAAAAATACCATTTTTTTTTTTATTCTCCCAGCCTGCATACACACATGGCTCCCTGCTCCGCTGCACATTTACACACACACACAAACACACACACATACTGTATAATATTTTTTATTTCAAAGAATGGTTTGGGCTCCTGTGCTTAGGGACGACTCGGTGCACTTGAAAACTACCTTTTACTTCTGGTATGGAAATTAATGAAATGCTGGTGCCATGCCATTTTAATAATTGGGGTTTTTCTGTACTTTTTCATTACCAGTATACCGTGCAACCCTACATTGTACACTCCTGGCATTCCCTCAGCCATCTTCAGCTGGGATGCTTTTCCAACAGTCTTAAAGGACATCCCATGCTGCTGTGCATTTTTTGTTGCTTTTCATTCACTTTCCATTCCATCTCATCCCAAACTATCTCTGTTGGGTTTAGATTGAATGACTCTGCAAGCCAAGTCTTCAGCTGCAGCACTCCACCCCTTTGCTACTTTGCCTTGAAGTGTGTTTTGGGTCATTGTCCTGTTGCAAAACAAAAATAACGTGTCAAATAAATGCAAAACATATGGAATGGCATGTTGTTACAGAATGCTGTAGTAGCCATATTAGTGGCCATGCTGGTGTGCCATCCATTCTGAATAATTCAGTGACAGTGTCATCAGAAAAGCACTTCCACGTCAGTGGGAACTACTTATGCAGGCATCAACCATTCGCATTGTCTATGACTCACAAAGACAAAGTGGTTAGAACCAAACATCTCAAATTTGAACTCGGTCAGACCACAGGGCAGATTTCTACTGGTCTGATGTTTACTGATTGTGTTTCTTGAACCAAGCAATCCTTGAAGAAACTTTCAAAGTTCTTAACATTTTCTAGATTGACAGACCTCTATTTCTTAAAGTAATGATGAACTGTTGTTATTCTTTACTAAGCTGATCTGCTCTTGCCATAATATAGACCACTACAACCAGAAATAATGGCATTCTAAATATGGCTATATGTATTCGTACTGCTTTGGCACAACACAGCTGATGATTCAAATGCATTAACCTAGAAAGAAAACCAACAAATAACCTTTTAAAGAGGTCACTATAGTAATCTGAATGATAATATAGTATTTATATATTTATAATTTATTTAGCAAATGTAAGGACAGTGAAGCACAGTATATGCATCACTGACTGTACCACCCTCACAGTGGGAGAAGCCTTTAGAAGATAGCTAATATAGTGAAGTAAGATGTTTTTTGGCTGCTCTCTATCAATTGAGCTCTCTGTTTTATTTATTTATTTTAAATCAGACATGATGGTTTTCTCATCTGTCATTATGTTTTCCACACAGACTGGTGTCTATTTAGTTGTTTGCATTTCTGTTTTCACCTGAGGAAATTCCAGGCACACCTTTAGTACTTCCAACAAATGATTCCACTCCCTTAATATTCTTTTGACCATAGCTTTTACACTATACTATACGTGTATGTGTATTTATATACAGTAGATTAATACATACTGTTGAATTTTGACTTATTTGTTACCAGTTAACTGGTTCAGTATTTAGTCTTGTGAATCTAGAACATATTTAAGCAGTATGTGCATTCATAGCTAATAAATCATATTTCAAAATCATCATTACACAAAATATTGCTAAATTACACTGCTCAGCCTATCAAATACTTTTCTGTAGGACTGATTACAGGTAGAGGTTACTAAAGGTAAAAAATATGTAAGTTAATTTTAAATCAGAAAATTGTTGATTGTGTTGGGCTGGTTGCCTAAAGGATGTTCACTAAGAAGTCCTGAAACTCCAACTCATCCTTTCACAGTGTCTGTAGAATGTGTACTGTAATGACAGTCTCTATTAAGCTGTCTGCTTCCTTTTTAAGAAGATGCTGTACAGTATTGTGAAGCTGAACTTAAAATATAAATCCTTTAGTTTTACATCTTAGTGCTGGCTTACTGTCACTTTATTAGCCTAATGACTAACTTTATGAATAAATTACTCTTTAATTTGTGAATTTGTAATTTACTGTTTATATACAGTATAAACACATGTGTATACACTTTAAAATATACCGTGTTACACAAAGATTGAAGTTGATATGTCTGTTACTAAATGTACTGTTACATACAGGTACATTAAAATAAACATAATTAATTTGGTCATTTTCATTGCCATTTAATATACTCAAACTTTGTAGCTTTTTAGATAAATGTTTAAGTATAACATTTTTAAATCATGATGTTTAATTTTGACTTTTTTAGGATGGCATGAAGATGTGTATGTTCATGCAAAACACTTTGACAAATCTCATGAGGTAATTTACTTGTCATTCCTGATTTTCCATTTTCTGTTTAAGATCTTGGTACAGACTTCTGTTTAGTTTGGATGAAAAGTAGAATACTATTAAGGCTGAAAGACTGACTCCTAGGCGATATGGTGCAGTTTTTAAAATTACTTTTCAATTTGCATGATGTGACCTAGAATAATTTGAAAAGTAAATATTTCCATTACCTATGGCAGAGGAAATCATTTTAATTATTAAAAATTAAATTTAATTTTTATTTTAATTAAGAATATTTTTATGTATTAAAATAAAACAGTACATACCATGTATTTTCAGTGTGCAATTACTATATACAGTGGTGCTTGAAAGTTTGTGAACCCTTTAGAATTTTCCATATTTCTGCATAAATATGACCTAAAACACCATCAGATTTTCACTCAAGTCCTAAAAGTAGATAAAGAGAAACCAGTTAAACAAATGAGACAAACATATTATACTTGGTCATTTATTTATTAAGGAAAATGATCGAATATTACATATTTGTGAGTGGCAAAAGTATGTGAAATTTTGCTTTCAGTATCTGGTGTGACCCCCCTTTTGCAGCAATAACTGCAAATAAACGTTTCCGGTAACTTTTGATCATTCCTGCACACCGGCTTGGAGGAATTTTAGCCCATTCCTCTGTACAGAACAGCTTCAACTCTGGGATGTTGGTGGGTTTCCTCACATCAACTGCTCGCTTCAGGTCCTTCCACAATATTTCGATTGGATTAAGGTCAGGAGTTTGACTTGGCCATTCCAAAAAATTAACTTTATTCTTCTTTAATCATTCTTTGGTAGAACGACTTGTGTGCTTAGGGTCGTTGACTTGCTGCATGACCCACCTTCTCTTGAGATTCAGTTCATGGACAGATGTCTTGACATTTTCCATTATAATTCTCTGATATAATTCAGAATTCATTGTTCCATCAATGAAGGCAAGCCGTCCTGGCCTGAATGCAGCAAAACAGGCCCAAACCATGATACTACCACCACCATTTTTCACAGATGGGATAAGGTTCTTATGCTGGAATGCAGTGTTTTCCTTTCTCCAAACATAACGCTTTTCATTTAAACCAAAAAGGTCTATTTTGGTCTCATCCGTCCACAAAACATTCTTCCAATAGCCTTCTGGTTTGTCCATGTGATCTTAGCAAACTGCAGACGAGCAGCAATGTTTTTTTGGAGAGCAGTGGCTTTCTCCTTGCAACTCTACCATGTACACCATTGTTGTTCAGTGTTCTCCTGATGGACTCATGAACATGAACATTAGCCAATGTGAGAGAGGCCTTCAGTTGCTTAGAGGTTACCCTGGGGTCCTTTGTGACCTCGCCGACTATTACACACCTTGCCCTTGGAGTGATCTTTGTTGGTAAACTACTCCTGGGGTGGGTAACAATGGTCTTGAATTTCCTCGATTTGTACACAATCTGTCTGACTGTGGATTGGTGGAGTCCAAACTCTTTAGAGATGGTTTTGTAACCTTTTCCAGCCTGATGAGCATCAACAACTCTTTTTCTGAGGTCCTCAGAAATCTCCTTTGTTCGTGCCATGATACACTTCCACAAACGTGTTGTGAAGAGCAGACTTTGATAGATCCCTGTTCTTTAAATAACACAGGGTGCCCACTCACACCTGATTGTCATCCCATTGATTGAAAACACCTGACTCTAATTTCACCTTCAAACTAACTGCTAATCCTAGAGGTCCATATACTTTTGCCACTCACAAATATGTAATATTCGATCATTTTCCTCAATAAATAAATGACCAAGTATAATATTTTTGTCTCGTTTGTTTAACTGGTTTCTCTTTATCTACTTTTAGGACCTGCGTGAAAATCTGATGATGTTTTAGGTCATATTTATGCAGAAATATAGAAAATTCTAAAGGGTTCACAAACTTTCAAGCACCACTGTATATCTGAAAACTTTATTATATGTATTTATTGTATTCATTGTATAACTTATTTAAATTTGCAAGCAAACCTTTCTAAAGATGTATACTTAAAATACCTAATTTCTAAAGCTGAAACATGTTTATAACCTATAATTCTTTGTTCACATTCAAATCCATGTTCTCAGTGTAGATTGCCTCTAATCAGTGTGGCACTAATAGAAGGGAAAGCACTGGGTGGTGGAGCTGAACTCTGTACGGCTTGTGACTTCAGGTATGGTTTAATGAGCAAAGTAGTTTTTGTGAGTGACAAAGTTTGGTTATATTAAAACAAATACTCATCACATCTGAGAAATGTGTTTATGAAAGATTGCATAATATTTTTCAGAATAAATCTAAATGTTTAATATTATGGGTTATGCATTTATATTTACCTACAAGGGCCTTTCCAGCATTTATTTGGAATGCATTAGAATTGGGTAAAGAGATACAGAAAGAGTAGTGGATGAAAGGGTGCTTTACCATTATAAATTGTGTTTCTTCTGTTAATGTGTACCCATCTTGCTTATTACATTTTAAATGCATAAAGCTAAGATATGACAACTAAAATATAGAAAAATACATTAATTTAACTTGGCTGCTGAGTAAACTCACTATATGGAACATATGCATGTTAATTTGTAGTCTATAATATATGGGTTAGCAGTTTTTGTCATACTTATCCAGCCACTCAAATTCTTGTAGTGCTTTCTTCAGCCGTTACTAAAAGAACTGACTCTTTTTTACAAAAGCCCACCATTGATGAATTATTTTTATCCTTTTCATTCATTATATAAACAATTGGGAAAGTGACACATTTTGTGGCTTATTTACAAAGATGTTGCTGGATGACTTAAATTGATCTGTGTTATTATTGAAGAACACATTCAGTGTCTGTAGTACTTGCAGACCAGAGATACAGTGGAAGTCAGTATTTAATGTACAAGTAAACAAGCATCATACAGCTGCCCAGAGGAATTTTTCAGTGTTGGTTTTAAGAAGGCAAGTCATTTATCAAGTACTGTAGTAGGATGTTCATAGTTGTAGTGCATAGTGCTTAGCACAAGAGGGTACTGTGGTTCCTTCAGTTTTTGCTTGTGTAGTTCTTCACACGTTTTTGCTCAAATGGATATTAATATTCACACTGTGATGGACTAGTACCCTATCCAGGTACTGTTCCTGACTTATGACCTATGCTTGCTGGGATAGGCTCCAGCTTCCCTGTTAACCTTGTTCAGGATAAAGTCAGTTTAGAAAATGGATTGTTGGATTGATGAATTTTAGTGTTAGCTGAAGTAAGTGTGAAGTAAGTAAGTAAGTGTCTTTTTAGGTAAGCTTTTAAATCTGAAATTAAGAACTTTATGTTTTAAGAATTCAGTTTTCTTAAATACTTATTTTTTACCAAAGAAAGTGAAAAAAAACATAAAAAAACAGACTTTAACAGGTATTAAATAGTGCAGGCAGCAACCTATTACAGAAGCTTTTTGTTCTCTCTGTTATTGTTTATGATATAAATTCTGTGAAACATAAATTTCTCCTTGGGACAAATAAAGCATTATCTGTCTATCTAGTGTAACAAGGATGTTCCAATACCTGTGTTTTTAACTTTAAAATTCCAAACAGTTCAGTAAGTACAAATGAAACTAAAAAAAATCACAATTCAGAGGCAGTCTGTTTATCTAGTAAGTTTTATAGCTGCTTTTGTGTCCAAAGAGACCAATGGTAAAGATAAAAAAAAAACTAAAGAGCAAAAATAAATAACATATCTCTTAATATTTCCCTTCTGATCTTCTCATTTGCATTAAAAACAAACTAAATGCAGTTATTATGCCATTGTTATGCCAATAAGTAATAAAGCAAGTCACTATCTGTAAAAGATCTATTTGTAATTGAGTTGGTGATTTAAAGTTTAGAGGTAAAACCATATTCATAATGGATGCTAGGAGGGTTCCTTCAAATCTCATTAAATGTCACCATATCCAGATAAAATTAGACTAGTTTGCTTTTTTAATTAATCAATCAATCAATTCCACTACAAAACTAAATCCAATGTACTGATAAATTATGACATTTTCAGCATAGAAAGTTGACCAACACTATAAAAATACTTGATTTACAGTCAAAGTAACCTCATTCTCTGTAAATCTGGCTGTCAAATTGGTACATGGGATATTGTTTAAAGTTACTGTGAAATTAATGCAAGTCTAATTATTTTGTTTGGAGCTTGTATCAAAAGATTCTTAACTTCATTACTGAATGAAACTGCTTCACACTATTAATTGTATTTTGATTTTGATCATTTTTTCTCATACAAGGTGCTTTATGATGTACCAGGTTGCATTCCTGAAATGAAATGTCTAATAAAGTTTGGTCTGATAGAAAATCAATTCAAACTGTACTCAGTTCATACCATTCAGCTGTTCTATGGAAATCTTGATGGTTTGCCCAGTGAGCAAGTTACCATGCAGAGGAGGATAGCACATCACAGAATAGGGCCCTGCAAGGCAGAAAGAGTGAATGAGAGAAATTGAGACCTGGAAAAAGATAATAATAAAATTTATTTATATAGCATATTTCCAGTGCCCAAAGTGCCATACAGTATTCCCCTAGAACCACAGAGGTTAATGTGTCCAACAGGTACCAGGAATGCCTGGCTCCCATCAGGTCAAGGAAGGCCAGGTGGAATACTTTCTGTACTATAGATGACAGGAAAAGCTTCCTCATCAGGAGTGGAATCATATTGCCCTTTTGAAGGTGGATTACAGACAGAAGGCTGATCATTACCTCACAGCCCAGAAGGTGGCAGTACATGGTCCCTGAATGGAAAGAGTGTGACTTTGTGTCCCTTTTAAGTTAGGCTACCTGGAAGATATCTGTCCTTTTAAGAGCTATAACATGGATTAAAGGATATAGCAATTTTTAGGGCTGCCAGAGGGCACTATCACTTAATGGCTCTGATCCTTATTTAGGTTTTATTGAGCTTATAGATCATAACCTTTTAAATGTTATTGTTTAAAAGCAAGTTAAATTAACTCATACTAAATACTGAACAACCCTCCCTTCCTCAGCTCAAAAAGCTTTTATGAACAGCTGACCCAGTGTGAAGCAGTTCCTCCTTTGTTACATGAAAAAACAGATTAAAACATAGCAAAACAATAAAAATTAGTCTCCAGTAGTTTTAAATTCATCAATTGAAGGTGCATCCTTAATGTAGTAAGGCAGAGCATTCCACAGATGAAGTGCAGCTGCTGTGAAAGCTCTGCCCCCTCTTAGTTTTACACTTAATATGAGGGACCACAAGAAACAGGTGACTGGCAGACCTACAGTTGAAGTCAAAAGGTTACATTCAAATAAGGTGAATTCTTTAAAACTCACTCTAAAACCCTTCCCCAGATTTTATACTAACAAATTGCTTTGTTCAGGGCAAAAGTTTACATAGGGTCACAAGTTTACATAGACTTTGTTAATATTTGGTAGCATTGCCTTAAAATTGTTTAACTTGAGCCAATTGTTTTGGGTAGCCTTCTACGATCTTCTAACCATAAGGTGCTGGAATTTTGGCCCATTCCTCCAGACAGAACTAATATAACTGGGGCAGGATCATAGGCATCCTTGCTCACACATGCTTTTTCAGTTCTGCCTACAAATTTTCAGTTGCATTGAGGTCAGAGCTTTGTGATGGCCACTTCAATACCTTGATGTTGTCATTAAGCCATTTTGCCATAACTTTGGAGGAATGCTTGGGGTCATTATCCATTTCGAAGACCCATTTGTGACTGAGCTTCAACTTCCTTGTTGAACTATTGAACTCATGATGCCATCTATTTTGTTGAAGTGCATCAGTCCATCTTGCAGCAAAGCACCCCCACAACATGATAGTTCCATGCTTGATGGTTGGGATGGTGTCCTTTAGCTTGCAAGCTTTACCGTTTTTCCTCCAAATGTAGTGATGATCATTATGGCCAAGCAGTTTGATCTTGGATTCTTCAGACCAGAGGATATTTCTCCAGAAGGTAAGATCATTGTCCCCATGCGCCATTGCAAAGTGCAGTCTGGAATTTTTATGGCGGCTTTTGCTCAGTGGCTTCTTCCTGGCTGAGCAGCCTTTCAGGTTATGTCGATATAGGATTTATTTTACTGTGGCTATAGATACTTGTCTACCTGTTTCCTTCACCATCTTCACAAGGTCCTGGGTCCTCTTCTGGGATTGATTTGCACTTTTCATGCCAAAGTATGTTCTTCTCTAAGAGACAGAATGTACTGTATCTCCTTCCTCAGCGGTATAATGCAGTGTGGTCCCATGGTGTTTTTTCTTGTGTATTATTGTTTATACAGATGAATGTGGAAGCTTCAGGCATTTAGAAATTATTCCCAAGAATGAACCAGACTTGTGGAGGTCCACAATTTTTTTTCTTTCGGTCTTGGCTGATTTCTTTTGATTTTCCCATTATGTCAAGCAAAGGGGCAGTGACTTTGATGGTAGGCTTTAACATACATTCACATGTTGACTCCAGTTAGGCTAATTGGCTATCAGAAGCTAACTGCCTAATTGCCTAAAGGCTTGACATCATTTTCTGCAATTTTCCAAGCTGTTTAAAGGCACGGTTAACAAAGTGTATGTAAACTTGTGACCCACTGGAATTCTGATATAGTCATTAAAAAGTCAAATACTGTGTTTATGAACACTGTTAGAAAAAAATACTTTTCTTTTGCCCTGCACAAAGTAGATATCTTAATCGATATGCCAAATGTATAGTTTGGAGGGGTTATAAAGTGAGTTTTAAAGAAGTAATCTTAGCTGTATGTAAACTTCTGACTTCAACTGTAAGTTCTCTGGTTGGCTGGTGTGGAACACACAATTCAGATAAATAGGCAGGAGCATATGCTTGTATTGATTTAAAAATCAGCAGCAAAATTTTAAAATCGATTCTGAAACTAACAGGTAGCCAGTGTAAAGAGGCTAAAATTGGAGATACAGAGGCAAACTTTCTTGCCCCAACCAAAAAAATGAACAGCAGCATTCTGAATCATCTGCAACCTGCACATCAGGGATTTGCTGATCCCAGAAAAAAAAAAGGTGCAGTAATCAGGCCAAGAAAAGAATTAAGCTTGAGTAACTTTCTCAAGATCCCTAGGAGAATAAAAAGGCTTAACCTTGGTTAAAAGACAAAGCTGGAAAAAGCAACTCTTGATCACAGAACTAATCTGTTTCTCGAAAGATAGGTTACTGTCAAAAATAACCCCAACATTTCAAACTTGAGATTTACAAGACTACATGAAAGTGTCAAGAAGTTCAAAACTAATTTGAGCTTTGGCTGCTGGACCAACTATCAGCACTTCCATTTTATTATGATTGAGATCAAAAAAATTGTTAGCCATCGAGGATCTCAGTTCATCAAGACAATTGTACAACCAATCCATTGCAGAGTTGCAGACAGGAATATGAACCTGCGTGTCATCAGCACAACAATGAAAAGTAACAGTAAATTTCCTAAAGATAGTCCCTGTAGGATGAAGATATATAGAAAATAAAATAGAACCCAAAATTGATCCTTGAGGAACACCACATTTAAGAGGAACACTTGATAGAAAAGAGGAATTTAGAGTCACAGAAAAATGTCTACCAGTGAGATATGACCCAAACCAGTGAAGAGCAGTCCCTTTGCAGCACCAGATGCTCAAGCCACAACAGCAATGTCTCATGATCAATAATGTCAAAAGCTACTGAAAGATCTAGAAGGACAAGGACTGCTGTCCCACAGTCAGTAATAAGAGAATTGTCATTAAATACTTTCAGGAAGGCACTCTCAACCCCATGATAACACCTAAAGTGAGAGAGATCTTATTATAAATTATTAGAGTTAAGATGATCGATCAAGTGATCATAAATAATGCTAATATTTTAGCCAAAAATGGCAATTGAGAAATAAGGCAAAAATGGCTAATACTCCTTGATCTAGCTGTGCCTGTTTAAGACAAGGTCGCACCACTGCATGTTTAAAAAATGAGGGTACAACACCCTTGCAAACAGAACCGTTAATAATTGCCAACAATAGTGAGCCAAGGACATCAATTGTCTCTGATAAAAGTTGTGGTGGAACAAAATCAACTGAGCAAAAGGTAGGTCTAAGTTTGTCAATAATACTTTTCATCTGTGAAAGAGTAGTTCAAAAGAATCCACAGTTACCACATGTTGGCTTAGCTTATGAATACTAACCATCACTTAAAACAAAAAATATAACAAGTTGTTTGGAAACCACAGAAAGAATATTGCCCTGATTCTGCAATGTATTTAGACCATTAAGATAAGAATTGTAGCAATCAATATAATCAAACAACTCTTTCACTTGTATGGTTTACTCAACATATCAGTAGTTTCGTCTCTAAAGCTGCTACTTAAATCAATCAAAAGATTTCATACTCCTCACTCAAAATTACACAAAACCCTCCCCACTTTTAACTCTGTCACTACTTGCATAACATAATTATTCACGTTGCAATGTTGGTCACTATACATTTTCCAGTTGACTGTTTCCGGTATGGGGCCATGATAGCTGGAGTCTGACCAGGCTACTTTTGGCACAAGGCAAACCTGTATGGAGTGAAAGTCCATTGCAAGGCACAGTCATGCATACATCACTCACGCGTATTATTTATTTATTAAGTGTTATGCAGTTTTTGATCTAGTCTTGTTGTTGGATATTGCTGTGATGTGTTCTCATATTGATATGAGGTGAGACACAAAAATAACTGGATTGGTAAAAAAAAATATTTAAAAAAATATATTTATTGATGAAGTACAGCATTCTAAACATTGTCACCTTCTATATACTCCCCCTCCTGATCTCTACACCGCTCCATACGTATCTTCCATTGATTGAAACAGTGTTGGAAGTCACCTGGCTTGACGCTCTTCAACAGGCTTGCCGTTTCTGTGTTCACTTCATCCATTGAAGAAAAATGTGTTCCCTTCAAGTCACTTTTGATTTTCGGGAACAAGTAAAAATCACAGGGAGCTAAATTGGGCAAACAGGGAGGATGATCAAGGACAGGAATGTTTTTGTCAGTCAAAAACTGCTTTACGAAAAAAGCATTGTGCATGGGAGCTTTGTCTTGGTGAAACACCCCACCCCCTCTCGACCTGAGCGTTGAACGTCTTCCACATTTTCTTGTCCTTCCTTGAAATGTTTGTGCCACTCAAAAACTTTTGTGCAAGACAAAATGTTATCACCGTGCACTGTTTTTATCATTTCAGAAGTTTCTGTGGCCGTTTTGTTCAATTTTGTGAGACATTTGATGTTGATAGCGGCAATTCGTGTAGCGATTGTTGTGCAAATACTGACTAGGCTATTCACAGGCTATACCTAGCTGGTCGGCGGTTTGAGAGGGCATGTAGAAGGCGAAATAGTTCTATGATTCACGTTCAGCCGACCTCCAGACAGTTTTCCAGGAAAGCCCCAAGCCCAGTCCAGTTATTTTTGTGTCTCACCTTGTATATTGTGTATGTAACAGTTAATTAAATTCTTCTCAACTATGATGGAATGGTTTTTAATTTAGTACTCTTAACTTTTTTGGTTAATAAGTATTATACCACTGAAACTTGCACAGGTAGTTGTTGTTGAACCAGCACTTGCCTCTGTTTATATGTGCAGCATGAAAGTAAACCTTGTTCATACATTTTACTGACATGATTATCATTTGTTCTTTTTTAGGTTATTGATGCCACAAAGTGAGATTCGATTTGTTCATAAACACATGGGCTTAGTTCCAGGTTGGGGTGGTGCCTCTAGGCTGATTCGTATAGTTGGAGGCAGAAACGCCCTGATACTTTTAAGCAGTGCAAGAAAAGTGGATCCAGAATATGGACTAGCCATAGGGTTAGCTGATGCTGTAATAACGCCGTCTGATCAGAGTGGATCCTTAGAAGCAGCTGAGAAGTGGCTTAGTGAGTATATTAAAGGACCGGCCACAGTTGTCAGAGCTGTGAAACAGGTTGTCTTGTCTGGGAGGGAACTGGACCTAGAGGAATCCTTAAAAGCAGAAAAAACAGTTTTTGGGAATGTGTGGGGAGCACCTGCAAACCTTGAGGCTCTGGCTCAAGGTTCAAAGCACAAGTGAAAATGAATTCATAACTAACGCATCCTGAAGTTTATAAGCTAATTTAAAAAGATACTGCCAATGAAGAAAATTCACTACAGAGATTATGGTTATTATGAAGCCACCTGGAATCATAAATAAACATGTCATCTTGGCATTCTCAACAGCATTTAATATTTGTGTTGTCAAGTTTTTAATTGCATTGTGAAGAAAATTCTCATTGGCGTCCTGTACATATCCAGCTAAAGAGTGGTACAGTATAAAGTTAAGATTTTTTTTTTTTTTTAAAGTCTGGTGATATGAAAGTGCTCAGTTCACAACATAAAGTAAGCCTGTGAGGGCAGACAAAATAATGGAAACATTGCATGAAAAAAGAGTTAAACTTAGATGCATCTAAATCACATTTATAAATACAGAAGCAAAGGTGAGTCATGTTAGGTTGATTGCCAGTTAGCAGTATGTATCAGCTATAAAAGAGGTCAGAATTATCACTTGAATATCTGAGTTTTCGAAGGAACATTTGGCAACCAACAGAATTCCAAAGAGGCCATATAGTCGGTGCTTAAATTGCAGGTCAGAAAAATGCAAGAGTATTTTTTGCATCAAACAGTCTCAAAAATAATGTGTGGGTCATTCCAAGTCAAATCAACCAATGGCCCATTTACTTGAAAAATTCTGGAAAAATTACCAGGTGTACCCATGTTAGTCAGGACACACCTTGTAATTTTTTTTGATGTAAGATCAATACTTTCAAAGATACAACCAGTTTACTGAGGGGAAGGGGGTGTCGATTTTATTCAACCTAATTCACCTAATTTTCATCAAATTTCACCATTCCACAGGCTCAAGAACTAAGCCACCGAGGAGGCTCAGACTTTGCACACTGGGACATTACTTGGCGTAGTATGTTTTGAAATTAAAACATTTGGTCCAGATGACCCTGCATGGTCAAAGCAGCCCCTTAAAGTTGACCAAAATTTAATTTGAGTATTTGGCTTGTTGAGGCCTCAGAAACACATATTTGTAACCAACACAGAGTATTGATTTTTTTTCTTATTCTAAATGTATTGGCTTTCTGAAAAAACAATAAACTTAAAAGTAATTTTATCAGGGTTTGAACAGCAAACCTCTCAAATCCAAAAAAATATTTTGGATTTCATTTTCAGAGCACCCTAATGACATGTGGTAATGTGCACATAATGTTTTAAATATTTTTCATTTATTCTACATTGTCTCTTCTTTCTTAAAACACAAACCTTACTTTTCTTATGCAAATCTTTCATAATTTTTTTCCATCCTAAACGTAGGCTGAATGCACCTTGTGTCAATAATGGTAATCATTGAGTTTTCGATCAGTAAGTTATCAAAAAATGTCAAACTATTTTTCATGTCAAATGACAATGTCTGATCTCATGTTGCTGAACAGAGAATGCGATTCTCCATGGCCAAAAGAGTACCTAGTACTCGAGAGTACCACAGTTTCATCCCTACAGAAGAAGGCAAACTCAAAATCAGGTGGCTGTCTGGTGAAGACAGTCAATTGACTGTTTGAATATTCACCACTGGAGCAGTAGCTGTTGTGATCCTGCCCTCTTGCGATCACACTGCTGATAGATCAGATGCGTCCCTCACATTAGACCAGCATCCTATTGGAGGCTGTGTTCAGTGCACGTTTAATGAAAATGTTGGATTGGTGTGATTCATGACAAGAGTGAAGCAGAATCCAGCATCCCGATATGTTTCATGCATCCAAACTATCCTGCACGATCTTTCCATTGACCACCTAAGACAATATTTGTTAGGTGCCATTACAGTGTGTCAATACATTGCTTAGTGCACATACAATAGTTAGTGGGAGGCCGTACCACCTTAATCTCAAAGTCAACGATGCCCTACACTCTGCACTTTCATTTAAACAGAAATGAAATGGGTCACATTCCTGTGGCTGCAATACCAAGATGTTAACATTTCATTATAACTAGTGTTATATTTAAGGATAAATCATGCAGCTGTTATTCACATGTTGTGCTTAATGTGCCTTTGGTGATTTTCTTTTTTTTCACTAACCCAATACCCAAGTTAATGATGAAAAACTTGATGATTATCATTACTGACAAATGGTAAATTTAACCCATGTTTAGAATGGAAAATAAAAATAAAAGATTCACAGAAGAAAAGTAAGACTTGTTTTTTGAGAAAGAAGGGACCATGTAAGATACAGGATTTTTTAAATTTTTTTATGTCTGGGCATTCCCACAACGCATTAAGCTGGTCTGAAAATTAGACCAAAAAATATTTTTTTCACATTTGAGAGGTCTACTGGTCAAACCCTGATGCAGTTTCTTGTTTGTTTATAACCTTTTGAAAAGTCCTATGTATGTTTCCAGAAATGGAAAAAATGTCAGCAGGCTGTGTCAGTTACAAGTATGTTTTCTGAAAATCTAAACATGGCAAAGCCAAAGACACAAAATATTATTTTTTCCATTTTTGAAGATCTGCTTTTACCAAGTGGTGTCATTTGGACCAAACATTTTGATTTTGTTATATGCTCTACCTACAAATGTACCAGTGTGAAAATTTTGAGACTGCTAGGTGGTTTAGTTCTTGAGATATGGTCTTGTGATATTGATGAAAAAATAAAACTGTGTCATAGTTGACACTCCTCTCTCCTCACAAAATTGGTTGTATCTTAGAAAGTACTGATCTTACTTCAAAATAATTTTACAGAGCGTCTCCTGGATGACATGGATACACCTGGTATTTTTGTCAGATTTTTTTTGAGACTGAAGGAATTTCTGGAAAATCGGTTGATTTGACATAGAATGACCAATGCCAAATATGTGCAAAACTACATTAGCAAAGTTGAAGCTGACTGACAGGGATAGATAAACAATTCACAGGATTGTTGGCACATGCCACTTCTTTGACTCATTCTCTACAAATGCTGCTTGCTGTGAGCTTTATAAAGTTTGAGTTTATGTCAGAGTATTTGGAAACTGCATGTATCAGAAGCCAATGCACAAACACAATCTGGTGTAAGGAGCACAAAACCTGAACCGTGGAACAATGGGAAATCGTAAGAATAGTATCATGTGTAACCTTTCACCCTTTTTGTTCTGATTAGAATCTATTTATGTTTGGAAAAAGGCCAAAGAATATCTGCTGCCATGTGCCAAACCTAGTGGCAGGTAACCCCTATGGTGCAAACACATTTCCCTCATGATTTCCCCTATTCCATGTTGATAATACTCTCATAGAGACAGACACCAGAGACATAGAGACATGAACACCAGAATCAGCTCAGTTGCCTGTCATGGCTTCCCCAATCACTAAATCTAAATATCATTGAACTTTTATAAGATTTCCGCCTCTGTCACTGCTCAGATATCTGGAGGGTTTTTTTTTTTCATGAAGACTAGTGCAACAACCAGCTACACCCAGTTCAGGACTTGTATGACTGCATTCCAAGATGTTTGATGAAGACAGAGTAGCTCTACTCCTTATTAGGCTCTTGATATTAACATATTTGTATGTGTTTCTGTCACTTTGCATACTTGCTGTATTAAATTATATAATAGCAGGGTATACCAATGAACCTAAAATAAATACTGTCAAACACCAATGACAGTACAAGTTTTAAATGTTGCCATGCTCATTAATATGTTTCATCCTGCATATAAACAATAATGATGTAAAATTTCATCACAATTCATTGCAAACATATATATATTTGAAGTATACTAACAACAAATTAAAGGAAATAATATTATTTGTGTTGTCTTTTTTTAAGATTAATATAAAGTATACTATAGTGAAATTTTCAACATTTTTTAGTTTTTTCCCAAAAATAAAAATCCAGTGGTTGCATTGATACTTTATGGCTCCACCTAAATACCCTTACTACAAGTAAAAGGATGACCATTTTACATTTAAATGCCATTTAATAATATTAATAATTATGATGTTGACTGTGCTGTGCTATCCATCGGTTGTTAATATTACCAAACTCTGTTGCACATTAACTACTGCAGGTTATTGACATGCACTTCCCAATATACTTACAGTGTAACCTCGGTTCACGACCATAATTCGCTCCAAAACTCTGGTTGTAAACCAATTTGGTCGTGAACTGAAGTAATTTCCCCCCATAGGATTGTATGTAAACACAATTAATCCATTCCAGACCGTACGAACTGTATGTAAATATATTTTTTTAAAGATTTTTAAGCACAAATATAGTTAACTAGCAGAATACCCGTGCTTCGCAGCGGAGAAGTAGTGTGTTAAAGAAGTTATGAAAAAGAAAAGGAAATATTTTAAAAATAACGTAACATGATTGTTAATGTAATTATTTTGTCATTGATATGAGTGTTGTCATATCTCTCTCTCTCTATATATATATATATAGATATATATATATATATATATATACATAGCAAAATACCCGCGTTTGGCAGCAGAGAAGTAAAAAGAAAAGGAAACATTTTAATAATAACGTAACATGATTGACAATATAATTGTTTTGTCATTGTCATGAGTGTTGCTGGCATATATATATACACTCACACACACACACATATATAAACATATATATACACATCATATATATATATATATATATATATATATATATATATATATATACATATATATACATATAAATATATATACATACAGTATATACACATATATATATACACACACACACATATATATACATATATACACATATATACACACAAACACATATATATACATATATACACATATACATATCTACATATATACTGTATATACGAAATATATATATACAAATCTACATATATATCTACATATATATTAGGGGTGGGACTCGATTAAAAAAATTAATCCAATTAATTAGAGGCTGTGTAATAATTAATCTTGATTAATCGTATGTAATCGCACACGTAAATTTGCCCCAAATCGCAAATGTGTTTTTTTAATTTAAAAGGGTTTTAGTGGACGACAGAATCAAATAATAGACATGGACATGAATATTGTAAACTCAAGCTCTTTTAATTTCTGAAAAAAAAAAAAGCTTTTAAACTGCATTTGAATTCAAAACAGAAACAAAAATATCATCCCTGGTTAAAATTGGGCAGACTTAAAAATAAAGTGGTAGTTTAAGTACTTTAAGTACATTTTCAGAATGGTATTGTCTTTAAATAATAATAACCAAAATTTCAACATAAAGTGCAGTTTTTCTTCTTAAAAAAATAAGTCAGAAACATAAAAGGTAATTTGACCAACTTAATCTTTAAACTCTGAGTAACCTTAGCCAAAATTATTTTGTACATTAGGCTAAAACAGTGTGATCATTGAACATTTTGTAATTAGATGTAATTAGAATTACTAACAGTCACGGAAGTCCAATGATCCCCAGTAAGAGCCACAAAGTCCGCTTTCTGTAATGCATCTAATTTTGCTTGCTTTTCACTGTGCACAAAACCATGCTTTTATCAAGGCTTCGCTCGGGTAGTTTTTTGAAATTAAATTTTCCTCCGATCAGTCGTAGGAACGCGCTTCATTCTGACTGTAACATTTGTGTAGCCGTGATGTGTGCATCAGTGTAATCAATGTACCAGGAAATCATGCATTGACAAAAGTTCCCCTTTGCTTGGAATTGAAAGGGTGATTAAATGCGTTATTTTTTGTTATGGAGTACATGCATCGAAGCTTCTCAGCTGTGCTTGTGCTAAGAATAGGAAAGATTTTAAAAATAACGTAACATGATTCTGCGTTAACCGCATATTTTGTCATACGTCTCAAACCAAGGAGATGCGAGGTTAAAATGAACCGAGAAGCGCGCGTACATACTCAGTACATCCCCTCTCGGGAATCGAACCTCGGACGTAGGCAATAGAGGCAAAGCCTGTACAATTGCGCCACGGTGTGTGGCTTATCTACAGTATTTGAGAGTATGTAGATCGAGGTATATATATATATTCGCAGCAGAGACGTAGTGTGTTAAGGAAGCTTTGAAAAAGAAAAGGGAACATTTTAGAAATAAGGTAACATGATTGTCAATATACAGTAATTTTTTGTGAGTGTTATTGAGTGTTGCTGTGATCAAGGATTCGATTATCATTATTTGTTTCAATCAGGGTCGTATTTGTACGATGTGTTGTGTTCAAGTTACATTCTGTGTTTGTCAGTCGTTGTAAAGATTAAATTCTGTAATTACAGCCACATTAGCTCCACAAATGAGACACACGGGTTTACCGGCAATGTCAGTAAACATATACTCAGCCTCCCATCGGTTTTTAAAGGCTCTATTTTCAGAATCAACTTTTCTCTTCGGCATCGTGTGGGCTAACTTCGCAATAACCTGCAGCATCATAAGCTAGACTTGATTAACGCGGTAAGTGTTCGGCAAGGCAGCTGAAGCGCTGCATTATGGGATCTGTAGTTTATTGTGTTACCAGCGCTTCATATACCCGGGCCATTAATAACAATAATACAGTATATAAAATGATCTCGCGGGCTGGATATAATTACACGCCGGGCCGGATGTGGCCCGTGGCCCTTGAGTTTGACACATATGGACTAAATAGAACTTGAAAAGATATATTTTTTCGTACATCGAGCCCGCATGCTATTGTGGTTTTGCCTGCGTGTCTCAATAAGTCATCCTCCCCTCGCTGTAACTTTTTTACCGTTCATCTAATGAATACACTGAGTATGGCTTTACCAAAACAATCATTGATGGCGAATAAAGTATCCATTATTCGAGTATGTAGATCGGGGTATATATATATATATATATATATATATATATATATATATATATATATATATATATATACCCGCGTATCGCAGCGGAGACGTAGTGTGTTAAAGAAGCTATGAAAAAGAAAAGGGAACATTTTAAAAATAACGTAACATGACTGTCAATATACATTAATTATTTTGTGAGTTTTACTGAGTGTTGCTGTCATCAAGGATTTGATTATCATTATTTCAATCAGGTTCGTATTTGTAGGATGTGTTGTGTTCAAGTTACATTCCGTGTTTGTCAATCGTTGTAAAGATGACAGGTTTCATTCCTCGATTCGTTTCTTACTGCATCAATAAACAGCTCGTCTTCTTCTTTATCTGAGACCTGACACACTGCATGCACGGGTTTTTTTTTTTAACACTGTCTTCCTTTAGCGGGACATTGACTTTTACCACCGTGTGCTTTGTTTCCACAGTAGCTGCATTTATGAATATGCTTGTATGTATCAGACGCTTCATATTTTTTGCTGCCTTTTCAATTGTGTAATTCGGTTTTTGTTCAGCGCTCTTTGGAACTGTTGCTTTTTGTCTGTGCACTGCGTCAGTTCACGTGAGCCGCTCGGTGTACATGCATTGAAGTTTCCCAGCTGTGCTGGTGCTATGTCGTGCTATGTCCATGGCTGTATCTAATGTTACCGAAGTCCCGGCACTTAAAACTTTCTCTCGCAGTTTCGCTGAGTTTGTGCCAAACACCACCCTGACCATCTCATCTTCCTCTGCATAAGCACAGTCCTTCACCCGTGAATATTTACCCGTGGCAGTTTGCTATTGGATTGCCGCTGACGGACGGCCTTATATGGGCAGGCACTAAAGTACAAACGCCAGCGGCAGCCTGTCTATGAACTTAATTTAAAGTTTAGGTTTACATCGTGCTTTGTTTCCGAAGTAGCAGAACTCATGAATATGGTTGTATATGTCATTCGCTCGCTTCTTATTGTTTCGCTGCCTTCTCAATTATATAATGCATGTTTTCTTCAGCGCTTTTTGGGCCTCTTCCTGGTTTTCTACGTACTGCGTGATTACGTGGGAGGCGTGATGATGTAACACGAAACTCCGCCCCCACGGGTTTCAAGCTCATCTCCATTACAGTAAATGGAGAAAAACAGCTTCCAGTTATGACCATTACGCGTAGAATTTCGAAATGAAACCTGCCCAACTTTTGTAAGGAAGCTGTAAGGAATAAGCCTGCCAAATTTCAGCCTTCTACCTACACGGGAAGTTGGAGAATTAGTGATGAGTCAGTCAGTGAGTGAGTGAGTGAGTGAGTGAGTGAGTGAGTGAGTGAGTGAGTCAGTGAGGGCTTTGCCGTTTATTAGTATAGATCACACCATAGAATGCACAGCGTAATAGTAAACTAAATGTAAAAACATTGAATAACACTGAGAAAACCTTGAACAACAGAGAAAACTAACACTTATAGTTTGCGCTATAGCGCTATGAACCGCTCGCTAAAAATACTTTTTTTTAATGAGTTTTAAGCACAGGGAGAAAAACAAACATTTGAAAAATCTGTAATTTAATAAACCACCAAGAAAAGTAACATTGCAAAAATGCACGCTACGAACCGATTGCTGTAAACAGAAGTGAAGTGGAGGTTAAAATCCAATAGAAAAAAGTCTTCATTAAATACAAGGTTGAACACATTGCTCGGATCTGTCTCTTTAACAAGCCCGGTGCATTCTTCATTAAATACAACAAGGTTAAAACAATGCTCGGATCTGTCTCTTTAACAAGCCTGGTGCATTCTTTAACTACCTTCTCTGCCTTATGCGTCCAGCCGTCTCTCTCGCATGCGTGTGTGTGTGTGTGTGTGTGTGTGTGTGTGTCTCTCTCTCTCTCGCTTGCAGCACAGGAAATGCACAGGGAGAGACTGAACACGTGGGGAAATCATTGGCGCGCACAAACCGAAAGGGAAACTGGCTTGTTTGTATACCGAGTGTATGGTCGTGAACAGATGCAAAAGTTTGGTGAACTTTTTGATCGGAAACCGATTTGTACGTGTTCCGAGACGTTCGTGAACCGAGGTTCCAATGTATCTTGTTTCTCTTGTAGTTGAGTTATATGACAACTCCGGAGGCCCAGGTTCAGTTCCCAACCTGTGTTCTGCCTGTAATTAGTTTAAGTGTTCTTATATCTCTCTATTATAAAAAAAATCTTGAGAAGGAGACTAGGGAGACGAGACATGATGTTTTCGGAAGACAATTTAACATCCTGCGAGAGACACTTTAATGTCACGTGAGACAAGGCAGTTAGAGAACATTTAAAACAAGTTCACGGACATCTAAACTAGCAGTTGTTGGAATGCTTTTGGCAGACACACTTCATGTGCTCCCAGCTCTTAAAGCGACAAGCAGAACATGCAACTTGCCAGCAGCAGCAAGCCAGCAGATGATCCGACCACTTCTCTTTAGCGTGTGTTTAGCCCCCCTCTCCCCCCATTCACAACGCGAGCGGCAGAGAAGCAAAGTGGCAAAAGGACAGCTGCTGTACGGACTTTTAAATGATCGACGCGTAGCGCGACAAACAGAACATGCAGCTTGCCAGCAGCAGCAGCAACAAGCCAGCAGATGATCCGACCACTTCTCCTTAGCGTGTGTTCAGCATCCCTGCCCCCAACCCCCCTTTCACAACGTGAGCGGCAGAGCCACATAGTGGCAAAAGGACAGCTGCTGTACAGGCTTTTAAATGATTGATGCACAATGCGACAAACAGAACATGCAGCTCGCCAGCAGCAGCAGAAAGACAGCAGCTGATCCGACGGCATCTCCTTGGCGTGCGTTCAGCCGCCCCCCCCTTCACAACGCGAGCAGCATTATACGTCCTGTGAGAAAGAGATTTAACCATGTCCAGGGCCGGAAATAAAGGACAAGTATTGTTTTTACAAAAGTTTTAAAGTAAAAGTGAAAATAATGCATATGTAACAATTCCCATGAAAATAACAATCTCTTCAAATTGTATATCCGGTGTCACACACGTGCGAGTTGGAGGCAGTCAAAGAGCCTAAAGGTGAGTGAAATATCGCGAGACAAAGGGTCATCACGTGATACTTACCTGAATCTCTTTTCACCTACAGAATACTTAAAGAAAAATAAGTTCAGGTTCAAAATGGCCACAACAAAGTCACTTCCGGTTTACCCTGTGAAATCACTTCCGGTTCCTCTATCCATTGCTCCTATCCACTTCTGATGACGTTGGTTCCGCCTTCCTGCCAACCATTTCCTGTCCCATAATCCATCCTGTTATATAAATGCCATTTTGATTGCAGTTCATTGTTCATTTGCACTGAAAAGTCATATGAATCAACCTCTTTATTCATTTGTCTGGACGACAATATACAGGGACGATCCCCAAACCTTTTTTTTTTGTGTTTGGAAGTATTTCTTTGTGGAATAATCTTATTACAATTGCCGTAGCCGGCAGGATTTGTTCAAGATGTCTGTAGAACAAGACCACAATACTGTGCTTAATACAATCATGAACGATCTCCAGACCCTGAAGATCCAGATGGGAGAGACGCGGACCCAATTGGCAGAAGCCGAGGCTCGTTCCCTTGCTGGTGTAACGGTAATAATGTTAATGTACCTGATAAGAATTTGGGCTTAGTAATGGAGAATAATGCTCTGACTGCCTCCACGCCGTGTCCCTCAGTAGCACGGACCCACACGGGTTCCAGTGCGAAAATTTCAATGTCCCATCATCCTCTGCGGGAGCCGATACAGTTGTTGTAGAGGAGGTAGAGACTGAAGCCCCTCCCATTGAGCTTGTAAGAGATCCCATACAAGATTTGTCTGCACAATTCCTATTAACACCATCATCCTTTAAAAGAGAACAATGGAATGATGATTCTTTAAAATTTGCTAGGAATGCAGTAGTATCCACCGAGGGTTAGACAACTCTGGATCCCATGCCACCGATGCTGTTCTTTGTTATTAAAAATGATCTGTTATATAGAGTGGCAGAACACGGGGGTGAAGTGCGAGCTTTGTTGTTAATCCCACGTACTTTTCGGCGAAAAGTATGTGAGTTAGCACTGCTCACCTTCTAGGAGTCCATTTAGGCTCTGACAAGATTTTAGAATGAATAAAACTCCGATTTTACTGGCCGGGAGTTAATAAGGAAGTCCGGCGATTTTGCACTTTATGTCCTGAGTGCCAGATTCCAAGGAGGACTAAAGCTCCTCTCTTTCCCCTTTCCCTTATTGACATACCTTTTGAACGAGTTGCTATTGATCTCGTTGGACCCCTAGAACTCTCGGCAAAGGGTTTTAAATACATTTTAGTCCTAGTAGATTATGCGACTCGATTCCCGGAAGCTGTTCCTTTGCGCTCAGCTAATACTAAAAATATTGCACGGGAGTGGGTAGGGATATTCGCTCGTGTTGGGATTCCCAAGGAGGTCTTAACAGACCAAGGAACTCCCTTTACTTCGGAAACGTTCAGGGAAGTTGCTAAATTACTCAGGATAAAACATCTGAAAACGTCGGTTTACTATCCCCAAACTGATGGGCTGGTGGAACTATTTAATCAAACATTAAAACAGATGTTACGAAAGGTAGTTAACGAGGATGGAAGAAACTGGGATCAGTTGCTTCCTCTCGTTTTGTTTGCCTATCGAGAAGTTCCTCAAACCTCGATGGAGTTTTTTCCTTTTGAATTATTGTACGGAAGCCAACCCAGAGGGCTTTTGGACATGCTAAAAGAAGGATGGGAGGAGGAGGAGGTAGTCCCTACTTCAAATATTCTTGAATATATCACGCAGTTATGCGATAGACTAGAGAAAATTAGACCTATCCTAAAAGAAAATTTGGAGAAAGCACAAGCAGCGCAGTCACGTTACTATAACAGAAACACCACCATTCGGAAATTTGTCCCGGGTGATCGTGTTATGGTATTAGACCCAACCTCCCATTCAAAATTTTTAGTACATTGGCAAGGCCCTTATGAAATTAAAGAAAGGAAAGGACTCGTCGACTATTTAGTTAAGCAACCTTATCGTCGACCGAGTCAGCGAGTGTATCATATTAACTTGCTGAAACCGTGGAAGGAAAGGGAACACAATCCCTCCTCCGGACAGCCTAGTTCACTGTTTATGTCTTGTGCACATCTTAATTTCGGTCCCGATTTGACACCCAAACAATGACAAGATTTCGAAGCTGCTATCTTGCCTGTCCCTAAGGTTGTGGATAAAATACCTGGGCGTACTGCATTGATTGAGCATGATATCATTACGGACCCTGGAGTGATTGTCAGGGAGAGACCCTATAGGCTCCCGGAGGCAAAGAAAGCGGAAGTAGAGTTAGAAATCAGACGAATGCTAGAATTAGGGGTTATTGAAGAAAGCTATAGCCTTTGGTCTAGTCCAATCGCCTTGGTTTCCAAACCAGATGGGTCATGGAGGTTCTGTAATGACTTTCGTTGACTCAATCAGGTCTCTAAATTTGATGCGTATCCAATGCCGCGAGTCGATGATTTACTCCATCGGCTACGCTTGACATGACAAAACGGTATTGGCAAATTCCCTTAACGGAGTCCGCTAAAGAAAAAAACGCTTTTAGTACACCCAGAGGACATTGGCAATACAGAGTCCTTCCTTTTGGCTTGCACGGGGCACCAGCTACTTTCCAGTGTGTGGTGGACACATTGCTACGGCCTCACAATTCATATTGTGCCGCCTACTTGGATGACGTTGTCATCTGCTCCGGCACATGGAAGGATCATGTATGGCAGGTTCAAGCAGTACTCTCCACCTAGTGTCTAATCCAAAGAAATGTTACTTTGGATTAAGGGAGGCCAAATATTTAGGATACCTAGTGGTCGGGGGTGGTTGGGAGGGTGTTGTTAAACCACAATGTCATAAAATTGCCATGAATTGGCCCCGTCTGATATATAAGAGGCAAGTACAAGCATTTTTGGGATTGGCTGGTTACTATCGACGCTTTGTACCGCAATTCTCTGAAATTGCTACACCCTTACCAAATTTGACAAAGAAACGAGCACCTTTGAAAGTGGTATGGGATGAATCGGTCGATAAAGCATTCAGTGACTTAAAATTGGCCCTAACGTCAGCACCTGTATTGAAATCTCCTGACTTTTCTATTCCTTTTATTCTCCAGACTGACGCATCAGCCACAGGATTCGTGCTGAGCCAATGTATCGATGGTGCTGAACACCCCGTTATATACCTGAGCCAGAAACTGCAGGACCGGGAGACTAAGTATGCTGCTGTGGAGCGGGATTCCTTGGCGATTAAGTGGGCTATCATGTTTTTAAGGTACTACCTATTTGGGTGGGAATTTACTCTGGTGACGGATCATGCCGCTTTACAGTGGATGTCTATTCATCGAGAGTCGAATCCTCGCATCACTAGGCGGTTTTTGGATCTTCAACTGTTTCGTTTTAGTGTTACTCATCATGAGGCTTCCTTGCAAGCCAACGCAGATGCTCTCTCCCGTGTCCACAACCTCTCGGTGCAGGTCGCCCGACCTGATGGATCTGGGCTGAGGGGGGGAGGTCATGTCACATACGTGCGAGTTGGAGGCAGTCAAAGAGCCTAAAGGTGAGTGAAATATCGTGAGAAAAAGGGTCATCATGTGATACTTACCTGAATCTCTTTTCACCTACAGAATACTTGAAGAAAAATAAAAAGTTCCATTTCCGGGTTCAAAATGGCCGCAATGACGTCACTTCCGGTTCACCCTGATTACGTCACTTCTGGTTCCATCAATCCATTGCTCCTGTCCACTTCTGATGACGTTGGTTCCGCCTTCCTGCCTCCAATCATCACTTCCTGCCAACCATTTCCTGTCCTATAATCCATCCTGTTATATAAACGCCATTTTGATTGTAGTTTATTGTTCATTTGCACTGAAAAGTCATATGAATCAACCTCTTTATTCATTTGTCTGGGCGACAATATACGGGGACGATCCCCAAACCTTTTTTTTGTGTTTGGAAATATTTCTTTGTGGAATAATCTTATCACACCGGTAAACCAAACCCGGGGGTGGGTGAGCGAAGCGAGCAGGGGGCAGAGCCCCCTAGTATATATATACTTTTTTCTCTCGGCACTGCAAGTGTCATCCTGCTTTTTAAAGATGTGTAGTTTTGATTTGTAGCTGTACATTGGTCTAAAGAGGTGTAGGCAATTGTGCCCTGTGATGGACTGGCATGTCATCCACTGTTGGTCCCTTCTTTCTGTCCACAATGTTGACCATGTGTTGGAATAGTAGCTTCAGAAAACAGGAAGATGAATAATGTTTCCAATGTGTTTTATTATGTATCTATTGATGAATGTTAATGTTATACAAGAAATGTAACTGGAGAGGCCTTGAAAGACAAAGGACTGGAGATTTCTGAAAGAGGATATTTCGTTTAGCAGATAGTGTGTTGATTCTGTCCATCATTATGTTTACTGTGCATTGCAGAATATGGTTTGTGGCAGTTCATTTGTGTTTTCTTTTTCTTTATATACCTGACTTAACAACATGTGGAATGTGGTTACAGCATTTTTGGAATTTAGATCATGTCTTTGTGTTATGACACTTTGACTGTACTCTGTCACTTTACTGTGAATGTTTAATAAGCTGGGTCCTGTTTTATGAGCAGAAGTGACTTACAATGTAAGCACTCATTTTAGTTCTTGTATTGTTGCTGTTTATGCTGGGATTCTTTAATGGATGTCCAAGCTTACTAAGCTTTCTTATATATTTAAGGATTTTATTGTACAATTGCTTAATGTGTGTCTAACTGGCCACCCTCCCATTCCTGGGTATTTTACAGTATGGGTTTGTGCTGGGCAGTCTAATATGATGACAGAATCATTTCATCCTTTGATTCCAAGGCTCTCAGTATCTCATGTGCTTTCCCATGGGCAGGAAAAACAGCTCAGAGATTGAGCAGTAAGACCAATTGTCACAGTAAGATACCATGAAGAGAAAGAGAATATAGTTCGGGTTAGGAACAGTTACTTATTGTATTACTTGTATTTTTGTACAGATGACTAATAAACAGATCTGAACAGCTAATCAGCAGCTCTACTCAGGAAATGATAAACTAAAGTAATGAAGTAATGAATCTTCAGCCTATACATAAAACCTGAGATTGAAGGGGCATCTGTAACACAAGCGGGCAGATTATTCACCAGCTTTAAAGTCCTGTAGCTAAAATCTTACAATTCTCAGTATTGTTTTATTGTTGGAAACTTTAGCTGGTTAAGATCTTAAGATTATACTGCATGTTCTGGTTTACATGAAATGAATACCTCTGATAGGTAAGCAGTGACTACTCCATATAAAGCTTTATATGTATAGTAAGAAGAAGGATTTTTAAATTAGCTCTAAGATTAACTGGAAACTAGTGTAAAGACTTAAGAACAGGAATTATGTTTTGGATTTTCTAGTTTTGCAGCAGTATTTTAAATTAACTGAAAGCTGCACATACTGTAGAATGGTTTGAACAACCTATGAATAATTCATTGTATTAGTGAGTCCTACTTGAAGTAAATGCATTAATTTCTAGAACCTATCTAGAACCTAATCTAGAACCGATACAAAAATGATCCACACATTAATAATTAGAATGGCACCAACTTAAGGTGGTCATGATCATGTCTTCTCATTTCATCATTTTTTTTGTTCATTTCTAAGTCAGAATCTGTAAACTGCACAAATCCATGGACTCCTCTTGCCTTCTGTTGGTGGTGCAAGTGGGAGATGGTAAGATGGATGGGGAGGATGTTTTCTTGACATATTTTAGATATTGTAGTATTTAATTTGAATGGAATACAGAGGGAGTAATGATGAACTTTGTCAATTAAACATACAGTATATACACAAAAGTTATTTATATAATGTATAGGTTGTCTTGCATTGCCACGTTGATTATGTATGTTTCTTTCTTTTTTTTTTTTTAATAATTCAGCCAGGTTTGGATGGGTACAGAGGGTACCTACAGTAAGTGATTTAATCAGCAAAACAGTGAAACACTCTGCTTCCTTTTTCTCTTCATTCTGTCTCCCTTTGTGAGTCTGTCCAAGTTGGGGGTCCACATCAATGACAGGTTGGACTGGTCTAAGAACACAGAGGAACTTTATAAGAATGAGCAGCCTGTTTCCTTAGTGGGGAAATGATATCCTTCACATCTTCAATAACTCAATGATGGCCAGTGTGATTTTCTACACTGTGGTGTGCTGGGGCACACTGAAATAACATGCTAATTTAAAGGGCAAGCTCAGTTAGAGAACACACTCTGGATCCCCTGAAGGTAGTAACAAAGGAATTAAAAAAAAAAACAACTGACTGTCATTATGAACAATGCTGCTCACCCTCTCTCTGGCACATGGGGTACTTTCAGCCAACGAATTATTCAGCAGATGTGTGTTAAGAGATGCTGCTGAGGCTCCTTATACCAACAGCACATGACTGTGACTGACAAGTCAGACATTTTTTTTCTTTTTAAATTTTCTATTTTAGTCATAGTGGTGTGTGTTCACACCATAGTGTTTGTGTATACACATTTATCACATTTCTATCTATCTATCTATCTATCTGTCTGTCGAAACCATGTCAATGCGGTTGAAATGTTGTTGCTGAGTAAGTCAGACCCTGAGTTACAGTCTTCTTTTAAAATGGCTGAATCGCATAATATCTGTGCTTTAGTTTTTTTTTTTTTGTTTTTGGTTAGAAAATGACATGTATAGGCTATTTTATAATGTGTGTTTAATTTCAGGATACGGATCAGTGCTCGACTTGAAAAATGAATGTATTCAGTAAGTTTTTAGGTTTTTTACCAGTTGTGCCCCATGACCAACATAAAACACCAGTGCAGGCAAGATATTTTTTTTTAATTTATAGAAAACGCATGACTTTAGAGCACAATTTCCTGTGGCAAATGTATATATACTGTGTTTGTGAAAAAATAACTTTGACTTGAAAAACACCAAATGTATCCTTTAAGCCTAGAAGCATAATGCTCTCTTGTGGGGATGAATGGCAGCCATGCAACACAAGTGGTAACAGTCAATCTAGAATTACTGAGCTGAAGGAGGCTTATGTCAGTCATAAAAATAACAATTGTTGCCCAAGGAATGAGGTCATAATCAAAGGCCATTGTGAAATGATTACACTACAGTTTATTTCTTGCCAAATGTGAAAATGTGTTAAGAAAAAAGCAGCATTTTATAGACAACACGACAAAGAGTCTCATCAGAAGTGCTGCAGCATAGGAAACTGTGGAAGTTCAGAAGAAATTGGCAATGAGGCTAACCAATATAGACCATGTTTATCATGTTGCTTTGAAAATTAAGAATAAGCAGTATTTCCAAATAAGTATGAATAACTGCGTTAGGCATCTATTTCTACAGTGACCATTACTTCTTTAGAAAGGCTCCAGTGGATGCAGACTTTTGATCCAGTCTGTTTCTTAATTTGATGTCAAGTTTATTATTTGAACAGATGGTTCACCCCAGCTAAATGCTTGCAATCTCTGACATTAGTAATAGTGCCACTTGTAGTTTCTTTGCAATTCAGAAAGAGGCCTATTGTCGCCACAGCTTTTAGTCCTTAAGCACCTGTTTCCATTTTTGCTTAATTTGTATTCAGTCAGTCAGTCCATTTATTTTTAATTACTCCCAATTATTTTTTTCTGAACTAGCTGACACAATAAACATTGCAGGTGTGAGTAAACATTACGTGTGTGAGTCTATAAACACTGCCTGTGTGAGTGTGCATGTTTGTCATTAATAGCTCTTCTAATCAAATATTTAAACAAGACATATTAATGTTCTGAGATTGAGGGGGCTTTAATCCCTTCCAGTTCTCAAAATGCCACACTGATTTTCTTAGATAGTAAGATATCTATTGACACTGATTTTTACACTGCAGAACAGTCAGAAGAACAAGGAGCAGCACGACCATAAAGACAGTCGTTCATCTTCATGGCAGCAGTAACGTCTGGAGCAGCAGCATCCAAAACCATAAACCCCAAAAGATTTTGTCTGCATAAAAAAATGATGCTATAAATTTTAAGGACCGACCTTCCAACAGCTCGAAGAGCCCACCCAGTCGATGCAACGCCTGCAGCCTAGCAAACATGTCAATAATTGATAAGGTGGAATGCTGCAAAATGACCTACGTACATTGCAGACTTCTTGTTTGTTGACATGACACTACCTTGCTTTACAGAAATATTCCTTTCTGCAAGTAACAGTGGTTTCCCCACCTAAATGAAACAATGATAGTCTGTAAAAACTACATCAGTTTCAATACTAAATGATTAGAAATTTTTTCTCCGGCTTCGATAAGTACCCTCTGATCCCATTGATTTAAGCCGATGTCCTGTTATATGACTTCTAGTTACAGGGGATGTCAAACTTGCCAGCTCCAGTTGTCGATCTTCTCTTCTGAGTATATCATATTACACAACCATAAGGAAAAAGGTGTGTCAACTTAGACAATTGCGCAATGAGTTTCCAGTACAGTTTCACATTTCCAGAAGTTTTCTTCTTTTTCTGACAGCTAATAAATATGGTGCTTGTGGGAGATGGTACCCATGCACAATCTTTACAGGTATGGTGAGGTTTTTCCTTTTTTTATGTTTTGGAACGTAAAACATGGGCCATCATACAGAGAATTCTTTCTTCTATTTACCAGGTCCAAAACAGCTGTATTATTTGCACTGTATTTCTAGGTGAGCACCCATTAGTTTTCAGCTTTCTGACACACACAAGCTCACCCTTATGACTTGAGACAAAATTGGGACAGGTTTCAGACTAGTTGGACTGAATCCCTGGGTATGTCACACTATAGACTGCCCCCAACTCACTAAGATTATGTAAACTAAGTCTATGACTAAAACATCTGTGTAAAAGGTGTGTAATGTGACGTGTTCTTTACTGGAACAGGTGATTAAAGAATGCAGGGAGCATAAATATGGAAAGATCAATCCATGGAGGGAGGGTACCGGGCCATACGATAGGAACACGCTGATGATCACATGTTTGTATTCAGTATCTCCTGACATTTTTTCTGAGAAACATTTGATTTTTTAACCAATTGGTAATAAAGAATACGGTCAGTGATAATTAAAAATGATATTATCAATTATTACAGTAGTAGTGGTTGGCTAGTGATGAAATTTTTATTTACTTACTTTCCAAACCTACTTATTCCATTACATGATTTGTTCAGGGATGCAAAAATGTGTGTAAATAAAAGCATAGCCTTTGTGAACAATTGGGATGCTTTTTGGGAAGTGGCAGCATTTTTCAAGAGCAGTGCACTTCATCTTAACTGGAGGGACTCTTTTCTTTTATACAAAAGTATGACAGCAAAACTGTCTCTGACTGATTAGAGCACAATCCAGAGTGCAGCCTTTTGAGATTAAATCACAGGCTGTTGCTTATCTCACCTGTTACTATCTTGTAGCTGCTACCCAGAATGCCTGTTGTGGGCCATCTTATAGATTTTTTCTTGAAGCAAAATCTGTATGACTTGATAAGCAAGGAGTAAACAGCATAAATAGACCAAGAGCTAAAATAAGATACTCAACTTGGGGTATCTATATTAGTAATTTAATTCAAATTAATACAAAAAATGGAATACCAGTAGAGAAGCATCTTTGCAGTTTAACATGCTGGCTACTAAACATTCACTCTCTTGGAAATAAAGCTGCTTTGGTAAATGATATTATATCTCTCTATTATAAAAAAAAATCCTGGAGAGAAACAGTAGATCGACGAGACATGATCTTCACGTTAAGATCACGGAAGACACTTAAAAGTCTCATGTTTAAGGTCCCCACGAGACGCTCTGTGGCCAATCTCTCTAGTCTCGTGGGGATCTTAAACATGAGACTTTGTGCCAAGAGATTGACCCAGGACCATCTCGCGATGACGTAGAACATGAGATTCTTGCAAGACATGTCCTACTTACAAATAAATAAGAGCAAGGGCAGCCAGCAACACACTCAGTCATGTTTTGGCTTTGAGCACACACAGATCCAGGGCTCTCAGCACATATGATGCATATAAGGACGATACATTATAAATGAAACGTAGTAGACTAAGTGAAGAAGAAAGCAGCACAGAGAAAAGAGACTCAAAAGCGTTAAAGAGACAAAAAAGAAGAAGTAAAATCTAGGGCAAATTCAGAAAATAAGGAAAGTAATTATCAGCCTGGAACAAGTGGAATTGAAAAAAAAGCACGTCCAACCTGGACATTGGCGCTATACACATGCAGAGCAGGTTAGAGATTATGAAAGCAGTGGAATTCGAAAGGCTCAAAAAAAAAATAGTTGGCGCGATACACATGTGGAGAAAGTTAAATAGGAAAGTAGGAAAATTACAAAGTATTAAAAAAAAGAAAGTAAAGATCGCAGGAGCGCAAACAAATGGAAATTATTACTCGAAAAAGGGAAAATAATCACCACGGACCAGGTGTCACTGAAAAAAAAGCAGGACAAAGCGAGGTCAGAAATAAAAGACAGAGCAGAAAACAAAGTAAAACTTCATAAAGAAGGTTACAAAACAAAGGGGCCAAACACATGCAGAGCAGGTTAGAGATAATGAAAACGGGAATTCAAAAGACTCAATAAAAACGTTGGCGCGAAACACATGAAGAGCAAGATACAGAATATGAAAGCAGAAAAAAAACGACAGTGTCAAAACAAAGAAAGTAAACATCGCATTAGTGCAAAGAAAGAGAAATTATTACTCAGAGAAATAACGAAAAGGCAAATAGAGATTGAATATATGGACACAGGTGATATGTCAGAAGTATGTAAATATTGTAAGGCTTTGAAGTTTAAGTCAAGAGAATTTCAAAAACGGAGTTTACCTCACATGCATTTATTGGTTAGTTTGCAAAAAAAATGATTAATTGCTGATGATGTAGATCGCTTTGTCTGTGCTGAAATTCCAATACAGAGAAAGCTATCATGAATTATGGTACAAAGTCATTCAACACGTCACACGGAGCTCATTTAAAAGATTCAGAAAATTGGGACTCGAAAGATTCCAAATATTGTATTTACAGAAGTTCTGAAATAAAAGGGAAACTAATGAAATAGCAACAATTTAAAGAAAAAAAAATCTTAAAAGTGTGTATCTGGAAAACAAAAATGGGGGTTGGCGAGCGAAGCACCCTAGTTAAGTATAAAATCTGATTTGTGAGTACACAGTGAAACCTGACTTGGTAAATCATTCCTTCATAACTGTAGAGATACTGGTTGAGGATGTGGCCTTGGGATAATTCTATGTGACAAATTGCAAACCACCCCTAAACATTTAGACAAACTTACATCCTTTGAGGCACTTGTATTAGATATTTAAAACAGATTCCAGCACAATTTTAGTGCTAGTATACTGACCAACAGGGTCATATTCAGTGTTAATGACTGCTTTTGGCAGCCTTTTATCTAATTTAACTATACATTATGATCATGTCATGTTGGAAGATATTAATTTACACATTGATGTGGAAAGTGACACTTTAGCTAATGTTTTACTTGTCAAATTCAGTAGGCATTTGCCAGATTGTCTCTAGGCCAACTCATAGTCATAACCACACATTGGATCTAATTATTACTTACAAAGTTGAGATTCAAAATTTAAATATTGCACTTTTAAATGACGTTATTTCTGATCACTACTTAATTATGATTTTGTTTTGCTTACCAATACAACCACAGTTTAAAACAAGAAAAATGTGACATCTAGATTGTAAATCTGCATCAACATTTCTAGGAATATCGAAAACACTCAAGCATTAATGTGGAAAATAATTCAGATCAACGAACATCAAATTATCATGTGACCATAAAAGATGCTTTGGTCACAGTAGCTTCCCTTAAAATAAAAGAGATTAAAGCACATAGAGACTCATCCTGGTTTAATGAAAATACTCAAGCTCTTAAATTACAGTGTTGAAAACTGGAGCATAAATGGACAGCAGCAAAGCTGCAAGTCTTCAAAATTCCATGGACAGAGAGTGTTAAAAATGATAAAAAGGCTCTGTTTATAGCCTGCTAGGACTACTATTTGAGATTAATAGATAACAATAATAATAAAAATTCACAAATGAGAGGCAAATTGTTAGTTTAAGAGCTCAATTTTGAATGCATTCCTGTTGTGCAAGTGTACATTTTCTAGAAGTGTTTTGTTTAATAATATTTTAAGCAAAAGTACGCATGTGAAGCATCAGACTGGATTTTTTTCATGGATGGTTTGATATTGTGTGCTGCTGTTCAGCATTGGCACCCATTAAAGCCCACAGTATCAGGGATTTTGCTCACTAAAACATCAATAAAAATGTATAAAATTGTTCTTTTACTTAAATACCAATTGGTTCAAATAAGTGTCTAGTAATAAAGTTCTGTATTTTTTAATATGAGAAAAATTTACATGAGATAGATCAGTAACTTTAGAAGAAAAAAATTAGGTACCACAGTATTTTCATATTATGTACATTATTTTTATAAACATTTACTGTTTGACGCATGTATGACAATAAAAGTTATTCATAAATATTTTTGCACATTGAAATAATTATTTGATTGTAGAACCAAAACCACTATTGAAAGGTTGTGAATAAAGTACTGAAACTTCAGTTTTCATCACACTTAAAAAAGAAAAATGTTCAAAACCAGAAACAATTGGATCTTATTCATGGTCTTGGGTGATGGGAGCCCTGGATGTGGTGACAGGTTGTCATTTATTCATCATAGACATTATCGAATTACCCATTTTTTGGGATGTGGAAGCAAAGGGTAGATAACCCTCATGGAAGCTTTGAGAAGTGACAAACTCCACACATACAGTGACAAGGCTAAGGCTGAACCCGAGTCCTGCAGCCATAAACTGCCTACACTCACCACTACGCCACTGTCTGGAAATTAAAAAGCCTGAAATGTATGAACCAAGTAGGACACAGAGATGTAAGACAGTGACATCTGTTTGTATGACCTAGATTTAAAGCTAACGCAAAGGCAGGCAGAGCTCAGCTCCTTTTCAAATGCCCCAAAAGGAGAAATGCACAAAACTGAGTAAAGTACAGTTCTTCAGACGGGGCAGTATGAACACACATAATACATATTTTAACTGTCAATAAAGCTTACTTTATGTGAATCAATTTGTTTCTGCAATTAAACAGATATCCATCTTCTGTTAAACACACGCAAAAATAAAAAAGGGTATTATTAGATGTACACAGCCTATTTTTTCCTTCATGCAAACAATGAGTGGTTTCTTGGTTGTCTAATGCTGTATTTGCATCCAAGTCATGAAAACGTTTTACAAAACACTTGTTTCTGAGCTGCTAGTCCAGCAACAAAAGCCATTAATTCCTTGGCAACTTCTCAGGCGCTCTTTCTGATGCAAGCAAAGATGACAACAAGCAAAGCTTCTTTAGTGCAGTGCATGCCTAGAATATAAACTAAGTATACAGTGAAAAAGCACACAAACTCAGCAGGGCCTGCCACTTAACACGGACAATTACCGAGCGATTCAATAGTGGACATCACATCCAGCTGAAAAAATGTTTATTGAAGCAACACTTTAAAAATTAAAAGTACCGTGTCGCTGAAAAATGTAAATAGTGCGACCCGGTGAGTGACATTGGACTGTAAAACAGCCCATCAAGGAAACCATTAAAGACAGTAAGGTTGTGCCCATTTTAATTATTCATTCTGTCTCACTTGAGCTGTGTTTAAAAATTAAACTGTGAATCCTATGGACTGTAAACAGCGGGGTTTCACATTTATTTCCAATTTAGTCACACACTGCATAACCCTAAACAAATCACTTTAACAATATAAAGAAAATATGTGGTGGGATTTGAAATATTCCACCTTATGAAACTTCAGTGACTTACCTAATGAAGAGTAACACAAGGGGGCGTCCAAATGCAAATGGCACTCTTAATCTGCTACTCAAGAATTTGTTCATTCTTTCATTTTGGGAATGCCTGTAAAGTGGACTCGGAAACATCAGTGAAGAAACACAAAATGGCTATGTTAATAGAATTACTGTTTCTAAAAAGGCTAGCAGATATAGAAGTGAGCCATATAAGCATGAAATACTGACTTAAGACCTCTTGATACCATAGAATGAACCCAAACTGTAAACCGTTAATTACATAAACACATACAGGCGTATTACTTTGTGTAAGCTGTAAAAGATGCCCGGACACAGACAGAAACAATGAGACAGCCCAAATCCAAAACACACCCTATTTATTTTTACAGCACAACACAGCTACAATAAACTCAGCTCATTCCTTTTCCTTTTTCTTTCCTTTCCTTCTGCCGCCTCCACTCCTCTCTCACAAGCTCTGTCCACTACCACCCAACTCCGGCTCCCAGAGTGGCATGAGGCCTCCTTTATACTGTACCGAGAAGTGCTCCAGGTGCCTCCTAATTAACATTCGGCAGCACTTCCGGGTGTGACGGCACTGCTGCATGCCAAAGTTCCTGAGCTGTCCAGGCGGCCCCTGGCGTTGGTGATGGACCCCCACAGGGTTGAGCTTCCCAGCTCCGTATCTGTGGCCCTGATGCTATCTAGGGTCGCTGCCCTCTTATGCACCAGTGAAGATATTGCCCCTCTCCTGGTCCTTCCTTTCTTCCTGGTGGGGGAAGGCCCCTGGTTGTCAAAAAATCATACCAGTATGGGCATGCATTTCTTCCTGGCTGACAATACAGAAAGCCCCAAATTTTGCATGCCACCCAATGATAGAATAAACACCTACGAAAGAGAACATCCAGACCTGTCAGTTGGTGCAGTAGGGTTCACTTCAGTGTGCCACCTTGAGGATAATAATAATAATAATAATAATAATGAGGATTACCTTGAGGTAATAATGATAAAAAAAAAACACTTGCTGATGATGTGTGGTTCTCTTCTAGATGAGTTGGACTGGGGAACAATACACAGCCCATTCTCAGTAATATTTATGACATTGTGTTCCCATGCCTTCTCCATTTCTACCTCACTAGTGTTTTTTCTATCTACTGCTTTAAAAAAATGAGAATTATGCACAAAAGCATGGTGACGCTTCTGAGAAAAGTCACATGCCTCACATACTGTGCATATTATCCAAATGAAAAAAAAAAAGTTTATTTATGCAACAATTTCAAATTAACAGTATCATGTTACAACCAAATGTAGATAGTGTAGCCTGGTAAATATGGCACTGGACTTTAAATCTGCCAATAAAGAAAAACATTTACTTCTGAGTAAACAAATAGGGGGCGGCACGGTGGTGCAGTTAGGAGACCCAGGTTCACTTCCCGGGTCCTCCCTGCGTGGAGTCTGCATGTTCTCCCCGAGTCTGCGTGGGTTTCCTCCAGGTACTCCGGTTTCCTCCCACAGTCCAAAGACATGCAGGTTAGGTGCATTGGCGATCCTAAATTGTCTCTAGTGTGTGCTTGGTCTGTGGGTGTATGTATGTGTGTGCCCTGCAGTGGGCTGGCATCCTGCCCGGGGTTTGTGTCCTGCCTTGTGCCCTGTGTTGGCTGGGATTGGCTCCAGGAGACCCCCATGACCCTGTAGTAAGGAAATAGCGGGTTGGATAATGGATGGATGGATAAACAAATAGGTATTATAAAGTAGAATGAAAAAAAAATATGCACAATGTGAAAAGTTTTTTAGTTATCTAGACAAAAAAGTATTTTCCATGAATACAGAATACAGGTTCTGCAGTGACTCTCAGTAAGTCTGATCTGTCTACCTTTTCAAAGGACAAAGAGCTGAATAGCTACCCTGCTTTGATGTTCCCCACACTAACAGCCTTTAGAACCCATCAGCTTCACCTAGCACTTGTTACCAATAGCTGAGCATTACGATTACAGTAAGCAATGGGCATAACTGTTAACCTGTAGATTTTTTTCTATTTAACATTTAATATAAAGCTGCTCTTAAGGTTTTTAGTTCACCGATGCAGTGTATACTTTTTTCTTTCAATAGACAAGGGGAGAGAGTGTATCATAATAAACGTTTTACATTCTTGTTTATCATGGAGCCAGAGTGTGGTGATGTATTGCATGTTGGTTGGACATGAAAGTGCAACTTTCATTACACTTTGTACATGTGACAATACTACTACTACTACTACTACTACTACAGTGTGCGGGAGGCTCTGGTGAAGATTCTGGGTAAAAATAGTTCTTTCTTAACGTAATACAAAAAATCTTAAATAAGTTTTCTAACGGCAGTATTTTCCACAAAAAAAAAGGATATAGTTTCATTTTTGTATCTTTCTGAATAATGTACTTTGAAATGTATCTAAACAATGTGTATGTTATTTTTGTTTTGCACATTTCCTATAAATGATACATTAGATTAATTCCATGTCAAATTATCACACTTTTGGACCTCACTGTCACAGATTTTAACGAAATTTGGTATGCTGATTTGATCTTATGAGTAACCCATGGAAGTGAAATTACACGTGTCTTGTATGGATCAATATTAAGGCTGATTTAAGCTAACAAAGTTTGAACTTATTGCGGGTTATTATGATTTTGATTGGCGATATCTCCCTAAATATAAGTAGCACAGAAATGCTCTATATTCCAGCTCTATATTTGGCATAAATACTATACTAGCCCCAAAATGAAAAACTGTTATATTATTAAAATTTTAAAGGCAAAAAAAAATTTTATTTTAAAATTTATTTTTTTTAATCAGGCTAGTTTATAATGCCATGGATATCTCCACAAAATTTGGTCTTTGGTTTTTGAGTCGTTGCTGAGCTATCATTACTTGGTGGTGGCATTACATGGTTTCATATCACTAATGGGTCCTTTTTATAGCAGCCATATTGACATGAAATATTATTTCAAGCACAGGTGTAAGTAATGACATGAATTAAGGTTCAAATTATGCTACACTGAAATTGAACAGAAGCTTCATTAGTGACACCTGTGCTTGCTATACTATTTCATGTTAAAATGGCCACTGTCACAAGGGCCCATTCCAATGTGGCTAATAAATGCCAATGGTCTGCCATGCATTAATCAGAGGGGAGTGAGGTGTGCAAGTTGGTCAGGTGTAATCAATCAATAGGAGATGCTGTGAATAACCATTGTCTTTGCTGCAGCAGCAGCAGCACACATTTTCAGAATGTCTTCAGTAGAGAAGTTGTTTAGACTCAAGGTCATCTCAAGAAGATAACTCATGCTTTAAGAGATATATGCCCAAGACAACAATACAGGATCACCCAAGTCTTCAATTAAAGTCAGCACATCAGCAGAAATCAAAACTCACACCTGAGAACAAATATCTGTCCGTCTGACTCTTCCAGGAGTGACTTAGCAGACCCTCCTTATCCTGAACCTAATTAATGCTGGTCCCTCAACATCTGGAGATGAAGGTGCATGGCTAGGATGTGTTGAACAAACTATGCCCAGCACTGGAGAGTGGAGACTGAAATTTTTAACATCCTTGTTGACCATCACCATCCTACTCATTCCCATACCATCCTGGTAAGACTTGTCATGGATCACCAAGATGTGTTTTTAGTAGTTGAACCTGTGACAACAACAGGATAGACATACGCAATTTGAAGCAAAGACACAATTGCAGCATCAAAGGCTCTGATGGGAGTATAAACTGAGAGTGTAGCCATTGTTTATGTCCTTACATTCCCACCTTACCATTCAGACAGTACAGCTTGTACAGTATGTAAACTTATTCATGATTCTTCTAAAGCTGAATTTCTTTCCTCAATCTAGTGGTCTGAGAGCATATCTAGTTTCAGTTTAGGTTTTTGTGTGAGTTTTTTAGGTTTATGAGGAAAGTCTTGATCTATATTTCCTGAAAACATACAATAAAAGAGTGCATGATCTCAAATACTCAAATATGACTTTCTTAATTCAAGGCCCTTTTTAGTAGAGCAGTGCCTCTCAGTAAATCAAAAGTGTGAAGTGAAGAGAAAAACTAAAATTATTCTTTTTTTTTATCATCAATTCTCTTTTGTTTTAGTTACTTTGACATTGTTGTCTTTTTTTTATTAAATTTTAGCTGTAAATTATTTTTATTTCAATTAAAATTATATTTTTACTGCCATTTCTAGCATTAGTCTTAGTTTTCATGAACCCTAATAACCCTGTACTGTTCACTGATCACTAAACTGCTATTCAACAGCACTGTAAGGAATTGTGGTTTTGATGCACACTTCAGATAAAGTAATGATATCTCAACAACGACTCAAAAACCAAAGACCACATTTTCTGGATATGTTCATGACATTATAAGCTAGCTTTAGTAAAAACTGACCAATTTTTAAAATATAAGTGTTTATCACTATTCAGTTTTTAACATTATAATCACTCATAACATGGTAATTCTTCATTTTGGGGATAGCATAGTATTTACGCAAAATATAATAAAAAAGCTTTAAACCAATATGGGGACCATTTCTGTCCAGCTTATATATAGATATAGCAAGTCAAAGTCATAACCTCTACCCACCCCAAATCATTTCAAACTTTGTTAGCTTAAATCTCCCTTAATATTGATCCAAGACACATGCAATTTCAGCTTCATGGGTTATCTATATGACCAAATCAACATGCCACGTTTTATTAAAATTTGTGATGGTCTAAAGGTGTGATGATTGGACATGAAATTACCCATCAAAAGAAGCTAGAAAGCAAAGTTTTGGGTTGGTAAACTGACAAATACTTTATTTATAACTTACAAATTCTGTAACAAAATATAATAAAGCAAAAAAAAAAAAAATACAGCAAAATAAGTCAATTTTAAAACTAAGACGACTAGGCTGGAAAGGGATGTGTAGTTATGGATTCTGGTAAAAAATTTAAAAATTACAATGAATGACTTCAAAACAAAAACAAGAAAGAGAGACAACATTTTAGGCATGTAGGCTAATCAGACATCCACCAAAGCCAATCACAAAACCTACATCCATTTTTTATTACATACAAATTGATCACAGACTGCCTTTAATGAACACTATCTTTTTGCCATTAGTGTTTAATATTACAACAACACATGCACAAGTAATGATACAGACAAGCATATTACAATGAAGTGATTTTAACATCCAAAGACCATGCTTTGTTTATGGAACGCACTACTTAGACTTCAGATTTATCTGGGTTGTGGTAGCATAAAAAAAATATTTTTGCAGACAATACAGTTTCAAATAGCTGAAAAAAATCAGCCATAATTATCTCATTTGCATTTGGCTACATCCTAGAGGCCTCCTTGAAACTTGATTCTGTAGTTAAATTTAAATGAAGGGAGTGCTGTTAAAACTTTAAAAATAAGAGAAGGAAAAAAAATGTTAATCTTGCTTGTTACCAAGTGCAACTCAAGCCGATAACCTCAGCTACCATTCCAGTACAAGGTTGCAGCAGACCGTTTACTGCTTAGACCTCCGTTACAGTGCACTGTCCATCCGGTCTCCTGGACTGAACACCTCTGCTGTTTACACTCTCTCCACCTGGAGCGGGCCTATCAACCTGGTACTCCTGAGTTCGAGTAGGATGACTATGTCTCTGCCTCCTGCTTGGGATGTGTTGAACTTGGCTGTCTATCAGTTCCTCCTCTCCATCATTTGCACTGTCTTCGGAACTTGTTTCTGATTCTGATTCATCCACAGAAGTATTTGGGGCTGATGAGCCATGAGACAAAGCCACATCCTCTTCTACCTCTTCTCCCTCACCATTGTGCCCACGCTCAATTGTGTTTTGATCAGTAATCTGTAACTGGGAAAAGGAGACTTCTACAGAACTACTGGCATCAGAAGACGGGGTCGAAGGACTTGTTGGCTGACCACCTAATGAAGTAGGTGGTCTTGCGGAAGAGGCACCCTGAGGTACCACTACTGATGTTACCGATGTGATATCTGCTCCATCAGCTGAATTCTCCCGGGCAGCTTGTAAAGCACTGGAGTCACTGTCTAATCGGAGTCCTGCTACACCTTTTTTGGGAATATCTGCAATGTCCCGCTTAATTTTTCTACGACGACCATGCTCGTTTCGTCTGTATTGAACCATGTTCTCCAAGTCCGCTACATATAAAAATCCTGCAATAAGCATTTCAGTGGTCTTTTTACCTTTCCCATAAGCATCCTCCAGTTCTCTGCTAGTACGCTCATCATACTGCCACCAGCCATTTCTGCCTTCATAGTACCATGCATATTCCCCATTCCCTCTTCCAGCTGCCTTGAGTTCTTCAGGAGAGAGTAAAGTAGGCTTGTCAAGAAAGTCTTCTGGAATTTCTTGCCGACACAAAGCACATCTCTTGCTTTGCCACGATGCTCCTTTCACACAAAGGTAGCAAAAAATATGTCTACATGGTAGTCTAACAGGGTGAACACATGTTTGCAAGCATATTGCACATTCAGGAACTGTTAAAGCGGGTGCTGCACTCGAACAAGGCTCATTCACCTTCCTGTTACTGGAAAGCATGTTCACTGTATGGTCAACTTCACCACAACTAGCCATCCTGTAGAACAAGAAAAAAAAGACAGTTTTAGGGGTTTGGAAGATTCACTCCCTTGTTCCGTGTAGAATTAAATGAAATCTAATCCTAAGTCCAAAACTGTCCACAACACAGGTTAAAAGCAGCTTTAAAAAAAAAAAAAAAAAAAGAGAAAAAAAAAAGAAAAAAGGTCAAATACGCATACACAGCCAGCTGAAAGATAGAATCATGACACTATTTGGTTCTTTTAAGTGGAAGCATTAAAATATGCTAAATATGCTGGTGTCCTTTCCACCTTAGAAACAAAGGTGCAAAGCCTATAGACACTGCAAATGTTTCATTTTCTGTTGATTTGGGGCTGCTAATTGTGATATGAAAAGAGTGATTAATGGGGGAAAGGTATTTTTATTAAACAGTATACAAGTCATCAAAGGATTAGTCTGAACTTAAAGATCATTGCAGTCCTCTTAAAAATACTTCAAACAGGTTTTGTGAAAGATAACCCTACCTGACAATGCTGTAAAATGATCAAGTGTTTCCTTATCTCTTGTCACAATTCCAAACTAATTTTTGCACCTCAGAGAAACACTTTGTAGATTAGCATGGTCTGTCTTCTAAAAAAGAAAGGCGGGGCTGTCCAGGTATGCAAAAAAAAAAAAAAAAAAAAATATACACACACACACACACATACATACATACATACATACATACATACATACATATATATATATATATATATACACACACACACACACACACACACACATACATACATACACACACACACATATAATATATATACATATACACACAAACATATACACACACACATACATACACACACACATATAATATATATATACATATACACACAAACACATATATACATACATTATATATATATA
>JANRMT010062791.1:75069925-75122412 GCA_026402145.1 Polypterus bichir lapradei
ATTAGTATTATATGGAAAAGATTTCTGGTTTAGGTATGCGTTCTGCATTTCTTGCTTCATATTTATTCCAATTTCCAATTCCATTTATTCATATGTATTCCAAATAATGATATACTGCATTACTTACCCTATACAACTCCAGGAAGTTCACATGCAGGTAAGGAGCCTTGGCTTGAGCTGAGAGAACTTTTTGCCCGGCGGGGTATAAAACAGCTGGCTGCTTGTGCTGATAAACACATTTACAAAACAAAAGATGCTGATGGAGAGGTGGGAAGGGATTTAAAGTGGGCCAGTTTTACGAGTTTTTTCGTAAGCTTCAGGGATTCTAGTGTTAATAAGTCCATAGCCAGGGAAGATGCATATAGGGTGTTGAAGGTATCATAAAGAAATGTGAAAAAAATGCATAAGCTGATGAAACAAAACTCCCTACATCTGGTATTTCAAGTTAACTTCTTGAATGATGCAAAGAAATGCAATAAAATGCTGGTTTAGCATCTGATACCAAAGTACACACTTCAACCATGTAAATAAGTCTTAAAAGATATGGGCCTGCAGCTAAGAAACCACTATCATGGTACTTGAGAAACTGCAATACTCAAAAGATCATAAAATATTGAGCCACAACTAATGGCAGAAATTCTTACAGTGTAAAATTTTTGGTTTGAGAAAAAGAGTTTACGGATACCTTTCTGCAGCCTTCTAAGAAATATTGCAGCCTGTGGGTACATTTCAACCTAAATGGTAGAGAATCTAGTCAAAATAAACACAGTAATAGCTGTTGAGAATTTAAATTTTGACTCCTTATTCTGTACCAGCAGGAAAATGACTTATTGGTAAAAATCTTTCAGTACAAGACCAATGCCAAACAAACAGAAAACACAATTAAGACCTACTTTCTGCAGATGGAATGCTAACATTATTACACTGACACTGGAACAGGAAATTAAGAAAAATGCGAGAAAGGAAAAAAAAATACTGAGCTAATCATTTTTTCTCCATGTTATTCTAGCAAATAATTAAGACTGACACTTGCCTTGAAATGTCACCTGCGTTTCAGAATGTATGCATATTAAATATATTTGTGTGACTAGATGTACAATGTTGAAAAAAATAACGGAGTAGGTTTTAATAGGGCTGAGTGATAAAATAATAAAGAAAATTATTGCAAAAATAAGTTTTCCTCTATAAAAATATCGGACATGATTGATAACATCAACAGGACTCATTCCGTCCATGTTTTGGCAGACAAACCAAAAAGTCAATGATTATGAGAACAGTACCTCAGTGAACCAATCATGTGGCTGTAATAGAGTTACAGCCTTGTCAGGTTAGGCTGACACACACAGCACTAGGCGGACAAGCAGCAGCTGTCAGCAGTACATGCGCAGCCGCACACACCAGTACATCAGGACTGGGAATGAGATAAAAGAGAAAATGGTGACAGAAAATGTTAATGAAAACTCAAAAAAGAAAAAAAAAAAATCAACATGACCAAAACTCAAAAGATGAGGACACTGTTGAAAAGAAGGGTCTGAGGAATTCAGCAGTGTGAAGATATTTTGGCTATTTAAAGTCCAACAAGAAGCAGAATAGAGTGCACTACAAATTATGTTGAAAGCATGTTCCCACAAAGAAAGGTAATACCCACTAATCTTTTGTACCATCTAAAGCAGTGCCATTCTTTACAGCACACATAATTCAAGACTTTACAGTCCCAGACATGAAGCAAGTGCTGGTGGTCCCCATAAAACAACCACTGTGAGATACATGCGCAATAACAGACCATAATGTCCACTTTCTTCAGTGCCATGCCTTATGACAAAACAAAAATAAAGAGACACAGTGATATCACAAATGCAACAGCCCACTTTATTGCAAAAGACATGATGCCAGTAAGCACGGTCAAAAATGTTGGATTTAAGCAGTTCATTATAGTAACTGAGCCCCATTACCAACTTCCTAGCCATAAACATTTCACTCAGATGGCATTTCCCCAGCTATTCATGGAGTGTAGAGAGACAGTTGAAAAGGAGCTGCAAAGTGTGTCATACTTTGCCTACTACATCGGATTTATAGTCGAGTCACACACATCTGAACCATATACACTGAAAACTTCATTGATCAAGATTGGAATTTGAAAAGCAAGTATCTTCAACTGCCTACTTTCCTGAGGACAACGCATGTGAAGCACTAACAAAAGCACTTGTATGCTGGGGACTGAGTGAAGACAAATAAGTATGTATCAGAATAGATGTTGGGCTGAATACAGCGAAGGCCACATCACTAAGCAACTGGATACAGTCAGTTGCATTGCTTTGGGCATCTTCTTCACTCAACTATCAGTAAAGTTGGTGAGCACAATTATACACAAATATTTTTTTTGCGTTGAAGCACAAGCTGAAAACAATTGAGTGAATATGTCAATTTTGTTTATGTTTTCCTTCGTTCACATTAAAAAGCTGCTTGAATTTGTACCAAAGATATATACAGTGTAGGTTTGTTTCCAAACCATTTAAAACAGCTTAAATCGATACAGAAGAAAGGATACAGATAAGAGGTAGTTGATTTTTTTTAGATTTAGTTTTGTATTAATGCCTACTTTATTTGGAATTGGCCAAAGAATTTAGTTGTGCATTTTGTTTGTGTCCTCCTGTAACACCTGAAGCTTTTGATTAGTCAGAATTAATTATATATAATTTACGAATTAATAATATATACAGTAGTTATATATACCTATTTTATTTATCTGAAATACAGTTGTATAATGTTTGACAATACATTTGTCCTGTTCAACTTGTGACAGAAAATGAATAATATTTAAAACTAAATTAACCTCATGATATCCTCACATCTCACTTAGGAGTAAAAAGGAACCTTTAAGCTTGACAGAAACAGTGATTTCATCATTCATTTATAGAGTGATATATATTGATATTGAGTGATATGAAAAAAAATTATTGTGGTAAGATTTTTTTTCTGTATCTTGCAGCCCTGGGTTTTAAGAAGCTTAACGCTACAATGACACTCAAGGCCGGAAGAAAATTAGCATTCCAACAGACAAACACTTTGACAGTTTATATGATTGGCCAGTTTTTTTAAACAGCTTAAACAAATAATAATAAACAAATATACATACACAAAATGGGAAAGAGGGTGAAATACAAAAGGTTGTAGAACTGGTGAATAATTAAGCCTTTAGTAGTATTTTGACCCAAAAATTGTTCTCTCTGTATAAATGTCTAACAAACCATTTCTTGTAACAGTACACTATAGTGTCATTTCTAACATTATGCCTTAAATGGAAATGTATGCAAACCACAAATATTTATTAAGCCATCTAAAAATGTTCCAAAGAATATATAATTTTATGAAATGCTTGAATATCAATTATTGTTTAAACTGGAAATTGGTTAAACAAGGAAAATGTACAAATACTCATTTAAAGCATCAGTTGAGCTCACTGGATAAACTGAAGTCTCCTATTACGAGTGGTAGTCTGAAATTGAAGTCTCCTATTATGAGTGGTAGTCATAATTTACCACTGCTGCCTCAAAGTTCCATGAGACAGGTTTAGAATCTTGACCATATTACTGTTTGTGTAGTTTGCACATTCTTCCTGTGGCTGTGAGCATCTTTCCCCCAACATGCTAAAGGTGCACGTGCCAAATTAACTAGCAACTCTCCAATGGGGGTTGGGGCTCATTTATATAACTTTAAGTGATTTCAAACATAAATATATGTATATACCAAAACACAGGAAAATGCAACACCAAATAAAAATTTACTCTTTATATAATTCACATCTTCCAAATGTGCTTTCATGAATGTGCCTCAAACCCCACCCAGTTCCACCCTGAAACAACCATATATGAACCATGCTATTCAACCTCATACATATGAAATCACAATACTGCAGACCTTCATTGGCTGGTAGTTCAGCCACACGATGAACCCAGTAGTGCCAGGTAGAAGATTTCATCTCCAAATCAGAGGCACACAGAGAACTTTTTTTTGGTGGTCTAAGAGAGAGTGTCAGCAACAAGTGCAAATATGTTGAATGCGAACATATTACAGCTGCTGTAAATGCCCAGTGCTCCACCCACACCATGCCAGAAATAACACAAAAAAGGTCTGATCTCTGGCGACGAAGCAGATCGCTACTCACAAGCAGTGTATGTGTGTAATGGGAGGAGGGAAAAAAAAACACATCTATGCTCTCCGATTTCGATCTGCGAATGGCATCTGTAATTGGAAATGTCTTTTTTTGCAGCATTATGTCAGAGCAGTCCTGATGACTGTCAAGTCTTATCTAGGCATCAGAAATGACTAATATGTTAATAGAATGCAACTGCTTACAGTTAACAAAACCAATTTCGTTCTCGCCCTTATTGCAAAAAGGGTGAACTGAAGTGCTCTGATTATGCTAGGAAAACAGACACTGGTGCAAATTGCCTTTATATGTTGGTAACAAACATCTTATATGTATATGCACCCACACCATATGAAAACTGGATGTAGCACTTCATTGGTCAGTTAAAATCTTCCAGCACAGTGGACATGACTAAGTGAAGCTTGGCCAAGATATTCCTAAGCAGGCAGCCAGTTCCCTGAAAAGTGACAACAGGTAGTCTAAACTGAAAAAAAAAAACAAAACAAAAATGTTCTTCAGTGTAAATATATGTTTGTCACACACATTATAACAACTGCTCGGTTATCTCTGAATTTATAACCCTTAAAAGTGTACTCTGCAATTGAAGTATAGAACAAAAATACTGCACAGCTAGATGTTAAGCTGTGCTTGAAACTGTTCTCCTGTGTGGTGCCTATCATGCAAGTTGTTGACTCTCAGAAATTTGCCTACTGATTCTGCTGTGGCTTTGGGTCTGCCAGACATGTTCCTCTCAGAGTTTCCAAGTTCTCTATGATGGCACAGGAAACTATACTCCCCTTTGCTTATCTTTGCAATTTCTAAACAGAATACCTGCACTTTTAACGATTACAATAGTATATTATCTGTTGTCCCTTGTTAATTGCCTTTTTCCTACCATTATGATAGCAATATATGGTGCAATATTGTTCACAAATCACAGAGGATGTACAAATACAGTTTGTTCCAACACCACTTTTATACAGTGGGTTTGTAAGTAATGAGCAAAAGTTGGAACACCCGCAGGAACTGTTTGCATCAACGTTCAAGGCTAAACTTCCATTGCTGCTGAAAAGCTGTAAGTTCTTAACTCATTACTTATTTCCTGGAATGGGCCTTTTTGTGCAAGTCTGAAAATTACATATTTTTCAAATTTTGGTCATTTTTTTTTATATATTTGGCATTTTACCTCTTACATTTGTACAGGTTATAATACGGACCTGAACAGTTTAAATTTTAATTAAAAATGGAAGGGAAGGGTCCTAATATTTCTGACCAGTAGAATCCTTAAACGTGAATCTTTTCACATTAATATCTCACGATTGCTTTAGTCGAACATAGCTCCTGCACAATTCCAAGTTCACTGGATTTCTTCAAATTTTGCAGCCAATGTTAAGGGGTATTATAATGAACGTCCAGTTTTGTGCTAAAGACGAATTTCGTTACTTAATTTTTTGTCCATAAGGTAAATAATTTGTACACACAATCGACACATTAGGATCTTTTCCCTCACATTTGATTATAGCAGTAATGAATGAAGTCTAAAAACTGGTTCAAATTACGTCGCTACAGGTGTATTCAGTCTGTAATAAATTTTGACAATACCGCGGAATTATCAATATATTACCAAATTCGCTGTAACAGGTAGGTCTCTATTTCTCGGTAACGAGAAAGGCCTTGCGTGGTGCCCGTTCAGCTTTCACTACAGATGCCAGTCATTACAATGGTAGGCCACTGCGTGGCTGCAGAAATATGCAGTGAGGGAGTGGAAGAACAGATTGTAATATGGTCTGCTACCATCACATCACAATACACTATCGAGATCCGTCAATGCCACCCACGGGGAAATGTATTCCGACCTGTTAAACAACAGCGAAAATATCCCGCTACCTTCCGCCACTGTCTGCTTCAAGCGTTCGAAGAAACAACAAAACCCCGCGACCCTCCCCCGACTATTAACAACCTTTACGAAACATGGCAGCTTGATTTTGTCACCCTTTTTCTCACACATATTTTCGCAGTTTTTTCTGCGAAAATTCAGATTATGAAGGAAACATAAAATCACTTACCAGAACCCTGTCTGTGCTTCTTAACAAAACAAACGACGACTGCAACTCGACGCACTGCTCCGAATGTTGCGTGGTGACGTCTCGAGCTAGGCGTAACGTGTCGACGCTTACGTTATAGTGGCGAGAAGTAGGCGCAACGTTCAGGCGTACAAATTGAAGATAGAAAGTAATTTGACAGTTGCTGTGCGTGCGTGCGTGCGTGCTGTGCATCGTAGTATTATCTCAGATGTTGAAATCTTTGGTTAGTCAAGAAAGGAGACGAGCAGGAAAAGATACCGAAATTGCATAGCTCTAAAAGATAAACCAACATACAGTTAAGCCTCCCCCATCGGATGAACCATCTGTCTTTGCTTCAATGGTACTCCGTGCGTCCATCCATCCATTTTCCTTACCCACTTATCAAGAGCAGCGTCGCGAGGAAGCTTGTGCCAATTCTACGAACCGTTGGACGCAAGCCAGAAACCATCCCTGGAGAGGGCGCCGACGCCGACACAGCCTGTCATACAGTCCTAATAAATGTACAGAAAGAGACACACCCAGGCTTATCGGGAGATAGTGTAGCTGTCTGTTGAATCTGATATGGTAATCGCACCATGGCGTGACTTTTTTAAATATATATATTTTTAAATAAAAATAAATATAAATATACAAATGGCAATTATAAATTGATTTCATAATTTTTAAAAGGTTCGTGTATCGGCTAAATTTGTAAGTTCCCTGGTGGTCTAGTGGTTAGGATTCGGCGCTCTCACCGCCGCGGCCCGGGTTCGATTCCCGGTCAGGGAACACAGTTTTGTTTGTCTTTGGTTGATTGTGATGTATTCCTGTGCTTTCTTTTATGCAGTCAACTGCTCATGCCATAATTCAAGGCAAAAACTTCTCGATGTAGGAACTTATTGCTTTACTCGTTTTCATTTTTTATAAAATATTTGAAGATTTTTTGAACATTTATTGTCAAGCTGCAAAAATTAATACGGTGTCAGTTTAAAAAATTGGAAAAGAACAAGCACCCTTCACGCTTGTCTCTGTCAACAAAGAGCATTGTTGCATTTCTTGGACACAATCCTAACTTAACCATAATATGCTGTCCATGTTTCCAAGGTGAAATTTTTTACGGCTTATTTCACTTCCGCTCAACAAGTCATTTTTCAGAAGGCTCTGAATTAGTTCACTCACTCTTAAAGATACGTGTAACAGAGCGACTCCTTGAGGGCGATATGTCTTTGATCGAAAGATGTCTGAAAAGATGTTAATTCGTTCCCTGAAAGTGCCTCCTCGTAAAATTGTATTTTGATTTTTAAACCGCTTACACTTTTTGGCACCCTCACTTTCAATCAGACTATTTTTTGTTGCTGAATTATTATGCCTGTGCTGGGAACGTTGGATCATCTTATGTAATGGCACACCAGGCGCACAGGACATTGGGTTTTAACATCACTTCAGAAGTAGACAGATCTGACTTACATTCATTTGTAAAGACTTAAACACAAGACCTACTGTGTTAAAGTCTGTGGCATACTACAATGATCCAGGCTGTAATTAGCATTGAGCACAAGCCGTTCTTAGCTGTAATGTCTGGCAACTGATATTGCAACATCAAAGTGTGGCTCACTGGGTTTGGCATTTAGCCTCAGATATGTGTCTTAAATAGCTAACATCATCATGATCCAGCAATTCCAGTGCTACTCCTGACTGTCTGCCTTCCATCCTGTTTCTTTTACTGGAGCTTATGGTTACCATCTAATGGCACACTTCTCACTACATGTGCAAGTGTCATGCCAATCTTTGATACCACTTTCCTAAGCTTAAAAGGACTTGGAACGTCAGTTATATGCCACCGACCTGCTGTCATCATGGCCCCTGATAAATGACACTGTGTTTGGGGTGAATATTTCTCTTTACCGTCTGTGTGCTCCTTTATCCTGTGGCACCTGAACCTTTTGTGTTTAGTGATCTCTTAGATCTCTGGCACACCTTTTCCTGGTGGTCAACTGGTCACATTATAACACAAGAAGAACAGAACATGCATGTGGGTTGCTTGGATTCATAATCAGTGACCTAAAACAACCATTTTTGCCTCTATTTCTGTATTCCATTTCATAAACAGTTTTGAGGTGGGCAGCTTGAAATCTAAAGGCCGACTTTCCTGCACTCTGATTTGTTATCCTTATCCAAATATTAACCTTGGGCAGAAGACAATATGGTAGTTTTAGAATGTCGGATCACACACTACTGTATATAGAGGTATAAAAGACTAGCACTGATATCCTCAGGGTATTCGTATTTTCTCTAACAGTTCAGAAGATATGCCTTTAAACAGAGAGGAGATAGTGTGACTCAGTTTAAGTGTGCACGTCTGACTTTGCACTAATAGCTGGGTTTAACTTAATGAAGGAAAATACAAGTTTAGTAGAAAACAGACTGCTGAATTAATAATTGTGTTCCTTGCATTATAATATAATGTGATAGAGCTGATACTTCAGTGTGCAATTTTCAATTCCTAACAGACTTAGGTGTTTATAAATCATTATGAAATAATTAGGGACTTAAAAAAGTAGACTGAGATATTACCGATATCTTGCAGTCATTATTGCTTAAAGGAATACTCTGCCCAAAAATGATCATTTTTTGTGTTACTCCATGTTGTTTGTAGTGATGGCTGACAAAAAAAAAAAAACAAATTCCATGTTTTCATAGAAATTGGAAATCACAAAATTTATGATTCAGTGGGATTCAATGGAGATCTAACTTAAAAAACTGCAAACAGTATAAAAAATCCTTTGATAAAATCTGCCACAAAACTATTCATCGGTTGTATGGAAATAACTTCCCAAACACATGTCATTTTTCTAAATTGCTTTTGTGTGTGACTGAGTAACATGTTCAAATGTGAATAACTCAGCATTGGGAAGAAACACATGAACTTTTGATTAGAGGGAGAAAGAGGCCATCCAATGGCTACTAGATGTGGCTCCTCCTGGTCACTAAAGGGCACACAGACCTAAGTGGGGATAAAGAGACATTATTATCATGCGTAAGAGGACAGTAAAATTCTCACTTACAATTAATTGCTAGTCAACATGCAACATTGTCAGTATCCGCCATGAGTAGTTGTAGAACCAGATTACTTTGAAACTCATGTCTTCATTTCAGAACAAGTTTCTTATAACCAAGCAGCATAACATAAAGACACAATTTAATGTATTTGGCTCACTACAATATCAAAAGTGGGACTGTGCTTAACTTTTAAGTAAATGAATCATCCCTTGGATGATTGGTCCTTTTATGACAGGAGAAGATTGGCATCTTTATTGCAATTATAGTGCAACACTAAGATTAGTTCTAGGGATAAATTTAAAGCAATATTGGAAAGGACTTAAAACCAGTCCAAGCCAAGTGGCTTATTTAGTGTGGAGTTGGGAGGAGAGGAATGAGAAGTGTTCACAGTTACAGGTGGAAGAATGGCCAGGTTGGAGGTGGGTGATTAGAACTATCTTTATAGAGATCCTTTAGTTTTACAAGTGACTGAACCACAATACTTGTTAGATAGGCAGGGGTTAAAACCAGGTCATATAGGTGTAGAGAGCCAGCATGAGTTTGGCTTACTTTCTGTATGTGCAGAACTTTGCTTTCTCTATTTATTCATTACTGCCTGTTATTTGTGTGCATAACACCCTAAAAAGGGCTAGTATCAGGGATTGTTCCTACCTTGCGCCTAATGTTTGGTTTGGGTTTACAAGGTGGATGGATGGATAAAACTTTAAACTTTATAAATAAATTTCTTTGGTGTCTTTTTGACTTTGAAAGTGCTGCAATAGTGGCACCTTGTGTTCACTATAACTAGAGCTAGATGGATAGTTTTTTGCATAGCATAATAAAAAATAGTTTCCACATGTGAAAGTACGTCAAACTTTGAAATCCCAGGTTGGGGTATAAAATGGTATTCTCTATTTAATAGCCATTGAAGAGGCAATGATGGAAAAGAAAGTGTTGAATAACAGTTGAATCTGGCCACAACAATGTGCATTCTCTATACATCATTTTTAAATTGTGCTATCTTTAGGTTGTTGCAAAGTTTGTTTGGAAGAGACAGGATGGGAAAGGAATCCGAGGAGCATCATTATTCTTATGGCTTGTGGTCTTCTAGACTGAGAGCAGAAGAAGAACACATGTAAGAAAATGATTAATATAATATGAATAAATGAAGTGCTGCTGCCTCGCAGTTAGGAGACCCGGGTTCACTTCCTGGGTCCTCCCTGCGTGGAGTTTGCATGTTCTCCCCGTGTCTGCGTGGGTTTCCTCCGGGTGCTCCGGTTTTCTCCCACAGTCCAAACACGTGCAGGTTAGGTGCATTGGCGATTCTAAATTGTCCCTAGTGTGTGCTTATTGTGTCGGTGTATGTGTGCGTGCCCTGTGGTGGGCTGGCGCCCTGCCCAGGGTTTGTTTCCTGCTTGGAACCTTGTGTTGGCTGGGATTGGCTCAAGCAGACCCCCGTGACCCTGTAGTTAGGATATAGCGGGTTGGATAATGGATGGATGGATGGATGAATCATCAAATTCCTAAAACAGGTACCAAGGGGTACATGTGGAAAAAAACTAAAAGTCCTTAAGAGGTTGTTGAGCACCCATAACATCAACCTTAGAAATAAATTTGCTGTTATTTTACAGTTAACAATTTCTTCTAATCTTTAATGTTAGAGAGATACTGAGCAAAACTCAAGTAAAGCTTTTTAAATGAAAAAAATTACCTATGATAATTGTCCTTCACTGTTTTTAAGCAGAATAAAATAATGAATTAGATGCAAGTGGGTGCTCCCCTTAGGTTTGTGTGCCCTCTAGTGACCTGAAATGGCCAAGACAAAAGGAGAATAGAGGAAGAAACCTCCATAGCATATTGTGCCATGTATAACAACAATCAGGATGGGCATAAAACATTAGGAGAAACATTGAGATGATAACGAACAAGCTAGTTTCCCTAATCAGGTAGCTTTGTCAGCAGCATTGCTGTTACCAGTAAACAAGTTAAGAAGTGATTCTTGAAACCCAGTGATTTAACTTTATGGACCATGCATAAACAACAAGCATTCTTTATTAATCAATGGGCATTGGCTAAGAAATATCATGCCTTAAGCAGGGGTTCTGGAATTGGAGATAAGACTCTTTTCTTTTTTAACTATCTCCATCTCTAGCTGTCATTTACCAAATGATAAGATAGATCAAAGGCACTGGATAAACAATTTTATCCAATGAAAGTATTTACTGTTTTTAAATGAACTGAAGAAAAACCAGCCTGTAAAAGGCTTTCTCGTTGAATTCACTCATTGCTTTCATATCATCATATTTCCTCCTTATCATATACAGTAGATACTGACACTCTATACTGCCACTGATGCTCTGAACACTGAGCTTATGGAACAGCTAAAAGGAAAAAGGCGATAATGGAATGAAGCGTCATGGAATTGTATCTGTAGACCTCCATTAATGGATTATTTAAAAATTTGTAAATCAGCTTGACTGTAACTATTGTGACCATTAAGTGAATGTAACTGTTGTGCCCAAACCTCAAACAAAACCACACAAGAAACAGTCCTGGTTTCAAATTAATATTTTATTCTCCTTTTGAAAAATAAAATCACGGCCACAATTCCTATTCCTTTTATCCTCCTCCACCAGGGGGATACTGCCACCCAGCGTGCAAGGGGAATTCATGTCTTTGGGAGGAAATATCCCATTGTCCTTCTGTTATAATGGCTAGGAAAAGTACCAACAACCAACCCAGCTGGGATGCCCATCCATCCATGTTCTTCCATTTCAAAGACATCCTGGTCAAGTAAGGAACTATCCAAACTGGCTGGGATGCCAGGCACCATATGTTGTCTGTGGCACAATATACACCATTCAGCCACAACATTAAAACCACCTGTCTATTATTGTGTCATCCCCTTTTTTCCATCAAAACAGCCCTGAGCTATCTAGTCATGGGCTTCCCAAGATCTGTGAAGGTGTCCTGTGGTATCTGGCACCAAGACGTTAGCAAAAGACCATTTAAGTACTGTAAGTTGTGAGGTGGGGCTTCCATGGATTGAACTTGTTTTTCCAGAACATCCCTTAGATGCTCAATTGAGATCTTGGGAATTTGAAGGACAATTCAACACCTTGAACTCTTTGTCATGTTCCTCAAATCATTTCCAGAACAATTTTTGCAGTGTGGCAGGGTGCATTATCCTGTTGAATTCAGGTACCTCCATCAGGGAATACTGTTGCCATGAAAGAGTGTACATGGTCTGCAACAATTTTTAGGTAGGTATTATGTGTTAAAGTAACACCCACATAAATGTCGGGACCCACGGTTTCGCAGCAGAATATTGCCCAGAGCATCACACTGCATCTGCTGGCTTGCCTTCTTCCCATAGTGCATTTTGCTGCCATCTCTTCATCCAGGTAAATGATGCACACGTGATCTAAAAGAAAACATGATTCATCGGACCAAGCCTCCTCTTTCAATTGCTCCATGGTCCAGCTCTGATGCTCACATGCATCACTGTAAATGCTTTAAGCAGTGGACAATGTGTCAGCATGGGCACTCTGACTGGTCAGCAACTATGCAACCCCATGCACAGCAAGCTCTGATGCACTGTGTGTTCTGACACCTTTCTCTCTTGGCTAGCATTCCGTTTTTCAGTAATTTGTGCTATAGAACCTTTTCTCTGGGATCAAATCAGACAGATTAGCCTTCTCTTCACATGCACATCAGTGATACTTGGGCGCCCATGTCTCTGGCTCTCCAGTTGTCCTTCTTTGGACCACTTTTCATAGGTTCTAACCACTGCATACCAGGATCATCAAACAAGACATGTTGGTTTAGAGGTGCTTTGACCCAGTAGTCTAGCCATTATGATTTTGCTCTTTTCAAAGGCACTCAGATTCTTACACTTGCTCAATTTTTCTTCTTCCAACACTTCACCTTCAAGGACTGAGTGTTCACTTGCTACCTAATACGTCCATCCTCTAGACAGGTGCCATTGTAATGAGATAATCAATGTTATTCGCTTCACCTGTCAGTGGTTTTAATGTTGTGGCTGATCGGTGTATATTCTTATTCCATTCCTCTATAACAGTTATGCGAGTCTACCATACTTTCTCAGGATGTTCAGCTGCTCTATAGCATTGGCACATAAAAATGTATGTTTTTTTCCTCTCTATGTAAAATCCTGTTGTCATTTGAGCATACGGAAGATAAGATAGGTGGGTTGGATAGAGAGGACCTTTTGAGAGGTACAGGGCTGTCATTGCGATTTCCGGGAGTGCCATTGAAATGGACGCACTATTCAAATAGGGGCGTGAAAAGGCAGGAAGAGAAGGAAGAAAAGACAGCCCGTGTTTTTATGGCGAAGGAAAAAAATACATGACAAATCTGAGTCCAGGAGAAAGATTGTTTTCGAGGAGCACCACAAGTCCAATGCAGTTTGGGGTGGCGACCTCGAAGATTCCGGATACGCTAAGGTTACCATGAAAGGGATCGGAAGCAGTGTGAGCCATAAATCTTTTATTCCGGGATTGGCATGTCTAAGGAACTGAACTATGGGGAAATAGGAAAATGGAAAAAATGCTAAATCGAATGGACGGTGGGGAAAATTCTTGGATATATAATTTTATGCTTTGTGTTTATTGTACTGTATATATTGGAAGTGGGGGTTTTGTAGAAAATGTATTAATTATATTTTTTTGTTGCATCTTTTCTCTGTGTGCTTTAGTAAATATTTCGGTGCTGTGGGAAGGGGATGAAGGCAGTTTGAGGTTGACCTGCAATCATCAATATAATTTTTCAGTGTAAACTTAGTGAAGTGTAGCAGATACAATCGTTACAGCTCCACTATACCATTCAGTTTGTTGTTTGTTCACATGCTCTTTAAGCCCATAATTCAGTCAGTCAGTCATTATCCAACTCGCTATATCCTAACACAGGGTCACAGGGGTCTGCTGGAGCTATTAAGCCCATAATTGTTACTTATATTTGAAAGCTCATGTATTTAGTGTTTATACTAAAATCTATTCTTATTTTCTATATGAAGAGTCTTGTGAAGGTTTATTCAATGAAAAGTGTTATATTAAATATAGATTGATTGATTTATGACAACAATTAACATACAGTGGGATGCAAAAGTTTGGGCAACCTTGTTAATAGTCATTATTTTCCTGTATAAATCGTTGGTTGTTACGATAAAAAATGTCAGTTAAATATATCATATAGGAGACACACACAGTGATATTTGAGAAGTGAAATGAAGTTTATTGGATTTACAGAAAGTGTGCAATAATTGTTCAAACAAAATCAGGCAGGTGCATAAATTTGGGCACCGTTGTCATTTTATTGATTCCAAAACTTTTAGAACTAATTATTGGAACTCAAATTGGCTTGGTAAGCTCAGTGACCCCTGACCTACATACACAGGTGAATCCTATAATGAGAAAGAGTATTTAAGGGGGTCAATTGTCATATGTCTCTGTGTAATAACACACATGTGTAATAAAAATTGGTGTAATAACCAACACAGTGTGTTGGTGTCACCGGTGTTCCCAGAAGGAGGTGTTTCATCTTGCAGGGCACCCTGGATATCATTGAGAAGAGTCGCAGCGCACGGCTCAATGGCAACTCTGGTCTGTACCGAGAACTGAGAAGGGCAGATGCGAGGGCTCTGAGGGCAGATAAAGAGGCATTTGTTAGAGGAATCTGTGAGGAAGTGACACTCCTTCTGTGGTCTAGTGACCCACGTCCTGCTTACAGAGGGATCGAAGCATTACACACATCTGAATCTGTTCCTCAGAGACTTGCAGTCACGGCGGCTGATGGAACTGTCCTTGTGGTTGACACTGCAGCTGTGACCTGCTGGACTGGCTACTTTGAGAAGTTGTTCAAAGCTGACCCTCCGGCTAGGACGTTGGCTATCTCTGGGTGCATGGTTCTTGAGGCTGATCCTCCAATTAGCTGTGAACTACCCAATCTCACTGAGATTGCACAGGTGGTGAACCAGCTGAGGGGGGGAAAGGCTGCAGGGATCTGTGGTATCCGGGGTGAACTTCTCCAAGCTGGTGGTAAGGCTGTCCTCCTGGCATTGCAAGCAATCTTTGCTTCCATTTGGGAGGCTGGCATCATCCCAACTGACTGTGATCGCCTGGATTACATCAACTACAGGGGGATAAAACTCCTCTCGGTGCCAGGTAAGGTCCTTGCTTGGGTCGTCTTCAATAGGATCTGTGATCACTTGCTCACCTACCAGTGAATGGAACAGTCTGGTTTAACACCTAAGAAGTCTACCATCGGCCGCATCCTGGCACTGAGGATTCTCATGGAGCGCAAATGCGAATATCAGCAGAGTTTCTTTGCAGCCTTTGCCGATTTTCGCAAAGCGTTCGACTCAGTTGATCGAGCTGCCCTGTGGGACATCCTGAGGGTTCGCGGGATCCTCTTGAGGTTGCTGGATATCATGGCCGGCCTGTATGGACTGGGTGTTGAGCAAGGTCGTGGGGTCCAGAGGCTGTTGGGCATCTGTTGGTGAAGAAAGATTCACAGATCTTGACTTTGCTGACGATGCTGTAATCTTCGCTGAGTCAATGGAGGCTCTGATCATGGTGCTCGAGAGACTGAGTAAGGAGTCTAAGTGTCTGGGCTTGCGAATGTCCTGGATAAGAACCAAGATCCAGGCCTTTAATGACCTTTTGGGTATAGCCATCAGCAGTATGTCTGTTTGTGGAGAGAGTGTTGACCTTGTTGAAAGGTTTACTTACCTTGGCAGTGACATTCATGTCTCTGGTGATTCTTCCTATGAAGTCAGTAGACAGATTGGGAGAGCATGGGGGGTCATGAGGTCTCTGGAAAGGGGTGTGTGGCGCTCCCGATATCTATGCAAAAGGGCGAAGGTCCAAGTCTTTAGTGTCCTGGTGCTTCCTGTCTTGCTATATGATTGCGAGACATGGATGCTATTCAGTGACCTGAGACGAAGACTGGACTTCTTTGGTACTGTGTGTTTCTGGAAAATCCTTGGGTAACATTGGTTTGACTTTGTGTTGAATGAGCGGTTGCTCATGGAGTCCTGAATGAAGCACATTACCTGCATTGTGAGGGAGCATCAGTTACGGCACTACGGCCATGTGGCGCATTTCCCTGAGGGTGATCCGGCTCGTAAGATCCTCATTGTTGGGGACCCAAGTGGCTAGACCAGGCCAAGGGGTTGCCCACGTAACACCTGGCTGCGGCAGATAGAGGGTCATTTCCGGAGGGTGGGACTGGACCGCGTGTATGCCTGGAGGGTTGCAAACCGGGATCCCGAGTTGTTTCGTCATGTAGTGGGTGTGGCAATGCACTGTATCAGTACATGCTCACCAATTTGACTTGACTTGACTTCTGTGTAATTCCACATTTTTAGGGATGTTCAAAGCCATTACATTTTTCAAGTCCTTGTAACAGATGGAAGAAAATTTGAATAACGTGTATTTTTCTTAGAGAGTGAGTCTGTCCTGGAGATGCTTAGAGTTGATCAGCATACTGTTACTTTCAGATTAAAGATGTACAAGCTAAATGCTTTATTGGCTTTGAACCGACTGTGAGTCATTTGGTGACAGGGCTAAGTAATGTGGAATTAATGTACTGTCAAGGCTAGAACTATTGATGTTGGTATTATGTGGAGGTGATATAATGGCCTTCAGACTCACTTAAATAGGCACTCAGTGAATTGGCCTTCTACTCTGCACCAATAATAAATAGATAAGAGAGGTGCTCAAATGCTGATCATTTCTTTGACTTACTTCAGTCTTTGCCCTTTGCTTTGGATCGGTCCACTACATTGGAATAGGCAGATGTGGATATTAAATGAAAGACTTGCTTTTCTAACTCTTGCATTTGGCCTATTAAGGATATTTTGAGTAAAAGTAACAAGCCTGCACTCTTTGCCTTATTGTACCGTATGCCTCTGTGGGGTTTTGTCTGGCAGCTTCACTTTTCCTTCCTTATTTCAAATTGTTGATTAGAAACTCTACGTTAGCGTGGCTTTAAATGGTGCGACTGTGCTTGTGTTTGGCCTAAGGCAGGTTCATGACTTGTGCCAAATGCTGCTGGAACACATTATTGCTCTTACAACCATAAACTGGATGAAGCTGGTTTAGATATCCTTCCATTATAAAGTCAATGTTTGTGTGTACTACTGTCACTTACTATCATGCCTTTTGCCCAAATGCCAGATACCAGCACGTGCCCTGGCGTTCACCAGAAGAGACAGCATTGTCAGAGTCTTTTCCGAAAAAGCCACAGTGAGTGCTGTAAAATACTTTATTCAGAAACAAAGGCATTATCTGAATTTTTAACATATTTTGTATGTTATTTTAATATTTGCCCAGGGCTAGCACTCTAGTGCCTCTGTGGATGAGGAATCTCTATTACTATTAGCCGTGAATATCTTCACAACTTATCATGAAAAGCATTTGTAATTTAATACTAATTTATATGAAATGTGGTAACTTTTTTTTTTACAAATATTATGCTACTGTCACACATATGCGCATGAGAGGCAGCTGAAGAGACTAAATGAGAGTAATTCCATGCCAGACCAGGGGGTGGCAGAGTGCACTGACCTTTTTTCTCCCTTTCCTGCAGACCATTCACGGGAAATTCCGCCTGGCCCGTGATGTCACTTCTGGGGCTGGACACTTGGTTGACGTCACTTCCGGTGAAGAACACATGACAGAAGAGACTTCCGGTTCCAGCCCTTTTGATGACCTCACGTCCGGGTCCGAACCTATGGAAGAGGACCCTTCCGATTCCGCCTTCTGATTTCACTTCCTTTTCTGGCCTTTAAAGCCGCCATATTTGACTAACCTAATCTGTTCTGTTTTGGGCTCCATTCTGAGCACATCAGTGCTAGCAATTTACCCATTTGCAGCCAGGGAGTATTATATGGGTGGCTGCCCCAAACCTTTTCATGACTCTTGTGTCTGCTTTTTGTGACACTACATTATTGTCTATTTCACTGAAAATATGCAATTAATACACAAATACATCTGCCCTATAAAGTATGAAGATAGATAGATAGATAGATACTTTATTAATCCGAAGGGGAAATTCACACACTCCAGCAGCAGCATACTGATAAAAAACAATATTAAATTAAAGAGTGATAAAAATGCAGGTATAACAGACAAAAACTTTGTATAATGTTAACGTTTACCCCGCTGGGTGGAACTGAAGAGTCGCATAGTGAGGGAGAAATGATCTCCTCAGACTAGACTGTCAGTGGAGCAGGACAGGGACAGCAGTCTGTCGCTGAAGCTGCTCCTCTGTCTGTAGATGATACTGTTTAGTGGATACAGTGGATTCTCCATAATTGACAGGAGCTTGCTCAGCGCCCGTCGCTCTGCCACGGATATCAAACTGTCCAGCTCCGTGCCTAAAATAGAGCCTGCCTTCCTCACAGTTTGTCCAGGCGTGAGGCATCCCTCTTTTTTATGCTGCTTCCCCAGCACACCACCACATAGAAGAGGGCGCTCGCCACAACCATCTGATAGAACATCTGCAGCATCTTATTGCAGATGTTGAAGGACGCCAGCATTCTAAGGAAGTATAGTCGGCTCTGTCCTCTCTTGCACAGAGCATCAGTATTGGCAGACCAGTCCAATTTATCATCCAGCTGCACTCCCAGGTATTTATAGGTCTGCACCCTCTGCACACAGGTCACCTCTGATGATCACGGGGTCCATGAGGGGCTTGGTCCTCCTAAAATCCACCACCAGCTCCTTGGTTTTGCTGGTGTTCAGTTGTAGGTGGTTTGAGTCGCACCATTTAACAGTCCTGAAGTACTCTATATTCAAAGTTCCAACATTCACATTCCTCCAATTTCTTACTTGCTAGTCCAGTTCAGTGTCTCCGGGAAATGGTATCTTTCTAAGCATATGACATGGCTCAGCTCTGGATGGATGCCACAGAGCATACTCAAGCACATACCTGCGGGCCAAATTAGAGTTACTAAAGAACCTAAAATGACCTTGATGATGTGACCAAAGTTTGGACTTACTACTTTCAAATATGTCATATAATGTACCTTATTTGATAAACTGTGTGGCTAGCCAAGTGGTGCAGTAGGTATCAATGTGACTTCACAGTCATTGCCAGCTCCTGGTTACGGTGTCTCTATGTAGTTTGCATGTTCTCCTGTGCACTAATCTGTTTCCTTTCACTGTCCAACGAAATGGTATCAGCTTGGTTATTGACTCTAAAGTGACCTCACTGAGAGTGAGTGTGAGGGTGTGCATTGGTGTGTAACACAAGGAGTTTGTTCCTGCCCTGTGTATTTTTTAGGCAACATGAATGCTGGCTACTTGCAAATATATGTTTGATTAGTGGGTTTGAAAATTTAATGAATGCAGTTTTTAACATTTTATAGTAAGTGTTACATTTTTTGTTCAGTGTTAGTTTGCTTTGTGCAATGACCATCTCTGACCACCAGGTGACACTAAACACTGTAGCATGCACAATTTGGGCTATTCACTACAAATGATTTTTGTTAAACTGGTAATCCACATTATGAAGCTATTTGAATAAATGACTATTACCTCTCAGCGCTCTTCTATACTTTGAGTTTATACTACTGCATATGCATTAGAAAAATTAAAAACATTACTCTTTAATTTATATTATTTTGTAATGTATGTATGAAGCTAAGACATGGACAATAAATGAAGTATAGGAAAACAAATTAGATGTGGCACAATAAGACTGTTGAGATGGATGTATGGAGTCACAAAAAAGGACAGAATAAGACAATCAGAGGTATAACAAACGTGTGGGAGATATCAAAGATAATGCAGGAAAGTAGATTGAAGTTGTATGGACATGTGATGAGGAGAAACAATGCATATGTGGGCAAAAGACTGATGGGAATGGACGTACAGGGGAAGAGAAAGCGAGGGAGGCCAAAGCAGAGATTGATAGATAAAGTAAAAGATGATCTGAAGGAAAAGGGCTTGTGTGGCGAGGAGGTACAGGACAAAGCTGTATGGAGAAGACTGATCAAGCACATCAAACACACATAGAAGTGGGAAAAGAGGAAGAAAAAGAATGTACTTATTGTGTCATCCAGGTTGGTTCTTTCAGGGTGCTTGTTGCTGCTTGAAGAACGTCTTCTTTCTCCCTGGCCTGATTAAACGGAATAAGGGGCTTTGGATAATGAATACACAGTTGTATAATAAAGAGCCAGCTTTGTGGCACACAGGATGCAGCACTGCAGCTTTAATATGTATTCTAATTGATACAATTCAGTAGTGAAAGTCATGTAAAATGCAACATACAGTATATACTGTACCATGCATTTCCATCCAAGTGGATACTTTAATAACTTTTAAGTGAAAAGGAGAGGCGTAATTCCTCTTCCTGTAGGAATTAAAAAGCTAAGGCAAAGAGAACAAGGCAAAAACAGATTCATAGTTTTTGAAGCAACTTGTTTACCTTCAGCTTCAAAATGCATTTCTTCCTTTCATCTTAATGGATAACTGTATATTTGCTTACTTTTGTTTATTCAGTTCATTCAACTAAAATCTACCAACCCATGATGTATTAGTTTTATAATTTGTGTGACGGGCTTGCCTAGAATATTATAGAGCTGTCTGTGAAAGATGCTATAAGCATCCATTTTCTGAACTTTCTTTTTTATTATAGGGTCACTGGGAGCTAAACATGCTAACTAGGAAAGAACAATGCTAGTTAAATAAAGATGGTGACGGTTCAGATTTGATAGAGGACTTTGGTAATCCTCCAAGACCAGGGGTTGGCACTGTGTACTAATGTCTTCTCTTCATCTCCCTTGGTAGAACAGAAGACTGACAGCCACTCCATCTCTGATGTCATGTCCATGTCCATCCACCTGGACCCTCCCCTTCCTGCTACTTGAACACATAACTGTACATACTGCATCTCTGTTGTTAGTCATTAGCACTAAAACATAAGTAACATGATAGTTATAATTGGATACTAACCCTCACCTATTCTGTTTCTCTTCTCGGTACTCAAATGTGGCACTTGATGCCTTGGCCCACCTGCCAAGTTGTTTTGCCTGCCTAAGGTAAAGTCATCACTGATGGAGGATTGCAGGAATCGTGGGGTAAAGGGGTCCTTTCATCAGATTGGCTGGTCCAGCACTGTTCCAGCCGTGGAATGGCCAAATGGGGGAGGCAGCTTGATGGATGAGGTCTCCAGGACTCTAAAAATATCCAAATCTTATTATGTGATATCATCTACTGTTAAATTCTGCTCCATACTTCTAAAATTTGTATTTTTATGCTGTATTAAGGATTTGTTCTGTTCTGTGTATTGTATTGACCCCCTTCTTTTGACACCCACTGCATGCCCAATCTATCTGGAAAGGGGTCTCTCTTTGAACTGCCTTTCCCAAGGTTTCTTCCATTTTTCCCTACAAGGTTTTTTTTTGGGAGTTTTTCCTTGTCTTCTTAGAGAAACAAGGCTTGGGGGCTGTCAAAAGGCATTCCCCGGGTTTATTATCCGGGTGTATTATCTTAATACACTAAGATTGCTGAAGATTATATATATTTTAAGTGCACAGTTTTTTAGACTATAGTGGTAATAGATATCTCTATTTTTTAACCCTAAAACGCCGCTGCGTGGGGACTTGTTTTGCTTTGGATGTGCTCTGTCTCTGGGTATGTCAGAGGACCGGGACTGTGTAAAGTGGGTTCTAGCCTCACGTGGGGAGGCAAAAAAGGAGGGTGGGGGGTTAAGGGGGGGAGAGAAAGAGAGCAGGCTTGATCTATACCTAATCTATCCTTTTAATCTTTATAATTATAACTACCAATGTAATAATAGGCTGCATGGCAATAACTCTTGGGGAAATAGGAAATTAAAGCCGAAGCTGTCTCACTTCCAGTTAAGACTATAAAATGACATCAAAAACTCAGAATCAATGTCTCCATGATGGGACAATTAACTTCGTGAGCTGGAATGTTAAAGGCCTGAATCACGAATTAAAGAGAAAGAAAGTAATCTCTCACCTAACAGGTCTAAACGCTAAAATAATATTTTTACAGGAGACTCATTTACTAAGCAAGGATCAGTTCCGGCTGCAAAAAGACTGGACTGGCCAAATGTTCCATTCTAGTTTTACAAAGAAAACTAGAGGTGTGAGAATTCTCATACATAGAACAGTCTCATTTGTAGCATCAGATGTAGTATTGGATCCTGAAGGGAGATATGTAATGGTCATGGAAGACTTATCTAACTGTAAAATGATTTTGATAAATGTTTATGCACCTAATGCTGATGATAAGGAATTTATACAAAATTTATTTGCATCCATTCCCAATCTGAACACTAATAAAATTATAATGGCTGGGGACTTTAATTGTGTTTTAAATCCACTCTTAGATAGGACTTCTTCCACAGGGGGAATGGCATCTAACACCACAAAGATAATTACAAAATTTATAGCTGATCACAACTTATCAGACCTTTGGAGGTTTTTAAACCCACACTCAAGAACATATTCTTTCTACTCACCAGTACATCATTGCTACTCAAGGATTGATTATTTCTTTATAGATAATAACTTCTTGCCTATGATTAAATCTTACAAATACGATGCTATTGTTATTTCTGATCAAGCACCTCTGATCTTGGAGCTAAAGTTACTAAGCCCCACACACTCACCTCGCAGATGGCGTCTCAACCCGCTTCTATTAGCAGATGAGAATTGTACAGAATTCATATCCAAACAAATCAATTTCTTCCTAGAGACAAATACATCCTCAGAGATTTCTGCAGGAATACTCTGGGAAACTCTTAAGGCCTTCTTAAGAGGGCAGATTATCTCATATCTTTCCCACAGAAATAAATTAAAAAACCAAGAAAGTAGCAGAGCTAAAAAGCGAAATTACTAGAATAGATGAAGAACATGCCAGACTACCAAGCGAGACTCTACATAGGAAAAGGCAGGCTCTGCATTCAGAACTAAACCTCTTGACAACTAAAGAAACTGAACAACTAATTTATAAATCCAGACATCATTACTATGAACATGGAGAGAAGGCTAATAAGCTTTTAGATCAACAAATTCACAAGCAAGAAGTGCGCAATACAATCTCAGTAATCACCAACGCGAGCGGAGATAAAATCATCGACCACAAAAATATAATGTACAGAGACTACTATAAATCCCTATATACTACTGAGTTTAAAGAAGACAATACACAATCTAATGCATTTCTGGATACATTACAAATACCACAAATAGACACTTTTAGTGCGGAGGAATTCAATAAACCTCTGGCTTTATCAGAATTACTAGATGCTATAAAGTCAATTCAAGGTGGGAAAGCAGCAGGCCCTGATGGATACCCTGCAGAATTTTACAAGAAATTCTCCGCCCAGCTAGCTCCCCTCCTATTAGCAACATTTACAAAAGCCAGAGATAACCAAACTCTTCCTCAAACTTTTCGCCAAGCACTAATCACCGTTTTTCCAAAACAAAATAAGGATTTATTGCAATGTGCATCATACAGACCAGTTTCACTTCTGAATAATGACGTTAAAATACTCTCTAAAATCATAGCTAGAAGGATGGAGAAAGTGCTCCCCTCGGTAATATCACAAGATCAAACTGGATTTATCAGGGGCCGGCACTTATCTTCAAATCTTCGATGCGTGTTTAATGTAATATACTCACCAACTAAATCAAACACCCCAGAAATATTATTATCATTGGATGCAGAAAAAGCATTTGACATGATTGAATGGAAATACCTTTTTACTACATTGGAGAAGTTTGGGTTTGGCCAGAACATTTGTGCATGGATTAAATTACTGTATACTAACCCAGAAGCTTCAGTTTGTATAAACAACATTTGTTCAGACTACGTACTTTAACTCTTTTAGGGCTGATGTCGACTTTTGTCAACAGCTGGGGTTGAGGTTGGATGTTGACTATAGTTGACATCCAGGGGAAGAGGGTAATAATCAGCTGGAGACGTCAACAAAACTCACCATCGCGTTACGAGTAGACCCTCTTTGCTAGGAGGACTGGTAGACTCATTGACTTGACATCGAATCCCTTTGTGTGTGTGTGAGGAGCGTAGAGAGTAAACAACGTCTAGAATGGCATTGACTTTGGGCAAGAGAGCAAAGCGAATATGCAAAGCAAAATACTCTGTGGGCATTATTATTTTTTTTGCTTTTTGCATAGTATTGCTGAATCAGACAGTGACTTACCAAACTCCAATTTTGATGCAAGTGATCTGGAAATCAAAAATGAAAGGCAGGTAGCTGTTTCTTTTCCAGACAGTGCCATTCAGAATATAAATGGTTAGAGAAACAGGTATGTAGTATGTAAGCAGTGTGACAGCCGATCTTAGAAAGCTGATGTTTAAATTTTAAATGCATTTAGTGTTTGCTTTGTATACTTTTTAGAAAACTGAGTTTTTGGGAAAAATATTCAGACCTGGGAGAAAATAAAAAAATAATTAGCCCTGAAAGAGTTAAACTAGAACGTGGCACTAGACAAGGATGCCCCTTGTCACCGCTATTGTTTGCAATTGCCATTGAACCACTGGCAATACATTGTCAAAATACTGATCAGATAAAGGGGATTATCAGAGAAGGACTGGAACAGAAAATTTCATTATATGCAGGTGATATGGTACTGTATATATCAGACCCAGAAAATTCTGTGCCTGCAGTCTTAACAGCACTCACAGAATTTCAAAAGATCTCTGGTCTCAGAATTAATCTGAGTAAAAGTGTACTCTTTCCAGTGAATTCTCAAGCATATAATATTAGATTAGACACCCTACCTTTTATCATTGTAGAACAGTTTAAATACCTCGGGGTAAACATCACAAGTAAACATAAAGGTCTTTATCAACAAAATTTCGCCGTCTTCATGGAAAAAATTAAGCAAGACTTGCATAGATGGTCAACCCTTCATCTCACACTAGCTGAAAGAATTAACACTGTTAAGATGAATATTCTTCCTAAGCTCCTTTTTTATTTCAAAACATTCCAATATACATTAATAAATCATTCTTTAAGCAATTAGATTCAACAATAACCTCATTTATTTGGAACTCAAAACATCCACGCATCCAAAGAGCGACACTACAAAGACAAAAGGCAGAAGGCGGCATGGCTCTACCTAACTTCCAGTTTTATTACTGGGCAGCAAATATACAAGCGATAAAAACCTGGACACAAATAGAAGAACATACACAGGCTTGGACCACAATAGAAGTAAAATCCTGCAGTACTTCTTTGTATTCCCTGCTCTATGCTCCAATAAACACACGTTATCGGCAATATACTAATAACCCAATTGTGCTTCACTCACTTAGAATATGGAACCAATGTAGAAAGCATTTTAAGACGGAGAAGCTGCTATCTGTGGCACCCCTGCAAGAGAACCACCTCTTTCAACCTTCGCGAACATATGCAGTTTTTAATACCTGGAAAAAAGTTGTAATTAACTTGCTTAGAGATCTTTATGTAGACAACATCTTTGCATCCTATGAACAATTACATTCCAAATTTAACATTCCAGCTACACATTTCTTTCACTATCTTCAAATCAGGAACTTTGTTAAACAGAACCTTCCCGATTTTCCTCATCTTGCACCCTCATCCATGCTGGAAAAAATATTGCTCAATCTCAAGAACTCAGGCACCATCTCTGCAATATATAAAATCATTTTACAGTCCCTCCCTTTCAAAGATCCAAGAGGACACTGGGAAAAAGATCTCTCAATTAATATATCAGAAAAAGAGTGGAAAGTAGCAATGCAGAGAATTCACTCGAGCTCCATATGCGCAAAGCATACAATTATACAACTCAAAATTATATATCGAGCACATCTGTCTCGTCTAAAACTCTCCAAAATGTTTCCAGGGCATGATCGATCCTGCGAATGCTGCAACCAAGTCCCAGCCTCACTGGGTCACATGTTCTGGGCCTGCACCAAATTAACATTATTCTGGACCAAAATTTTTAATTACCTCTCAGACAGCCTTGGTCTCACAATCCCTCCTAACCTCTAACAGCTGTGTTTGGGGTTCTTCCAGATGGGTATAACGTGGAGAAAGACAAACAAATTTTGATTGCATTCACTACACTTTTGGCACACAGACTTATTCTGCTAAACTGGAAGAACCCAAACTCTCCTCTTTTAAGTCAGTGGGAAACCGATGTGTTATACTATTTGAAATTGGAAAAAATTAAATATTCAGTAAGAGGATCCGTACAGACTTTTTTCAAAACATGGCAGGATCTAATCAGTAATATTTTAAAATAAGTTCTTAAAGCACAGAGGAAGCAATTATTTCCGTATTTCTTTGTCTTCTGCATTCATCTCTATTGGCTTATCAAATTTATTAATTTAGATATGTTTACAAGCCTTAAATTTCACGCCGTTTGCCTTGCTCTCTCTCTCAGGGGTGGGGATCGATTTGTCCTTAACTCAATTTTTCTTTTTGTAAAAAACTGATTGATTTGTATGGATTGCAATAAAATTAATAAAAATAAAAAAAGCAGGGCCTGTTTAAGCCCACTGCGGCACTTCTTGTGTGATTTTGGGCTATACAAAAATAAATTGTATTGTATTGTATAACCTGGAAAACTGCCATCTTGATTTAGTTCTTATTTAGAACCATCCATCTATCCATTCTCTTCCGCTTATCTGAGATCGGGTCGCGGGGGCAGCAGCTTGAGCAGAGAGGCTCAGACTTCCCTCTCCCCGGCCACTTCTTCTAGCTCTTCGGGGGGAATCCTGAGGCGTTCCCAGGCCAGCCGGGAGACATAGTCCCTCCAGCGTGTCCTGGGTCTTCCCCGGGGCCTCCTCCCGGTTGGATATGCCCAGAACACCTCACCAGGGAGGCATCCAGGAGGCATCCTGATCGGATGCCCGAGCCACCTCACCTGACTCCTCTTGATGCGGAGGAGCAGTGGTTCTACGCTGAGCCCGTCCCGGATGACTGAGCTTCTCACCCTATCTTTAAGGGAAAGCCCAGACACCCTGCGGAGGAATCTCATTTCAGCCGCTTGTATTCGTGATCTCATTCTCTTGGTCACTACCCATTGCTCATGAACATAGGTGAGGGTAGGAACATAGATTGACTGGTAAATTGAGAGCTTTGCCTTACGGCTCAGCTCCTTTTTCACCATGACAGACAGATGCAGAGCCTGCACCGCTCCAATCCGCCTATCGATCTCACGCTCCATTCTTCCCTCACTCGTGAACAAGACCCCGAGATACTTGAACTCCTCCACTTGGGGCAGGATCTCGCTCCCAACCCTGAGAGGGCAGTCCACCCTTTTCCGGCTCAGGACCATGGTCTCGGATTTGGAGGTTCTGATTCCCATCCCAGCCGCTTCACACTCAGCTGCGAACCAATCCAGAGAGAGCTGAAGATCACGGCCTGATGAAGCAAACAGGACAACATCATCTGCAAAAAGCATTGACTTAATCCTGAGTTCACCAAACCGGACCCCCTCAACACCCTGGCTGCGCCTAGAAATTCTGTCCATAAAAGTTATGAACAGAATCAGTGACAAAGGGCAGCCCTGGCGGAGTCTAACTCTCACTGGAAACGGGTTCAACTTACTGCCGGCAATGCAGACCAAGCTCTGACACCGGTTGTACAAGGACCGAACAGCTCTTATCAGGGGGTCCGGTACCCCATACTCCCGAAGCATACCCCACAGGATTCCCCGAGGGACACGGTCAAATGCCTTTTCCAAGTCCACAAAACACATGTAGACTGGTTGGGCAAACTCATATGCACCCTCCAGGACCCTGCTAAGGGTGTAGAGCTGGTCCACTGTTCCGCGACCAGGACGAAAACCACACTGTTCCTCCTGAATCTGAGGTTCGACTGTCCAATGGACCCTCCTCTCCAGGACCCCTGAATAGACTTTTCCAGGGAGGCTGAGGAGTGTGATCTCTCTGTAGTTGGAACACACCCTCTGGTCCACTTTCTTAAAGAGGGGGACCACCATCCTGGTCTGCCAATCCAGAGGCACTGTCCCCGATGTCCATGTGATGTTGCAGAGACGTGTCAACCAAGACATTCCTACAACATCCAGAGCCTAGGCAAACTGGTCCTAGGTGAGGGATGAGACAAAGACAAAGAGCGGTTCAACTAAACCTCCTATTTAGAACTCCAGTCTAAAAAGACCATTTAACATTTACTGTGTGTTTTCTCATTCAAATATATGGGGTTATGAAGTTGGTGCCCCAACCTTTTATATTTGTTTGTGTCATATTTTACAAAGCATAGATACAGGAATAGCTGTGCTACCCATCTAAGATGGGTTAAAATCTGAGTAATCATCGAAGACCTCAGCATTAACATTTGCAGTGTACCATGCACGGTATATGTCTCTGTTGTATGCCATTTGGTATGGGATTCATAAAAGTGGTGTTAATGTTTCTGATGCATCATGTTTTGGAGTGACAGAGACATAGCAACCAGATGGACACACAGACAGACACACTGACACATCCTTTTATTAAGGTGGATATACCCCATGCGCATTTCTTTAATGGGACCTTTAAAAACCTGCATAAAAGAAAACATAAAATAATTATGTAATCAATGAATCTTTAAAGTAAAAGATCTCAGTCCAAAGCTCTTTGTCAATCCTCTAGTTTTCTTTCTGCCCATAGAAAACAAAACAAGTAGTGTAAACATTGCATCTTACAAAGCCACTAGGACTAGCTAAATGGGGGTTCATGTCTAAGAAGGCAAATGCCTAAGCACTGTCTTACCCAGTGTACCTTTAAAGAATTCTAGTAATATCCAAATATATCAGAAAGAGATTTTCAGACTTTTTTTCTGCAACTTCTTTTTTACCAAGAGGCAAAATAAAAAAAAAATACATGTTCAGATTGTATTCCTATTTGTATTATGCACAATTGACAATAGATTTGAACTTGAAGTACTCCTGAATTTCAAGGACAACATCAGCTGCAGTATGCTCCCTAGGTATAGATAAAGAAATTCCCTGTCTGGAGTGGTTGGACTTATTTATTTATTTATTTTCACAATCTGATGCACTGTATCTGGCTTTGTGTACAGCTGCTCGGAAACTGCTTTGATCAGAGCTGACCCGTCACCCTCTTGGGATTGACGGTGCACTTGGCTGCCCTGTTTGTTTTGTCTTGCTGAAATATTTATATTATTATTTTTTTTTTTTTACCACAAAGTTGTCTAAGCTGTTTAAGTGAGATGTAACATAATCCCATCCACGATAATGAACTCAGTTTGTTGTCTAAGCTGTTTAAGTGAGATGTAAAATAAATAATTCCATCCCTGATAATGAACTCAGTTTATCCAAGCAGTTGTGATCTACTTTTTTGACTTGCCTCTTGCTCATTGTTACTAGCATGACCTTCATTCTTATTTAAGCTAGTCCCATGCCAGAAGTACTGTACATTACCGACAGTCTGCCCAAGGAAGCTCTCATAATGGTGGTAACCCATATGGCTAATTTAGCTGAAGCACTCAGCCTGTTCATAGAGATGGGCTAAAATTAAAATGCATTGTAATCTCTGTATGTCTCTGTAATTGATTGCTTTCAAAATGATGACCTGATCTCTCTCTCTCTCTTTTTGCTTTGAATCTTGACTATGTGTCCTACATTCTGAGGTAACTCTGACTTAAAGAGTGTTAAATAAAAATAAACTCAATTTATCAATGTGCTCAATGATGGACTGGTGCCCAGCCCAGGGTTAGTTCTCAGCTTGCACACAGAGCTGCTGGGATAAATAGACACGGGTGGATCTACTATGAAACTAGTGAAGTTTAAGGTTCAGGATCCCTAATTCTAGAGGGGTCCCAGAAGTGACTTTCGCCCACGTTCCTTAAAAATTTTACATGTCTACTGTATGAGAAGGGGGCTTTAATAAATAACAATATTAATTATATCGTATAATTCACTAGTAAAGCAAATCAAAATATTAAATGCAGTGTTTACTTTTTTTAAAAAATGTGTTGTGGTCTGTCATGGAACAACCCCATTAAAGAAGATAACAGTGGTTACCCAGACCTTTTTGCTGGCTGCAAAGGGGCCCCCATTACAGTAACAACTTCAGGGACCCAAAAATTTAGGTGTACCACTGAAAATGGATAGATACACGAATGGATCGATTTGATAAAAGGGTGGCCAGGTGGAACTTGGATAGCTTTACAGACCCAAGAGTCCTGGGTTTGAATCTCTGAACTTTGGGTGTTGTGTTAGCATTTTCTCTCCATGTCTGTGTGTGAATTTTCCCAGAATGCTTTTGCTTTAACCTTAAACACATGTAAATCAGTTCAAGATGTAACTCAAGTAAGAAACCTTATATACTCTGTGCATGTGATAACACTACAACTACTATTATTATTCTTACTCAAAGTTATCAGTGTTTGAATGTACTTACGTATGCTCTGTGATGGACAGACTTCCTCCTGCGATGGGCTCTGGCCCTCATAAACCTGAAACTGGTTAATGGTTCTTTAATTGAAATGAAATAATGCTATTTGAAGTACAGTGTTGGGATTTTAATGGCAGCTAATTTCATTCATGTTTTACTCATGATTCATGCTCTTCACTTTTCTTAATACTTCCCAGCTCTATACGTAGATGAATCCTTGTTTCACACAGGCTGTAGACAAGCTTGTGTCCCAAAAACATCAGTTCATGAACATTTGAAAGTTGAGCACTTAAAAGATGAACCTCCTGTGTGATCCTCCCTACTTTTGTCAGTATCTTCTGTCAAACAGTCTTGCAGCCACTCTCAACAGAAGCCTAAAGATTATTTTTATACCTGGGAGGCAAAAGCTTCTTTCTGTATCCATCCATTATCCAACTCGCTATATCCTAACTATAGGGTCACGGGGGTCTGCTGGAGCCAATCCCAGCCAACACAGGGCACAAGGCAGGAAACAAACCCTGGGCAGGGTGTCAGTCCACCGCAAGGCATGCACACACACACCAGGGTCAATTTAGAATCGCCAATGCACCTAACCTGCAGGTCTTTGGATTGTGGGAGGAAACCGGAGCAAACCCACACAGACACGGGGAGAACATGCAAACTCCACTCAGGGAGGACCCGGGAAGCGAACCTGGGTCTCCTAACTGCGAGGCAGCAGTGCTACCCACTGTGCCATGCCACCCACTTCTTTCAGTATTCTACTGGAAAAAGAAACATTGCCTTAGTCTGACTTTGTACTTTTCCATTTCTGAATCTGAAATATTCTGTCATATCTTTGCCAAAACATGGCTAGATTACTGTAATAAATATTCCTAAGTAAAGTATTGACAGACAGCAGCACATACAAAATGCTGCTGCTAGACCTCTTCCCCAAGCACAATAAACACATCCTAACTCAATGGAATCAATACTTTGTTGCCATATTTATCTCTATATATATAAAATCCAACGTCTGTCAGTCTATCTGTATGTCTGTCTGCTTTTCATGAGAGAATTACTTCATGGATTTAGATCAGGTTTTTTTGTATAATTTGCTTGAACATTCTGGTTGATTTTGCGACTTCTGTCATTGTGCTAAGTATTATAGTTTGGTTGGTGCGAATCCAAGAGACAATCTGCGGGCCAAGGGAAGGGGGAGGCAGAACCTCAGGAGTAGGGAGCCGGGCAGGGCCATCCTCACTCACGCTCCAGCCTCCATTCGAGTCGCTGTACCTCTCACCACATGTTGGAGCATACCTTGCCGCCACTTAGCTAGCAAAACCTGTTTGTTCAACAGACATTATCATCTTCAGATTGTTAAGGAGTAATGTTTGACATTTTTGAGAGAGAGAACAGAGCTACAGTGCATCCGGAAAGTATTCACAGCGCATCACTTTTTCCACATTTTGTTATGTTACAGCCTTATTCCAAAATGGATTAAATTCATTTTTTTCCTCAGTATTCTACACACAACACCCCATAATGACAACATGAAAAAAGTTTACTTAAGATTTTTGCAAATTTATTAAAAATAAAAAAATTGAGAAAGCACATGTACATAAGTATTCACGGCCTTTGCCATGAAGCTCAAAATTGACCTCAGGTGTATCCTGTTTCCCCTGATCGTCCTTGAGATGTTTCTGCAGCTTAATTGGAGTCCACCTCTGGTTAAGTCAGTTGATTGGACATGATTTGGAAAGGCACACACCTGTCTATATAAGGTCCCACAGTTGACAGTTCATGTCAGAGCACAAACCAAGCATGACGTCAAAGGAATTGTCTGTAGACCTCCGAGACAGGATTGTCTCGAGTCACAAATCTGGGGAAGGTTACAGAAAATATTTCTGCTGCTTTGAAGGTCCCAATGAGCACGGCCTCCATCATCCGTAGGTGGAAGAAATTCGAAACCACCAGGACTCTTCCTAGAGCTGGCCGGCCATCTAAACTGAGCGATCGGGGGAGAAGGGCCTTAGTCAGGGAGGTGACCAAGAACCCGATGGTCACTCTGTCAGAGCTCCAGAGGTCCTCTGTGGAGAGAGGAGAACCTTCCAGAAGGACAACCATCTCTGCAGCAATCCACCAATCAGGCCTGTATGGTAGAGTGTCCAGACGGAAGCCACTCCTTAGTAAAAGGCACATGGCAGGCCACCTAGAGTTTGCCAAAAGGCACCTGAAGGACTCTCAGACCATGAGAAACAAAATTCTCTGGTCTGATGAGACAAAGATTGAACTCTTTGGTGTGAATGCCAGGTGTCACGTTTGGAGGAAACCAGGCACCGCTCATCACCAGGCCAATACCATCCCTACAGTGAAGCATGGTGGTGGCAGCATCATGCTGTGGGGATGTTTTTCAGCAGCAGGAACTGGGAGACTAGTCAGGATAAAGAGAAAGATGACTGCAGCAATGTACAGAGACATCCTGGATGAAAATCTGCTCCAGAGCGCTCTTGACCTCAGACTGGGGCAACGGTTCATCTTTCAGCAGGACAACGACCCTAAGCACACAGCCAAGATATCAAAGGAGTGGCTTCAGGACAACTCTGTGAATGTCCTTGAGTGGCCCAGCCAGAGCCCAGACTTGAATCCAATTGAACATCTCTGGAGAGATCTTAAAATGGCTGTGCAACGACGCTTCCCATCCAACCCGATGGAGCTTGAGAGGTGCTGCAAAGAGGAATGGGCGAAACTGGCCAAGGATAGGTGTGCCAAGCTTGTGGCATCATATTCAAAAAGACTTGAGGCTGTTATTGCTGCCAAAGGTGCATCGACAAAGTATTGAGCAAAGGCTGTGAATACTTATGTACTGTACATGTGATTTCTCAGTTTTTTTATTTTTAATAAATTTGCAAAAACCTCAAGTAAACTTTTTCCATGTTGTCATTATGGGGTGTTGTGTGTAGAATTCTGAGGAAAAAAATGAATTTAATCCATTTTGGAATAAGGCTGTAACATAACAAAATGTGGAAAAAGTGATGCGCTGTGAATAATTTCCGGATGCACTGTACGTGTGTTTCAGAGGGTGGCTGCTGATTGCCAGAGATATCATGGCCACGCGGGGGACACTCTCCCATCAGAGCTGAACATGATCAGATACGGTGGTAACATTTGACGTTGGAGCTTACCTACCTTCCACTTGGCTACAGATACCTTGCCAACTTTTTACATTTTTTGGCAAAGAGATCACAGCTACATTCTTGCCCCTGATAGCAAAACCAAAAATACCGGACTATTCAAAAAGAAAGAGCAGATTTCAAAAATGTATTTCAAGCAAACTGTATAAGACAGAAATACATTCCACACATCATTGGATAGAGGAAAGTTCAAAGTTTAAAAGCCCACCTAAAAGTACCAATGAATGCCACCGAGTGCTGTTTCTTGTTTATAGTAAAATGGTGACAATTCCACAAGAGAAATCATTTTGGAGGTTTGGCGTTACCTGAATGACACCATTCCAGGACGATGGATTGGAAGGGGTGGACAACAAGATCTTGCTCATTGTCTATGGCCTCCCAGGTCTCCAGACCTTACCCCATGTGATTTTTATCTATGGGGGTACATTAAAGAAAGAGTGTTTGTTCCACCTATGCCTGCTAATCTTCAGGATTTGCAACATTGAACTGAGCAAGCTGTAAATTCAGTAAATAGGGACCAGCTGACTCATGTGTGGCAAGAAATGGTCTACCGTTTTGATGTTTGTCATGCTACACATGGTACTCATGTTGAGGGCATGCAACCTCAAGGACCATAGGACCAAACTTTGAACTTTCCTCTATCCAGTGATGTACAGAATGTGTTTCTGTCTTATAAAATTTGTTTGAAATAAATTTTTGAAATCTGCTGTTTCATTTTGAATAGCCTTGCATTGTATATCAAGAGGCCCTCAAAAAAGAAAGTTATCAATATAAATTCAATAAAAATTACATTTTTTTTTACATTTTTTTATTGATTTTTAAAGTTTGCCCTGTTTCACTACTATTTGACAGCTAGTAACAGTATAAAACTGTGCTACTTGTTATTAAAGCTTCAGATCTTGTCAGGTAGGAATATTCAGGCTCCAACATCTCCTGATTCTAGACCTTTTGTTTCTCCCAAGTCCTTCAACACAACTCTGGAATCTATATTTTAAATTAGCTGCATGATTTATAGTTAGTGTATCCCTCTGTAGCTGTGTCCATGAGTTTTTTGGGGCTATCATACCATAATTACTCTAGTGCGAAACAGAGGAATTGGCTAGCACTCAAACAATGTTGGTAGCAAGATGGGGCTTAAAAGCAATGTTGGTTATTCAGTAAGCAAACAAGGCCTTACAGTCCTCTTCAATGTCCTCAACCCGCACAGATCAGCTCTTAAACTCTGGTCACATGGGATTAAAGGTAATAGCTCCCACTTACTCCTCACAACTCTGAACTCTTCCATGTCAGGATCAAGACCTCCAAGAACCTCTCACCAAGGCTGATGGATTTTAGTGGTGGGAAATGCCTTGTAAGTGCTTCAACCTAGCACGCAAGCGCTTTATATCTATGATTCTTTGCCATGCTCTGTATGGACTCAATTTATGGCTAACTTCTCCGTATGGCTTTGCTCATTTTCTGAGGTCCACAGATGTAACGATATTGATTCTGTCCCTGATGCTACCTACCTAGGAATTCTTATTCTCAATCAACTCCTGCGCTAAATACATGCAGCTTATTGATTGTTTATGAGCACATTTTTCGATTGTATGTTCTTCCATCATGTCAATGTTTCCTTATGAATTACCTTGTAAATAATGAATTCATTCACTGAGTGATGAATCACTTAAATTGTAAATAGTACTTTGTACCACGTATCAGTTAAACCAATTCAAACAAGTAAAGAAAATAAACAATATGTAGCCAAAAAATATAAAGATTATTTATTTATTTAATTTTATTTAAATACTGGTTGCAAGCACAATGTAGTCTACTTTGTTGTAATTGGCTTAAACGCTTTATTAAAAATGTACTGCTTGATTGAGCTGCCAACGAAATGTTACAAACCGGGAATTTTAGATAATATGAGGATTGTAAAAAGGCAAAAATTTGGTCCTGATGCCAGTCTAAGATGTAGACACAGAATACGCATGTGTAGGAAACCCATGGATCCTATATGGCTTATCTGCCATACAGGTAATTCAGTCAGTTAAGTGGCATTTAACTTCACGAGAAGTAGCTCAAAGGCACACGACTATCTATGCCATCAGTACCACCAGCTTTCATGATGAACGGGCATAACGGTGAAGGGGAAAAAGCACAGCACACCCTGTTAAAGAAAATGCCACATAAAAATAACATTTGTTGAATCTGTGCTGGTATAATAGTCTTTCTCTCTTGCAAGAGGGTTTACTGGATGGCATGCAGTTGGAGAAATGTGTAAATTTTGCATAAATGAAGTCTGAAGCACAGTTTTAAATTACTCTGTTATAATTAGACATCTAAACAGCAAATCTAAGTATTATAACACCATCTACATTCAGACTTGGATGGGATGTAGAACCTGGCCCCGAAAAGAAAACAATGACTTGTACAATATCAACTCAAAGATAAAATTGTCTGTGGAAGGATAAAAAGTTACATGTATTTGTTAAAGTGGTTATAGCAGTTCCATTTTTGGTCTTCCTTTGGGGTCCTTTTAGGCAGAGAACTCCTCGCTGCCGGTAATTCCACTCATGATGCACTGTTCGTTTTTGTGTCCATATGCACACTCTTGCACACACACACCCGTACACACTCATGCACACACACAGCCACACATGCACTCACACAGGTAGCAGCATCTTAAATCGTAACAATCCAGTGAGGATGTTAGTGTCCAGAGCTCCCAGCTGTAGAAGTGTGGTGTTTGCCTTGCGCTTTCTTTCTCCTGTGTTCAGTCTTGTTTTTATTTTCTGATGCCCCTCTTGTATCTGTATCTCTTTTGGTGTCTCTCTCATCATGTCTGCTCTCATGGTTTTCTTCTTTTGCTGGTCTTTTTCTTCTCTCTTCTTTCCCCCTTTTTTCTATAAATAAAATAAGACATATTTAAATGAGGCTCTTCGAAATACTTAAGAAGAAACACAAGGCAGAAGATTTGCTTAGATAACATGCCATAGATTTTGCATACTGGTTATACATTAATTTTGTTTTATTTTGAAATATGCTTTCTAGTACCCCCCCTTATGTTTTGAAGAAAAAAAATTGGGCTGTTGGAAATGTAGAATTCATTTGTTTTGTTTATTTTTTTTGTTTCAATGTGTTTTTCAGGTTGTTGGAATTGCACATTTCACCATGATACCATGTTATTTTCCTTGTACACTGCCATTTTATTAGTAGTTTGGGTACTGTTGCTGTGATGTTACCATGCACAGATGGCAGGAAGTGTGTGGCATGTGATACCACTGATTTAACAGTATAAAAGTAAGCATTGTGCACTTCCTTTGTATCAAACTTTATCGGTATATACAATATACAATGCTAAAGGTTGTCTGTCATGTAAAACCTTGCCAACCACTGGACCTTGAACCTTAATCTTGATCTTAATTTAGAGCCTATGACATGATATGTGAAACATGGAAAGTCTGAAAGAAAGGAGCCACCTTATGAACTCCATAGGTTCAAAATGTGAAACTTAGCTAGTAATAGAAAATAAAAGTGAAAAATGTGCTAAATCATTTTAATTATTTTAAACGTTTGTCATTGACTCTTATTAACTGCTGCATCTACAATCAATAGCTCTAACTGCCTTCAGACACTATTGTCTTATTTGGATATCCCATTTCCACCTTTAATGAACAGAACTATCTACAAAGGATATTTAACATCTACAATCTTAAGTCGCCTGTGATGAAGGATTGGCAACAGTATTTATGGATTCTGGCTCACAGTTCCTAAACCTAAGTTCATTCGTCAGCTCTTTCCATTGGTTTTCTGTAGGTTCTCCTGTTTACTGACATCTTAAGGACCTGCGCCGGTATCTGGAAGGTTGCTGGTTCAAATCCTGTTACTGGCAGGAGTTCTACTCTGCTGGGCCCTTAAACAAGTCCCTCAACCTGAACATTGCTCCAGTGGTGCTATACAATGGTGACCCTATGCTCCAACCCCCAAAGGTTGTGCAAAAAAGTCAGTGTCCAATTGTTGATTAATATAGTATATCAAATCAAAAAATCAAAATCCTAAAGACATATACAGTACGTCACATTAAATGGATGCACTGTATTTGACTGAAAGCATCTGAGTGTTTTGTATAATGTCAGGGCAGGTTCCTTGCACCCAGTGAAGGTGAGATAGTCTCTAATTCCTTATGAACCTATAATGGAAACAACCAAACTCATATGATGGCTAAATGAGTTGATTTTTGGTTAAAGCTGCTAACGGTATAACAACGCTGCAATAACAGAGTTCATCCACTGAGGGGTGCTATTTAATTGTTCTGTAATTAGAATTGGTCAAGGCAAAATAATTTAAGACAATTTGCATTTTTTAATTTAGTGAACCTAGTTTTTTCATTATAAATAAAGATTTTGAAGATTAAAAAAAGATTTTTAGATTAAAAAATTCATTTAAGGACTGAAGAGAAATAAACATTTGATCTTTATTTTATCCATCCATCTATTCATTAGTGAATTTTCTTAATCCATTTTTCTCTTGACATTGTCATAGTGAGCTTCATCTATTCCAATACTAATCAGTCCCGAAAGTGATATCAATTAGATGAATAACATCATTATAACAAAAATTAATACCAGTGACATTAAAAACATCCATAGATTTATTTGTGAGTGAGTGTTGGTGTGGACTTGAGAGTCCCCCATGATGAACTAGCAAGGCAGCAGCCATACCACATGCACTTCAGAACAGGTAATCCAAATGAAGCTTAGCATATTCATCCCTGGCCAGTACTTGGATGGGAGACCAACCAGGTTGCTGCTGGAAGAGGTGTTGTCAAGGCCAGCATGGGGGTGCTTAACCTATGGTCTGAATATGGATCTCAAGGCTTCACTGCAGTCACATGGACACTGCTGTAAAAATGGCACCATCTTTCAGAATTAGATGTACAATCAAGATCCTGACTCACTGTGGTCATTAAAGACTCCTGGGCATCCTTCATAAAAAGTAGGGTGTATCCAGATGTCCTGGCTAAATTTCCCACCACAGCCTAGTCATTCTGACCTCATATTCTTTCCCTGTCTTTAATTGGATCTCTCACCACCAGCTAACACCTAATGTGTGGTGAGAGTACTGGCATAAAAATGGCTGCCGTTGCATCATCCAAGTGGTGACTGAAGTGACTCCTCACTTATTATGTAAAGTGCTTTGAAAAGTAAGGAAACTGCTATATAAATGTAAAGAGTTATTGTTATTATTATTATTATCTGGCACCTTATCTAAGGCTCATTCCTGCCTTGTGCCACATGCAGTCTAGAGAGGCTTTAGTCCACCTGCAACTCTGGGTTTGACCAAGCAGGTTTCAGGAAATGATAAATGGACATTGCCACTCATTAAAGTGACTTTGGTATTTATTTCATTTCATAAAGAAACTCACAAGCCACTTGGAAAGATAATATAACTTCTGAGGCAAAAGAATATTGTATTTGAATTTTGCCCATAATTATTTTCTTTACCATTGTTCATACTGAGGTGGTGTTTGTGCGATTATTAATAAAATGCAAGCCTATATATTGTTTTTTTTTTTAAAGTTGAGCACTGCTGTTTACTGAACAATTGGGCTTTTTCTTGTCAGTGGACATTCAGTAAATAAACTGAATTGATAAAAAAATAATAGGAATTAGCTGTTTCAGAAGTATAAAATCAGGAGACAACCTACGCAAAAAGAGAATACTTTTAGCAAAATGTTTATTCTTTTCTTTTAGTAAATATTGGTAGCGTCAATTCAGATAATACTATAAAAGACTAGAAGTGGAGTCTCGGGGCTAGGCCAGTATTGTGAAAAACATTTCATTATCTCAAGACTGACATTGGCCTCCACCAGATCCAAACTGTAGTGGCTGAGTCAGTAAAATAAATCTTCATAGGGTAACAATTCTGACCCATAATTAGTCACATCAGCCAACAGAGGCTAAAACATTCCAGAAATCAAAAATTATGTTACACTGTAGCATATCACAGCTGCATGTTTAGTCTGCTCTCGAGAAACAAGGCAAGAAAAAAAAAATCTCTCTATGAAATAATGCAACTGGAGGTATGCTAGTAACTACCGGCTTTTGGGCGCACTTAGAATGTGACATTTACTCCTGAACAAAAATACAAAACAAAAGGGTATATTTACAGTATACTAAAGATCACTTGCAGTAGTTGCTTTAAATGCAGTGTGAAGACATACAGTACAACTAGAGTGCAGTTTGAAGTGCAGAACCTTTGACTTGAGAAGATGTAAGGCACAGCATACTTGGCATCAGGCTACCCTTCTAGAGTTCATTATGGAGTGCTGGATTTTTCCACTCCTTACCCAGTACTTCATTTTATTTGTTTAAGACATACAGAAGCACACAAGGAGTGGGGTGAACGTGAGGAAACCCAAATCCTCAATTGCAAAAAAAAAAAAAAGCAAATAAAATCACATTCCAAAGAAAGTGTTCCCTGCACCACCTGACTAAACTTGGCAACTTATGTTTAATTTTTTTGTGTTTTTTTTTTTCCTTGGAGTGTCACATGATGAACAATGGCTGCAGCATCTTGACAATCTGTCACAGGTCAACTTAATGTATTTTGTCAGTGTGCTGGAAAAAATATACACTAAAAATGAACAAGAACTGAACAGCAGGAAATAATAAAAATGAGAAATTTACCAAACTAGGAAACTTAGGCTAATAGAGAAAATGGGCAATGAATCTAAACTGAATAATGCAACAGCACAAGGCAACCTTTGTACCTATTGTGTCTTTCTTAGGATTACAGTGCTAATTGATTTATTTAACTAACACGTGCATCAAAGTGATTTACAAATCACAGTTACATAGGGTAAATGAATGGAGAACTGCCACGATGAAGAGTCTTTCTCAAGGTCTCTCGCTGAGATCGTGCTTTGGACTGACCTGGCAACAGTCTGACAAACAGTCCAACACATTAACCACTAAGGCACATGGCTAATTTGAATTCTTACATTGTTCAAGTGGAAGATTCAAACAATTTAAACAACAATATATAGGGAACTAATGCATTTATTGGGCTCCAACTATAAGTCTACATCCTGCATTTAACCCATGATCTCATTTCTGATCACCCATTCCTGCCCACACAAGAGTCACACCACTTGAAGGATCTTCTCCTTAATAACAGTTTCTGGTTTCCCCCAATATAATTTAGTTGTATAGAAATATAAATAACCTTAAAGTTTGCTTGGTCTGTCTGGAGGACATTGGCCAGAAATCTTGTTCTACATGCCCCTGACTGGTCAATAGGCAATAACAACAACAACAACAACATGTATTTATATAGCAGATTTTCATACAGAAAATGTAGCTCAAAGTGCTTAATACTGTGGCGTAGCAATGGACTGAGCAGATTTTGCAAAGCACAAGGGCCTACGAGCTTGAGGGGCCCACTTGGGGCCGTATAGATTAAAAAAAAACTGAACAACTTAAAATCACTTGCACAGTTCATTGTGTTAATAATTCACTGTTTCAGTGACATGTTTGCACCATCGCCAGGCAAGTCCAATCCAATCCATGATGATATTACGTATTTAACAGGCCTACAGTTTACACGAATTTAGACATCGGGAGTTTGGAGGCTCGGAGCCTAATCGAAAGCACAACACGTTCTAGTCCGCCTTACAGAGAAGTGCACATTCCTAAATTTGGCGACCTTTGACGTGCCATAAAGGACGTGAACGGAAGACGTTTTGAAGGATGTCACATGAATAATGTAAAAATACATTATCGTAAATAATTGTTACTTTTGTACTTTAATTTGATGTCAACAGCTTTTGAAATTCAAACTTGAAAGTTAAATCATGGGCAGCACGGTGGCACAGTGGGTAGCGCTGCTGCCTCGCAGTTAGGAGACCTGGGTTCGCTCCCGGGTCCTCCCTGAGTAGAGTTTGCATGTTCTCCCCGTGTCTGTGTGGGTTTCCTCTGGGTACTCTGGTTTCCTCCCACAGTCCAAAGACATGCAGGTTAGGTGGATTGGTGATTCTAAATTGTCCCGTGTGTGTGCGTGCCCTGCGGTGGGCTGGCGCCCTGTCCGGGGTTTGTTTCCTGCCTTACGCCCTGTGTTGGCTGGGATTGGCTCCAGCAGACCCCCATGACCCTGTAGTTAGGATATAGCGGGTTGAATAATGGATGGATGGAAGTTAAACCATAGCAATTCTGTTGTTAAGTTATGGTCCCCGTTTGTTGGCAAACACCGAATATTGGAACAATTTGGTGCTTTTTATACTCTTGCCAAACAACACCATGTTGGCCAGTAGCAGTGGACCCGGCAAACATTATGAGAGTGGTGTTGCTAAACGTAAGGAACGCCTGCAACAGGAATGGAAAAACGCCAAGCTTACCAAGATTTCTACCTTTCTCAAAACTGAGCAAGGGCCAGCGATGGTAACTGAGAATGCTGTTGCTGGTGAATCATCGCAATGGTCGCAAGCGGGTTATACAGACAGTGCAGTGAGTGAAATGGTTGCAACTACCAAGTCTGGAAGTAGCGATACAATGGCTTCAAATCAGGTGCTATCTGCTAAAACCGTTAAAAATGGAGAAACTACTAAAGAAAAACAAGCAATATATATGACCAAGCAATTTCCTGCCGACAAGGCAAATTTCTTGTAACCACTGACACCTCACTTTATGATGTCTATTTCCTCAGAACTTGTGTAAAACAGGTCCATTGTGTAATAGTATTCTGTCAGCTGGTGTTGTCATTTTAATTTGTTACGAATTGAAATTGTTTCATTTTATAGCGCAGAACAGTTTCTACTTTCTAGCTTACGTTATATTTTAATCATCTTCCTTCACAAAGTTATCTTGGAAAAGCAAGCAGGTCCACATCTTACATATATTTATGTATTAGTACTACTACCCACACCTTCCACATTCCATTCCCACAATTTATTTTATTTTTGCTATCTTACAGCTGCCCTAATAAAGCGATTAAAAAAGTTATTACAAATTCCATTTAGAGAGCCGGTTTGTTTGCCACCAGCATGTGATCTGATAGTGACGTGGTCATGGACACCACGGCCCAGCCGGCCCCTAGGATCTAGTTGCGAATAACTTTCTAACAGTTATGCTAGACAGGAGGGGCCCACCTCAGGGTGCTGCACAGGGGCCTTCAGCAAGCTAGCTATGCCACCGAGGCAATACTAAACCACATGAGATGAAACAAAGTAAAATACATTTTTGTAAAACATAATATATATATAAAATATTAATATGTCATATTATTTTCTAACTCTCTTAAATTAGCCAGGGTCATGGAAAGAGGCTAATCTCAGTTGTCATAGAGTGTAAGACAGGATCAAACTCTGGACAGGGTGCCAGGCCATTGGAGGGCAGACACACACACACACACACACGCACATGCACACACACACTAGGGCCCATTTAGCATTGCTAAACAATTCACCTAACCTCCACGTCTTTGGACAATAGGAGGAAGCCGACGTAGACATGAGGAGAACATACATACTCCATACAGAGAAGACCTGGGACACGAATCCTGGTCTCCTTACTGTGAGACTATATAAATATAAACCTAATAAAAACAATATATTTATAAAAATGTGTTTTATTTAAAATATTGATTACTTCCAAATGAGACATTGCAAACTAGTTTTGTATTGTGGGTAATTATTAATAACAAAAAAGAAAAAAAAAAATCACAAACTATTAGCCTTATGGGTCACTTTGTGGTGCAGGGGTTGCTGCTGCTGCCTCACACATCCTAGGCTCTGATTTTCAAATGCCAGGCCAGTTGCTGTTTGTTTTCTGTTCACATGTTTTCATTGTGTGTATGAGAGGTTTTGTCTGGGATTTCTGCTATAAGATTTGCACTTTAGGTGAACTAACAACTATAAATTAGCCCAGTAGAACACAGTGTGTTCCATGATGGATTCCAGGATCTAGGGCCGTGTTGCGGAACATGGATGAATGGAGGATATCAAGGGCAAAGGGCATCCCTTGATCTGAATAAAATAAACCTTTTTTTATATATTCTAAAATATTTTCTATTTATTAATAAAGTTGCTCGATTGCAATGAATGAGTGACATAAGAAATAATCATTTTCATTTAGTCATCTGTAAAGTGATTCATTAACTGGCAATGACAAATAATAACACAAAAGTGAGAAAATGTAATCCTTAACAGGTAAATATTATTAAATATAAATTATTTTTTACTCTTAGCATTTTAAAATCTTGAACGCTGAATTCTAAAAATAATAAACTAACCATGTTTTCATAATCTGCTTGACAGTGGTCAAAGTTACTTGCACCTCTGTAGTTTCTGTTTATATTTGTGTAGATAAATGAGTTCAATATGAAGCTTGATCACTGGATATAGTTTTGAATTGCAAAGCCAGAATTACACAAATACTTTGAAATATACTAATATTTTGAAATAATCATATAAATTTGTACTGCTGATTCCTGCAAAAAAGTATACCCATTACACTTCACATGAAAAATATAAAATAATATAACTAGTCTTTGTTGTTATGGTTTTTTTTTTTTTCCAAATGGTAATAAGTATCAATGCTTTATTAATAAAATTAGTGTTATGCAGATATTTCTAAAATTAATCAGTAATTTATTTAAAAAGATCAGATCTTAGATTTGCCAATAATTCCACTCTCCTTTTAAACAGGACCTGCCATTCTCTATTGCTGAGATACTTGTGGATTTATTTCTTAACATGTGTTATTTAGTTACACATTAGTGTCAATCAAGTCTTTTACAAAATGGCAAAACAGCAGCTCCAGTAGAAAAGGGTTTGGGTGAAGACATCTGCTTGAGGAATGAATGCAATATTATTTATACAGTGACACTCATACATGAAAATTATTCTTCAGATATTACCAGGGCTCAAATGGAAGAATAAATAAGAAAAAAAAGAAGAATACTGTGTAAGTAAAGAAAAGGTGGATTTAATACATGCACATCCCATGCTAATTATCCCAATGTCTGTTTCAGAAAGATGTAGGAGATTTCGGGCATATGGGCAAACCTGCGCATGCAAAATTCACACTGACAGTGCTTTTCATTGAACTATTAGGCTGATAACCTTAATGTCCAGCATACTGTATATATACATATATATATATGTCTTTATTTTTATTTATTACAATATTTTTATTTTATATATTGTGTATTTTAATACATAAACATTAAGTTAGAAGATAAATCTATTTTCAATGGAATTTGATCAGTTCATATTTAGCCAGTAAGTAAAATTAAAGTCACTGTTTTAGTTTGTCTCACTTAAGCAGGTGAAAAAACGTCCCAGCTTTAATCTCCAGCACCATGATAAACAAGACTTAATGAAAAGATACAGACACAGGACAATAACCAAAAACAAAACAGAAATCTATATTGACTGTTTTTTCTCTCTCTCTCTATAAAGAGCACAAACTTCTAAATTCAAGGAATATCAAGGAAACATGATTACATTCCAGAATGGCTTTTAAAAACTTTTTCAGAATTTCTGGTCTATTAGTTGGTTATATGCATACGTGTTTTCTTGCTAGAAAGTATCTGGAATGTAGTTGCCTGTCTGTGATGGTGTGTTTAAGCCTCCATAGTAGCAGCACAATGTGTTTAATGACACGTGTTTTGTATGTGTGAGGAAGGTGAAGTCAGCAGAGAAAACAAATGCAAACCAGCAAACTCCTCACATGAGGAATTCTAGCTTATATCCAAATTTGGAAACCAACGTTTGTGATGCAGGGCATATCTGTCTACCATTCAGAAGTCTTCAAATCACTGCAACAACGTAAAAGAATCTTACAATAAAAATGTGCAGAATACAAATTTAAGTAAGTGAAAGAAATAGACAAGGAACTGGAAGCCGTAAAATGTATCAATTTTTGGAACCCCTGTTTTCTAGAATTTTGGAGGCAACGCCTATCCAGAAATATTGGGTTCAAGATCAGGAACAGTGGATGGCCACACTCACACATCTTTACGAGCTAAGGTTAGAATATGCACACTCACCATGGACAGTGACCAGCGACCAAAATATGTGATCTTAATGAGACCAGAAAAATTAAGAAACAAAAGCAAATGAAGCCGGTCTCTCAGTTTGTAATTCATGTCAAGTTCTGCTCTGTCTTAATATGAGATGTGTCGGTATAAATTCTTAACCTGACAATATAAACCTGCCTACTACTTAAAGCTCTCCTGTTTAGAGCTCTGCTTCCAAAAGTAACAGTGAGTTTATAAAAGTACAAATAATACTGATTATTGAACAGTGTGACAGATTTAAATGCTCAGAGAGGTTTCTAAATGAACTCCAGATGAAATAGCATGACCAGAGTATATCCTGCTAAATAATTTATTTCCAAAAAAGACTCAGGGTCACAACTTTTAAAGGCCAGCCCTATTTTGGAATATTCAGTAGCTACGTATATACAAAACAAGCACACACAACAATGACCACACAGTAGATAAATAAATCCACTGAAGAGTTCTGTCGACATTTCAGTGCTAACGATGTGCTAAAACGTGAGGAAGAACTCTAGTCACGCCGAATGAGCTCTCAGGGACGTCGCCTGCCTAAGGAAACATTTTTATGATTTCAACAGCTGAAGTAAACTGCTTCTGATTTGAGAATAGTCGCTTTTCCACAGCCAATAAACAGCTGTCATCTGGTATTAATTAATATTAATTATGAAGACAGGTTGGCATGTTACTATAGCAGCTGGGGTCCTTCCAATTCTGACCTGTTTATAGTTTGCATAAAAAAAGAGTTATGGGCTCCTTTGGATAGTCGACAACAAATTTAGCTTGGCGGAAATCAGAATAAGGTGCCTGCAATCGTGATGAGGCCCCAATTATTGGCACTTTCCATGCTGTGGAGCACAATTAGGCCAATGACAAAGGGTAACATCCTCGGGGCAGACTTGGTGTCATCTCTCTGCTCCTCAGGAGCCACACAAAGATTAAAGGCTTTAGCTTGTCATGTCTGAGTGATGCCGTAGCATTGCAATGCTATTGAAAGCCTGCTTTCTTTTAAACTAAAGCCATCGGAGGCTGATAGGAAAATGACACTTTGTAGGACAAATTAGGAAATGTAATATAAACATGCAAGCAAAGCAGCTACAAGACACACAAGTGTAAATATTTATAGCTCCTCTGTTCTTTGGGTTTCAGCCCTTTTTTACAGGATGTGCGCTGCCCCTGCTTTTTCGGATGAGGCTTTAGAAAGTTTTTTTTTTTTTTTTTTAGCTGTTGCAGTTTGGCTGAAGTTCACTGCTTTTGCTCCAACCAGTCTATTTTAAAGCACTTGGCTAAAAAAGGTACTGCATAAACAGCACTCCAGGATCAGCAGCCTGATAACATTTGATTGTGGATTACATGTGGTTAGAAATGGAGAAAACTTGGAATCTGTTGATGATATCAAATAATTTAATATTTAAACTCTCAGATACGCACCCAACTGCTGACAAAAAAACTCAAGAGCTATTTGGCAAAAGCAAATAACAAATAAACACGAGAGACTGACAGCCACAAAAAAAAAAAAGAGCTCTGGACAAATAGGAGGCGATTTTTTCTGAGGTCACTCTTTCGACCTCATGGCGTACTGCAGAACATAAACACAACTCCCACCTCCAGGTCCAGAGGATATAGTAATTAGTTTACAGTTCATGTTAAAGAATAGCAGCCTGCTGGATAATCACACAAGGAAGGTCATTAACCAACACTGATGTCTTAAACACGCACTCACAGCTGCAAACCAGTGTACCGCCAGCAGAACGTCTCGACTCTCAAATATAATCCAGAGAACCCACTGGGAGCTGGAAAATGTTTTCTTTTGTGTAAGGCGAGGGAGGGGTGAAATGTAAGGCAAGAGCTAACTTTCAGTGGGGCTAAACTGCAGACATAAAACATCCTGTGGTATTTCTTTACAAATCGCTGCCCATTGCTCCACAGCGCAAGGCTAAAATGAGGCGTCCAGCAGCTGCACAATTATTGACTTTCTCTTGTGTACCTCTGGGAAATAAGCTGGCAGTGCTGTGCTGGTAGCTGTTTTTACTTCATCTGCAGTTTATCCGAACTGTTTAAAGAAATAATAAGAATACATTTTGATTGCGGAGCCATGGTATTGAATTACATTGTCTCTGGCTGAACAACAGCCATTTTATCATTAATGTAAGACTTGGGAAACTTTGGGGATTTGGCTGACTGTTTATGGACCTCCCATAAGCATTTGATGAATCACTAAAAATGAAAGCCAAGAGTACATTTATCAAATGGGCATTGTTGATCTTGTCTCTTAAGAAATGGACACGCAAGTTACACACTTGGATCAGTGCAGCTTGCACCACATATAGGAAGTGAAAGTATTGTTGGGAAGCGTTTGAGCCATCATGTTATCATTGCATAGTGAAACACTCGTAAAAAGAATTCAGATGAGAAATTCACTGTTAGAGCTGTTGTGCCACAAAACTACATAAGTCAATTCAATTAATCTATGTTAAAATGAGCTGTGCGACCCATCTAAGACAAGGTTGAAAAACGTAGTAATCAATGTAGACGTAATTGTTAATGTTTGTAATGCATCGTGCATTGCATGTGTCTGTTATATGCCATTTGGTAATAGATTCATAAAAGCTGTGTTAATGTTTGTGACATGCCATCTATTGGAATGATAAATACAATGAATTTTATTACTAAAAATGTCTGTGATGATCCATCTATTGGAATGACAAAGACAACCAGACGGACACACTGACACTTATCCCTTTATTAAGGTGGATTACGCATGGAAGAACTGTGAAAATAATAACATTTTTATTTTCATAACTAACATTTAAACCTGAACATTAATTTTACCATAACATTATAAATGGAATTGTGGCTGCAGTGTGGTTTGTGTGGATTTTGTGTTTTTGGATTTGTTTGATACAGTATTTGATTCTAGACTGGCCAAATCAGCATAGTTGGTTTTTGCCCTGCAGTTGTACATCCTATTATAGGGTTTAGTGACCCTATCTATACTGTATATGCTGTCAGTCTATCTATATAGTACCTTTCATATCTATCTATCTATCTATCTATCGGGTACAGAGAACCTTTCATACAGTATCTACTTATCTTTATATTTTTGTCTATGTATGTGTTTCTATACTGATAGTCCTTTCCTCTTTATTTGTTGCCAGAATCTCACTTTCTCATTCTGGCCATGGTCACCCTGTAACAAATTCCTAGATATTCTTTTATATGAATTGAATATTTTGAATTCAAGACAGAAACTCAAAAGGTGGTAATATGCTGAAGTATTAATGTGCACGTACATGGGAAAAAATATCTGGAAGTTCATGGCAACATTCTTAAAGTCTGATCTTACATTCATCTTTTTTTTATTTCATATCCGAAAAGCTTGAAATGTACAACAAAAATAGCAATTTTGACCTCATTGTTCTAGTATTTATGATGTGCAGCGTACTCTGAAATCAATAAATGCCTGCTCTCAAACTGGTGTTAGAATGAGAACCTGTAAAACAGGCGTTCTTCTCAGAGTGTGACATTCATACTCTGTTCGCCCTGCTTCCATGCCAGTGAGCCATTGTGTACCAACTCTTATAAATAAGCTCATTTTCAGGAGGCAGCCATTCAGCTCAATGAAGGTGTTGCTTCCATAGTCAAAAGTCACTTTCAAAGTGTTATGTCTACATTAACTCCTGGGGTTCCTTGAATGAACGATATCCCTGAACTCCAGCACACTTATTTAAAGGGCCCTGATTCCAGGCTATTTCTGAGATACCTCCTCTATCCAATATATCTCAAATATGCTGTATATACAGTACAGTATGTTTGTGTATGAATATGTTTCCTTTTTTCCCTTTTTGCCAGATAGCACTTAATGAACTTTGTCATTCCTCTGACCTTTACCAATGATAGACAACTGTAAAACTTTATTAACATTTTGCTTTCAGCATTTAGTCGAAGCACCAGCTGACTTCAGGCAGGAGATGAGAGCTTTTTGAATGTCATTCTTCCCAGCTGATGGGCTGGCAAAAGGGATCACCTAAGTGAGATCCTTAGTCATTACACCTCATTTAAATCTGTTATGTGAAATTACTACCTACACCCTATAGAAGATCTGCTGGTACAGAAATCATTCCACAGGCCGGAGCCATGTCTGCATCTCAGTTTGCAATATTGTGTCAATATGTGTAAATAACAGATAGAACATGAACTGTAATGTTTCTTTGCACATTCATTATATTCCTGCCTCTCAGATCCAGCATCCCAAGTCAGGATGTTGTTTTATGGAGTCTCTGTGGGTTTTTCTATAGCTAATCCAATTTTCTTCCATAATATTCAAAGATATGTCTATTAAGTTAACTGGTAATTCAAATTGGCTCTGTGTGAATGTAGGTGTTTGCATGAATGGGTGCCGTAATGGTCTGGCACTCTGTGCAATGCTTTGTCCACCTTACGCCTAGTGCTGCTGGGATAATCTCAGGCACACTGAGACCTGGAATTGTATTAACGAAATTTGAGAATGTTATGCTAAATATACAGTGTATGGGGTTCCCTGTGTCTGACATGTATGTAAGTGTAAAGAAATATTCCAAAGGGGTCCTTTCTTTTAATATGAAGTTGATACATTTAAATTTAGCATGTATAGTATGAATAATATAAGAAGATTATGCATGACATAAAAACTGTTATTCTTCAATAATGAACCGGTAACAAAAAAACTAAATGCTTAATATTACTGCTGTTCTGCTGTAATATCTCAAAGGCTCTTGAGTAAACCATGAAAAAGTCACAAAATGATTCACCACTGTACTTCATGGTATGCAGGAAATAAAAGAAAAGAGAAATTATCTGTCTGAAAGATTACTAACGGTCTCTATATTTTTTTGATGGTAAAACACCAGGACACTTTCAAAACAGTGGACAGTGCCAGACAAATAGAAGTTGATTACTCAGGATATTGAGAAATTAAGCAGACAAAAACAGCCTCATATTACAACCTCCCTCATGAACGTAAAATCCCTCAATGAACGGTCTTCAGACCTGTATAAGAAACCTGGGACAACACTTAATTGGAGATAAATAACACACAGAGCATGAATAAGCTGTTCAAACAATGGGCTAGCATGACACTAAAACGCAGGCCAATTAGACCTGACTGACCCTTCAGCGTTTTAAAGGCATCACATTTAAACAATTATTTCTGCCTGGAAGGAGATTGTACCTGTTATTAAAACTTGCATTGTCAGACGTTTGAACAGCAAAGCTCTTCATTGTCCGCATTCTCAGCTTCCTTTAACATTTCTCAATTATGTCTAAAATCCATCTGTCAGGAAAACGTTAAACTTCTCGCTGTAGGTCTGGCTTCTGTGCCCCTGGGCTACCTTTACCTTGGAAGGATTACCTGATAGCATTAGGCTGTCCTTTAGCCCTAGGTGATAAAAAACGTTACTATTGTGCTTTTTGAAGTATGGATGTTAATGGAAATCTTGAGCGAAATAAAGATAAGGTGGACTTTACAGCTTGGGTGTCTGATATTGATACTCTCCAAAAAGTTTCTGAAGGAACAGATATGACCAAACTCATTTACACAAAAGTATTTCCTGTATAATAATCCAAAAATGTTTAACCACATATACACAGTAGGGTATTGCTGATTAATGTTTCTGATAGATAATTTTTAACATTGAAAAAAAGCACTTGAAATGACCAATGAGAACTCAAGGGAAGGTAGTTAAGGTTGAAAACAGGAAGTGCTTGTTTACATGAAAGTAGTGGGAGTCCAGAGAACACTGCCCAGTCATTTTTACTTTCAAGTGTATACTCTTCTGTCTTTCAAGAAATGACCAAACATTATTGTTGCATTTATTTTTCATCACCAAGTCTTTCCATTACAGATTTGGCTCTCATGTTGCCAATATACAACCTAGTTGCACACAAATGCTTAAAACACAAGAAAACAGGTATATTAAATGGACAGAGGATGGATTATTCGTTAATAACTTGACATTATACACTTCTGTCCCATCATGGAAATGTTCTAGCCATTCTCTAGTTTTTGATGGGTTACACCAGTGCTTCACAAACTGTGGGCCTGCAGCTCCCTGGGGGAACCTCAGGATCCTACCATGTGGGCCACAGAATAAGTTGCTTGATTAGAAACTTCTAGGAGCAGATTGTCTTGAATAATATGAGGACATTGCATTCCTTGAAGTCCAGAAAAAGCTACCCTTTAATTTCCTTTCCTAGTAGTGTCCCCTTTTTTCATGTCTGTGGTTCCCTCACTTTTTTGTGGAGGAAAGTGTTCTTTAGTTTTTCAGTTCACAGTTCAAGAGCTTAGTCTTACTAAAAAATTTAAATAACATGCGTAGTTAAAGCCCTGTTTGGAGAGGATTAGTTTTACACCAGGTAGTACCCAAGGCTGATTGCCACTCCCAAAGAATTTTCATTACAATTTTGTTTTCTTTTAGGTTAAATTTATTGGGAGAATCCTGATTATGGAAGAAAATAGTTTGAGAAGCATTGAATTACGTTAAGGTTGTTCACAGTCTTGAAGTAGATAGATAGATAGATAGATAGATAGATAGATAGATAGATAGATAGATAGATAGATAGATAGATAGAT
>JANRMT010062791.1:75122422-75144469 GCA_026402145.1 Polypterus bichir lapradei
GATAGATAGATAGATAGATAGATAGATAGATAGATAGATAGATAGATTTACAAATTCCACAATTAAAAATTCATGTATCTCAGCTCAAGGGGTTAGCTGGAGGCTAGTCTAGCTCCATTGGGAATAAGGCAGTAACCAACCCCTGGAAGGGGATCAGACTCATCAGTGGTACACTTAGAATTACACACTCTCATACTGGGCCAAATTAGAGCCACCAATCAACCTAATCTGCACACTAGAAGAAAACTGGAACAATGTGGAGGAAAACCAAAGCAAACTGAGGAGGGATGTTTAAACTCCACACAGATCGTGACAGCGCTGGAATATGAACCCAGTGTCCTTGACCTGCGAGGGAGCAGCACTAACCACTGCATCACCGTTTCTTCACAATGGATTACATTATTCCTTAACCCATCACTTTATGATCCTTAAGGCTAAACAGCACACCTTACTTATCTTTGCCGTACTTCTTTGCCGCATAAGAGATTAAAATAATCGGATCATAACAATTCTATATGAGTGATGGACTGGCACCCTATGTAGGATTCCTTCCTTTCTTGCATGCTGCCCCTGTGATGCTGATTTGAATCAAGTGGGTTTGAAAATGTTATGCTATGTTATTCAACTTAACCATTGTCACAGTTTACTTATGGAACAGGAGGTACTAATTTTTACCCACTAGAAAGGGGTAAAGAGAGAAATATATTGATAGTGGGTATGGAGAAGGTCTCTTCTTTAAGTATGAGAAAAACACACAGAAATTGGCAGGTCTGAAATTTGAGCCCAGTATCTTGGAGCTGTAAGGCAGGAAATACTAATCTCAATTAGAACGCCATCCTACAGTGAACAATGTCATAAAAAAATTTGAATTTATTGATACCTGTCTCCCTATAACACCACACTCCACACTCTACAAAAAGATCTAGCTGTTCATTTTTGATTAATTCAGAACAGGAATATAACATAGGTCTACAGACTTTTATAAGAAAATAAAATTAGCCTAAATTCTGTAGCATATGACCACGTCATTGTAATTGTTGTGGAATTTGAATCTGGATACTTAGTTGTGCCTTTTCTGCTGATTCCCATAAAACACCACACTGGTCTTTTCTGATGGTTGTTATTAAAATTGAACTTTGAACTTCCAATACTATAAATGTACAATTTTGATGCACTTTTAATTTAATTTATATTTTACTGATGGTCCTTTTGTATTGTGTAATGTAGAATAATTCTTACCATTACCATAATTCTTACTTCAAACCTTATAGTGACTTATGTTTATAGTGATTTATCCTTGTTGTTAACACTCCTAAGGGTGTTAAAATGCCACTGCAGTTAAAGTTGCTGTCTCACATATCATTGTCTGTTTTCCACATGTCTGTATTAGTTTTCCTCTGGGTACTCTGATTTTACCGCCATGTCCCCAAAGACATGAGTATTAGGGGGAGCAGCAAAGTACAACAAAAGACAGAAAAAATAAATAGCTCCGCCACAAGGGCCTAACTAAAAAGCAGTAACCCCTGGCTACTCTGTTTTAGGTTCACTCTGCTCACCTTCTACTACTGTGGCTCTCCTTCTTCCCTCTGACTAGCTAAGCCCTTGTTACCAGCTGCCTCCAAACTCTAAGCTCTCTGATCAAAGGAAGCAAGGCCCTTTCATACTGTGCCGCAACCACCTTTCAGGGTACCCAGCAGTAAGCGCTTCTGGGGTGCTGGCTGACATCATCAATCTCTGATATCATATGACCAGAAATTCTTGCACCATTAGCCTCTAATGTGTGCTGGAGAGGGCCAGACAAGGTGTCTTTCACAGTCTGTCAGTATGTGAGGTTAAAATACATAACCTCCTAGCAGTCTGGTGAACTTCAAACCTTTTATAACAGCTGATATTATGATCTACTGGGTCATGAATGACCTCCTACTGTAATGGTAGCATTCTTTCACGGTCAGTAATGATACCCCTCATCCTTTACAAAATACTGGGTGTCCCAAAAATGTATACATGCTTTGAATGATTATACATAAAATATTTATAAGCTACAGCTGAGTTTTTTTTTTAATTACAAATTATCATGACAGATTCCTGCAGCAAGTTCAAGTAAATGACACCAGTTACACTGTTGTTAAAAAAGAATGGTCCAATTGAGTGTGGACGATGACAATTCACACCACACTGTAACTCCTGTCTAAGTTCACATGGTTTCCCTTTTTGAAATGCGGATTCTAAGTTGCCCAGTAGCTGTAACTGTGGTGATTAATTGAGTTGTTTAACTTAAATGAGGCCTCATATCTCCAAACAATCTCTTCATTTACAGTATAATCATTCAAAGTACAGTATATATACACACACAATATGTATATTGTATATACTAGCTGTGTTTCCTGGCTTTGCCCAAGAAATTTTGTAAGATAATCGGTACACTGTAACAAGCACTTTTCTGTATACAATATTTGTAGAGTTTTTATCAAAGGAGAGTACTATCGGTAGGCAGTGTGGTGTGGTGGTTAATGCTTTAGACTACAAACTCCAAGGTTTTGCGCTCAAATCCCACTATTGACACTGCCCGACTATGAGCAAGTCACTAGAACAACAGAACAATCTAGATGAGAACAGGCCATTCAGCCCAACAAAGCTTGTCAGTCCTATCAACTTAATTCTTCTAAAAAACACCAAACCAAAATTTTGAAAGTCCCTAAAGTCTTACTGTCTACCAAGCTACTTGGTAGCTTCATCTGCCTGTGCTACAATTGGAAAAGCATGAAAAACATAACTAATTTTATTGCAAACATTGTAAACCACCTTGGATAAAGACATCGGTCAATATAGTGCATGTATTGTTTATAAAACATTTTTATTTATTTTTTATCATAAGTTTATATAAATGAACTGTCTGTAAGATTCTTCTCAGTATCATGCTCCCTAAATACTGAAACAAGGATAACAATCAACATACCCCTCAAATTTTATTCTTGCAGTGACTCACATACTGTTTCCTTAACCTAATTCACCAAACTTTAAAGTGCTCTACTTTACAACTAGTCTCCTAGAAGTAAATTCCCCAATTTAGTTTCTAAATATGAAGTGAATTCTTCATAAGAAAAGATGGCAGCAGTATTTCAGAAAAGTTCATGCTCCTGTTGCTGTGTGTGGAGGTTGCATGTTCTCCCTGTTTTTGTGTGATCTTTCCCACTTCGTACATACTTGTTTGGTTAATTAGTAATTCTGTATTTGTCTGGGAGATGTTAGTATGGGAAATGTGAGGCAAGTGTGCATGTGAAACAGACAGCGCCCCCATTCAGGGTTTGCTCCTGCTTTGTGGCCAATGCTGCCGGGATGGACTCTAGCTTCTTGTACACTTTATCTAGGCAAAGGGGTTCAAACAGAGGATTTTTTTTTAGGATTTTTTTTAATTTACAATATAATTGCAGCTTAGCTATATCAGTAAAATGGTAAAAAAGTCAAAAAGCACAACCCAGTGCACCAAGAACAAGACAAATGAAACATTCAAACTAAAATATTTGCTTGTTAAATACTTTTGGCTGACTGCTCACCCACTGGAAAACCCCAAAGTTTTTCATCCATCACTCCTTTGCATATACAGGTTGCCAAACCAGTTCCAGTCCTCTGGCCTCTGCAAAGAGTGTCCCTTTATCTTCTAGATCATGTTACCTCCAACACCTTCACTTAAGGATAATACAGATAGCCATATGTGTCCTCTTGGTGATTTCTTTAAACACTACAGCACCCTTTACCTTGATTTGGTTTGTTTGGAAAGCATTGCATTTCAAGAAATTAATTTATTTGAATTGGTGGGATATTAAGAAAAGTAAATCAGAGTACTGGTCATTGTCCCAGATGTGCTTGTTTCAGATTTGTGGGTTCTAGGGGCATCATTTATAAAACTTTGCGTGATCTGAAGCATGAAAATGTGCATATGATAAAAAACAGGAAAATGCGTACACGAAAAAAAAAAAATCAGATTTATAAAACCTGGTGTACGCACATTTCTACACAATTTACCCTTTAGAAATGACAATCATCTTGTAAATTTGCATTCATGAATGTGCCTCAAACTAGGCCCAGGTCTACCCTGAAACAACCATAGATGAACCATGCTAATTAACCTCATGCATATGCAATCACAATGCTGCAGACCTTCATTGGCTGGTAATGCAGCCACATGACGCATCCCATAGCATGATATAGAATTTCTTGTTTCTAAATTAGAGGAACCTTTATTTACACCTAAGTGCAGGTATCAGCAACAAGTGCAAATATACTGAATGGCACCATATTACTGCAACTGTAAATGCCATGAGCTCCAGCCACACCATGCCTCAAATAAAAACAAAAATGATCTGATCTCTGGAGTTGAAGTGGGAGGAGGAAAAAACACATCTACACTCTCCGATTTCAATCTGCAAATGGCATCTGCAATTGGAGATGTCTTTTCATGCAGCTTTATGCTACAGCAGTCCGGACAGTCATCACAGATGACTTGTATGTTAGTAGAATGTAACAACTTTTGGTTAACGAAAGCAGATTCATTCTCTCACATTATAGCAACATGAGTGCATTAATTTGTTCCAATTATGTTAAGAAAAACAGACAATGCTGCAAATTGTCTTTTTGTGTTATGTAACAACAGTCGGTATCCAACCTGCTATATCCAAACACTGGGCCACAGGGGTCTGCTGGAGCCAATCCCAGCCAACAAAGGGCACAAGGCAGGAATCCTCGGGCAGGGCGCCAGCCCACCGCAGGGCACATGCACACACACGACAATTTAGGATTGCCAATGCACCTAACCTGCATGTCTTTGGACTGTGGAAGGAAACCCATGCAGACATGGGGAGAACATGCAAACTCCATGCAGGGAGGACCCAGGAAGCAAACCCAGGTCTCCTAACTGCGAGGCAGCAGCACTACCACTGCGCCACCATGCCACCCCATGTAACAACATGTTACATTAAATGTATATATGTTATATACATGTTATTTGTATATGCACCCACACCATATAAAAAATGGATGTAGCATCTTGTTGTTTGGTTAATGGCTCCTAGCAGAACAGGCATGACGGTATGAAGGTTGGCTGAGATATTTCTATCCTGTCGGTGATTTCCCAGAGAATCAACAGGTAGACTAAACAGACAACACATACAGTCTGTACATCATATTCATCACATTTGAACTTTAATATGTTACGTCAGTGCACATTATAATAAACAGCTCATTGATATGAATTATTATGTGTGAGTTTATTTGGTTCGCCAGCATTTCCCTGCTTGATCAAGGATGTCTTCACTTCCCAGTTTCTCTGTAATGTTGAGTACACATGGGTCAGAGTTGCTCTAAATATAATAATATTCCTCCGCCAAGAATTCTTTAATAAATCCCAATGTTTGCATAAGAAGTTGCCTACACACATTTCGAGCCTCTTTCTGTGCGTATGTTACTTTATAAATGAGGCTCCACCTGCCTCCAACAACACTGTGGCTTAAAAAACTCTAGCTTTCATTATATAAGAGCTGCCATTGCATGATGCACATACACAGCATAACTGTGTGAACAGTAATTAGAAACCTTTCCACAAACATCTAGGGTCCTGGCTGTGATTTCTAGTGCTATCACGGAAAATTATTAAATGGCTACTGAATAAGATTCATTGATTTTCCTAATTCCTAAGACAGGAACAGAACCTCCATGGAAATATAATCTATTGCTAGGCACATTAATGCACACAAGCCAGTTTTATGCCAATTTACATCCACTTCCTGAGCATGTCTTTGACATTTGTGAGAAATCTGCAGGACAGGAATAAAACTTTATCAAAAAATACAGCAGACGTGCAAATACCTGGAGACAGTAAGAAGACACGAGATTGGATCTAGGAAGCAGTAGTAGGCACTTTACCACAATACTGCCCTACTGCAAAACGGTGGGAGAAAAATACCTGATAGGTTAATTTGAGCATCGAAGAAAAGAAGCTGTCTTTTTAAATTACAACATTGAGATTTTTGCTTGGTTGCAATACAATATAACCTTAATTTCTCTCTCTCAGTTGGTTCAACAGCCATTTTCTGGGTTCACTCATTTTGGCCATTGCCTCTCTAAAGTTTGGGGCTATTGAAGCAGAAATGTTTATGGCAAGATGCCCTTTCTCATGCCAGTCTCCTTTAACCACTTTTTAGAACATACAAGCAGAATGGTCACTTTAACTCAGATCACAGGAATATGACATAATATAACATTTTCAAATCTACCTGATTCAAATCAAAGGGCCTGAAGGGCACCCTAGCAGCCAGGCAGGAACAACCCAACACAGAGCAGCATGTGAATACTGGTCTATTTACACCTCCGGAGCCAGTTCTGAATCAACCATCAAGTTAATGCTCACACACTATTGGGGATGTAGAAGGAGTACCAGAGTTCTTGAATAAATGTCCACATAGACATAGTGACAACATGCAGTCACTAAACAGACACAGGCTGTATGAGGGATTTCCAAGCACACATGTTAATAACTTCTCTATCCTAAGCTGTAATATTGGCAACTGAAAAGAGTTCATCACTGCAACAGTGAGCTCTGGTAAAACAAAGTGACAGAAAGTGACCAAAACCTACTTATCAATCTACATACTGTATTAACTCCACCTTCCACATTCTGTTCAGGGTCAAGGCAAGCACATTTTGAGCAGCCAACAAGTAAAAAGCAAAGCTCATTCACACCTATAAGTGCACTAATATGGAGTCAAAAATGAACCTACTGGGACAAGTCTGGACTGTAGGATAAAGTACAGGGAATACTGCCAAATTCACAGGAAGGGCTCCACAGCCGGAAAACAACTTGGACTCATTGATCAACGTGCAGATTGCAAATACAGACAGCACACCTCACTGTTTGAAAAGGTGACCTTGATACTTTAAATGAACCTCAACAAATTTAGTCCATCAAGAAAATAGTGCAGGTAAATCGTAACTTTTAGAACTGAATCCATCATCCAGAAATTGTTCTTATCTTGCACCAGCCCCTGTAACTCTAAAATGACCTAAGCAGGTGGATAAATGGTTTGGAATTTCTGTATGAATACTTGTTTAATTTTGTCTTCCAATAGATTAGCAAATAAAGTAATACTTGTATGGTATTAATGTATAGTAGGCTAAATAGTGGTATAGTAGGCTAAAAAAACATTTTCAAACCTTCTTTAACATTAACTTGTGACATTGAACACTTTCCTTGATCTAACTTCATTCTGAGTAGCTCGGAGATATGAGTGTTAACCAAATATCTCCTTTACCTGCTTTGCGACATTTTTTCCTCTTTACGACGCATGTCCTTTTCTCAGTGGTAACAGGGCAAGTGTCTCCACGTGCTGAAGGCTGCTGGACCACCTCCCGACTCCTCGATTCCTCTCCTCTTTTGAAGCCACAAGTCTTCCCTCTCTTTGAACACGGAGTCCACTGACTCCATTCTCCCACTATACAGTGCACTGTTAGTAAGAGAAAAAGAAGAATTTAGACATAAACAATGAGATGACAGAAAAATATAAATTTTAAAAGAGTATATTAGGATATCTACTACATTTAAAATTAAAGAGTCCCATAGGATACAAGAAAAGTGAGGGTGAAATCTTTTCCATACTTAAAATATGATGAAAATTAAATCATTCTTTTAGGCACAGCAAAAATAAGCAAAGTAAAATCAATCATGCACCATAAGCTAAAAAGGTGAAAGTTTCAAAATAATCCATCCATCCATTATCCAACCCGCTATATCCTAGCTACAGGGTCACAGGGGTCTGCTGGAGCCAATCCCAGCCAACACAGGGTGCAAGGCAGGAAACAAACTCCGGGCAGGGCGCCAGCCCACCGCAGGGCATACACACACACACACACACACCAAGCACACACTAGGGACAATTTAGAATCGTCAATGCACCTAACCTGCATGTCTTTGGACTGTGGGTGGAAACCGGAGCACCCGGAGGAAATCCACGCAGACACCACGCAGGGACGACCCGGGGACCACAGAGGCAGCAGCGCTACTCACTGCGCCACCGTGCCGCCCGTTTCAAAATAATGAATTAAATTAGTTCATTTGGCTGTCCTATTAGGTTTAATGTTTTTTTTCCTCTGCCATAATATTTGGTACAGACCCACTGATTTATCCCACCATGCCCAGCTGTATCATATTGTTATGTTCTACGTTGTTATGTCCTTTAGTTACTCAGCAGACAAAATAACCTTCTGTTGGAAAAAAGCACATTGCATCTTTGTGGACTTTCTGTGTTAGGCTAGTCTACTACTGTAGACTGGTTCAGTACTGCTTATTTTCTACTTTTTTGAAGTCCATTTATACACTTTTAAACTAAAACAAATGAAATAGCTTGAACTGATTGAGAGTCATGGAGTTTACAGAGGATGGGTTCTATCCATTCACACTCTCTTTTAAACAGCCTAATCAGAATAACCTGTGGGAGAAAAACAAGAGAACTTGGAGAAATACAAACACAGACACAGAAAGAACATAGAGTACTAGTGAAAACCTAATTCTTATCAGTGGCATTGGTAAAGTTGATTCAATCAAATTCTTTAGATGAAATAGTGAATCACAAACTTGAGGACACCTCAGCATTTAAGACTAAAGTAAAAAACACTTCTTTAAAGAAATAGTTTGAACCAACACCTATACTTGAAGAAGAAACATTGAGATTTTTTTTTAAAGTATCTGGATGAGATATGGGGAGTCCATAGCTAGTGGCTAATCAAATTAGTTTGATGGACTGAAACGGTCTTCTCTCATTTGTTCATCCAAATGATGCAGGCACATGTCACTCCTCTCTTCAGATCACTGCAATCAGGTCATTTACTCCCTGCAGAAGCATGTATTAAGTTCAAAGCAATGATGCTTACCTACTGAGCAGTCAACAGGTCACCACCTATATATATATATTGTGACGGACAGCCGGGTCCCATGCCCGGCCGGGACACCTCTGCTGCATACGTCCCAGGGGAGCCATCATAGACATTGCAGTACCTTCCCCGGGGCGCTTGGGGGCAGTCTCCCTGGCCGTGGATCCCTCCTCAATCTCCCCCGTGGCTCCATGGGACATGGAGTCCACCACAGCAGCCCGTTTGGGAGATGGGGTGGCCGCTAGGGGGTGCTGCGGAGAACCAGCCACCACACTGGATGGTTTATCAGCCCCACCCGGAGGTGCAATTAAGACCAGCTGGTCAGGCACCTGGAACACTTCCGGGTGGGGTATAAAAGGGCCTGCCTCCCAGCAATCAGGGCCAGAATCGGGAGGAAGAGGACAAGTTTGCTTGGGAGGAGTGGTGGTGCCAGGAAGCGTTTGGTTTGTGTGTATTTTGTGCTTTGGACTGTGTTGGGCTTGTGGGACACGGGGAAGGCGTGTGCCCACGGCTGAAGAAAATAATAAAGTCCTTGAGTGTGAACACGTGCCTCTGCGTAGTCTGTGCCGGGTCGGGCACTATAAAGCGCCGTTTCACAATATATATATATATATACACATGGAGACACCTGTGAGGTTCTTCGCTCCTTTTCAACCACTCAGGTCTACTGATCAATGGCATCTGGTGAAGCCACCTTTGCACAGCATCATATCAGACTCCAGACTCATTTCATGTGTAGCTCCTGACTGGTGGATCCGGCTGCCCACCTCCATTAAAAATTCAGACCTCCTGACCATGTTTAAGCAGCATCTGAAGACTCTCTTGTTTGTTGAATTTCTGTCTAACTGATATTAGCTGTTAGGTTTTGTACCCTAGGAACTGTAAATTGCCTGTATCTTGTTTTGTAGCTGTGCTGATCAATTTTGCAATCTGCCCTTTAACACTTGTTCCCGAACAGTCCCCCAGACTGATGTTTGCTCAATAATGTTGACCTCTTTTGGAAGTCAGTTTGGACATTTGCTAAGTGAATAAATGTAAATGTTAAAGCTCATATGAAGATTACAGTAAAATTACACACAAATTTACTCTACACAAATCCAAGCATAAATGCATGTAGGTAAAAATGCATGTTACTTTCAATATGCTACAAGTTTAAAATGTACTTTTTTCTTTATTTTTCAATATTTATTGTACTGTTTATTAATATTGAATCAGGATAGATGATCAACAATTAAGTGACATTAGTTGAAAACATTCTGGCACTGTGCATACATTGTGTCTCGTAGATAGATAGATAGATAGATAGATAGATAGATAGATAGATAGATAGATAGATAGAAATACCATATTAAAAAAATGCATAACTTGTCCTTAAATTGTATATAGATTTTATTGACAATTATAAATGACTTGTAATGATATCACCTATAATATTTCTCATAATCCAATTATATTAAAGCTATAGTGATATGGTAGCACAGAAGAAAGCACTATTGCCTTATACCTCCAAAGTCTCATGTCTCCTGTCTGTGTGAAGTCTGCACTTTCCAAAAATGTTTTTACAGATATTGTTTGAAAAGTAAGTTTCTTGCAATATCACAAAGACGGGGAGGTTTACTGGTCACCCAGATCCAAGTGAATGTGTCTTAAAAGGACCTGACGCCCCATTGAGGACTAATGATAGCCTCCGGCCCTTTGTTATCTTTTGTTGGATTTAGCAGGTTTGGAAAATGAATAGGTGAATACATACATCTGGGCAATGAATTGGACTCTCAGATTTTGGGAGTTTCTACCTTGGAGCCATTGATACTGTTGCTTTCATTCCTTTGGCACTAACTGTCATTAAACTAATAGAGAACCTGATTGAAAGTTGGTTAGAAAAATAAAATATAATAATTAAGTGAAAGATTGCTTTCTGTAAGAACTGTTTGCAGAAAACAGTACTGTAACCCTTAATATGATGTACAGTATAGTAACTTGGTTTGAAAGCATAGAGGAATAAATAAATAATAAACTGACTCCAAGGCAGAAATTAAATTAAATGCGATGCAAACTTGCCACAGAAATAAGAGGTTTTTGATAAAAAACAGAAAGCAAAAACTGTCACACTGAATATTGGCTGAAAGCCTATTGCTTTTGCAAGTTTTCCTTGGTAGATTATTATTAATTCTCATGAATGTTTTGACTAGTCATAGTTTAATATTGACTTAAAAAACAATAACAAACCTTTTCATCATAAAATAAAATGCCTCACTGTAACCGTGACTGCCAAGTGATTCTGGTGTGTGTCCAAACCAAGTGTGTGTATGTGTGTGTGTGTATACAAGTGTTTTTTATTTTTCTATTTATTTATGTATTTACTTATTTTAAAGACCCTCTGTAAAAAGCCAAATTTCCTCCTGGGGACAATTAATTTTCACTATCTATCTATCTAGAATCCAGCAATGCTTCATGAGAACCTTCCCACTGTAAAGCACTGAGCCTGCTCAAGTCACTTGTGCAGCATACAGGCAACTGCAGTCACACAAATAAATACTGTACAGTGTGATTCTTTAATACTGTATGCAGTAAAATAAAATTTTCTGTGTTTAATGTTCAATCTAGCCATTCTTTTTCTTTTTGCACTTTATCTTCTGTAAATTGGTTAAGTCATTGACTCGGTAAGATCACAAAGAAAATGAACATCCTTTCCCGATACACCATTGGAAAAGACCACTTGAAAGTTTAAACCAATAATCTTAAAACTAAAAAAGAAGAAAAGAATCACTTCTCATCATTCATCAACTTCAAAATCAGTAAGTAAGCAGGGTCAATTCAGGATCACAGAGGGAGTTAAGCCCATCCTATCCCCATGGTCTTATCCAATCCATTTTAATGATATCGAGAGACTAGCCAAATCTCCAAAGCAGATCATAAGACCTACAAAATGTCTTATTAACACTTATAATATACCAACTTGATACTGAATGTAAGCAATAGGTTTAACTTTTCATTAAGTTTTAATTCAACCTTACCAACTATTTTTTTATATAAATAGCAGAATAAAACCTTGCCAGTTTATGTCAGTCCCATACCATTGGACCATTAGGTATGTACTGGTAGGTTTAGGTGGTTCATTAATCATCCATTTTCCAAACATGCTAACTCCAATTCAGGGACCTGTTATGGCACAATTAGATGCAAGGTAGGGACCAGCTCTGTATGGGGCACCAGTCTGCAGCAGAACCTTCCACCAACACACCAACACTCATTCCTACATGGACCAGATGGCGCTGCCAGTCTACCTAATCTGCTTAACCTTAGACTGTTGGTGGTAATAAGAACACTCATGAAGATGGCACCAGAATATTCAATGACTCCATAAACAGTGCCCGAGCCAGGATTTAAACTCACGACACATTAAATTAAGCATGTCAAATTTAACAACTGCTGTTATGGGATCTCATCACCTAGAGGATGTCAGATTATTAAGAACAGTGGATGACAGATTACATTACTACCTCATGACTTTTCAGCACAGTTTTAAACTTCCAGAATTTCACAAGCCTAACACATTTTGACATGCAACTGACGCATTGCTGGACACTACTGGCAGCTGTACTAATGTTTTCAAAGTATGGTGAATTTAGCCATGGTTTCTGCCTTTTTTTAATATTCTGCCATGGTACAATAAACACGATACATTAGACAAACAAGCCTGACAACTGTTTGTGCAGTTTGTAACACACGTTTTTTTTTTTCTTCCTTCCTCTTGGCGCCATCTTCATCTGGCTGAACCCTCATTGGTTGTCAACTCACACACACACACACACACACACACACACAGGAATGCGCCCTTACAATTTAAGACAGGTCTGATTTTATTCTGGCTTGTTACAGACCACCATGACTAAGTTGCTGGGGGATATCACACTACACGATGCTAGTCATGACTTTCCCTAAGATTATGTAATTGAAAGCTGGGAAAGTCTTGCAGTGTGATGGGGGCTTACATTTTTGTAGAAATATAAACATAAGCACTGTACCTTTTGATAATTACTCTTTTACTGTATATAAGAATGCTTTTTAACTAATCTTAACCATAGCCCTGCCATCACTAACTGTTTTTTGAAAATGTATTATATACCACAAAAGAACTTATATGCAATTGCACATTCAGCTAAAGATACCAAGGTCAGCTGCAAAATTCTTTTTCCTAAGAAATGTTTTCACTCCAAAAAGTATATTTTTGTTTAAATAAGGAAAACAAAGAAATGTGAATCAGCCGTGTAAAGCATTCTGCCCCAAAAATGACATTTCATAGGAACAAGGACAAGACAGTGAACTGTAACTCACCCACAGGGATGCATTCCATTAATTGATCATTAGGCTCAAACTCCTCTGGGCAGATTTCAAGACATCTTCCCTTATGTAAGTAAAACCCAGCTTTACATTTGGTGCAGAAATTTTTCTCGAAGCAGGCATCACAGTCAGCTTTACACTCTGAAAGATATAGCAAAAAAATATGTACAGTTAATGTTTCTATAAAGTACACCGGAATGGTGACAAAAATAGAAAATAATTATACATTTGGTCAAAAATAACTTTGAAAATGTGAGAAAGTGGTCATCACAGCAGAATCTTGAACTGCTTCCCATTTTCTCTGAGAGAATAAGAAACTGCAACAAATGCACTAATGAACTTTAACTTGTAAAATATAGAAGGTACATTTTCTTATAACACTGTCTCCATCTTTATACATAGAAATAATTTTGCATAATGGATTTCAGATTTGGGTGGTGTAATTAGAACAAGTCTGGAGTGCTGGGTTTAAATCCCAGTTAAGACAGGTCAGGAATCTTCCTCAGTCAGAGTGCAATTTTCTCCAGGTATTCCAGTTTTCCTTCCACATTGTAACACTCCATCTTGATAGTACAGAATTAGTTTCTACAATGGATCTGTAATATTCAGACTTGCAGCAAATAAAGACATGGAGCCACCATAATATATAATGTAAAAAAACATTCCATAGGTAAAAACACAACCTTGAAGTGTGAAGGATGGTATAGTGAATAGCCTCATGGATCCCAGACCCATGCTTGCTCTTAATATTTTGATGTGTTGCCTGGGATGGACATATGTTCTGTTTGAGCTGAACTTCACCCATATGAGTGTTGCTACTATGCTGTGTTTTTCTGTCTCCTGGCACCAAATATTTATAATCTGACAAATGTCTGAGTGACTGAGTTCCAATATTGTGTGGCTGACCTTAAATCAGTTTAATGGCTACTTTATTATCTGTGGGGTGCTACTTCTTCTAGCATATATACAGAATATGGAGGTTTACAGGCAAGAAAATAAAGAAGGTTGGAAACAAAAGCTATGCAAAATAGCATAAGAAACATTGGATGGACCATAAGCTTTCTTACCATTAACTTGTCTACAGAGGGGGCAAAACAATGTACTGTATACACATTTCAACAAAAGAAAACCCAGTATTAAAGTTGTAATATTAAATGTATACAGATATAAAAGGGATTCATTTAAGTCACTTTTGACTTCTACATTTACAATAGGTGCTCAGAACGGTTACCCTGAGCGTGCAGACACTTCTAATAACAGCAAACTACTGCTTGAACAACGCTGGCCAGTGAGATTGATGCACATGCCTTTTCAATTTATTCTCGAAGTGTGGCCAGAATAGCTGATTTTCTATGGTACACAACATCCTTTATGGTCCTCCACAGATAAAAGTCCAGTAGTGTTTAATCAGTAGAGCATGGAGGAAACTCATCTGCTCCTCTTCATCCTGTCCATGGTCCATTGTCCTGGTACATTCTCATGAAGGTAAGCTCTCACGTCTCACGTCTTACCACCTGTTGTAAATGTAGAACTTAAAAGTGACTTAAATTCATCCCTTTATATCTCTATAAATTTAATATCACAACTTTAATATAGGTTTTTATTTTGTTGAAGTGTGTATACATTTTTTGGACCTCCTGTATATAAACCTCAACAGGTGCTAACTACACTCTTAAAAATAAAGGTGCCATAGTGGTTCTTTAGAGTGATGCCATAGGGGAACCATTTCTGGCACCCAAAAGACCCGACCACATGAAGGTCCCAAAAGGAATCTTTACTTATTTAGATCCTTAATAGGCCCCTTACAGTAAATAAACATGAATAGATGGTAACATATTTGTGAAATACTTGTAAATTATGATTTTAAAAGGACTCTTGCTACATACAACAACACAGTCTAAGTCCAAGGTTTTCTTAATCTGTTAGTGTCAATCTATTTAGTCTACTATACATTAAAGATTTCCGTTATTTTTTTTTCTACATATATTAGGAAGTTTTTCATAGCACAAAAAAAACAACTAAATATGCAAAGAACTGTTCCCAGAATGAAATGGTGCTTTGTCAAGCAATGGTTCAATGAGGAACCACATAACCGAGAAAATAGTCATAAAATGCTATTAAAGATCTATTATTTTTAGTACAGAATACACACAAGTTGGTGTTACATGCTGGCACACACTTGGAAGTGCCTAGTGTCTACTGATGATGTGTATAGCCCAGCAACAAGCCAACTTTTGGCTCTGTAAATGAACCCTTTGGTACATTAGGTTCTGGGATAGAACAGGTAAAATATTTAAAGATGTATCATTCCTATTATAAAGAAATTATGAACAAAATATAGTGGAACAAGTCTCAGTCACCACTGGATGCTAAAACTCTTCACTGTTACTGATATCTGTGCTTGGAGCAGATGTGAGGTCACAAGGCAAAGGTAGTGCTAATCTGAGGGAGGTCATAACCAGAGTGATGTTGGGAACTCACCTCACACTCACTTATATAAAAGAAATAGGTCTCAGGCGGTATATCTAACTTGAATATGTTTTAATAATTAACTTCTTTCATTTGCATCATCACAAAACAACAGTGATAGGATGTCAAAGGCGTATCATTATATACTAAGGATTACTGAAACCAGAAAATAAAACACTGTACACCTTCTCTCGTTTTCATAAAAGGAATTCTGTAAACCTTCTGAAAACTGACTTTAACAGGAACCAAAGGGATAGGTGTTACATCTGAGGGCCTAAAAGGCTTGTGATTAACTGAACAAGGAAAAGCTAACAAAGGTTTACAAGAACAGTACACAGTAGTGTCTTGATGTTTTTTGCATTATTCCCTTTTTGATGTATTTTTTTTTCCTATACATGGATGTATGGTAGATCAAAATCAGCAGATCATTTTCAAAACACTGAAAGAATTAGAGAGCTTTGCCAGTCCCAGTGGGCTAGCCAGATGACTGAAGAAGTTACTGCATTATTAAATGTATCAATTAAACCCAGGCATGGGAAGGTGGTACAGTGGTTGGCACTGGTGCATCATAACTCCTAGATTCAAATCCTGGCTGTCTGGACACTGCCTCCCCTGTGTGCTGTGTCCATGTTTGCATGGATTTAGGTTTTCCTGTGTTCCTCCTACATTTCATAGACATGCAGGTTGGGTTAATTGGTAACTCTGATTTGGCCCAGAATGAATGGTGAGTGTGACCTATGATGGACAACCCTGAAATGGATGAATCGGTCACAGATAATAGTAACTGGTGGCACAGTAACTAGCACTGTTGCCTCATAGCCTCAGGATACTGGATCCAGATCCTAGCCTAGTCATTGCTTATGTGGAGTTTGCTTGTTCCCGCTGTGTCAGTATGAGTTTTTCTCTCGGTAGAAAAAATTTTAACCAAAATCATAATTCATAACTTATTGCCTGCAATGAAATTGGCCTTTTTTATGTGAGTGTTGGTGTGTGGATGCACGTTGACTAGGAAGGACTTGTGCCTTATCTATGACTGAGTTCTGCCTTTTGTCTTATACTTCTAGGATTGCCTGCGATTCCAACAAGTTGGTGATGTATTATGCAGGAATGGTAATGTATGATTATGATGATTATTATTAATAATACTTATTAATAATAATAAGAAGAAGATATTCTGTAAGCAAAAATAATTGCCCTTTCAACTTCTCGATACTAATACCGTAATTATCAACGACAAATGCAACAGGTAAATTCAAATATATGCAAATAAAATAATACACTTTAAGTATAGAAGTAGAATCGGTCTCCTTCCCTGGTAAGCTGGTAAGGATCCAATGAAGTTATTCATCATTTTGTCATGGTTTAAAAAGAAATCAGCTAAGTAGTGGTTATGCATAAAGAGGAAAATGCTTTCTTTTCTAATTCTATATCAACACACAGTCTTAAACAATCCCCTTGTCATGTTTCTTTCATTTTATCATCACAAAGCTTTAGCGGTCTGATATAAGATCTCATTCATTGTTTTTTTTTTTTTTTTAGTTGCACAAAATTTCTAAAACTGTTAGACCTGGAACTTTTCTTTAGGCTAGAGCTTCCATCATAACAGCAAATTTCCCTGCACTTGAGCGGTGTCAGACCTTTTCACACTTTTGTCACCTTCTTTTGATTTGTCATGGTTTCCTGACCTAGTCTAGACTAATTACATCCATTCACGATAACTTTTTCTTTGGCTTGTTTGTTTCACTGTTTACTGAAACACTACTGCCGCTCCTTTAAACCACACGGCAGTCAGCCTTCCCTCATGAAAGCATTTAGACAAATGGGAAAATGTGTAGGGGGAGAAGCACAGCATTTAGCCATCTAAATTGTTTAACCCTATCATTATCCCCACTTTACAATGTCTCCCTCACATCTTTCATTCGACACAAAAATACAACCATTCCAGAAGCCTTGGCTATAATATTAATCAAGATAATTATGCGTCCTTCAATACACATTCATTCTCATCTGAAGTACATAACAACTACCCATGCAACACAGCGCAAAAAAATATGATGGTGTTTTAGAACTTAGTGCTAAAGAAGCAATCTAGTACTAATTGCCGACAGAAAAATAAAAAATGATTCTCATTTGAAAAAAAAATATTACACAGTAGCAAATTGGGTTGTTCTGTTCCAAGTCTAGCCAGGTCGCTGCCTGTATGGAGTTTATATGTTCTCCCAGTGTTTGTGTGGCTCTTATTGCTGTTCTATTCCAGCTTTCCTCACACATCTCGAAGACAGACATGTTAGTTATTTGCACTCACTGGAATGAGTGTGGTTATGTGGATGAGTTTGCCCAATGATCGATTGGTGTCCCCGCTAGGGTCTGATGCTGCAATCTTGAGCTGGATTAATTATTTTTATTAGCCAATAAATAATCATAAAGATTTAAAAGAAAATGGTATGTTGACTGAGGTTATTATACTACTAGCACAGCAAAATGCCTGTTCAGTACAATGAACACTGTGATACAATGATTAGCCCATCTGGTTTTTGATCACCTTGTGCATTTAGGAACCCCTGTTCACCATCACTGTTGCCTTATGTTCCTCTCTCTTTGTATGTCTTGTCTTTGTTCATCAGACATTCCATTCTCACAAAGCCACAGACACGGCCAATACGACTTTAAAGTTTTAAATAACAGTAGGTTTGGACAGAAAATTTTGGAACATTATTTTTCTTACTAATAATTCACTACAGAGCTACAAAAGGATTGTGTCTGTCTGTGTGTCCATTTGGTTGCTCACAGACATTTTTTGTAAAATACATAGCATTTCTCATTCTAATGGATGGAGCATCACAAACATGAGCAGTGTTTTTGTGAATACCACACCAAATAGCATATAACAGAGACATATGCAATGCATGGTGTATTGCAACATCTCTGTTGATTACTTAGCTTTCAAACCATCTCAGACTAACAGCAGAGCTAGTATATGCATAATATAACTAAATGCATTTGCTAAACTCCTTTCTTCTGTATAATCTCCATCAACAGCAGGAAATAAAGAGAATTTATTCACTTCTTATACCAGTCTAAATCCTGAATTCACAGCCATTTCCTCACTTATTCAATATATCAACCCCCAAGAGTCTAACTGTTCTCAGAGATGGAATCTTTAAGGACTCCAAACGTCTGACTTCTTGTTACCTTTGCCTTCTCTGCTACAAGAAATTCAATAACAGTCAATTTTTTCCAACCATAACTCTGTATAATGCCATTTTGAGGGCCAAATGTGCCTGTGCAAGGAAACTGTGCCACAGCAACAAGAGGGACATTTAAAAACTCAGCATGGAATAAGCTGCAGAAATTTCTTATTCTTTATTAAAAGAGTTTTAGAAAATGTTGCAGACTGTTTTGGGCAACCCCAATAATTAGCTGGAATTCAATAGCCACTGTTTTAATATGGGAGTTAATCATCAAGAGTTGTGTGAATCTTTTGATAATGGAAGGATAATTATCTGTCCATTAAGTTAGTGCATACTCTTCTATAGACTAATATTTTTTTACTATCAGAATGAAAACGTGTTAGAAATCAAATAGAGGCTATATAATTATGATTAAATTTTTTATAAACAATCCAAAGGAGTGAATATGAGCTTACAAAGAACCTCAAACTGTGCACTAACACCAATTACTTTATAGCCCTTCCTCTTAATGCATACTTACATCTAGGTGGTCCATACATTAAAAAGCTGTCAAAAAGAATGACAAAGTCAAAATTGAATTATCTCTCCATCTAAAGAGTGATCATGTAAGAATTACACGTATATTACTATGGAAGCACTTGAAGTTGTGGGTAGTGAAGTAACCTGCTATTTGAAAATGGAACATTCCAAACCAAATCCATAATACTTATTCCAACCGAGTCCCCTGATGCCACATCAGGTCATGGTAATAAAAAAGGATATGGGAGGATTGCTGATAACAAAAAATGGGAATAAAGGGAGACAATGTTCTTAAGAAATGCAGGAGACTTTTGGCAAACATTAATTTCATTAAATATGTTAACACTGAATTTATTTATTCATTTGATTGCATTTATTTGTATCAGTGGTCTTATGTTAGAATAGGTCAATAATATCTGGAGTAGACAGCTGTAAGTCAAATGCACAAATTTCCGTGTAATCATAGGTCAAAATTTCTGTAATTCCAAATCTAAATTTCCTGTTATCAAAAACTAGCATGATATACAATAAAGACAAACAGTTCAGTATGGTGAGCAACATTTTACTCCTCATGCTAAATGGCAGCCCTCTTCTTGCCATAAGGAAAGCAGAACAGCAGTCTTCAGTGTGCATGCTGTTTGTTCTCAATATGCAGGTGACAATCAATATGTGACACCAAAATTAAGCCTATTTTTGCTAACAGTTAAGATAATGGAAGGGCGAGATATAGACTTGAGGGGAAAAGCTAGGTGCTTGAAAGAATGCTGGAGCAACAGAACTCGACTTAAGACATGTTTAGGTGCAGTGATCATGTCATTCTGGAATTTAATGGGTTTCCACTGACAATACAATAGAAGAGGTGGCAGAAGGTACTCTTTAGTAAAGTAATGGCTAAAGCCACCAGATAGCAGTGCCCCTATGGCAATTTTTAGAATTTTACATTAGTCAGATGCAAAAAATACAACCAGTCATGCAGTTCTACTGGTGTCAATATAACAAACTTCACTTGAGAAGTTGGTTTGACTCACTTAGAAGAAGGTAGCGAGACTCGAATTCTGAAGAAGACAAGGTGCTTTCTAGCAAAAGTGAGAAAAAAAAAATCTAAAGTGTACACACTTCTAAGTTTTGTACAAAACCATATAATTGCTTGCATTTATTTTTCCACAGGTGGAGCACAGGCAGATTATGGGACATGCTCAGGGGTCATATACTAAGTCACAAGTGAGGACTGGACTAGCATCCCCACAGCTTAGAGTTCAGCACCTTAGCTCTGGGCCACACTCTGTGAGGGTGTAATTGCAAGGTTGGTGACAAGAAAGAAAAGGAGACAAAGGAAAGCAGTCAGTGGTTTTAAGAGGAGGCTGATATGGTTATGTTGACTTCTTTCCTGTGTGTCTCTGCATGTGCAATGAGAGACAAACTACTAAAGTGAAAAGTTGATTGGTATTTCTCCCAAGTGTGTTTTGAAGTATAGATCAACATGATATATGTTTCTTTTCTTTTAATCTGCCTTTTTATGAATGATCAAAAGTGTTTAACTTTATAATATCTCTATGTTTATTGCTTTAAAACATTTCTTTTTTTTTTTGTTTGCTTACAGGGGTGCATATGCTTCATATCAGAAAACCAAACATTGAAATCCCAAAAGAAGGCTCATAGGCAGGCAAAATAAATGTTATTTCTTTGTCCATTTTTATGACCACTTTTTAATGCAAAAACAGCCTGTCTTGACCTTTGTGTTTACCTAAGCTCATTTTTCCAGGAGAGTCCATCAGTCTTTCACCTTTCAATAAAACTTACTTAGACATTTGTTAATTTCTGGCGATCTTGACCCATGGTAGCCACTTGGGCATGCGGGCAGACAAACTCCAATCTGCTTCATTCCATTCCTCTCCAAGAAGAAAAACATTTTCGGTTTACAGGACAAACACCCATTGTAGTCAGAACACGTCGCACATCCCCCTTGGCAACCGTGACTTACTCCAGGGTGTGCTGGAAGTAAAAACAAGCAAAATTATTCTAAATTTTGGGAATGTCTTTCCCACTTTTCTACATGAGAACCATAATTTTCATATTTCAAGAAGCATTTTAATTAGCAAATGTAGTAAAAAGAGCATTTATCTAGCAAGCAATAACATCTGACAGGGCAGCTGGAATCTGTGCAATATATTGCCAAGCCTGGAGGGGCTTTTATGCTTAGAATAAGGGCTATTACCAGTTCAAAAGATGTTTCAAAGTTTTCTTTTTTATTTCCCCCTCAGCTGGTTTTAGTTTGATTTGTGACCTAAACAGCAAGAGGATGATCCAGCTATAGAGGTAAGTGTTGTGGCATTTCAAGTTTAGTAGGACCATTATAAGCACTTCTTGAGGACACTGAGAGGTTAAACATGGATTCTGTTGTACACATTTTTTCGAGTTTATGATACACATTATAGTTTTGTATTGTTCTCCTATTACATTTCTGTGTCTGTTTAATAATGCTGTATTTAATGTACCTACTGCTGTATATATATGAACTGTAAATAGATAGATAGATAGATATGAAAGGCACTATACACTACATAGATAGATAGATAGATAGATAGATAGATAGATAGATAGATAGATA
>JANRMT010062791.1:75155100-75180238 GCA_026402145.1 Polypterus bichir lapradei
TCTATCTATCTATCTATCTATCTATCTATCTATCTATCTATCTATCTTGGGCTGTAAATGATGTTTTATGTTTCATGGAAAATGAGTGTCTAATGTCTAATAGTATGAGTAGAAAAACTTTATTTTTAAATGTTGTTGAATTTTGGCTGTTCATTTGACTGCAATTATGTTATAATTGTTAATAAAGGTCTATTTAAAATTTTATTTTTTTTATCTATCTATCTATCTATCTTGGGCAGTTATACATGCCAGGTCAATACATAGTAGCCAAGTAACACTACTGCACACATCTTTGGGATATGTAAGAAAACTCATGATTTTTAGTACTTTAGTAGTTTAATAAAATACATTTTGATAGAAATAGAAAGTAAATATTGTGTTTATCTAATAGCATTATTTAAGTTTTTAATGCCCCTCTAATCTAATTCAATCTGATGAAATAAGTTAATGTGTATAAGTTAAATTAAGGGAAAAAAAAACATTCAAACAAACCTGCTGCTTTCATGAGCAGATCTTGTTCGAGATGCTCAAGCTGTCTTTTCCAGAGCACTACCACTTTATACCAGGTGGAGGAGCTCATTATTTTATTTGAAACTTCAGGACAAAACCAGCTATTAAGGCACTGAGTTATGATTTACGGTCACTAGAATAGCACTCCCTTTCATTCCTTGCTGATATGTTAAGAGGCAAAAGTACAATGCAGAAGATATATAATAAAGACCATGAATTTGGTTCCTTATTTTCAACAATCTATTTAAAAGATACCAGAAATTATTATGTAATAAATTAAACATTTATTTTCCTTTGGAAGACCTAACAATTAGTTTTTAGCAGAGGCTTTAAAATGTAACAAAAGAACAGATCCATTTATTTTGAAAAGTCTCATGTTTTCAAAAGTAGAGTATAGAGCAGTTTCTGTTGTACACACATTGAAAATATTGGACATTAAGAACTGAAAATTGCATTGTTTCTCTCTGTGCCTTTTTATTCATCAGTCTATTCTCTGAGTCATGCCGGGGCAGTACAGGGGGTAGATGGTACCCCTTCAGCAAGTTAGGGTTCAGTTTTACAGTTTCATTGCACTACAGATGAATTTACACATACATACACACACACACATATACACACTCTAAATAGTTTACAACCTGAGATACAAATCTATATATATAAATATTTATCCAGGTGTGGGAACAACAGACTGCATGATGAAAATTTGGGGTGCCAGCTGGGTCATCCCATTTAATTTTAAAGAAAAGTAAACAAATGTAACACCCTGGATTTTGGACCAAAAATCAACAAAATAATTTTCAATTTGTAACATCACTTTCTATCAGGAGCTCTGTCTAACGTGTTTCCTTGTATCAAATGACACGTCCTTCCAGGAATCTGGGATTCTTATGGACAGGTGAGCAGAATGGGTGGAGTCAGGTGCCCTCACTGGGCGGTTTCTCGGTGCTGTGATAGAAACCCCTCTCACCCAACAGAGCCCATAAAGCCGTAAAGTACGTGATTTTCATATTTCAAACTGTTTTTATACCTTATTGCCCATTTTTATACATTTTGTAATTTTCAAATCCCTTGTTCCACTTCCTCACCTACATTCTAGGCATACAGTTTCAGGCTGCTGTTACATGCTTTTACATTTTCAGTTAAACTTTTAACTTGGTGTTTTTAAAACTGAGACTTTATATGATGAAATGAAGAAATAAATTATTGCAGTGATGAAATACCCAAAGGGGGTACTTCTCAAAGTATTCTTAAAACATGGCTGACTTTCTAGCTTAAGTGTTGCATATAACTCCATCTCTCATATTACAGTACTTGGTAAAAATGATCTTAGTATACAATAAATGAGAAGCAATGAAGAGTGAATGAAGTTTATGAGAATGAGTCTATATTGCTTACGTTTATTCTCTTATTATTTGATTCTACTTTTTTTCCCACATAACAGACATGCATTGGCATGTGTCAGTTTGTAAGATAATACAATGAGAATGTAGACTCAGTTGAGTCCATCAGCCACAATCAGGAGTTAATCCTGTTTTACTTCTAAACCTAAAGGGGCTCAAGGGAGTTAAGTAAAGACCATCTGATTAGCACCTTTTAAATGTGACCCTGAAATGTTTGTCCTGAAGTTTACCATATTAATAGCACTGTATAATTCATTACAAACATTTCCAGTTGCATTCAACGTCTCATTACAATGACCGTTCCCTTAATTCAAGTAAGTGTAATAAGTATCTTTTTATATAGCATTAAAACAGTCAACCAACCAAAAGGTTTCTTAAACACTTTTTTTTTGGAGATCTGTTATTTACACAAGTTCCAGCATGCAAAGAGACAAAAGAGCAGGCACTTCAGAGTGTTGTCTGAACAGGGAGCAAAATAAAATCTCTCTTGAGTCCAAGACTAGCAAGACAACCCTCTTCCATGTGGGAAATTGTTTATCCTCAGGATTAACTCCTGCCTTCTTCTTAAAAACGTCCAGAGCGTCTGCCCCATTGCATGACTAGCTAATGCGTTCCAGATATTGATGACTGTCAGTCACTGATATGTTAACAACAACTGCAGAGAAAGTCAACGGCTTAAGTATAAGTAAAGAACTTGATTCTTTTGCTGAGATTCATTCGGCTCTCTTACTGCTTTTACAGTTAGAGCTTCAAGATTTATCTGACCAATGATAAGATGATAACATAATATCCTCAAACCCACTTCATCCAGCTCAGCGTCAGGGCCTGAGGCCTGTATTGGCAGCTGTGTGTGCAATGCAGGAGCCTGATAGTCCCTTTTATGGCTCAGTCACCCAGATACAGTTTGCACTTTGGAATCACCAATTAATATAAAGCAAATTTATGGAATATGAGTGGAAGACCTAAGGAAACTACACAAGCAAGGGGAATATAGGAAAATTCCATACAGAGAATGTGGAATTCTAGATCTGTGTGGCAATTACCTATGAAGATGATGCACTTTGATGTTACACACACATAATGATTCAATCTCAGCATTGATTAGGGAGTAGAGTTTTGGGGGAACAGATATGCCTGAATGGTATGGATCACTTCTGAATGCTGTTGTGTAAAATATTGACTTGCTGTTTGATTTACACTTTTATTTAATTACTGCAATTGTACTGGTGGCAAAACATGTTCAACCCCAGTCCACTTTTCTAGTTGTGTGTATATTGGCCACTGGGTTCTTCTAAGTTTCCATCTGGAGCCCAGGTATCCTACAACTGTCGGTTGGTTGGCCACTCTAAACTGACCCAAGTGTGAAATGTGTGTGTGACTGTGACCTGTAAAGGACCAAAGTTTGAACATGTCTTTCATCCATTTCTATTGAGGTAAGTGATAGCCACCCAAAACCCTGATCAAGAAGCAAACGGATAGCAGTTCTCTGAATGGTTTCTGCTTAGGAAAGATATTCCTTTGTAATAGGCAAACATCATCAAGTTGAGCATGTTCTCATATTTTACACCTGTACTCACAAATGAACTATGTCCACAAACCTATTCATAGTGACACTGTTGCCACAATCTCTCTCACTCTCAAAATCACAGTTGTTGGACTCTGAGTATGCATTTCTTGAGACTATGATGATGTGCTTCTTGAAGACAGGACATTTTACTTCATTAGAATGTGCAACGTTTGGGAGCTATAACGAATGAGGCCAACTTTGGTATGATACAGGGCCCACAGATAATTTATTATTACTTTGCGCAGCCTTTTCACGTTTGTTCTGGGGCGCTGCCAACCTTCGAATGGCAGGAGAGCGTCCGTTAATGTTTGTGATGGCATAAATCACAGATAATAAACCCTAAAAGGAAAAGATGAGGATAGAAACTAGTTGAGCAGCAGAAGCTAAAGGTCTCTGACTGATTACTCCCTTAGTCGTCTTCAAAGGCATTGCAAATTACAAGGCCTGCGCCCCTTCTCTAGTCATTATTATAGTACAAGAATGTATATCTAACAATTTGTCAAGTAGGACATATGCAGCTTCTGAAACAGCTAGAACCTGACTTTTTATGTTCTCCCCTTGAGCAATTTATATGATTTCACCTTCACTGTGACAGAATGGGTACTGAACAGCTCCTGACAAAAAGTCATTCCTGCTTTGTGTCTGCAGAAAACTGAATGAAAATTTAGTCTACAGAATGTTAAACAAAGTAAAAGAAGGAAAGACGACTCTTTCAGCAAATCAACTGTAGAGGGAGTCAGTGCTAAGCACAAATTAGAGAGAAGTTGAGGAGTTGTTTCCAATTAGTATAAATCTTCTTGCTTACACTGGAGTCTATTTTAGGTGCGCACTGCAGACACTATGTAATGATTTCTATGCTTCAGATTGAATAATTGCTCATTTTGTAAGTTTCATTACTATAATTGCCGTAAAACAAAATTGTCATTTAAGAATGTTTTCTGGTTCATAATTCGAAATGCATTGTCTTTATTGTACTATTAATAAAAAGCTAGTATCCAATTGATTTTATATTTTCCATCTGTAGATTTACTTCAAAACAGCTTTTTTATAATTCCTATTTTGATGGAAATTTCATAGAAATATGATATCTTCAGCAATGTTATTGCACATCTTAGCCTGCATAAATACTAAAGCTAATATAAAATACAATCAAACAGTGTTTATATAATTTATTTATTTTATTTAGCTCCTGAAAATTAAAACCAAAGTTAAATAGTCAGAAAAAGGCGGGTGAAGAAGTTAGTTGAGTGCCTGAGTATTTGTGAGGCTTGCAATTTACGATGAAGGCCTCATCATATACTGGGTAATGTTGAAATTTGTAAATGAGAGCTCACTATGAATGTAATAGATGATGACACAGTGAGAAAACAACACAGTAATTTACATACGTGGATTACATCCATCCAATATCCAAACCTGTTTATCCAGAGCAGGGGCACAGGACAGCTGGAGCCTCTCCCAGCAATCATTAGAAACATTGCCGGATCAAAACCTGGACAGGGTACCAGTCCATCACACAGCGAACACACACCAATTTAACAATGCCAGTTCACCTAACCTGCATGTCTTTGGTCTGTGTAAGGAAACTGGAGTGCCTGTGAGAAACCCACGCAGACAATATGCAAACTTCACCCAAGGAACACCTGGGATGTGAGCCAAAGTCTCCTTACATCAAGGCAGTAGCGCCACCACTGTGCCACCATATACATAACCCATATAACAGAGCAAATTACACCATAAACTGAAAATATCAATTTTACCGTAATAATGAAATTGTTGTATTTTACAGTATCCATATAAAATATGTTTTATCATGAAAACTGTTGTATTGTCGCAAAATGCACCACACTAGCCGCTTAGGTTCTTTTTCATTGATGAACAAGACGAAATGCCCCTAAATGGTACTTCATATGTGCAATATTCACCCCTGGAAACATCAACGATGGCAGAGTGCACTCTGCTAGGACCACAGCTCATGGTCTGCTCCTAATTTTCTTCTACTAAGAGGACTAACAAGGACATCACCCCACTTTGCTGCAGTATCTTCGTTAGGCATCCACTAACTACTTAGTGATTACTCGTGTCATAAAAAAAACAAGCTTGCTTCATTAATAAACTCTATCGAAACCTATGTTTATTTGCAGAGAAACCAGAAATATCAAAAAACAGGAGTTAAAATGTATGAAAACATACAAACTGAGCGATTCAAATCAATGTCACACAGTTAGTTTTGTATCAGGTAATTCACCTTGAGCAGTTACAGAGTCAGTGAGTGTTGCAGGTTGCATAAACCAGAAGAGCAGATGAGCCTTTGCAGGTGGTAAGTTTCAGAAGGAGAGGGAACTTGAAAGAATCACACAGCGAACCTCATGTCAGGAGAACTAAAAGCAGCTGAGAGAGAGAGCGAGAGAGAGATCCTAAAGACCCTGAAAGAACTTCATTTGTACAATGCGTTGAGAGCTGGTCACATACGATTTACAGAAACAAAGCAATAGTTGCATAATGCTAAAACTGTTAACTTATCAGTGGTTTTGTTTTTCTTATCAAACATTGCCACTTAGCTAATATAATGATATACTAACTGAAAACGTCTCAGTTGCTTATCTCATATCTTCTACAAGCCTATACACTCGATTTTATCTTAAACTTAAAGTTGAACAATCTGTTAACTATTGCATGGGGATATTTGAGGTTGCTTTTTAGCATTTACAATATTCCATCAGCCGATTCATACTCTCTGAATACGTTCCATGAGCCCTTAACTTGGTTTCTTCCTGGAAAACACTTACTCATCCCAGCCGTTTTAAATTCTTTAACTTTTTCCTGTAAGCTCTACATTTGTATTCACTTGAAAGCAGCATCTTATCTAAATACTGTAATCCTACATTACTATATTAAGACATCACGGAAAATAAATATCACGTCTTATTTAACAAACTGTAAAAGCACTATCTTTCCCCGCTTTACAATTGGCTAGGGCTATAGTTTTGTTGACTCTTACTAGATTTATACAATGTGTCTCCTACACTTAAACAGAGTAATTCATGTCCTTTAAGGCTTTATCAAACCAGTAACCAGACAGGGAGATAAATATTTCTTATTGCAAGTGAGTATATCGTATTTTCCCAGATTAACTATTTTTGTTAATATTTATTATTTAGTTTCATGCATATAATACACGTGTATTTGCATTTTGCTCTTATTCAGTGGCAAATTTGAATAGCTGTAATGTACAGTATCCCATCCAGTGTTTATTCCTATCTTGCTGCTTGAATGGATTCCTGCTCTAAAAAAATCAGGCTCTAGAAACTGGATGTTATATTTAGTTTCATGTAGGGTGGTGCAGTAGTTAACACTGATGGGTCACAGCTACAAGATCTATATTCGATTCATGGCTGTGTGTGCAATTTAAATGTTCTCCCAGGGTCCATTTCAGTTCCCTCCAGGTTTGCTAGGTTTTCTCCTAAATCCAAAATATTTGAATGTTAGTTTAATTGTCTCTTGAGTGAGTGAGTGAGTGAGTGAGGAGTATGTGTGTGTGTGTGTGTGCGTGAGTGTGTGTGTGTTTGTGTGTGTGTACGTGGGAGTGCTTTGCAATGGCCTGACATTTCATTCAGCATGCTATTCTGCTGAATACAGAATACTGATGGAATAAGCTCTGGCAACATCAAACCCTGTAGTGGAAAACACAGATGTGTCAGACTCTTGCATGAATGTTATACACTATTTGATTGACTGCTCTGCATTTAGTAATTCCACACAGCTTAAATGAATGTTCTGTTAATTCTAATTTTAGTAAAATTGTGGTTACTTTCTTTGTAAAACAATTTCTGAATGCCTTGTCTAAGAAAGGGAATGTTGAAAATAAATATCAAATTATAACAACACTTGGAGTTCTTGTTTTCTTGTGGGCTGGGGTGCCTTCTATCTACAGCTTGCTTTTTTTGTTTCTTACAGAGATTCCAAATTCTTCCCACACAACAAAGACCTGTCATTAGATATTTCCAAATTATTCTGATATGAGTGTTAATGTTGATGTATTCATGGGTGGCCTGTGATGGATTGGTGTCTCATTCAGGGAGTATTTCTATTATGCTGCCACATCAGCCGCTGCCTCTCCCATGACCTCCAACTCAGATACTCAGTACATTTGAAACGAATGGCTGGATGATTGGCTGATTACAACCAGAATCAAAACAGCAGCAACTGGTTTAAATAAATAAAAAGAGTAAACTCTGTTTTACCAGAGGGCAGAAAATCGAACATTGTCATGAAGAATCAACATCTCTTGGGGTTAGTAAAAGCATGCAATCTTAGCTGAAAATACTCATGTACAGTAAGTATCTGAATATATCCCTGTTGTTAGCTATCAGACTTCAAATAGGCAATATAAACCATTAGCTTGTTATATTTTAAATTGTATTCATGTTTTTGTTTTAGTTATGCATACAGTAATCATGACAATCTCTACTGTTATAGTGGGAACTAAGCTTAAACCATCCACAAGAAACCAAGAGATAGCAATTGCAGAGTGCAAACAAGATTCATCATATTAATGAATTCCACATTCCGAATAGTTATATTTTTTAACATTAACATGCAATGTCCGCTTATACAATACAATTTATTTTTATATAGCTCAAAATCACACAAGAAATAATTTTGGGCTATAGAAAAATAAATTGTATTGCATTGTATTATTATTACTTTGCTTATGTCGGCAAGACGTTTAACACTTTCCATAAGCCAGTTGGCATTTCATTATACGTAATGGCTGTGCAAAAGCAAAGCAAAGTTCAATTCTGAAATTAAAAAATAATAGCAAAACAAATGGAATGTCTAAATCCAATGAAACATTAGGCGATTTCTAGTTGTGGGATAAGTCAGACTTGCTGACTGCATTTAATTATTTTAATAGAAAGCTGCCTGATAGACCCAATGCTGTATGAAGGGTCCATGGCAAGTTCACCCACAATCTTGTCCAGTTTTTTTTTTCTTTTTTTAATTTTAACATGATAAGTTAAACATGAGATATCAGACAGACAAGGTTTTCTTATGCTTGTGTGATTCAAAACATCCGCATTTCTTATTCCTCGTCGCTACATTATATGCATTGTACTTCCAGATGAACATTCATTGCTTGTCAGCTCTCATGCACACACAGCCCACCCCTTCGACCAAAGACAACAAATTCAAGCAAGTCAGGGTGAGTTATGGACTGGTTGGAGTGAGTCACTGGGCATGTCACAATACACGACTGAACTTCACAGGAGCGTGCCACCAACTGCCTCAACTTCACTAAGATTATGTAAATGAAGGCATAACTAAAAGTTGATGGAAAATGTGACATGGCCTCAAGGAGACTTGGGGAGAATGTGCCAAATGCACATAGGCATTACTGCAGGATTTAAACCCAGGATGTTGGATGTAATTGTGATCATAAGTTTACATACCCTGGCAGAAGTTTTTGAATTATTGGCCATTGTTTGAAAAATATAAGTAATGAGGCAGAAAGCTTTCCTATTAATTAAGGAGTATGCTCAGGTGAGGCAATTTTTTATCATATAATTGTGTGGGCCCTTTTTAAAACATAATGATAACTGAAACCACCCAAATGGGCCTGATCAAAAATTGACATACCCTTGAATGTTGGGACCAATAACAAAAACAAAAGTTGACACACACAGGTTAAATTTAAGGGTAATTAATGGAGATACCTGTAACCTCTTTGATTGTAATCAGTGTATGTGCATAAACAGTCAATTTAAATTCATGCAGAGCTGCACTGACTTTGTTGGACACTAAGCCATGGGAAAAGCAAAAGAACTGTCAAAGGACCTGCAAGAAAAAGTTGTTGATTTGTATAAAATCAGTAAAAGGATATAAAATGATATCCAGTGATCTAAAAAATGCATGTCAGTAGGGTTCAGACTCTGATAAAGTTAGGGAAAGTTTGGGATTCTGTTGTTACCAGGCCACAATCAGGTAGACCAACCAAGATTTCAGCCACAACTGTTAGGATCATTTGTCGAGCTGACAAGCCACTTAAGCTGAGATACGGGCTTCTCACCAAACAAGTGGTGTTGTTGTTTCAAGATGCACAATAAGGAGGTACTTGAACAAAAATGGGTTACACGGTCGATTTGTAAGAAAAAAAGGCTTTATTGTGCCACCGCCACAAAGCAGCCCACTTAAAATATGCACACAACATCTAGACAAGCATCAGAACTTCTGGAGTGATGAGACCCAAAATTGAACTTTATGGTCACAACCATAAACGCTGTGTTTGGAGAGGATGCAGCAAGGTCCATGATTAAAAGCACACCACACCTATTATGAAACATGGAGGTGGATCTCTGATGTTCTGGGTGTGTGTGAACTACAGCGGCACAGGTCACTTAGTGAAAATTGATGGCAAAATGAATGCAGCAGGTTACCGGAAAATACTGGAGGACAATTCATCAGTCCAGAAGCTGCACATGGGATGCACTTAGATCTTCTAACATGACAATGATCCAAAATACAAGGCCAAGTTGACCCTTGTGTGGCTACAACAGAAAAAGTAGAGGTACTGGAGTGGCCATCACAGTCTTCTGACATCAGTTTCATTGAGCCTCTTTGGAGAGATCTCAAACGTACAGTTCATGCAAGGCAACACAAGAATTTAGGAAGCAGATGCACAAGAATTTACAGGACCTGGAAGCTTTTTATCAAGAAAGTCAAGAGCCTTACCCACAAGACAGCATGCCATTATTGACGCTAAGGGGGACAACAAATAGTAGTAAGAACTACTCATTATTTTCCTTATTACTATGTTTTGTTTAATGGTGGTGCTGTTCTGTGATGCCTTATAGTTTAACTTGGATTCTATTAAAAGTAAATGAAATGTCTTTTGCCCAATCAGTCCTCTTTTACCTAAAGTGTGGTACACATCTTACAAATTCTGCCAGGGTATGTAAATTTATGAGCACAACTGTATGTGCAGAAGCAAAAGTAACCACAATGTCACCTTGAAATGTAAAACTTCACACAAACTTTTTTTCTAGCATTTAGCATTTGACTGTTGTAATAATGTGCATGATGATCAAAAGGTGCATAAATCTGGGTAATGAATGATAAGCAGATCAGAATGCAATATATCTATAAGCCAATCCATACGGTACATATATTATTTATATTAATAATAATAATAATACTAGTCATTGGTATAACCTATAGTACATACCAATGGCAAAGGAATTAAATGTAAGATCAGAAGGGACGGAGACTCCCCTTAATAACCTTATCCAGAGCTGTATGTCTGCTCACTTCTTCTGTGGCTGTGGGGTAAAAAATGAATCACATACTATTCATAACTGTGTATTGGGAGAGAAAGAGGGAAAAGAGAGAGAGAGAGAGAGAGAGCAGTCAGAATTTGAGACACCACACATAGACAGTCTCATTATTCTTTTCGAAAGGATCCTGAGAGGTTCTAGGTCCATATCGTTCCAGTCCATCACAAAACTGTGCTGTTCTGAAAATTAACCCAGTTAGAAAGAGTTTTTGTCTCTACAAAAAGTACTATTATGGTATGTACTGCATACATTCATCCAGATACTAAACATGCTTAATCTGGCAGTAAGTTCAGCATTGCTTCATAACGTTTTGATCAGTAGATGGATTGAATTAAGATCATGTCATTATATTGCTGGAATATGGGAACAGGTCGCCTGTGGGTCTGACATGCCAGTAATAATTTTACAGCACTCTGTACACATGACAATACTAGTACTACTGCTCTTCTCTTTTCCTCCATTTTCACTAGCATCCTTCCACAAAATTAACTTCATGTTAGGCACAGTGTTGCCTAATGGTTAAAGCATTGGACTTTAAGCCAAAAAGTTTTCAATTTAATTCATGGCTCTCACTCACATTGTGATCTCATGGATGTCTCTCTACCTGCCTACATGTCTACTGCAAAATATCTTAATATTTCTGCTTTAGCTATTTGTTTGGAAAGAGCCTTGGAAAGGCATTTAGCTAATAAATGACAAATCTACACTTACCATGTTATTGACTGTTGTTTGCAGACTGTAATTCCAACTGGAAGTCTATTTACTATAAAGAGAATGCGTGATGTTAATGTAAGCACATTGAGTAAATGAGAAAAGATGAATAAATCTCTCTTAAAAGACTTGTCCTTAGTTTGCATATTTAATTGCTGGTAACAGGGTTGTACAAATAGTTGGACAGTCATAAAATTCTGAAAAATATATAAATTGTGAAAATTATCTCCAGGGATGCTCCCGACTGCAATCTCCTTTCCAAAGCGCAACAATACTATTAATGAACATATATTGTTAGGATTTGTTTATGTTAATCAATTTGGAGCTGCTTTGTTTTACTGTGTGTCTTTATGTGCATTATGTAATTAGTAATGAGTAAAGTTTATAATAGTAGTTTGCCTTCAAACTGAATTGAATTGAAAGTTCCAAACTGCAGACTGCTAAGTTTGAGATCCATGTCTGATAGTATTCATACCCAAAATCATTATTGAACTATTTCAACTTCTGTAAGAAAAAAAAGCAATCTGATAATAACATGTTGGAATTGCTTGTATTTTGAAACAGGCATTTCAAATAATTAATCAGCACAGGTCAGGTCAGGTTGGGGAGCATGTACTGGTACAGTGCACTGCCACACCCACCACACGACAAAACAGCTCAGGGTCCAGATTGGCAACCCCCCCAGGCAGACACGCGGTCCACTCCCACCCCTTTCTATCTGCCTCAGGCAGATGTTATTTGGTGTCCACTTGGCTTGGTCCAGCCACTCGGGTCTACAACAATGAGGATTGTGAAAGTTGGATCACACTCAGGGTATCGCGCCATATGGCCATAGTTCTGTAACTGATGCTCCCTCACAATGCAGGTAATGTGTCTCATTCGGGACTCCGTGAGCAAACGCTCATTCAAAACAAGTCAAATCAGCGGTATCTATGGATTGTCCGAAGAGACACAGTACCAAAGGAGTCCAGTCTTTGTCTCAGGTCACTGGATAGTGTCCATGTCTCACAACCACATAGCAAGACGGGAAGCACCATGTCTCTAAAGTCTTGGACCTTTGTCCTTTTGCATAGATTTCGGGAGCGCCATGCACCCCTTTCCAGCGACTTCATGATCCCCCATGCTCTCCCAATCTGTCTACTGACTTCATAGGAAGTGTCACTAGAGACATTAATGTCACTGCCGAGATAAGTAATTATTAATGCAGTAAATAAATAAAGAAAGAAAAGTATACAGGTGCAGTGGTGATAGTTGCTGCCTTGAATTTGCAGCAGTCTGGATTTGAATCCTCATTCCAAGCACTGTCATTATATAGTTTGCACATACTCCACAGGTCTGACTTGTCATATATCATGTAGATGTTTGCATATTATAAATATAACACAGAAGACAGCATGAAAAATGATTAGGGTGTTAGGGTAAACCTCTTTTAATATAATGGAGAAATAAAAAACAATGGCATTACCTTTTTCACAGAGTTCAAAATGAATGCTGGAAGTAGACGTGGTCATCTGTGATCACATTGTAGGGATATTTTAAAGAACCTTATAGTGGGAGTAGCAGCAAGTTTAGAGGTGTAAAGTAATATCAGGGTCAGGGACCTTCTTCTTCTACGTTTGCAACTTCTGGGCTTTAAAGGAAGAACACAAATACATGAATCTCCTTGCTTCTTTAGAACCTTCTACATGATGCTGCTAGCTTAGTTCCTGGGGGTTAGTGTGTGTCATTATTCATGCCCTCAACAATACACACACACACACAAACTAAAAAAAAAAAATATATATATATATATATATATATATATATATATATATACAGGTATATATATATATTCATATATATGGTCACACATGATCGATTAGAGGACAGCTAAAGGACCTGACGAGCTGTTTGACTCCGCAAGCTTGGCCCATGTAGCCAGCAGTTAAACCTTCACATTTTGGAGCTCCATCATAAATGTGCTCAGCACAGTATTCAGGTCCTGTCCTCCTGACATTTTCCGGACAATAAATCCTGCCAACTATGAACAATCTGTGAAGAAAACACAGAAATACAGTTTAAGAGTTGGGAATTCCGTCCCTGTATACTGTAAACCACAGTAAGAATGTGATGGTCATGTTTGTAATATACAATTGACAGAGAATGGCAGTAATACGGGAGAATTTATGTGATGGAGAACAGAAGTAGGAATGATGGGAGGATGACCTGGAGGATCCTGGGACAGTGGTGACATCATCAGGGGGTTTTAGAAATAATACGTAAGTGGCTCGGATGTCTGGACGAGGCTTTTGACAGAAATTCAAGGTGCCATGGGTTTTTGTTGTTCATTGTTCCTGTTAAAACAAAGAGAGAGGTGTTAACACGTTGTCTTAGTCCCCCGCCTTGTGGTTTCGCATGGCTCGTCAGGTCCTTTAGCTGCCCCCTAATCGCTTGTGTATATATATATATATATATATATTGTGATGGATGACCGGGGATCGTGCCCTACCGGGAGACCTGGAGGAGCATGGGACAACGAGAAGGGCAATTTATACCCCAGGATATGACAGAGGGCCCCCCCCCCCCCCCCCCCGGGTTGTATTGGAGCCACAGGCTTGGGGCTTAGAAGCTCAAACCTGTTGGAGTCCATGGCCTGGACAGCTCCGGAAACAAGATATGCAGCACTTCCGCCACACCCGGAAGTGCTGCCTGAAGAGGAGATGGATTCACAAGCAGCGCTTTCGCAACACCAAAGTGCTGCGGAGGTTAATCGGGAAGCACTGGAGCACTTCCGGGTGCACTATAAAAGGGGCCGCCTCACTTCATTCGGGGAGCCGGAGTCGGGTGGAAGAGGACGCATCTTGCAAGAGAGGGGTGGAGGCGGCAGTGAAGTAAAAGAGAAAGCAAGACTGAGCCTTGTGGTTTATTGGTGCACTGTGTGCTGTGCAGAAGAAAAATAATAATATATATAATACATATAACTATACATACATATAAAAGTAGTTTATAGTGGTCTAGGATTTAAACGTTTCTAAATGTTTTTTAGTGAAAGAGTGCTTTACAAAAATAATTGGCTTTGAACTGAACTGAATGCAATTGAACTGAATTGAATTTATTGCCCACTGATTTTGAGCTGGATTATATGCACTTGATGATCAACAGAGTAAATTATTAATTAGCCAATGAAACATTTAAAGCTAAGCTAGCATTTGCTGTCATAAAGTCATGCTGCCCTTCCCCCAGATGCTCCTCTCTTGGCATTTTAGGATCGTTGCCAGACACTGCAGGTTGTTAGCGGAATTCACTTTTTTTCCAACACCTGGATAGAACAAAGCTGTGGGCAGGAGTAGCTTTCAAGAGGCACCCTCATGGTGGTACATGTGATGTGAACAGTATACAGTACAGAAAAAGATAAACAGCAAGCTAAACGTTTCCATTATTAATCTTTCTTGTGCCGCTGTAAAAAGCCAGTATGTTAAGAAATAGTATCTAAATATCCTTTATTGTTATTATTGTTATTTTGTTTTTACCTTTTTGTCAGCAAACCTGCACATTCATTGGAAATAAAATTATACAATTTTGAGCTATTTGGTTCCCTCACTTCTACTTTAATTTAATTTTCTTTGCATAAAAGCATCTGCTACCTAAATATTTCAGTAAAATAAGTGACTCCCTCCAATGAAATAATCTGTCATAAATGTTAAATGTGCCGTATTGTTGCACTGTTGCATAAACTTCTGGAAATTAGATTTTCAAACGTTCTTACATTTGTGGTTATAGGCAAAAAATTCTAGGGTTTGTTCAGACTGGCACATGCCATTGTATATCAATATTTTAATTTAATTCCAAGTAACAATATGAAGAATATAACAAAGCTGACATAAATACAAAACTGGAAGCCTACTGCAGGTTGCTGACAGTAAAATTTTCCATTGAAATCAAATGCAGTGAGAGAGGTACAAATAGTGATAATACTTAAGAGAAAACGTTAGCTCCAGGCAGAAGGCATCTTCCCATGGGACCTACCAGGTACACCAACCTGATGCTCCATGTATTTAATATATATTTGTTGCTTTGAAATTTTGAACAGCAATTTGGCAAAGCTTTGGCTCCTAACTGTTCATCTTCATCAACTATAAGTTCCATATGGTTATAGAGGTAGAAGAAAGTGTATTGTTAACTTTGCACATTAAAATAAGAGAGCAAAGTAGGTACTGAGATGGTTTACTATTATTTCGTATTGTACTTTTAGATGTGTGCCACCTATTCTTATAAAGAAAGCTTGCAGTTGTGAGTAAGTCGACTTTTCATCTATAAGTTTGTCATACTGACCTGTGCCTTAGCAATTTTATGACCTAAATCACCTGTCACTCTCTGCTATCTTATGCTTTACAAAGATTATCGGTAACCTCTCACGTTTCTAATGATTACTAAACATGTGGTGCCCAAGCAGCTGGAATGCAGCTTGACAGCCTGATCATGCAGTCAAAGTAGAAATCTGGGCTCTAATGATAATAGTTCAGTTTGGGATCTTGATGCCAGTCTGCAATCCAGGAGGGTGACTGTATTCTTTTTATGTGTGTAATGGGAATAAAAAAGAGCTCAGCTGAAATGGAGTGGGATGGCTGGGGGTGTAGGAAATGTGGTTGGATATGGCATCCATCACATTAAAAGGAATCTCACTTATTTGAAAGAAGAAAAAAAACTTTGACTAAAGATCAAGTAAATAGCAACTCTGCTCTTGTTCCTTGCCTGCCTTCGCAGCATTATATTTTGATATACTGCATATACGTTAGCAGATGGTGCCTTATGCCACATGTGTCAGAGCTTAAGAGCTTAAGAAACAGAACAGAGATTTCCAGTCCCACCTAGGTCCTTATCTCCAGTACGTTTGACGCAAAAGCCGCTCTTTTCTTAAAACATTATCGATGTAAAACACCATGAAGGCCTGTGAGGGGGCTTTCTGAGTTGTTATCTTCAGACAGAGCTCAGTAATGTTTGGCCCAACTGGCAACCCAAAAAATCTGTAACTTATACAGTGCTGTATTTTAAGGTCACTGAATAAAAACAGATGTCATTGGTGGCTATGCAGTTGAACGTTTAGGAAAATCTGTACACCAAAGTAAATTTAAGATTTACTGAAGAAGGTGAAAGAAAGAAAAAAATAAAAAAATGGAAATGCGTAATAAATGGAAACAAATGAAAATACGTAAGAATTTATAATGTTAAATTATGAATGTCACCTAAACGTTGAGATCATCAAAGAACCAGATGACAAAGAGTGACATAAATATTACAATCAGTTATATTACTAACATATATCATTGTGATTAATTACACATTAAGGAAAAAGCTATAAGAAGAAATAACATCACAGTAAACTATAAAGAATATGAACAAATTAGTTCATATGTTTTAAAAGTGTTTAACCTTAGCAAAAGCATTTATAGAATATTGGTAACAATGTAAAGAATTATGTCAAAATAACTTTTCTTTATTTACATAGAAAAAAAGGAAAAAATAGTAAATTAAGATCAGGATAGAGATAAATTCTAAAGGATATAATAAGAATAAGAATATAGAAATTACACCATTCAGATTTCTCCATTGAAGAAGTAAGTAATATATCCATAGATATGGTGAATTCCCATGCTATTTTAAATAATTCAGAGAACTAAATAGTGCACAAAAATCTAAAAGAGATGAATGAATCATTCTATATAAAGTAACATTACTTTCTCCATCCTATTTAATTAATGAAGGAAGCCAGAGCTCACCCCAGTAGCATTTGGCACAAGATAGGTGGACAGAGCACCACTAAATTACAATGGCCACACACTGTCATTGGCTTGTTGGAACAAAACCAAAGTACCTGAGGAATTATTAATACACATACATGGGGAGAACATGCAAAGTCCTCACAGACAGCAACAGGGGTGTGGGATTCAAACCAAGGATGCCGAATTTATCAGGCAACAGCAAAACACCTAAACACTTAGAGATTCGGTAATTAACCTGTTATCTGCATCTATGAAAATTGCAGGAAAAATAACTTATGTTCCCAATTTCAAAAGAGATAGAACTAATTATAAAATAAAACATACGACGTAGCAATCCAGTCGAGATATGTTACAAAACAGTGTACATTTAAGTTAGAATAATAACATTTAAGTAATATACTAGAATTTTCAAAAGAAGCAACAAAAGTCAGGCATATTTTATATTGTTTATGAATAAACATAACTTTAGTAAAAAGATTCATACGGTGCCACATGTGAGATAAGTTGTTTAAAGAAAGGTTGCAGGGATTGATGACATGCTGGAAGATACACCTAATAATGCCACGTTTTTAGGTGTATATATGAAAGAAGAGAGGTAATTTTGCAAAATGTATAAAGTTAAGTTGATTAATATATGCAGAAGCGTAGCAACAGGACAGAAAAGACATATAATTGCCTGGGGCCCTGAACTACAAGGGGAGCCCCCCAAAGATATTAGTTTACATTTCATTGCAATGACAAATCTGTGGGACAAAAAGAAAATGAGCAGGAGGAAAAGAAAAAGCAGAAAGGTGGTAAGTAGTAGAGAATTTATAATGTTGATTCAAATATTTATGCCCATATTAATATGGACATTCTTAATTGGAGGGGGTTAGAGTTAAACTGCGGGAGAAGAAGCACAGGAGCATCTCACATACTCAGAAAGAACAAATGGAGTGTTATACAGCAGCAGAGGAGAATAGCTGATAACTAACCAGGAGCAGAAAGCCATTGAATCTTTCAGTAAACTTACAGTTAAAATTAAAGCTAACTTATGACTAAGAGAAGAAACGAATGGCCTGAAGTCAATCATCCAGCTGGCAGTGAAAGCTTGAACACAAGTGTCTCTCAGTGAACCAGCTAAACTCCAAAGACACAGGAGCAACTGGAAACACCTAGACCAGGAGTGTCCAACTCCGGTCCTGGTGGGCCACACTGGCTGCAGGTTTTCACCTTAACCATCTTCTTAATTAGTGAACCATTTTTGCTGCTGATTAACTTGTTTAGCCTTAGTTTTAATTGACGTGACTCAGACTCAGACCTTAATTAGCAGCCAAACACTAATAAGACACAAAACAAGCCGCCATATGACCAGCTAACCTGAAAATAAAGAAACATGAAGGTCTTGGTCATTTTGGTCTGCTCAGGTCACCAAAACATCTTGATGGTGGTCTTAGAAAAAAGAGCAAATCAACAGTCTGCTGCGGCAGAATGAGAGCAGCAACAAGGCATGGTATTCAACAACGGCTTTAATTAACAGCAAGAACTGGCTTCTCATTAAGAAACTGGTTGGAATGAAATTGGCTGGATTTTGATGTTTCAGTTTAGCTGGTCATCTGTTGGCTTGTCTCACATCTCATTTCTGCCTGGCTGCCATTTAATGAAGAAACAAATCAATTCAGAGGACTGAATCCTTAAAAACAGGGCTATTAAAATGAATGGAAAAGGATTTAATTAGCAGTGAAAACGGGTCACTGATTAGGAAAAAGGTTAGAATGAATATCTGAAGCCACCATGGTGCACTAGGACCAGAGTTGGATGCCCCTGACAATGACAATGATGAACCTGGAGGTAAAATTCAATTTGTATACTGCCTGACAAGGGCACTCTTATTTGTTGTGTGAGATCTACCATGTGCCAAGAGACTTTCAGCCATAACTTTAATAACAGAGCATGATGTTCGCAGGTCTTTGGAGGACATAGTGACCGCATTTGCTGGAGCTGAAGTCCACCAACAGAGATTTTGAAAATTACATATGAGCCATTATTTGATTTTTAATTTCAATGATGTACACTTTATTTATTAATTTAAAAAAAAATAATATATTGTGCAGTTTGTATTTCCTTATTAATAACCATGTGTACTTTACATTTATTTTGCATCTTATTTGCTTTTTTACTTAGATTTTCTATTTTCGATACAAATGTATTTATTGTGTTGTTTTATTAGTTTAATCTGTTTTTTACAAAATTAAAATAAATTATTTGTATCTATTTAATGCTCTCTATTGAACTTAGCAGTTTAGACTGCACTAAAATATTGATAAATAATCTTACCAAGTTGGGACGAGGGGAGAGTAATTTGGAGGGCCCATGAAATATTGTACCTGGGGACCCCAGAGTATCTAGAATCATCACTGAATACATGACACTGAAGCATTAAAAGTTTTTGAGCAGTTGTGAAAGTAAAATTAATGTTAATAAAGGTGATTTTTTACAGGTAGAAATGAAACACACTAGACCTATATAAGTGGATTTATCAATGTCTTGAACAGACAATGTGGGAGTATAATTTTAAAATGTATACTTAAGCCATATGAAAGACATTTAATACTCCGTATGAAGTTAAATATATACTGTAGGTATGGTATCTATGTTCCAGAAAAATTGTTCACGATAGCTCTGAAATGAGAAACCAGTTTAAGTCTACATCTGAAACATATCTGCTATAATGCTGAAGCAAATGAAAATTAAATGGAGACCAGGAAAAACCATTCAAAACCTAAAGAAACTCAATAAAGTTAGTGTTAACTGTTACCTTTAAAAACACTTTTCAGTTAGGAAATTTGAGCATTATAGGAATCTGACAAAAGGAAAATTTAATAGAAATATTAAAAAATGTATTCTCACACAGAGAACTTTAAACATTTATAGTTACTCTGCACTGCTGTTCCAAGCAGCACCTTGGTGAGGTTAAAATGTCTAGTCAGTAATATTTGGGAAGTGCTGAGTGAATAAGAATCAATGAGCTGTTATGCTGAATGACCTCTTCTTGTCAAAACATATTCAAAGTTTTGGTGTCTTTACAGTCAGCAGCTTACTTTTCTGACTAATATCATATACACACTGTAAAAGTAGTCATGGCCTGGGCCAGGGTTAGCATGTGTCACGTGGTACAGGGCAGGACATGGATTATAATTAGTCCTGGCAGGGATGCCAGCAATATAAATCATAGGAGGATCCCCAACAATAAAGATTCTGAGGATAATTGTGTGTGGGAAGGACAAGAGAGAAAAATGCTAAATCACTTTCAAGTTCTTCAAACTAAGAGGTCCTATTGTGGTAGTACATTTTCTTATGCCTGGCACGCTACTAATGCCTATTCTATTCAGACTCCTACAAGGTGGTCTAGGCTCTTACTACTAAGCAGGTCTTGCTTATTGCAGGGTACTTAGGGCTAAAGGGGAGTCCTTGTGAGATAAATACATCTGGCCTAGAAGCATTTTCCTGTTCAACGGGAAATGACTCCTGAAGTGCTTAGAAGATCAGAGCAGAGATAGCTCTCCTGGCCTTAAGTAGTGGAAATTATGAGAGGTAGGAAGTACAGTTTGCTTATACTGAAGGGTTTATGAAAGTGGGCCAGCAATCCCACAGGTAGATAGTATCCTTTACTTGTTCCTGGTAGACCAATATACCAGAAAAGCATACTATTTGGTTACCTATAACCATTGTGTACCTGGCGCTGCCCATGTATATTTCTATAATGAGTTAAGGTAAGAAAGCAAATGAATATGTGTTTTTTAAATGTTGACCCTTTTGTCAACACTGGCTGAAATGCAATTTCCCATCTAGTGTTGGATAGAATTGAGAGGAAAGCTGACGTTTATTTCCGGTACTGAAAATCCCAAAGTACTGGTATTGTACTGTTTTAAAATTTGGGTTTTTCGATACTTTTACAGTACTAGCTGATGGGTGGGCATTGTAGACAAAAAAGAGTTTCCATCATGATAAGAAAAATGGAATAACTAAGTGCTTCTCAAAGCAAAAAATTGGCTAATAAGCCATTGTCAAACTATATCTAAGATAGCACCGGCACTAATAAATGCTTAAAAACCAACAGCTCTGATCTTTTGTTTCCTGTTTCTCTTCTTTGTCATCACGAGCTTACAAATCCGTAGACATTCTGTACTAAAACTATGGGGTAATTACAGGTAGTCCCCAGGTTACGGACATCCGATCTATGACTTATGAACGGGGCAGCAGCCACGACGCATGCACCTAAGTAACTGCCACTCCATCATCTTCGGCCTGGGGACGCTGCAAGCGGTGGCTGGAGGGGGGTGATTTCGCTGCTCATGCAGTGTAGTGTCCCTCGGGCAGCTCCCGGGCCCAAGCGGTGACCCGTGGTCCATAGTCACTGGGGCCACAGCTAATGCTCGTATGCAGGATGGAAGCTTGATGGGGCAGTTCACTGCCCGCCCACTACGTCGCCGGAGCTACTGCTCCTGACTGGACACAGGCTGGATGGAGCGGAGGGGGGTGTTTCGCTGCCCTGTTTATTCTCAGTGGGCAGCTGGTAATGCTGCAAGTGGTGACCCAGTTGTGGCTGAACGGAGGCCATTGAGGGTGAACTGGGCGGCGGGGGGTAGCATTGTAGTGTGCCTCGGGTGGCTGCCTGTTGAATGGGGGTGGTGTGGGCGGACGCTGCAGCCAGCATACTGTAGTGGAGGTGACTGTGTGGTGGGCTGGTGATGAACCGCCCCTCGTCACCCCCATTCATTCTCAATAGCAAGCCTGCTTGTACTGCTACATACATAGCAGGAAGTTGTCTCTTGTCAGTACATCAGACGTGTTGATGAGGGCTGCCTTCCTGCTGTGATAGCGTGTGCAGTGCTGTGCAGAAGAGCTCATCTTAACCTTTTGTCTTTACCCTTCAACAATGTCTCTGAAACACAAATCTGATGCAAGTGCTGGTGATACAATAAAGAAGAGAAAAACCATCACCATTGAAATTAAAGTAGAAATAATAAAAAGGTCAGAGAGAGGTGAAATTCCATCATTCATTGGCAGAGCACTTGGTTACAGTCGGTCAACAATAGCATTTATTAAAATAATGTACCTGTTCTGACTTACATGCAAATTCAACTTAAGTACAAACCTACAGTCCCTATCTCATACAGTACCTAACCCGGGGACTGCCTGTATTGACTAGGGATAATTATACTATAACTAGGGGTAATGATTGACTCTGACCTAAATTTTAAATCACATATTAATCAAATTATTAGGACAGCATTTTTTCACTTAAGAAATATAGCAAAAATTAGACCCTTATAACTTTGCAAGATGATGAAAAACTAGTTCACACTTTCATTTTTAGTCAACTAGATTACTGTAACGCATTCCTCTCTGGACTACCCAAAAAAGACATCAATCGATTGCAACTAGTGCAGAATACTGCTGCCAGAATCTTAACTAGGAAAAGAAAATCCAAGCACATCTCTCCAGCTCTGATGTCGCTACATTGGTTACCTGTGAAATTTAGAATTGACTTTAAAATACCGCTTAAGGTTTACAAAGTCTTAAATAATCTCGCTCCATCCTATATTTAAGAATACTGCTTATATTTTAGACCTTACATGCCAAATCGTACCCTTAGATCTTCAAATGAGGGTCTGCTTATAATTCCAAGAGCTAAACTTAAAAGAAGTGGTGAGGCAGCCTTCTGCTGTTATGCACCTAAAATCTGGAATAGCTTACCGATAGAAATTCACCAGGCTAATACAGTGGAGCACTTTAGTAAACTGCTAAAAACCTATTATTTTAACATGGCTTTCTTATGCCTTCTTTTTAGTATAACTCTGATATTCTGTATATGCATTTAATTATTGTTTTTATCATGGCTCCAAAATCCATACTAACCTTTACTTTGCGCCACCACCACCTGATCAAAGCACCATGCAGTCTCTATATTGATTTATTGAAGGCCGGAGGCCGACATGACCATCATCATCTAATTCTTCCATATGAAGCCTATAAACCATGAGGACTGATTTAAATCACTGATGTTAGGTAGAATGCCCAGTGAGGGCTGAGCCATTTCATGGCCTTGGAACCCCTGCAGATTTTGTTTTTTTTTCTCCAGTTTTTTTTTCTGTCCTCCCTGGCCATCAGACCTTACTTTGTTCTTTGTTAATTAGTATTGCCAATTTTTAAATATTTTTTCTTTTTCTTTCCTCATCTTGAAAAGCACTTTGAGCTATATCATTTGTATGAAAACGTGCTATACAAATAAATGTTGTTGCTGTTACATAAAGTAGCACAGCAATCAGTATCTGTCTAACAAAATTGTTTCATTCATATTGTGCAGGTAGAGCATTTGTTTATTATAAGACATCTGTACTCATATTCATTTCAGCAGTCCAAAAAAAAGGTACATGGCAAAAAGTACGGTAGAGTTGCTTTTAGCTACATTGTGAACTTAGCCTTAAATGACTCAAGCTTCTTCAGTTAATGGTTGTTTCATGTTCAATAACAGCATCCAGATAATGTGAAAGCACTAAATATTGAGACATTAAATTGGTGTTCCATTGCAAATGCTTTTTTTCAGGGCGGGGTCCCCAACTCAGATAAATTTTCAACACTGAAACAAAATGCCGTACTCTTTGACAAAAACTGCAATTCAGCAAAACAATAAAATTGTTATCCAAATGAGTTGAGAAGAAAATTCTGTACTGCTGGTCTTAGAAACTGCCTTGGCTGGTAGAAAACTTTGTGTGTGCTCATGACAGTGTCCTCATATCTCCTGAGAGGTAAATGTGGTTTTCAGTTGTTCACCTCATTACAGCCTCTGTCTTCGATACTTTATATAGAGTATATTATAAGATGGACCAACAGCAATGCATACGCAAAATTTTATGAAAATCAGTTTTAGCTGTTTTTGTGTGATAGGCAAACAAGAAAACAGACAAACTATTACAATTTTATGTACATAGATTTAAACAACACATTCAATGTTGGAAGACTATGAAGCACTGCTTTAGAGAATTCTTTTAAAAAATCAGTCACCACTTTTTAGCTTCAGAACTGATTAAAAAAGCAGTGGTGACTAATGGTCACCAAAATTGAATAAATAAAAACAAAGTCTTGCTCTAATATTAGTTATGCATCTGTACATTTTGCAAGCTAAAGCTCAGTGTTTCACACATTATAACATTGTGTGGTATCCGCTTGCTTTCTACAGTATGGAGCTGCTTTTTGATGTCTCTTATTTCCTATTAAAACAGGTGCATCAGTTGGAAAGATGTGGTCTGAATGTTATTATTGATCAGTCTGACTTAAGGAGATCATGTTTGGAAAATGTGTGAGTAAGGCTGAAATCTTTTATGTAAGCGAAAAAAAAAAAAACAAAAAAAAAAACGAGCACTGTGAAAATAAGGGAGACCGGTCTCCTTCATATGTTTGGACAAACACTTGTATTAATATACCACATGCTTTTATCACGCATGCAAAGGCATATCTGATTGGAGTCTGCAACTCATTAAAAACAGACAATTCAGAGGTTGTGTCAGCTGCACAAAACTGCCTATACATATTGATTTTTATGTCATAAGCTTGGATCAGCTCCAAATAAACAGGCTAAGATCTTTGCACCTGCTACTTTATCTTTTGCCAATAGATTTTCAAAATTCTCTGTATGCTACATAAGCTTTTTGCATCAAGAAACTGGCAATGGAAATGATCTAACTCTTTTTAAAACTTTGTTGCACTTTTAAAGAATAGAGGTTTTCAGATAATGCATTACTGTATTGTATTGTGTTCTCAGATAGACAGATAGATAGATAGATAGATAGATAGATAGATAGATAGATAGATAGA
>JANRMT010062791.1:75180248-75199578 GCA_026402145.1 Polypterus bichir lapradei
ATCTATCTATCTATCTATCTATCTATCTATCTATCTATCTATCTATCTATGTAATATGTTGAAAAACACTGTTTTCAATGGGAGTACAACTTTGAATTTATGTTTCTTCCATTGAATTTCCATAAAATGAAAATTTAAAAATGTTACAATTTCACCTTTACAACACTGACCTTGCTGCTTTAATGTCCATCTATTTAGTTGTTTGCAGAGACATGAGGAGGCAGCCTCAGATACAAAGCTGAAGCAAGCCCAGGATGGGCCGAGTGGACCTTTGCAAGGTACTCTCACACACAACCACTCCCATCAGTCCCACCAATGCATTTAATCTACACATGTAGGGATGTACCTGAGGAAAAACTCAACACAAATCTTGAGATTTAAATTCTTCTGCAGCTGTTATGCAGCAATGCTAATCATGGCAACACTGAGCTGCCTACATATAATGCTGAATTACTGTTGTGTTCTACCTGTGAGTTTATATTTACGTTTAGATACGTGTATTGTAGGTAGTATGGTGGGTGTTGCTTCTGCATCAAGGATATAGAGTCCTGGGGTTAATATCTTCCCCAGATGTTCTTGTCTGTGTGGATTCTTTTCTGGGCTCTCTGCCTTTCATCTCACATCTCCAAAAACAGCCAAATCGGTAACTGAATTTGCAGCAAAACTCAGTGTTTCTCTTCTCAAAAGATTAATGAAACAAATGGTGTTTTAGTTCCAGCAAAATGTGTGCCATTAACACAAGAAGAAAAGTCTGCAGCCATACCACCTGCCCTTTAGAACAGGTTATCCACCTGAAGTTACTTGGAAGGGAGACCATCTAGGAAAAGCTTGGGTTGCTTTTGGAACAGGTGTTGGTGAAGACATCTGGGGGGCCTTACTTACCCTGTGGTGTATGTGTGGATCCTGATGCCAGAGTGCAGTGATGGGGACACTGCTGTGAAAGAGAAGTGTTTATTCTGATGTCCTGGCTAAATTGCTCATCATAGTCTCATTAATCTGACCTTCTAATCATCCCTTGTCTCTAATTGGCAAATTCTCCTCACCCCTTCACCACCTAATGTGTGGTGAGAGTACTGGTGCAATAATGGCTGCCATTACATCATCCGGGTGGATGGTATGCATTGGTAGTGGTTGAAGTGGTTCTGCTCTCTCTATGCAAAGCACTTTGGGTATTGATAAAAGCTCTACATAAATGATTTAATTATAATATTATTATTTAGTTTGTGCCTGGTAGCATTGTCACACATTAACTCTGCATACGCAAACCTATCATTTACTTTATAAACAGAGATCTGTAGAGAAAAAAAAAATCTCCTTACTCATTTTCTGCCACATGCTGACATTTTGCTGAGTCAGCAGACGTGTGTTTGTCCTGGCAAGAGGATATCCATATAAATTTGCCTGGTAAAGCTAAAACTAGAGGGATGGCCGATAATAAGAAGACAGCAAAAAGAATTTTAAAAACACCTGGACAAGCTTCTGAACTGGGTGAACACTTGGAAAATGCAGGTTAATGTAGAAACGTTCGAAGTGCCACATGTGGGCAAAAGGAACATCAATTACAAATACAAGATGGGACACTGCCCTAAAGGAAGCAACCTCTGAAAAGAATTTGAGGGTACATGTTGACACAATATTTGCATCAGCTTAGAAATATACAGAAGCAATTATAAAGGCAAATAAAATGTTAGGTAATATCATAAAAGCTGTTGAATATAAGTCATGGGACGTTTTGCTTAAAATATAAAGTGTGACAGTTCTGGTCACCATGGTACAACACAGACATAGAAGAGCTTGAAGATGTGCAGAGGAGAACAACTAGGCGTATCCCAGGACTTAAGAACATGTCCTGCTCTGACGGACTCATAGAATTAAAACTGTTTAGTCTTGAGCAGAGGAGACCACATGGGGATCTAATCCAGATATTTAAAATCCTCAAAGGCATTGATAAAGTTGGTCTTGCAATTTTCTTTCAGTTTTAGGGTGAATCACGTACTTGACACCTGTGGACATTAAGGGGAAGTGCATTTGAGACTCAAGCCAGGAAGCACTTCTCTGCACAAAGAGCTGTGGGACTCTGGAATAAACTACTTAAGTTTTTTATGTAATTTTGCCAATTATGATTATAATTTTGGCGATCAAAATCCTAAATATACATCAGAGACAGAAATGAAACTGGATGCTGCATGGTGTATGAAGAATGTGGTCTCTCATCTGTAGGAATCAAAAAGCAGGAAAGGGCAATTGTTAGGTTACAGCTGGAGGGGAAGCAAGCAGGTTTCATGTACAGTAATGAGTTCCCTTCTAGGTAGAATAGATGATGGTACATTTTGCTGTGTTTTTGTGTGGAAAATGTGCTGCATGTGTCATTTTTAAAAAATGTGATGTGAATGAGAGACATCAATACAACTGATTTTACTGCTGTACGGGTGATTACTTGCATTACATAGCTGTAGAAGAAAAACACAGGTAGTGTAAACAGGGAAATGAATTATTAGTTGAAAATGAATTACAGTCCTGAAATGACAGCTTCTGTGTTTTCCCAAGAGCCATGGAGACCAGAAGATGTCTGCTAGTTTTGCTAGGACATAGATTCATTAATTCTTGAATTTGAGAGTTTTATGTTATGTTACATGCTTTGCCTTACTTTTACCTTGTATCATGAAATCTGTTTGAAATTGTTTTTGGGTAATTTTTTGATTCATTTACTTCTGGAGAAGAAGGCATTATATAATATAAAGCTCAGAAATTTCAAGCAACTTTGACATTGCTCTTGGGTCTCTTGCCATACATCATAAATCCTCAGCTAGGAATCTAGCTGTGAATTTTGCCAGCCATTTCAAATTTGAAGATGTTTGGCTAAAGTAAAGGTCTTTCTTTCCCTCAGTGTTTTTGTACATGCCATTTATTCATTCATAACATTGTGCTTGGATTATTCTCTATATGTTGCGGCAATGCCCTCTATCAGCGCATGCTCCTAACCTCTCTGTCTCTGTATGTAGGCATTGATCAAGCATTGTTACAATGCCTACAATCAGTCCACAATGTTGCAGCTCACCTATTCACAGATCAAGTAATTGATGTATACAAAAGATTTAAACAATCATGCATCAGTTCATCCATTTTCTGAAATCATTCCAGAGCAGTGGAAAGCTTAAACATATCCTTGAAGTATAAGCTCCAAGGCAGGAAGCAACTCTGGACATTATTTTAGGGCACATTCACAATGCCAGCTAAACTCTCTCATACCGTTTAACATAAAATGGAACTGTTTTGAATATGTGAGAAAAGCCAGTGTACCCAATGAAAAGGACTGCTCTGCCATGATGCCACTCTTCCATTAATACACTTACTTTGTGTCTCAACTCCATTCATCAATCTAAAGGTTTTCTTAAACCAGCCTTTTCCCTTATGGTGTTCCAGAGACTGCCCTCCCAGTACTTGCAGAACCCTGAGACAGTTTAGAGTCACCCATTAGCAAAACTTGCATACCTGGAGGCCCTGCAAAAAACTCACTTGGCAAAGAGAGAAACCTCAGAACCATTGTGTCATCATGCTATCTTCATTTCTTACCATCACCTTAATTATTCATGATAAATATCTCAAACCAATATTTTTCTTAAAGTGGAGAAATAAGATTTACTGTATATGAGGGGACCCAAAAATTCCAGAACTTGCTATTACTTTATTATAAAACATAAAGCAATTTGCTTTTAGTCACTTTCAAAATACTCTCCTTGAGATGCAATACACTTGTTCCAGAGTGTTTCCCATTCCTGTTAACATTTCCTGTTCTCATCTTTTATTACTGTATCTAGAGCCCCCTGCATTTATTTTCTAGTTTTCTTCCATGGTAGCAAATGGTCTTTCCTTCAGTCTCAATTTCAAATTCTGGATCAAAAGAGTCCCAGGTAGTGAGATCTAGAGAATACAGTGGGTGTAAAGGATCAACTCCATTTTTATTGGTGAAACACTCTTTAACTGACATTGCGGTGTGTGCAAGGTGCAAAATTTAGTTTTGGGTGTGCCATTTCTCCAAATTTTTTTTCCCTAAGCTTTCCTGTAGACACCTCTGCAGTTGTAAGTAATTTCGATGATTAACCATCTGTATGCAAGGAAAAAAAACTCTTTATAAAGAAGCCTGTCAGCATCAAAAGAACACGATCATCACTGTCTCTTGAAAACATGCCATGGTATCATGTAGGGAAAAAAATTGTCCAAGTCCTTGAAAGATTACCAGAAATATGTACTCGATCAACTCAGCACCATGCCAAAATATAGGCATAATATACCTAGCATGATATTTGATAACTACACCATTGTTATGGACTGATTTCATGAATTTGTGGGTCCTCTCTTGTATTTCTATCCAGCCAACTCTGGATGGGGCATCAGATCATCACAGAACACATTCATTTATAGTGGACCAATTGAAACTCATCTGCCAATCTTTTTGGGATGAAAATGGGAGTAGGCAGAAAACATTCATGAGGATACAGGTAGAAAGTATAAACTTTATACTGACCAACATTTCAATTTTTTCTTCTGTCCAAGTGTGTTTTTGTTAATGTGATATTTGCAGCCTGTTGGAAAAGGTGATGACTGTTGTCCTAATCTTGTATATAAACGTCTACACATGGAAGCGTGTGTATGTCTGTCTAGCCCCGAAGTAAGAGGTGGAGTCGTGGTAAGGGCTCCACCTCTGAGGATATGCAAGCGAGGCCAGCACGTCGGCAAAACAAAACCTCAGAAGAAAAACAAAGTCGCTTAGCCACTAATACAAAAATGAAGTGAGCAAATCGGCAAAATGGTATCCTTTTTACTTTTCCTCCCGACGCTAATACAGAAGCGAGAGGAGCACGTCGGCAAAACGAAACCTCTGAAGAAAGACAAGCTCACTTAGCCACTAATACAGAAGCAAGGCGAACACACCAGCAAAACGGTATCCATTTTACTTTACCTCCCGCCACTAATACACAAGCAATGTATGCACATTGGCAAAACCAAACCTCCCAGGAGAGAGATGCCCAGAGTAGTTCCTTTCAATTGCCTGACATCTTTACATTTTAATTTTTTTCTGACGAATTTCAATAGTTTCTAGGACCCCAAGCTTTTTACAGCACAGGCTTACACAGCTAGTATTGTATATTTATTTATGTGACCTTCATCGCTCTAACTTCCTTTCCTATGACGTAATGTTTTAATGGATGGTATATTCACATGTAATACTTCATATTATACATCTCTTATCACACTCTGCTTAGTCACTTAATTACAGTGTAACTTGGCACTATGACTGTGTATCTGCTGTGTAACAGTACAGGAAAGAAGACATTATTGATAATGTTTTTCGAAAGTAATTATATATAGATAACTTCATTTATTTAACATCCTACTTGTGCTTAAAAAAATACAATTCTGATGTTTCTATTTGTGCTTTCTTTATTCTAAATCTTACTTAGATTGATGCCAGCAGGAAAAGTAAAAATGGGATGGATGTACTAATGGATGGTATTTTTTTGTGTGAGAATCTCACTGTGTTAAAAGACGCATGCACATAAAGCCCAATAAACATCTGGTAAACTCTCCACAAGTCTTCCACATCATCTCGATGTTATAAAAAGAAGAAATTGGAAAAATGGACAATGGAAACCCAAACATTTTGAAATTACTCCAGACAGTTACTTGTAAAAGTTAAACGCCCGACACAACGTACCAATAAGGCATCCGCTTTGCTGCATTTTTTCCTGAAAATCACCATAACTTAATGAGGCTCTTATTGCTTGTAAAGGTCTGAAAACGTTCCAATTATTTTAGCATATTACACGCTCTTCTAATGCTTTCAACAGCTTTATGTGGTAGAGGTACTAAAAAATGTTTTGCTTTATCCCTCTTGGCCCCAACATATGTGAATGTATTGGGAAGGCTGGATTAAGAATGGCAGGGGATCTTTGGGATAACCTTTATGCAGTTGGCCTCAACCGTTTAATCATCTGAGCCCTACAATTCATTTCAACCATTTGTCGCTTGGCAACGAGAAGGTGCAGCAGCATTCTGAACTATTGGCTTCAAATGCATGCTGAGCTTCTATAGATTTATAACGCTGGTGGCAGTTATTCTACATTAAAGAGGAAAGCTTTAGTGGCTTGGGTAGCCTTGCTGATGGGTTCAGTCTTCCTTTGCTTTGATTAACTGGGTTGTTTATTGCAAATGGGTGGTTGAATGCATCGGGTCTCAGTCACTCAGTCGCTTTCTCACATTCTCAGCTCGTTTGTTTGATGTGCACATTTCACCCACAACAGGTAGTACACATCCTTTCTTTTGTTCATGCATTTTAATTAACATGGTTAAGAAAGAAAAAGGTTAACTTCTCTGGTTAAGTGGGGTAATAAAGTATGACTGAAAGGCCTTTCTCAAACATGTGCAAATGAAAGCAGAATGGCTTGCTCTTTCACAAATCTGCCTTCAGGTGTATCTCCATGCTACTTGTTTCCTGAACTCTTCAGGTTTAACTTGATGTTGGTCACCCTTTTTGTCCTGTTGCTTGTTATGGTAATATTTTTATTCTTTTACCATTTTGAAATTCAGATTTTTTTAAATGACTCTCTGAGTCATAAGGTGACAATTATACATTACTAAGAGTTCTTTTGTAATACATCAATTTAAAAATGTGATGCTAACTAGAATTCAATTAAATTATTAATAGCTGTGGCTAATCAATTGGATGGGAAAATTTTTCTTACTGAAATGAAAGCTGACCGATACGTTTCACCCTATCAATTTTAGTGTATTTGTGAACTTTTAACAATATTCATTTACCTTTATTTGTAACTTTTTTTAAGATATACTATTCACAGTGCAAATGACAAGAAAGAAAGGAGAAAACTGATGTTCTGGCAGATGACTGCCTTAGTAATTTAGAATCAGTGTACCGTGACTTCAGCTAAGTTATGGTGGGACATTGTTTTTGCATTGAGATTGATTCAAAAACTTATGTAATTTTAAAAATATGAAGAGCACCTTGAGTCCATCTGGCTAGTTTGCTTAGCTGTCATAATTAAGATATCCCAATATCTCATTCGGTATTTTAAAAAAATGCTCTGACGATCTCTGCTTCAGTGATATTACTTAGTATTTTGATCCAGTGTGTGAAAAGGAACTTGTACTATTTCCAGCTAGAGTCCTCACATATTATCTATTTGACTGAAGGAATTCTGCTGAATCAATAGCTTGGAGAATTTTGAAGACCTTAATCTCATATAGTCTTCTGAGTTCAACACCATGGACGTTTCACTTTCTTATCATTTTTGAGTTGAGCAATTCTATACAACTTCACCCACTGCAGCATGGTGGGTAGAATTCCATGTAATACTTTTTTTTTAATTAATTTTTTTTACTAAAGTTGCTTAGATTTAGGTGAATTACTTTCATATGTCACAAAGGCAAAACAACACCAGAATTCTTTTTTTTTTTTCCTTTTATATAACATATAATGCATATATTCACCTTTTAGGTATATCTGTATAGTACTTGATAGGGCATCCATTTAGCGACAACAGCCTTGGTCCTTTGTCACATGGATTAAACAACATGGTAACATTCCTTAGAAATTGTGGTCTATGCTGACTCAACAGAACCTCCTTTCCACCTTAACTCGGTGTACTCTATTGGACTGAGATCTTGCGACTGTGCCGGCCATTAGAGCAAACTGAAGTCACTGATGTGTCCATGGAATGAGCTTGAGATCGATAGTGACATGGTGCTTTAACGTGCTGGAAGCATCCACTTGAAACAACTTGGACTGTGGTCATAAAGTGATGCACATGATCAGCAACAACGCTTATATTTTATTGATAACAATGCTTAGGTATAATGTGGCAGGTAAATCACATTCAATTTTTTTAAGATGCCTAACACAAACCAAAAAAAAAATATCAATACATTTACACAAGCACCATCTGTCTGTACAGTGACACAAGGTTTGATGGATAAATAGAATAATTTGCTTATTTAAGATTAAGATAAAATTGGATTGGCTCCAGCAGACCCCCGTGACCCTGTTGTTAGGACATAACGGGTTGCATAATGGATGGATGGATGATTATTTTTTTTCCAGTCTTCAGTTGTCTAGTTTTAGTGATTTTATGTCCCCTGCAGCCTCATCTTCCTGTTCTCAGTTCAGAAGAGCCTCCTGCTGCTGTAGCCCATCCGCCTTAAGGCCGGTCACATTCCTGCACACCACTATTATAAAGAGCTGTAATTCAAGTACTTGAGACTTGTTTGCATGAACGAGTGGACATTCTCCTCTAACCGCTGTCATTAACAAGGTGTTTTCACCCACAGTAATGCTTAGTGGAAAAGGTATTGTTTGGTCTGTTTATTTGTTATCTTTATCATCATCTTTCGCGTTTATCCACTTCTGTCACCTTTTTATAGCAATTTGGTCTCCTTAATGCTCATTCTGGTTTGAGGACTCTCCTTAATGTCATCATATAAAGTATAGTAGCATGACACCAAATTGTTCCTTATGCTGCTTTATATATACAGTATATTAAATGTAAAGACCATACGAAAGGTCTTCAATAGACAGTTTAAAATGGTGGTGTAATGGTTAAGGTGCTTGATTACAAATCATAGAAACAAATTTGTTTAAAATCCATCAATGACTCACAAATTTGGAAGTGCACTAATAAATAATGATGTTTAAATTGAATGTTGCTTTGAAAAGCACATGCTGGATAAACATAATGTAAATGTAATGCATGACCAAATTAAGCACAGATATCCCTGTAGGCAGCCACCCCAATTTGGTGGTCTCATCATCAATCTCAGTCTTTCACAATCAAAATGGATGTGGCCTTATAAATCATCAATCACACAGAAATGTGATGTAGACCCATAATTTCTGTGCCATGAGACGGTTACGATGCCAAGCATTTTGAAAGCAGTTGAGTTTTACGCTGACAATCAACCCAATTACATATGGGTCTTGTTTTCATTAATTAATGGAAAACAGTTACAAATGTTATCACAATTACTGTCATTTGTACTGTAAATGCAAACAAGTTCATGAAATAACAGTATTTAAAAATCTGTTTTATCCAAAACTTTATTTGCAATTATTCTTGGGACCTAATAGCTTATCTGAGGAGGGAAAATATTTTTGGAGATTTATTTCTTTATTGGCTCTCAAACTAGCCAAATGTAAGTCAGTATAAAGATTTCATTTCAGACATTTTTACTGCCATGAAGAGTTAGCAGAAGCTCAAATTAAATGTGTGTGGACACTAGCGTGATAAAAAAAATGGTTGAAGAAGCATTACGAATCAGTAAGATAAGCAACCAAGAAAAGTAGTTAAAGGGTACAGCAGCTGGCAAGCTGCCAGCAGGCCAGTGATTCAGAGTTACTTTCCATGACTAAAAGGTTTCTAAAATAATAAATTTAGAATGAAATATAGGCTTGGACATACATCTAGAGTCTTGCAAAAATTGTATTTTCAACGTTCTCTTGAAATTCTTAAATATTTCTGTTATGATTTAACCCTAAAATGGGAAAGCCAATACCACAAAACCCTCCCAAAATTCAGTAAAGCCACAAATAAACATTTAATTAACTAATAAACCTGTACATTTTACAAAAAATAAATCAAGAAACTAAATTCTTAATTAATTAACTACATTAGTTAACTTAATTCTAATTATCCATCCATCCATGCATTATCCAACCCGCTATATCCTAACTACGGGGTCACGGGGGTCTGCTGAAGCCAATCCTGGCCAACACAGGGCACAAGGCAGGAAACAAACCCCGGGCAGGCGCCAGCCCACCGCAGGGCGTTAATTCTAATTAACTAAATAAAATTTAAAGAAAATTAAAAATGAACTAATAACCAGACAAAAGAAAAAGGAAAAAATAAACAAAAGGAAAGCAATTAATTAACTGAACCAAAAACAAGACCACAATGCAAAATACAAAAAAATGTGAACTGAATGTCAAAAAGTCGAAACCTAAGCTCAACGCCATGCAAAAATGGTAATTTATCAATATGATAATTACACCATATAGCTTGTAGTGATTACTGAATTTTATCTTAAATTTATCTCATGTTTTTGCAGAGAAAGGGCGTAATAACGATTCTGGTAGAACAGGAGCCCATGGTGATCAAAGCTGAACAACAGTAAACAATATAAAAACATTTATGAAAAAAATCACACTTTACTCTTGTTGCAAAATGTCCACATGTCAAGTCATTCAATCATATGGAGTTATGCCTTTGAATTGAAAGACAGGGCTCTTGACCAATCAATAAGGGAAGAGGCCCGCTATTCAATTGAAAAGTGAAAACCCATTTGAAAGCTTCCTGTTTATGGACTACATTAATTTTCCCAAGTTATTTATTTAACAACATTTTTGCAAAAAATACATGCATTTTGCATTTTGTGAGCGTATGATTGGATGACTTGACAAATGGATTATGCAACGTTTTTAATGGACATTTTTATAATTGTTTACTATTTTCCAGTGATGGTCACTATTGGCACCTATTCAATCAGAAATGTTGTTATGTCCGTTATCCATAAAAAGAATTGTTGTTGGCCATCAGTACAGACGACATGGGATAACATAGAAAACATAATTTTGTGATGGAGCATTCATTTAAATATACACCAATCAAGGACCTACTCAAGAGCAGGGGGCAAGTGCTAAAGCCAACTGAAGCTACAACACTAAGCTGAAGCAAATGCAGCCTTAAATAGCTCTGTTCTGGTTATTATTTCTAATAAGACGACTGGTCCTAATAGAAGTTCCACATGATCAAAAAATAGACAAACACTGAAGCAAGAAAGCATAAAAGAGTATCAGAAATCAGAAACAAGAAAGAGAAAGAAGACAATGGTGAAGCATTCAAGCAGTCCTGACAATTCCAAACTGTAAATCTTTTGTTCTGTTTCTCCTTTCTTCTTATTCTGAGCTTAATTAAATTATAGCAAGTTATTTGTATGTCATCCATAGTGTCTCTTCATTACAAATATCAAGTGTTCTGTGGCTCATATGCTATTACTATGATATGCCCACTGAAGGAGAGCTGTTGAATTATCTTCTTTACTCTGCTACTGCACCGTTGAGAGACAAGTGTCAATGGCATATGGTTTACTGCTTGTTGATCAACAGTCTACAGATACTGTGTTAAATGAATGTGCTGCTCACTTTCAAACTACAAACGAGTAATCCATCCGTCAATTTAACAAACCCAACATTTTCCTTTACAGAGCCTAACAGAAGGATAATGGAAAATGAAAAGCTAAGTGTTGGATCTAAAATGCAATTCAAATTCAATAGAGGTAGGAAAAAGGAAGTCAAACAATATACATTGTGTAAGCTTGTATATCAGGAAGTTGCTAGTGAGCAGCTGACTGAAAAATAAGAAGGTGCAAGAAAAGTATCTTTTTTTTTTACTGTAAGAAGGCTTAGATTTTGGTGAAGCACCTGTCTTTCAATTTAATTCAAATCACTGTGAATGAATTTATGTGCAATTTATAGAGAGGCGCTTCAGCGACTGAAGGTGTTCTTTGTGAAGCCTCTGTGGATATGCAGCAGATCCAGTAAAGAAGGTTGGCCCTATTTGTAGTCCCCTTAAGTTTTTCCCTTTCCCATACAGCTTTTCCTTCCTCTTCTTCATTTCTTGGTTTCTCCTTTAGAACTCACAAGTCATTTAACAACCTATGGCCAGTTCAGGTATCCCATTTAAATGTTTGATCTTGTTGGCTCAGCCAGACCTAAGACTGATCAGGCTTTATGTTGGTGACTCTTGTTTTTCCTCCAAGATGTTTTCTCATCACAAATTTCTCCTGAATATCTTCATGACAATCATTCTTTTAAAAGGCGCCTCATACAACTTCGTCTGTGCTGCACAGAAATATCACAGTTTGCTGCAAGTCAGGCTAGAAGCAGTCATATTGAGCAAATCAGGTTCAAAGTTTATTTTAAACATTAAAATGAATAAAAAATTTGAATCAAAACATGTTGAGTATGTGTTTTCTGTCTGAGGTCAAGTACATTTCCTCAGGGACTACATCTTTCTCTTACAATATAAGGACATGTTGTTAAGTTGATTGGCAGGACAAAATTACTTCAATGTGTTCAAGTGTCTGTACACATCATTGGATTGGATTCTCTTATATTTTAATTGATTTTAGTTCGAAGCAAATAACACTCCATACAATGAAGTCAAACTTCAACCAAAATTCAGCCCACAACCAAGAGAAAGACAGGCGAGCCGACAACCACAGCAAATCTTTAAAAACAGCAAGGAAGGAAGAGTATCCTTTTTCCTAATATCAAAACGTATTCTAAAATGTTATTGATTTGATCCTGTCATATTTTTAAAAAGTTTTGAACAGATCCTCTAAGTGAGAATGTGATTTTTTCCAATTTCAAATAGTATAGAACAACAGTTACCCACTGACTTACAGTAAAAGAAGTTGGGTGGGATTCTTCCAATTGAGCAAGATAAGTCTACATGCTAGTAGTGAGGTCCAGGCAATTACAATTCATTTGTCCTTCTCCACTTTAAGTCCATCTGGAAGAACACCAAACACAGCTGTTAATGGATCAGGAGTGATTGTGACACCAAGGCTGTCTGATAGCCATTCAAAGATTTTTGACCAGAATGATGTTAATTTGATGCACATCCAAAACATGTGGCCCAGTGAGACTGGAGCTAAATTGCAACATTTACATGTTGAATCTTGGCCTGAATACATTTTGGATAATTTTAAATGAGATAGATATGCTTGATAAAAGATCTTAAGTTGGATGATTGAATGCTTTGCGCATATGGAGCTAGAGTGTATTCTGTGCATGGCTGCCATCTTTTCCTTTTCTGAGATAGTAGATGGAATATCCTTTCCCCAATGTACCCTGGGATTTTTGAAAGGGAGGGACTTGAAAATGTTTTATATATTGTAGAGATGCTATCTGAGTCTTCAAGACTGAACAAGATTTCTTCAGGAATAGAATTAGGGAAGAGGTGAGGAAAATTGAGTAGGTTCTGTTTAGCAAAGTTTCTAATTTGAAAATCGATTGGATTCTCGTGTTGTGATGACCGGTTTCTGTTTTATGAGTATAGCTGGTGCCCTCAATAGAATAAGACAGGCTTCAAAAAAGAAAGAAGAAATAAATACACACAGAAAAGTGACCTGGGATAGGGGCCTTGGTATAGCTTTGCCTGAAGTGTAGCAGGTAAATTATTATTATAAGAGTTAAGCATGTCACTTATTATTAGCACTTATATGTCTTAGTCAGAATGAAGACTGTATAAGCAAGTAAATAAGAGGCAGACATGTTGGTCATTGTGTGCCCCAGCATTCATGAACATTTAATATTGTATAAGCAACTGAAAAGGAGAAATGGAGACAGATGAGATGAAGTATCAACATATATCAGTCTGCATACTAAGCACCAAGCTTTCTCAGTGGCTCCTGAACAGCTCCACTGTTTCAATGTTATGAATTCTAAAGAGTGAAAACATATCTGAAGAGTAAATGGTGATTTAAGCAGGTTTTCATTCGATCAGAAGATATTTTGTTGACTTACCTTTGCATTGACTTTATGCGCTCTATTCATTTTTGTTTTACATGTTTATTATTTCTTCATTGACATAATTTTTGAGTGGTCATTTTTTGAAAGTGTGGATAACGTGTTTTACTGGGTGTGCTATTTTATAAAGTCATCACGGCTAAATTATGCAAGAAGGCTGTGAGAAGAATCTTGACTTTAAGATTTAACGGTAGCCAAGAGATTATTTAGGAACAGAGTTCAGGTTACGACTTTTGTTATGTTTCAACTTGTGCCTTTGAATATTTGTAAATAACCTGTCGACTTGTGTATTTAGACCATTGCTACAGTGTCTGACTGTTCTCTTGAAAATTCCTAGAAGAAAGAGAGACCTGAACTGATCTCTGCCACTTTGTCCTAGAAAACTGTCTATTAGTACTCACATGAGCCCCACACGGTTTCCGTTTTCCATTGTGTCTTTTTTTCTCCAAAGCTCCCTGCAATCATCAGTGGAATTTTGCTGCTGTACTATGTAATGCATGCTTTGGATCAGGACTCTTGTGGTGGTGCAGTGACATCACACGACTTCTAGTTGGTAGGGATGTCAAACTTGACAACTGCAGTTGCTGATTGCCTGAGGATATCAAGTTCCATGACGAGGAATCATAAGTGATGACGCATTACATGACTTCATGACGATTTTCCAGCACAGCTTTATATTTCCAAAGTATCACAATCTCCGTCCTTTGTTTTCTTTTTTCCTTTTTTTATGGTACACCTCTGTTCTGTTTTTCAGATCCTGTTTTTCTTGTGGATGCATTGTATATCCAGGTGATTGCTCACAGATTGTCAACATTGCATACAACTCCCCTGCCCGTACAACATAAGACAAAGTCAAACCTATCTGATTTTGTCGGAACGAGTTGCAGACTGGTTGGACTGAGCCTTCAGAAATGTCAAAGTACACGAATGTCATTCATGAGAGTGTGTAGCAAATGCCTCTAACCTGCTAAAATTATGTAAATTAAGTCATCAACTGAAGATCACTGGAAAAATTAAGAATATTAAATCAGAGTCATTGTGCAGAAGAAAAACTGTGGTCATTGACTGTGTCATCATGTAAATGAGAAATCTGTACTTGATGAAATCTACAGGCCCAGGCAGCTTCAGTGCGACTTTCTTAAATGTAGTCTCACGCCTGCCATCTCAACTTACTTTCCTTTAATGCAATAATTTGTTTCCAGTTTTAAACAGATTTACAATTCTGCTGAAAGGAACAGCCATAAAGAATGTTTTGAAATACAGGCTGACTTTATAATAACACCATGGGTTCTGTTCATATGCCAAAGAGCAAATAAATAAAAAAATAAAGATATTTCTTGCTGATTTTCACATAATTCTCTCTCAGAGTTTATTGTTGTTTCATTTTCATGGTGACATATTGCTAGTAAAAAATCACCCCCTTATGTCAGTCCATCTGTAGGCTGAAGATTGTTTAAATTCTGCATGCGCTGTTCAGGTAACACAATATGAGACTAATCAAAATAAAGCTGGGACACAACTGTGTGGCTGAATGTCTTCTTGGAACCTTATTCACATTACCCCAACACCTCTGCCTCTCTCTAATTATAAAGAACACCTCACCCTTTCATGTAACCAAAGCTGAATATGAAGACACAAAGACATTATGAATATCCTCTGTTAGCTACTCCTTACCTAACAGATAAAACTAAAAGTAGAATGCCCTTTAGGCAGCTCACAATCAAGAAGGCAAATACAGTAAACACCCGTATGTGTACCTGGTATGATGCCACTCTGTGACATTTGATATAAAGATTATCATTTATAAATTTGTTATTGTCTGTAAATGAAGAACTCCAAAGATTTTGTACATTTCTTGCACTGTCATGCACATCAAACCAGATAATCAAAGTGCCGGTTTCCCAAGCGGATGCAGAGTTTGATTGTTAAGGCAGATAACATTTATCTTCATTTATCACTTTCACAATAAATCAGATTTTTTACTATGTCAAAAATAAGAAGCCTATCAATCAAGGCTTTCTCCCGTATCAGTTTACTGTGATTTGTGATATGAAAATGCTAACATAAAAATGGGTGAAAATGAAATATTCTGAAATGTTTTTGACTTGTAATGCAGATAAAACCCCCTCTGCAAGTGGTCTCTTGCTTTGTTGATGTCTGCCTGTGAAAATTGTGGTTTTTGGCTGGTGATCTATAAATCATTTTTAGCAAGTTATACTTTCCCCAAACTAGTTTAATCCAATTCAGGCTCTCACATGGCCAGAGCCAACATGAGCAACATAATGGGCAAGTAAAGAACCAACTTTAGACTGGGTGTCAGTCCATTGCAAGACCCACTCTTACACACACCCAGACTTGTTTCAATCTAGCTAACCCAACACACAAGCTTTCGGGACATGAGAGAAAAAATGGAGTACTAAGAACAGGCAGACTGCACAGATAGTGCATTTGCATGAATACACATAATCAGGTTAAGGTGAATATCCTGGTTAAATCTTCTCACTAATCCATTTTTACTTGCACAAGTCATTTTCTGGCGTTCTCCTTTGATAAAATACTCCAACGGCATTAAACTGCACAAAAAAGAGTTAAAACACCATCGTCATTAGTTACTGTGACTCTGACAATAAGCACGACACTTGTGATAATGTTCTTGTGTTTTAGAAATATGTTAGTCAAATTGACAGATTATTTACTGTATGTGTTTCTGTTACTGGATTGCACACAGCACACTCTTTTCTGCTTGACTGTGCCACTGAGCCCTGCAAAGGATCCAATATGTGTACTTCTTGCCTTACACCGACTGCTGCTGGAATATTAAAACTGATATTTTTACTTCAAATACTGCATTAGGTTACTGAAAACTTTAAACAGTAATCAGACTACTGAATGCAAGATATTTTTACCGTGTTACTGTACTGCTCTTGAGATTGTATTGCCAAGTTTAGTACTCCATGTTTTAGGTCATCAACCCAATTAACAAATTTATGAAATATTGAGAGATTATTTTAGTCAGGGGAAAGAATAATGTGATTGCCCAAACATTTGCTTCTGGAAATTTATTTAGTGGATACTTCTACCTGTGGCTGTTATGAGAAGTCAAACAAAATGACACCTTTTATTGGCTAACTAGAAAGATTACAATATGGAAGCTTTCGAGGCAAAAAGGGGCCTGAGTTGCCGTGAAAGCTTGCATATTGCAATCTTTCTAGTTAGCCAATAAAAAGTGTCATTTTACTTGACTTCTCACTACATTCATAATGGCTAACATGGTACAACACCCTAGTGGCTGTTGAAAGTGTGTGTGAAGCTTTTATGTAAGTAACATATAAATGTTAATATTTTGGGCACATGCACCGTCCTTTGTATGTAAGAGCTAGATCGAATGTTATTTACCTATTTACTGTACCTTTATTTATTTACTTACTTCCTACAGTCACAAGTAGAGTGCAGAGCTTCCCATGTACATATACATTGTACAGTGATGGCAAAAGTGCATTTTTGATCTGATGTAGAACCGACGTCATGATTTGAGTTTACCTCTGTTATAGCGCGTCTATGTGAAAACAGCAGTGTCAAATGCGGGGGTGGGGGGGAGTTGGTATCGTGAATGCGGCTGAGAGAATAAAACCGAATAAAAAAAAAAACAAAGCTAACCTTTACAAGTGTCATAAATTACACCGGCCATTACAGACTGGAGTCAAATGTATGTTTTTATTCTAAAATAGTAAGAATACGAGCAGCTCACTTCTCAAAAATGACTCGTCCGGGATCGAACTTGTGAAGCTTTAATTACCAGTCAACAGTTGATACCGTTGCACCACCAAAGCTGTAGTAGCAAATGCGTGTCAATGTCACACCCTAACGCAGGTTCTTTTTCTGCAGTTATATTTTTGAATAGAAGTGCATTTGTTCTGTTATATTTGTACCTTTCGTGAAAGTGTTTCTTTGATATTTGGAATTCAGGCTTCATACATTATACACTTTATGTCTACATTTTGTCAATTATTACTAAAACATGAAAAAGTTTCTGTTTTAACGATGTGTTTACTGTGCATAGATTGTTGTAGACACAGAACACACATGAAATGCATGTGTTCCAAATAACGATATAGTATTTATAAAAGGTGTCATTTTGCTTGACTTCTAACTCTATACAACTCTAAGCAACTGACATGCAGGTAAACAAACTTGAGCTGAGAAAACTGTGCGGGGTAGGGGGATGTGATAGCAGACTGCTTGCTGTTTGCTGCTTATCCACACATTTACAGGACAAAAGACGCTGACAGAGAAGTGCGAAGCGATTTAAGGTGGGACGGATCTACAAGTTTTTTCGTAGGCTCTGGTAATTCTAGTATTAACTCTGCTACCTCCAGCTCTGTCTCCTGCTTTCTGGTCACTGCCACCGTTGTTTCCAGATATTTGCAGAACAGAAAACATATCCTCGACTGGAATATACCTACAGTACCATATCCATCCATTCGTCCATTCTTCCATTAATTTTTGAGGGCTGTGTGAGGGGACTGAGCCTATGTAGCTTAAGACAGGGGAGTAAAAGGATATTTTTTAATTTAAAAAGAATAACCCCAAAATTTAAAAGAAATAAGGCCAAACATTAGAATTCATAAAAAGGTAATACAGTTAAGGGACTAAGCAAATGTGATATTAAAATACAATTCTGTTACTATATGAAAACATCATACATTACAAAAAAAATAGGCTCTATGTGTGTGTATGTAAATATAACCTTTTTTTGGCATATTATGGATAATAAACTATTATTTCTTCTTATTGAATTTTTTTATATTATTCATTATTTAGTTGTGATTGCTGAAATTTTATAATATATTGATAGTATGGAGTGGGGTGAAGTTCATATGCATTTATGAAAGGATAAAATCAGTATTTTCAAGTGAAAGTTATTTCTTTACAATTAGCAGAAATAAAATCAAATTTATCCTTAAACTGCTAGTATTGCATTTGTCTTTGGATGGAGGTGGATCCCTTACCCAGCCAGGATGCCAAAACAGAAGGATGGATTAAGTGCGGGTAATACCTAGGCAGAACACCTTATAATTCCTGTCCTCAGTGGGATGCCTAAAGGATACAGGAACCAGTAAGAGAGGACAGCAGGGAACAGTTCATCTGCCACTATACTAAGTGGCAGTGTCCCTCATACAGAGTCCCAGTTTGGACACCCAGAGGGCTGCATGGTAGTTGGAGTCCGGAAGTGTAGTCCTGTGGGGATCCCTGGGGGACATTAGAGGTTGCTGCCAGGTGATGACCTCCCTGGCTTTATCATGACCCAGAAGTACTTTGAAATGTCCACGTCACATCACTGGAAGTACTCCCATGTCCAGCATAAAAGGAGCCCACTGTCACACATGGACAAGTCAGATTTGGGAGGCAGCAGGCGACACTCATTGGAGGAGAGGAGAAGAGGGAATTTAAAAGTCTGTATATTGGCTATAATTGTAATTGTATTGAGCTGAGTGATTTAAGAGTCCTTTATTTTAGAACTGGAGTTGTAATGGGTCATGTACGTTTGGGGTTTGGGGGCTCAGTGGCACCCCCTACTGTTCACAGTTTAAGAACATTACTTCCTACTTTTTTGCATTGTTCTTTATTTAGAATTTTAGAAAGAGCTTTATTGTAGACACATATAGCTAATGGATTTGAAAATGATAGATAGATAGATAGATAGATAGATAGATAGATAGATAGATAGAT
>JANRMT010062791.1:75199588-75212855 GCA_026402145.1 Polypterus bichir lapradei
ATAGATAGATAGATAGATAGATAGATAGATAGATAGATAGATAGATATTTCTCTTCACTTCAGAAACAATGAGGAGGACATACCATAAAATCCTTTATCTAGCATTATTCTGCTGCCTGAGAAGTTTGCCAGGTCCACTCAGACTTTTGCTTCTTAAATATTACTGGGACCTGTTCAGCTGTACCAAACCTTGGCAATGGAAAGCTGCTCTTGCAATGTTTAAACAATTGCATTAAAACCAAACTTCACAAATGAGAATATTGGGTAACAGCAGGTCCAGAAGACACCAGAACCCTCATATAAAGTGCCAAATGTTGTCACAATTACCACTTCAAGTGTTTTTTGTGCATAAACTCTGATTTTATTTGTGATACTAACTGAAATCAGAATCACGCTAAGTTCCTGTTGAGGCTGGTGCCCCATCTGGGTTTGAAATCTGAGTCTTCTGCTAATAGTCCCACCATGAGTAAGGCAAGAAACTCAACCTGCTGAGCTAATGAAGAACTTTTGTAGATCAGGCAGCTAACACTGCTGGTATCTGTGGGAGAGACACCCATACTGCACCATAATGGGCACACATGTTGAACACTGGCACACTATTTCACAGTTTATTTTATCAACACTACTGTATGTCATTAAATTTCACACTATCTATGTATTATTTTTTACTGCTATAATTGACATCCAAATAATCACTAATTCATTAATAATCTCTGTAACTTACACATTTGTAACATTATTTCTGCTTGATGGACCATGCGGTCCGCATTAGATGTATGTTCTCTTTGTTCCTAATTCTTTTCTTTTTCTTACCCTTTAAGTTGTAAAGTGACACATTTTCATAAGGGTTGGCACCATATCTGTTGTTTTATGGTTTAGCATATGATTAAAAAGTATTTTATTTACACATATGCTGGTGGTGGCATGTTTTCAATCAAAAGCCTTGCAAAATCGAGGCACAGTCACCACATCGTTTAAACACATAAATATGGAGAGCAGAACACAAGAGAGGTGTTTTGGTGAATTAATCAAAAAATGTTAGCACGTGTAACCCTGATCCTGTTGATCAGCCCCTCAGAGACTGCTAGAATTTTTTTTTCTTTTTGAAAGAAATATTTCAGGTTGTTTTTTCATTTTTAAGCTACAGTGACTAATGACTGTTGCTCACTCGCCTGTAAAGTTTTGAGTTTCAAGGTGTAATGACTGATAGAACCACCAATGAAACTCAAAAAGTACAAAATCCACACAACAAGATTATGGCAATTGATAGGATCTCATCCTGAGTTCCTGTATGTTATGAACTTCTTTATCTTTGTAATTATTTCCTTGGTTCTTTAAATTTTTCTTTGGGGTTTGTATTTTTTTCTAGGTGCTAAACTATACAGATTTCAAAATACTTGCATTAAGTTCCATTTTGATCTGGAACCTGTAGTTTTACTTTTGTTTTAATCTGACACCATTAATTATTTAGTAGGCATCACCTTTGTGTGTTCCCTTTGCTAAGATGTGGTCACTTGTTGTCAAGGACATCCAACACCCCAGCCCCCCTAGAAGCATCAGGTCATCGGTGTAACGTTATTTAAAGCCGATGTCACCAGCCTTTCTTTATATAAAAACCTTTACTTTTCATTTCAAACTGCTATTTAGACCTATCTGTCGTGATTTATAGACTTTGATTCTTTTATCTGATACTAGCTGTCTCCCACGGCTCCGCACACGTAGTAGTAAAACAGGACAAACTTTAAAAATGTAATTCTGGCCAAGCGGAAGGTAGGTACACTCCCACATCAAACACTGGCACTGTATCTGATCGTGTTCAGCTCTGATAGGACAGCGTCCCCCGCTTGGGGAGAAAAGCACATTGCAGTGATAACTCTGGCAATCAACAGCTACCCTTTAAAACACACGTAACTCTGATCTCCCTCTCAAAAACATTAAATGTTACTCCTTAACAATCTGTAAATGATAATGTCTGTTGAACAAACAGGTCTCGCTTGCTGAGCGGGCACAAGGTAAGCTCCAACACATGGCAAGAAGTAGACCGACTCGAAGAGTGAGACTGCAGCCGCTTTCTCGGATTCGTGCAAATAAATTGGTACCACAAGCAGACTATGATACTTAGTGCGATGAGAGTAGTTGCAAAATCAACTGGAATGTTCAAGCAAATTATCGAAAACAAACCCGATCTAAATCCATTAAGTAGTTCTGTCGTGAAAAGCAGACAGACATACAGACAGACAGACGTTGGACTTTATATATATATAGAGATTGGGATCGTCTTGTTGTAGTTTTAACTTTTGGGTCACAACCCTCGTTATTATTTAGGTTAATGTAAATCTTCTTATCCTTTTTTCTTGTTTGCCCCAATGGCCTTCCAGTTTTCAAATAGCTCTAGCAAAACACTATATAATATTACAAACACAGCGCGTGCAGTAAATGTGAGAAAAAGAGCACCTACCTTTTTTTGAAGAATACACGCATTTTGTTGAAATTAATGAAAACTAAATTCTGTACACTATGGGGTCACTATCCTTGATCATGATGTAACTGGGTAATTGGTTTAGTTTGCCCTAGTAAATTTCTTAATGAATTGATTTGAATTACATGTGTAATTTATTTATTTCTGCTTTCAGTGAGTAGACTGAGAAAGACCTACATTCATAGGAGCTACTTTAATGGGAATTAAGAAGTAACAGATATTTTGTGATTCTTAGTATGCATTCAGTCTCTTTATTCATTCATTAATTGCTACTTACTTCTCCCTTTATAGGTTTACGGGAAGGAGCAATCTGTCCCTGAAACATTGGTGGAAACCAGCACTGGGTGGGACACCAGGCTGCTGCAGGTTACATCTACACCAGCAATATGGAGTCTCAATTAAGCTTACATGCAAATCTTTCAAATTTAGGACTCAAGTGTGGTGCTGTAGACATGTACTAATGACTACTCTTCTGGCTTTGTTTATGTTCACTGTAATTTTAATCTATGTTCTTCATTAAAGTTTTCTCCTTTACTTAGAAATAGCAAAAACAGACTCAAATGCAAATGACAAAGTACGGTATGTTTAATAAGTTCAGAACACACATAGTGGACTCTATATGAGGAGGTGGAGACTCATTTGATTTTTTATCAGAAACTCTTTTTGGACCAGTCTCTACTAAAAAAGGGCAGTAATTGGGCCTGATGAAAGGATACTATGAAGATGTCAAATAGATGAGACTTATTTGGCTTGAGTTGTCCTCCATTCAACTCAACTATCAATTATTCCACATAAATCTACGTGCAAATTACCTCATTAAATGGTGCTTTGGCAAAATATTTTGGAGTGAGTGGTGACCGCCAAAGGCTAAATGCAAACCCATAGGACTTTCACAAGATTGTGGTCAATTTAACTCAACTCAAAATTATGGAATTTGTCAGACCTCTCAAAGTTTAATGGTGATCCAAGGACCTGAGGCAAATTCTAGTATACCCAGCATATGATGGTATACCAATGTGTATACCAATATTTATTCAGCATGCATTTAATAATTCTAAATAAAATGTAGCAATTCATTCATCATTAAATGGTTGCTTTAAAATACAAATGTTTATTTTAAAAAATACCACAAAAATCTTATCCAGTAAACTTAGGAAAACAAGTTCATTATTGTGTGTTACACACCTACTTTAAAATCCTTACAAAAGTAAATTGAATCTAGCTGTATATTTTGAGACTATGAATGATATATCGTCAAACCACAAAATAATGCCAAGGAGGCCAAATGCTAAGATTGGTTTAACTAAACTAGTAACTAACAAGGTGTTATCAGCAAAGATTTAACACACAATACTTTAATACACCAAGAGGAAATGAAGCCCTACTACCTCCCTGAGCCTACCTGAATGAGAATTGAACCCATGCTTAGCAAATGGTTTGACTAACTTCAAATGACCTCTTCACAAAACTCCATATTACCTCCCATCTCTCTCTAAAATTTGCCATTGATTTCACCTGCCAGTTAAGTATTTGCCATTCTCTTCCTCTTGACTTCAAACCCAAACAGTTGAGAATCCCATTCCGGGGTCACATTAGGCAAGTCCTGGAATTACTTCTTGGGTGAGCAGAAACTCCACATTTGTATGTAGATCGAGCTAGAGTTACTTTATATTGACCCTAGGAGCTTTAAACCCCAAGCCTTCTTTAAGTCTTAAAGGGCTAAAATGTGACTTTTCTTGGCATCTCCATCACGTTATGTGTCATCTGAAGGAGCATTGCGTATTTCTCCCCAATGAAAACAATCTATCTTGTATGTTTGTGCCCTTACTTGAAGTTATTTGATGTACCACTCACTCACACATACACAGGGTATATCACCCTCTGGCATTGTCCATCTATTTGCAATGGCATGGTGACTTACACTGCCATTACCAGAAGATAACACTTTGGTATGTTGTGGCTTCTCTGTGGGAATTTTTTATGTTAGGAGTTTTGGAAGCTTCCCAGCGTGAATAGTCCTTTCTTACAGCATTTTCTCTGGTGTGACCCTTAATGCAAGAAGATGAAACAGCATGTTGGCATAACACGAGGGAAAAGGGAGGTGGGTGTTGGCTGTTGATTTAGAAATTGACTAAAATAAAAATTAATAGGCACAGCAACCACCTCACCATGCCAACTGTATCCTGGAATTGAGATAGGAAACCCCTGCTAGTATATTAAATATAGTATAAAAATGCAAGATTGACTCTGACAAGTTGGACTAATTTTCAGCATGGCTTGCAGATAGTGGTTTGGCCCTGATAATAAAATGCAGAGTTTGCCAATTAGAATGAGAACTGGAAATTTGTTAAGCACATTTTGGAAGTGTGGGAACAGCTTCTTACAGAGCTGAGTATTGCCCACACAGCTGTGAATATATGCACAATAAACATTTTTTAACATGGGTATAAATTGATAATTAACAACAAATTTGATTCTAAACAATAACACACAAGTGCACTTTTCATTTGAAAAAGCTGTAAATACCAGACATATTATGTAAGCCACAGGGTAGGGAACCAGTGCTTTAATATCCCAGTCGAGAGCTGGAAAAAATCTGCAAGACAGAAAAAAAATCATATTATTTCCACTAGATGGGGGTACTATTTATGTTTTCCCTCACACTTTCAAACAGAATATACTGTACTTAGAATATTAGAACAAATCTTTAAGCAATCAAGAGCTCAGCGCAGTTGCATGCAGGTTGAGTAAACAGATGAACCCTTCAGACTTAATTTGGTGGAATCTGTGCTAAACATACAGCAAGAGGAAAGCTACTGTAAACATTAACCAGTTTGTGTTGTTTCAATTATTGTTCCTATGACTAACTTAAAAAAGAAGTCCTAAACTTGCTATGTTTAAAAATAAATACATAGCACATATATATGGTAGTTGTCTTTTTTCTGAACTTAGGATTTATATGGTGACTAATGAAAAACAAGGAAAGACCAAAGATGAGTATTACTTTCATTATATATATGATATATTAATTTATAATCATCTAATGTATATTAGATGCTCCTATACAGTTCACCAAACAAAACATCAGATGTGGGTTTACCATAAATTAGTGTAGTACATTTCAAAATTTCCAAAGACTAATTCCAGGTTGTTATTTTTGCCAACAACCAACAATCTCTATGGTGCCTCCTTATTATTGTGCCATTAACAATATTCCTTTAGGGACATTAGATATATTAAAGGCACACTTGATATACTATGTGTAAACTTCTGGGTGTTGCACTTTTGTAGTTTTTCACTCTTTGGTTTTTTCTATCAATCTGATTTAAAGAAGTATGCAGATGGGCTGACATCCTGGCAGGACTGTTTGGTGGTACCTTGGGAGGCTACAGGAATGAAAAGACAGTGGAAGTCTGCTGGGTGATAGTCCTTCTCTAGTGTTGTTCTTGTTAGGACACCCACAGGACTGCATGAGATGTGGTAGCTCCAACAGGTAATACTGTTAGAGTTCTAAGGTGCTTCTGGGAAATGCTTATTGTGTACCTTCGAAAGAAGCCCAACCATCATCAGCCATGTCAGTCAGAATCGAGTTTAGAGTAGGGCAGCAGAAAGTTCAAATCGCACAGAGAAGAGTAAAAATGGAGATTCTTGTGTACATTAGAAAGGTACTGGTTTCTGAAGTCTTTTGTCCTCAGGATTCAAATCTGAGACTGCCCCATCATTCACAAACTCATGGTGGGACTATTAGCAGAAGACTCAAGATTTCAAACCCAGATGGGTCACCAGCCTCAACGGGAACTTAGCGTGATTCTGATCTCAGTTAGAATCACAAATAAAATCAGAGTTTATGCACAAAAAAACACTTGAAGTGGTAATTGCGACAATATTTGGCACTTCATATAAGGGTTCTGATGTCTTCTAGACCTCCTGTTACCCAATATTCTCATCTGTGCAGTTTGGTTTTAATGCAATTGTTTAAACATGGCAAGAGCTAGTTTTCATTGCCAAGGTCTGGTAAAGCTGAACAGGTCCCAGTAATACTTATGAAGCAAAATTCTGAGTGGACTTGGCAAACTTCCCAGGCAACAGAATAATGCTAGATAAAGGATTTCATGGTCTGTCCTCTTCATTGTTTCTAAAGTGAGGAGAAAATATTTCTATCTATCTATCTATCTATCTATCTATCTATCTATCTATCTATCTATCTATCTATCTATCTATCTATCTATCTATCTATCTATCTATCCAAAGTTTTAGGCTCCTAACTTCATAAAATGTGAACTTGGAGTGACCCCAGATTGGTTGTAAATTTGAAAATTCCCTCCCTGAAAAGATGTTTCTTTTTTAATGTAAGTCCTGATTTCTTTGCTTTTCTCCAGTGACACAAAGGGCTACTGCACCTTTTTTAGTCTTCATTCTTGCAGGAGAGTTCTAGATAAAGTCTGGAAAGGGACACCCATAGTAATTAACTTCTGAACAAAAGGGCATGAATCAAGCTGAGGCGGTTGCATTCCTTAGGCCAGGAAAGGAAAAGCAATTTAAGCAAAGTGTTTATTTTACTAAGGATAAATTACCTTTTGCAGATCAAATAAATCAGAATTATGGGGCTAGAAATAAGACCTAAAGGAATTCTTTATTTCATTTTTAGTACCCTCTGTCAAAGAGGGCAAGTGATGGAGATAATTGTGATAAAGCTCAAAGACATCGGTCTCAGGTCTGGAAGGCAGCATCTGTCTTTTTCCTTTCAAGACATTTGGGTTTCTTTAAATTCAGACCTATGCACTTGTGAAATCTGGTGTGGGAGGCTGGGAGGCTTCTTTGCAAGTCATTCTGTTAATTCAGGAGTGGGTAGCATTTTGTTTTGGATGGTTGTGCTGGTAATATTTGCTTTGATAAGCTTGGTAGACTTCCTTGAGTGGGCAATGTCTGCGGTTATAATTTCTGTGTGTTTTAGGTGTAACAGAGTTTTAACAACAGTATGGACATCACATGCAGTTGTATAAAGATTGAAAAAAATTAAGTCTAAGTGAGTATGTATTTTTTTTTCCTAAAACAAAAAAATGCTGTACTTAAATGAACAGGGAAGAGAAACATTGAAAGCATGCAGTTACAACAAACTTTGGGCTTTTAAATAAAATAATGTAAATATAGCGTGACGTGTTCCATGTGGTAGCTCCTGAGTTTAGAGAGCCATCTCTTGATCAAAAAATATAAAGTTTCAGGACCAATATCATGCATACACATAAAATAGCATAACATTATCTAACCCACTAAATGTACTTTCAGACTGTGGGAGGCTCCAGCCTTTCCTGACAGCATTGTAAGCAAGGCAGAATCAGCCCTGGGCATGGTGCTAGTCCATCTCAGCTCCCAGTCATATACTATACACACTCATACTAACATGAAGCCAGTGTAGTATCAGCAATTAAAGCCCCATTAAACAGCACGACTTTTCCAGCGATTTTCATTTGTAGATGTCATTTACGCAAACTTAGAGAATTCACAACAGTTGTTGCGCTCTCCCTTGGCCAGGGGCAGGCAAGTGTATGTGCGGGAGAGCTGATAGCAAGTGGATGTTTACTTGGAAGTATAATGGATAATGCATATAATCGAGCTGCAAGGAAAATGGGCATTTTCAACCATGCAAACAGTAAAGGGGCTCTGTACAATGGCCGACCCTGCGCTCTGACCCCAAGGGGTATGCAAAAATTCCTAATACAAGAAATTGTATAAAGTGAAATAAAGAACCAACCAAAAAAGACATTATCAAACTAAACATCAGTCCACGTTTAAAAGCTCTGATGAGAAAAATGAAGCTATGAAAAGGGTTGTTTCAGGCTTTAAGAAACAAACTACTTATTTTAGTAAAATAATTGGAACCAAAAATAAAGCCACTGAATGTAGTTATAAAAAAACTTGACAAAACGTTCTTTTCACATGTGATCCTATGCATTTTAAAATATGAATGACCAATAATGTAAGATCCGGTTATAATGGGCTTTGAAGTATATATTTTTGAAGCCCATTATAACCGGACCAATTTCAGTCTGTCCAGGGGATAAAATAATAAATCTCCTTAGTCTGATGCAGGTCAAATTGGAAACGAGAAACACACTGGAGAACATGCTGATCGAGCAGGTATCCATTCTCTGGTATCTTTGCATATCCTAAACATGGAGGTGAGATTAACTGTTCTTCTAAACTGGCCTGGTGTGAGTGGCTGTGAGAGTGTGTACCAGATTGATCTGTGATAGACTGGCATCCAATGCAGGGTGGCTTCCTTATATCCAATGCTACCTCATATATACAGTAGATTCCAGCTCCCTCTGACTATTCAGTAACTTTTCAAGCACTTTGCACATTGTGTTGTAGCTGTTGCTAGTTTCATATAGCTTTAAAAAGTGAAGTTTATGGGAATAAGGAGCCTAGCAACAGAAGAACATGAAACAACGACTTTCTTCACACCTGCCCCCTGTTGCAAATTAATTGTTGTTTTGCAATAAGTGCTGCTGTTTATCTTACTTGGCTTGCAGGTTGACATTAGCCACTTAATCCATTTTGTCTACTACTGTCAATATTTTGACAGTATGATTAATGCTGTGCTAATCCACTCGCATGGTTTTGAACATGTAGAAGATCTGATAAGCAGAAGTACAATTTAAAAGCTTTCTTTGTTGGCCATAACCTTCATTTTTATGAAGATATTGCCAAACTGTGCTGCTGTCAGTTGAGTACCCATAATAATAACAAAACCTCTGTCAGTGTGCCTCTCTTTTGTTATAGTCCTAATTCTGCACACTGATTTTTGTACACCCTGAACAGATATAATTGAGTAAGCACTCATTAATTTAAGAGTAAATGTGTAGCCCGCTTTCTAATGGAACATTATATCCCAAAGCAGCACCTTCTGAGAGTTGCAAGTGTGTAAATCAAATTAAAAAATCAGAGTTCACTACTCAGGAGCTGAATGAGAATAAGATAGGATATTAGGAAGAAACTGAGGGAGATGAGGCACAATATGAGAGCTGTGATGTGCTCATACACCGCTGTGTACTTAAAGTAATAACAACATTTATTTATATAGCACATTTTCATACAAAGTTGCTCCAAGTGCTTTACAAGATGTCAAAGAGAAAGTTACAAGAAAGAAATACAATTAAGATAAGGCAATAATATTAAAGAAAAAAGAAACAAACAAATGAATCTATATTTAACTGGTTTTTTTAACAATATTATAACTGGTAAATGTGAAGTAGAAAGGTACTGTTCTTATATACTTAAGTACAGTATATGAGTTCAGTGATAAGGTCAGATGGCCACAAGGACAGAAAAAAAAAAAAAAAACAAAATCTGCAGGGATACTAAAGGCCAAAACACCCGCCCAGCTCCCACTAGGCATTCTAACCAATTCACTCCTCTTTGTTTTTAGGCTTCATGCGATTGAGTTTGATGAATTTGGTCTCATGGACAGCTGGGGCACCCGCCCTCATTACATCATTACAGGTGGCTTCATGGTGCCTTGATCAGGTGGTGGTGGTGCAGGTTGCTACCACAGAAGAACCAGAAAAGATTGCAAAGAAGATTCGAGATTAGTAAAGATTCCAGGTCCCTGAAGAATATGATAATTCTATGCCCATATAGTCCATTAGAAATACAACAAAAATGGAGCTATGAAAAAGCCAAATTAAAATAATGGGTTTTTAGCAGTTTTTTAAAGTGTTCCATTGTATTAGTCTGGTGAACTTCTATTGGCAAAGTATTCCAGATTTTAGGTGCATAACAGCAAATGACTGCCTCACCACTTCTTTTAAACTTGGCTCTCGTAATAATAAACGGACCGTCTTTAGAAGATCTAAGGCTATGACTTGCAGTGTAGGCATTCTAAAATTTATGACTTAGCAAGATTATTTAAGGCTTTATAAACCATTATTAGTATTTTAAAGTCAATTTTGAAAGACACAGGTAACCAATGTAACAATGCTAAAACTTGTGAGATGTGATCAGATTTTCTTTTTTCTAGTTAAGATTCTGGCTGCTGCATTCTGCACTAATTAGAACTGTTTGATATCTTTCTTAGAATGCATTACAGTAATCTAGTTGACTAAAAACAAAGCGTGAACTAATATTTCAGCATCTTGTAAAGTTATAAGAGGTCTAACTTTTTCTATATTACTTAAGTGAAAAAATTCAGTCCTAATAATCTGGTTTATACATGATTTAAAGTTGAGATCAGTGTCAATGAATACTCATAAATTCCTTACCTCCGCTTTGACTTTAAAACCTAAGGCATCAAGTTTACTTCTAATACCCCTCACTATTTCCATATTCGAGAAAGTTTCTACTCATCCAATCCAAAATACTTCTAAGACATTGGATCATGGAGCCAAGGGCAACAGGGTCATCAGGTGCTATCGATAAATAAATCCATGTGTCATCTGCATAGCTGTGCTTTGAGATAATCTAGCCTAATGGAAGCTTGTCGATTGAAAAAAGCAAGGGAACCAGAATAGATTCTTGTGATACATCATTTACTATACCATGGATCACGAAGTACAATGGTCACAACTAACAAAGAATATTCTACCTGTTAAGTAAAACTGAAACCAATTTAAGACACTGCTGAGAGGCCCACCCATTGTCTAAGGTGATTTATAAGAGTACTGTGGTCTATGGTATAAAATGCTGCACTCAAGTCTAGTAGAACAAGAACAGATCTACTGCCTCTGTCCACATTAACCTGCAAATCATTTACTACTTTAACCAGTGCAGTTTCTGTACTATGATCTGCTCTAAAACCTGACTGAAATTTGTCAAGAATAGAATGTTTATTCAAGTCAAAATTTAGCTGTTTAAAACCGCCTTTTCTACAAATTTACTTAAGAAAGGCAGGTTAGAAATTGGTCTAAAGTTGTTGAAGATAGAGGAGTTGAGATTATTTTTCTCATGCAGGGGTTTAACAACTACAGTCTTTAAACAGTCAGGTAAGACCCCCATATCTAAATAGGAGTTCACTATGTCAAATACACTGTCAATTAGGACATCAGAGACTTCTTTGAAAAAGCCTGTTGGTACTGGGCCAAGGTCGCAGGTTTTTTGCCTTCGCTACTTCATAGTGGACTATCAGTTTCATTTTTTCTCCATTTATGCTCAGCACTCTGACATGTTCTCTTTAAATCAGACACTCTTTGGGTCTTCCAAGATATAATAATGCTGGAGGATTTCTTAATAGTCTTTTCAGGGGCCACTATTTCAGCTGCAGCTCTCACCTTAGCATTAAAATTTTCTATCTTATTAGTTATACTATTAGCATTATTTAGGTAGGCACTACAATCCAATGGATTGTGTAAAATGTTACCAAACACCTAAGTCATCAATATTTCTACATCAAATAATATGCAAAAATAGTCTGATATACTGAAATCCGCATCCTGTATTATGTCAACTTTGAATCCTTTTGAAATCACTTAATCCAGCGTGTGTCCTGGGCTGGCTGATGTGCTGACTAAAATGAAAAGAGTGCAGTAAGTTCGTGAATTCTCTTGCATTTAGGTCACATTGGTTATACACATGAAAACTGAAATCACCTACAATTAGGAACCTGTCATAGTTAGTTACTATGATAGATACCACGTCTGAGAATTCTTCAAAAATAAGGTGCTTTATATCTTCGATGTCTTTAAATGGTGAATACGAGAGAGACCTCAAAACTCCTTGAATAATCATGGCAGGCTACTTGAATGACAAGAAAGTACCAACACAGGCATCTTTACAGTTTAATTAGCTTGAGTAAATACTTGCCAAAGCACCGTCTATTTTGCCTTTGTGAACTGAATGAGCAAAGTTGTAATCCGGAAGTCCTTCTTCAATTAACACTCAGAGCTAAGCCACTTTTCATTTAATGTAAGAAAGTTGATTTTCCTATCACTGATAAAATTGTTAATGTAAAAAGTGTAATAATATTTAGTAAATCCATATTTAAAGGTCTTGGAAGAGCAGAGCTGAATTGGAGTGTTACAGCAGCTTGAACAGTAATTAAGTTATTTGTGTTTATGCTGCTTTGTGCAAATTTTTTATTTAATCTATAATCTGTTGTAATTGTTCTAATACAGTGCACATCTATAGGTGAAATGGTAATTAAATTATTTTAATTTATACTGAATCGTCTGTGTTTCTCATTTAGACTATGGATTTGTTATTATAGTGGTAATACAGTGCACATCTATATTTGAACTCTCTACAGAATTATCAGATCCTAACATGGCATTCTAAAAAAATTAGGACTAAAATTATGTAGTTAAGAAACACAGATTACTTTTGAGATATTGTTGGAGAGGACCCAGACGCTGAATCTGCTTGGATGCAGGTCATCTTGCCTGAAGAAACATGGTGTCTCGCAGAAAAGATCTGTGTTGTTTATGAAACCAATGTTTTGTCTTTTGCAGAAGCCTCTCAACCAGTTGTTCAAGGCCAGCGCTTTACTCTAGGATTCATCTGACCTTCTAGCCAATGATAAGGGACCCAAAATAATGATTATCACAGCCAGGGTCCTCTCCTTCGTGGCTTGAATTAGTGCTGCAAAGTCCATCTTTAGAACCTCAACTGTCGATATCAAATGTCATTTATGCCTCCATGGAATAGTGTTCCAAAACAGCCCTGTCCTTGTGCTTCTCGATGAAACTCTGGGCTCTTTTTGTAATATCTTGTACTTGTGCACTGGAAAAAAATTCCACTTCCACTTCATGACCTAGGACAGTCAAAGGGGGTGGGGGAAGGGGGGGGGGGGGGGGT
>JANRMT010062791.1:75224392-75258501 GCA_026402145.1 Polypterus bichir lapradei
AGATAGATAGATAGATAGATAGATAGATAGATAGATAGATAGATAGATAGATAGATAGATCTCCATAGGAAAATTCAGTAATGTAACATTTCACAACATTCTATGACCTCTATAATACACAGATATGTTGACCAATGCCAATGATTTGTAATTTTATTTCATTCTAAACATCCACTAGTCAAATTACTTTATTGTGGGCAGATTGCTATTACTATTGAACAGTTTTGAAAGGAAATAGAATCTGTAGAAAAAAGTATAAAGTAGTGAAGGTCAACTACCAAGAGACTGAGAATTTAGAAAACAAACTCAGTTTGCAAAAACAGAATAGTAATTATTGGGTGTAACAAGAGAGTCAAAAACCAGGTTATGCACATAAGTGAGCCAAAAGACATGGTGGAACAGACAGCAAAGACTGCAGAACCAAGAATCAAAATGATGCATAAAAAATAATGTTAAATACTTTTTAAGTTAAATACACACATACTTGGCCAAACCAGGAAGTGCATGACGTTTATACTCTCTTATATTCTCCCTGTTATAACCTTACACGTCACACACTCCTGACTGTCCTGCCTAACAACGGCAAGCAGCTGTCAAAACAACTGTTTCAAAATTGTGTTGCGGAAAAATGTTGTTTAATATAAAACTGTTAGAAATACAAAACAAATGTGGCCACAGGATTCATTGACCAAACTGAGACTCCCAAAAATGAAGTGTACTGAGGTCAAGGAAAAAAAAAAAAAATAAAAAGTCAAATCTTGCCAGCTATATGGTGCACTTAAACAGCCTACCTTTATCCCTCATGATAATGAAATTTCATAATTCATTCTTCCTTGGGTATCAGTAATTTTTGCTATCAAATTTTCTTTTACCTCAGATCAACCTATCCTTTTTATATCAATCCAAGTAAATAATATAGTATGCACAACTGATTTTACTCATCACTAATAATAAAAATCATTTTGCTGAACATTTTACTGACACTGAGATGCTATGTCAACGCTTCAGGAACCCGGTTTTCACTTTGCATGTGAACTCTGCACATTTTCCATGTGTTCACATATAGGGCGATGTGGTGGCTCAGAGGTAGGGATCTGCACTGGTAATCGAAAGGTTCAAATCCCTTAAACACCAGACATGAGTCTACTCCACTTGGCCCCTGTGTAAGGCCCTTAACCTGTAATTGCTCTACATCCAGCTCTGCAAGTAGGCACTCCAGCCTACAGGAAAAAAACAACCTAGGGGTTGGTGGCAGAATTGGCACTCCAGCCACCATAAAAAAAACCTCACACCATTCTATTTCACCTGAACTAGTGTGGTGCTGAGGTGTCAACCGTTGCATGGCTGCACTCCTGATCCTGAATTGATTTGTCATGTGTTGGGTGCGGCAATGCCTCTCCTCTCTCACATATGTTTATTCAGGGTTCCCGAACATTCCAAGAACATATGAGGCAAACTAGCAATTGAGTATTGACATTTATTAAATGCTTGTGGGTGTATGTGCTCAGGTTGTCCCACACGGCATTGGATCCTGTATTGCTGTGAAGTGACAGAAATGGAGCAAAAGTAAAATTGCTTACATTAAATACACATTTATAGTGTTAAAGTAACCCTTAAAGATTATTTATATGTGTATACACAATATGTTAATTTGTCACTGATAATTTGACTGTAATGGATACTTGTACGCGTGCATGTTCCAAATTGAGAGAAAAGGCTTCAGTGGAAACCGCAGACTGGAGAAACAGGGCAGGGCAATAAGAGGAGTGCAGCACAGTACCAAAGAGACTTCTTGAAAAAAAATACAACTTTGGGAACTCCTCATGTAAACCACAGAACTAATAAAAATGATTAAATATGCTTAGATAGAATGGAAAGCTAGGCTCGATTAAGTACTGGCTGGGTTGTAGGTGCCTATAGAAGCTACCTCTTCATTGTATTTCATACACATCTGTTTTACTTTTCTCTCAGTAAAACTGATAATGAAAATACCACTTGCGGTATCGAGGAACAGAGAGGGGTGGTCTGGAAAAAAAAGATATTGTATTTCTTCTTATCATACTTGTCCAAATAATTACATTTAATGTAGTTTATATCCTAAACCCTGTAAAGCAAGATTTTCCTGATAGCCTCTTTGTACTAACAGGTGGTATTTAGACACCTTTAATTGGCCTCAGTAACTCCAAGATCAAGAAAAAACGTAATTAGAGACAAAGTGACCTGAAATTAAACTCACCTGACTGCTGCATGGGGCTGCAGTTCACCAAGTGCCGAAGGGCTTTTGTTAAGAGTGCACTCAATTCTCAAGGGTTTTTTTTTTCTATAAGACGGAGACACATCATAAAACTATATGTTGTAAGAAAAATACTGCTGGCAATATTCTGAAAAGAAAATATGTCTGATTTAGTTGAAGCGCTAAGAAATATAATTGGACAATCATTGTAAACTGTCTGGAACATACCCCTGCAGGTTTTAAATACCCCGTGCTGCGGCAAACACATGCTTTGGAAAAGTCAGACCAGATGGGCAAGAAACTGAAGTGGGTTTAAAGCAGGTCTGCATTGCAAGAAATTCATTAATAGATGGAATATAGTGGAAAGCATGAATGCCACAGTGGTGACGGAGGAAGTCTTGTTTCTCTTGTCATTTAAAGCAGTCATGAAGAAAATCTGCCTTTAAACCAAAACTGCCTGTTCTCTTTATTTTCTTGGGGTTTCCTGAAGTTTTAACCACTCACCCCTACTGTACACATGTAAACAGCATATACTCTTGACTACAGGTATACCAGGGCCATCTTCATGTTGGAAGTATTGGACTTGAAAATGCTAAACTGAACCTGCAGGGGGAAGAGATGCAAACAAGTTTCAATTGGGTGCTACTACAGATGGAAACTGAATTATGGAATTTGGTATTCAAGTAAGGCTATGCCACCAAGTACATTTATTGACAATACCAGTGTACGTTTAACTAAGTTAATGGATTTTTCTTTGTCAGTAAAATTGTCTACCTTGGCTTTCAAAAATCTTTTGAAAAGGAAACAGTTAAGCAATTATTTCTTGTACTGTACTGTACTATCTTGTAACATTCATAAAGCTCTTCAGTGTCACTTAAATAAGACATCTTGTCTAACTTCTTCAACCACTCTTTTGTAGCTCACTTGATATCTTCATCATTGGCATAGCATGGACCAAGGAAGTAGCTCTTCAGATTGAGGAGCAGATGGTAGTCAAATGGAACCAGCTCTGGAGAAGAGGGTGAGTGTGTCATCTCACTGCAGCCTTGTCAGAAGTAGAAGGAATGGTGAGTAACAGTTTTTGAGGCTGTTTTTCCCTGATTGAATTTTGCAAACCCCAATGCAAATCAACATAAAACTTACTAGGTATGTGGGTCTTTCTGAGACATTAAATCATTATGGACAACACTCTCAACATCATTCACTGATATCTAGCTGTGAAATTCTTCTTAAGCTACTCAAACGTTAAGATTCCACTTGGTACATTAGATGCAGTGATGTCTTCAGTTCAGGTGTCAACATTTGGGGATCCCCTGCGAGCCATTGTGCAAACATTGCTCATGTTTAATTATACATGAATGCCTATAACTAATCCCTATAGTTATCACTATGTGACACAATGCAATTCTTTGATTTTGCTGTACAATTCACCCCATGATAGAGACATTTTCTTCTATCATCGATGTCAAAGAAAAGGCACAGTTTATCTTTGAAAGGCATAAAGCCACAACAGAATTCTACCACAAAGGGACTAGTCTTAAAAACATTCACTAGGCAAGAATGAGTTTCTGAATGTGTATATGTCTCTAACAATAAAAAATTGGTGAAAGCTCAATTTTGTCATTTGTAGCATATATATATAGTGTGGAAGATCAGCCCGGCTACAGACAGACACAGGACACTCGCTTCTTTTCTGCACAGCCCACATAGTGCACAAACCACCAACACTATTGCTCAGTCCCTTTGTTCTTCATCTGTCTTTTTATTTCTCTTCTCTTCCACCTCCACTCCTCTCCCACAAGGTCTGTCCTCTACCTCCCAACTCTGGCTCCTCAAATGGAGTGAGGTGGCCCCTTTTATGTTGCACCCAGATGTGCTCCAGGTGCACCCTGATGAAGTTCCTGCAGCACTTCCTGGTGTGGCGGAAGTGCTGCAGTCCAGGGTTCTGGAATGGTCCAGGCACCCCCTGCTCTTTAATGTTCCAGGGGAGGTATTGTCTCTCTCCTGGATCTTCCATCCTCCAGGCATCCATCACTATATATAGCGCTCCAGCTACCCAAACCTGACACAAGCAGATGCCAGGGCACAAGTTCCAGCACAGCACACGTTTTCATTCATGTGGGAAAGCGCTTTCCCTCACTCCCCACAGCAGCACAGTACAAAGCACCAAGCACCAAATACACAGTCTCAAACCAGTTTCTTTGCTTTCTTTCTTTTTCTTCTCTCTCTCTCTTCTTCACCTCCACTCCTCCTCCAGAATGCTTTGTCCACCTCCCTCCCGACTCTGGCTCCCAGAGTAGTTGTGGCTGGCTCCTTTTATAGAGCACCCGGAAGTGCTCCAGGTGTCTGGTGATCATCTTCAGGCAGCACTTCCAGCTGTGGTGGAAATGCTGCCACCGTTGGTTCCGCCATTTCTGCAGCACTCCCTGGTGGCATCCATGGGACCCCAAAGGACTGCTCCAAACTCCACCTCCCATGGAGCATTGTGGGAGTCTGAGGAACCTCTGCAACCCAGGGAGGGCTTTCATCTAGCTCCCTCTCTCCCCCCATCCTTCTGTCCCAGCCGGGCAAAGGTCGTGGCCACCTGCGACAATACATATATATACTGTTGATTGAAATTTTTGATAGAAATAAATTAGATAAATGTATCACATTTGTAGCAAAGGAGTATAAAACAAAATATGTTTTAATGTGGGGAAGAGAAAACCTTCTGAAAAATTGTGATGGCATACATACGATGCCTGAAGATGGTAATGATAGTATTATAAATAGCATCACATTGATCATTTCCAATACGACTATTGTTTAAATCAGGGTCATGAGAGACCAAAGACTACGCTGACTGCTTTAGGAAAAATGCTGAAACAACAGTCCATCACAGACACACTTGTGCATACACCCGCACTTGCTACCAAAGAACCTGTTCAGAATTACTAATTAATTTAACTTGTGTGTCATTGCTATGCGAGAGGTAACTTTGGTACCTGAATAAAACCCAAGGAAACAGAGGAAGAATGTATAAATTCCACACCAACAGTAACAGGGTTATGTTGCCATTATTATTATTATTATTATTATTATTATTATTATTATTATTATTATTATTAGCAGCAAAGTGCAATGCTGATCGTGTTATCCATAGACTTGGGAACAATTTCACCATTCGTGTGAGTTTACACGTTTTCCAATTTCCTTATGAGTTTTCTCTAGGTACTTCACTTTGTCTCAGTTTAATGTGTTCTTATTACTCACTCTTCTATAATAAGCACAGAGTAACTCACTAATCCTTAAATCTCACTCCAGTTTCTTCACAGATGGTCACCTTTCGTATCCTCTCTGCTACCGTATAATGTAAAGGGTTCACCAAAGACAAAGGCCTGGCCAGGATGGCACACTACTAGATATTGGCCTGCAATGGTGAAAAGTGAGGACAATATTCACCCTGTTGGAAGCTTAAAATGTCCCAGATGGAATCCTCAATATATTGGAACTGTGAGAGTTCAGAAACAAGGAACATCCTTCTGCACATCAGAGGGCAAACCAACAGATACTGTAACTTCATATGTTATAAGAAAGCATCAACAATATTCTAACTGTATAGCTAGCAAGGCAATAGCAAAGATAAAATACCTATATGTGGTATAGCAGGTCTGCAGTTTAACAGTTCAGTGGTCCGTTTTTCAATAAATAAATCACTGAATCTCCGTGGGTGTGCGTGCAGGAAGTTGGTGAGGTAATTGGGGTGAGATACATCTGCACGTGAGGGTGTGTTCTGTCTTAACTGCTTCATCGGCTTTCTGTGGTATGCAATTGAGACGTTGCGCCCATGGAGGCATTTAAGGGGGAGCCGGCACAGAGAAAGCGGAGACAATAGACTGGCCATTGAGAGAGGCCAGGAAGACAGAAGGGAGAAGAGAAACACGAAGAGGGTTAAAAGAAGAGGAGGAAAATAAAAAGGAAGCACAGAAAGAGAGAGAGAGAGAGCACTGAGTGAGGCAGGTGATTGAGTTGAGTCTCAGGGGTGTAGGAGTCAAAGGATGCAGAAAGGGTGCTTTTACAGAGTGTTTACCTGGGAGTAGGAGCGGCCCCACAGTGTTTCTGTGGACACGTAGGCACCGGCAGTGGGAGATGTGTGCGGCTGAGCATGGTGCTCCAGGATTGCTGAAGGCCAGGCAATGGGTACCTGAGCTGGGATTTGAAGGTTGACTGAACCTGTGGGTGGATGTCTCCTCTTTCTGCAAGGTCCAAAGAGGATAAGGGGAGGAGACACCAGATTTGAGAAGGAAGCATTAGGGCTCATTGTCTTCATGGAGTGTCTCGTCGCTTTTATTGGGTTATTTTAATGGATTGTTTTAACCTCCACCAGCACCTTGATTTTATGGAATGACTTCTGGAGCACTACACGTTTTGGACACTTTGGTTTGGTTTGATTTTAATAAAAGCACTTTTGTACCTAGCCCTTGCTATGTTTGTGTGTGTGTGTGTGTGTGTGTCCTCATCTGCTGGCTCATCCCTTGGGTATCTTATCGGTGGTAGCGGGTTCAAGAAGCTCCCTGGAAGGACCCGGTAGCATGGGGCCGACTTGCACCGTCATATTGTACTTGTGAAACTTTTGTCACAACTTTGACTTGTATGCCAAATTAAAAACTAAATTGTGGCTGAATTTGTAGCTCAACAGTGGGTACTATGCACATCATATGTAAATCCAAACCTATTGGTGATGGAAGAGCATAGAGTCAGAAACATTTCATCAGCATTGAATCCTTTTCCTGAGACGCTAATAATTTTATGAACGTTTTTTACTTTTTTGTCATTGTATTGTGCATTTATTTAATCATATAAGAAGCACCATTTTGTATATTTGTTTCAATCTGCGCTTCTGTTTTAGAACTTTTGGAAGCTATAATACTGTGTGGTTGTTATATATATGGCACACATGTAATCTGACCTGGCAATGCACATGTTTTATATTCTTGCATCCAAAATTTGTTTGATTAAGGGAAGCACGCTCACCGAAGACTTAGCTCTGAAGCAACTCCTTAGGAGTTTGGTTGTTTGTAGGTTTAGACCTATAGATTCACAACACACCTTTTGTGCACTTCTGCCATATTCCTGAAGAAAGACCTTTCAATCATATCTCTGCTGCTCATTCTGTCCACACGGCCGTGACACACAGGACTTCATCAGTTAATGTTCTATTTTTGTATCTTGTTGAAAGATCTAAAACAGTTTAGTTGGAGCATCATTGTAAGATTAATTTATTACTTGCTGATTTATAGAAAGGTCTGATGCTAATGACCAAAAATAAAAGCTATGACCAAAACTGATGAAAGTTTTTGAACCACCCACCAGCACTGGTTTCTCAAAACTCTTAAAATGTACTCTGTACACCTCATCTATAAATTCAAGGAGTACCATACTTACCCCACTACTTAGAGAATGCAACAAACCTATAATGCTACACACCAACATTAATTTATTTTAATGTAAGTGTTGAAGTATTGTATTGTCAAGAAACAGCATGGGAATCTACAAATGACTAATTTCAGTTGGCAGTTTAGAGGGTGGTAAACTTCAAAGAAAGAGACTGAATATTTGTTATAAGTAGCTTAACCAGAGACAGAGAGGAAGGGTAAAGTCACACTTCTTATCAGCATAGGGAGTTCAAAAAGGAAACTCTTGAAATAACTGTATACTTAATAAGCCAAATGGACCTAATTAAAGATATTGAGCTATAGGACTTGTGAGTAATCCAGTTCAAAGCATTCACATTTTTACACTGTGATTGCCTACAGCTTTTATAAAAACATTATTTCTACTAATTGTCATCCTGAGAGTCATCTCTAACACAAAGCCAGGGTTTCCTTTACAGTGTCACCTCAAATTAAAGATTTCCAAAAATGAAGTGGAACATGCTGGTAAATATCTGTTCCAATAACCAATGTAGATCCACAAATATTCAACTGTTTTCTGTTTTTATTTTTAATGTCTAATTCACAATGACACACAGAAAGAATGAATTTTCTTTAAACACAAGGCAATGCATTTCTGTTTACACAGTAATTTGGGAATGATCTTGCAAAAATTAAGTTATAATCTATTCTAACAGTCCTTTAAACAAACATAAAGTTATCAGCGCAGTTGTAGAAGAGCTTTTAAAAGCCCCCGGAGAACTCAAAATCCAGCATTGGAAAGGTCCACATAATTTTTAAATGTGCAAAAACATATAGTTAAAACCTAACCCATACATACAGTACAGGCCAAAAGTTTGGACACACCTCCTCATTCAATGTGTTTTCTTTATTTTCATGACCATTTACAGCACTCCATCACTCTCCTTCTTGGTCAAATAGCCCTTACACAGCCTGGAGGTGTGTTTGGGGGGGTCATTGCCATTGTCATTGTCATTATTGAAAAATAAATGATCGTCCAACTAACCTGACTTCTGCACAACACAACTGCTGGTCCCAACCCCATTGATAAAGTAAGAAATTCCACTAAATAACCCTGATAAAGCACACCTGTGAAGTGAAAACCATTTCAGGTGACTACCTGTTGAAGCTCATCGAGAGAATGCCAAGAGTGTGCAAAGCAGTAATCAGAGCAAAGGGTGGCTATTTTGAAGAAACTAGAATATAAAACATGTTTTCAGTTATTTCACCTTTTTTTGTTAAGTACATAACTCCACATGTGTTCATTCATAGTTTTGATGCCTTCAGTCATGAAAATAAAGAAAACACATTGAATGAGGAGGTGTGTCCAAACTTTTGGCCTGTACTGTATAAAACATGAAACTTTAATTTATGCTGCTATGCATGAATTCCAATCTTATAAGAAGTGATAAATTTACATATATACATGTGGGAAACTTCTCACTCCAAATCTGGATGGTCCTGGGAGGATAGGGCTTAACCCAACTGTAATGGTTCAAGGCAGGAACCACCCTTGAATGATTTTTAGGTCCACTGTAGATCACATGTGTGCACACACCCACACTCACTCATAGGTTAGAGTTGTCACATGTCTAGGAAGTGGGAGGAAACCCCAAATGGAGAACATGCAGACTCCTTATAGACAGGAACCATAACTGTGAGGCTGCAATGCTAACAGTTCAGAATTACACTTTACTTTAGTTGAGGAGGATGTAGCATTTAAGTGCTTTAGTTGTGTCTGTTATGATGTTTCGTTAGTTGGATAGCCACACATAATTACATTATTTTGTTTTTACATTCAGAATTCAGAATGTAAGTGGGTTGGAAAACTGGAGGACAGCTAGACAGATGGACATGAATGGGCCTTTGGCAACAAGCAAAAGAAACAAATAATGAATCACTTTCACAAGAATGATATGATCATGAGATGAATGCTGAAAGTGCCGTCACACTTAAATCACAACCACTCTGTCCACTTATCACAGTACTTTGGCTAATTTTTATAACAATCTTGAATTAGCCCTGCAAACCAAATTTGGATTAACACTAGAATTACCAGAGCCTAAGAGAAAACTTGTAAATCCGGCCCACCTTAAATCCATTCTCACCTCTCCGCCAGCGTCTTTTGTCCTGTAAATGTGTCGATAACAGCAAGCAGCCTGCTATTCTATCCCCCCGCGCACCGCCGCAGTTCAATTCACAAAGAAGTTTGTCAGTGCTCAGTGTTTATCTTGGAGTGAAATGCTGGAGCTTTATAGGGCAAATCCGCGAATTGTGCAAATTTGAGAGAGATGCAATGGGCTGATGGGAGGGCGGCAGGCTTTCTCACTCGCGCACCAGCCTCATAGCGTATCTTACATCTGCTTAGGTAGTGAACAAGAGAACTACTTATTAGATTTAGATTGGGTTTTTTTCTACAATTTGCTTGAACATTCTGGTTGATTTTGTGACTTCTCTCATCGCACTAAGAATTATAGTTCACTTGCGGGAGCGATATATTCGTGCTAATCTGAGACAGAGGCTGTGGTCCGAGGGGAGGGGGAAGTGTGACGTCAGGTGTGGGGAGTCGGTCTTCCTCGATGTTATGGAGTGTACCTTGCCTCCGCTTAGCTAAAGATACCTTTTTGTTTATAGATTTTTAAAGATTGTCCTGTTTCACTACTATGTGGGAGGAGCCACAGGGAATGGCTAAATTTTGGGATAAAGAAACAAATTGAAGTACTCAGAGAAAACCCACAAGGAAGTGGGAAAATATGTAAAGTCACACAGATGGTGGAAGTGTTCCCAGGTCTCTGCTTGTGTGATTCTGTCCCATCCTTCACATACAAATGGTGCACATTAGGTAAGTCACAGCATAGTGGCAGGTGTGGTAGCCCATTCCTGAAATAAAAGAATAACGTACATGCCAAGTGGCAACCTTTTTCAATTTTCTGTCTTTCTGAAAAATTTAAAAAATTATGCAAATCAGGCATTCATGTTTAATTTGACTCCTGTACATGTTACGAATAAAACCAATTTCCATACATTTAAGTGAAACTTAAGAATACATTCTGAATTTGACAAATGTTGGAAAATATGACCACTGACCCTCTGAGGGCTCGATGAAACTGCTGACATGTAAAAAATGAAAGAATTTTACTTCAGTTAATGTATACTTTTGATAGCTTTTTTTTCCCCAAGTCAAATTTTGACCAGATGTTGAAAGTATGTGGATCATTTTAAGGGGCAGGTGGCAATTTTAATTGAAAAGGAAAAAGTCACCCTGAATTAGCTTTAAAGAAAAATGTTCATATTTTTCCTTATTTCTGCTCTTGCTGGAAGGAAGAATTTAAGGAAGGATTTCAAAAGATTTAAGAAAAAGAACATTAGTACCAACTTAACTTTGTATTTATATCATTTAAAAGTTAGAGTCTCTGAACTCACTAATAATACAACTTACACTTGTTATACAAGTATAAATCTTTCTGTGTGAATTTTAAAAATATGTCTCAGTTGTCTTGCAAAAATGAATGTCAAAGAGATTGTATTTCTTAAACAAAATAGTCTTTATTTTTGGGTGCAGACCAACAATTTCATATTTGGCAAGGACAGCAGTTTTTTAGTTGAAGCATATGAGGCAATACACATTCTTCTTTTTAGAAATATAATGATTACTTATTTAATAGTGGAGTGGCATTGTCTTGCAGTAGAAAGCACTGCCATCTTCTGAGTTTGACTCCCGCAGTCACTCACACACAACGTTCGGTTTTCAGGTTCTTCTTTTATCACTGTAACTGGGTATTTTAGCTTTTCATATCCCAAACTTGTGTTTACTAGGTTAGTCACCCTAAACTGGCCTCTGTGCTTGACTGGACTTTTCAATGGACTGTTGCCCCATCTTCGGTTGGTTATTTCCTTGTGTTTGGACAGGCTGTGGCTTACCACAATCTTTTTATCCAGAATGGATTATCCAAATAATTATTCAAGAATTGTGATATGGAATTCTACACACACTAAAAGTCATATAATTTTTGCAAAATAATTAAAAAAAATAACCATTTTCATGTTTATAAAAGCCATTGTAAAAGAAATGGTGTAAACGAGAGTACTAATGAGTCTTCTCATTACACTTTGGGACTTAGAGGGATGGCCGTTAACACATCGGCCACTACCTGGGTGGATTTTCTCCAGACATTGCAGTTTTCCTTTCACATCCAAAAAGCTGGAAATATTAGGTTACGTGGCAACTCTTATTCAGTCTTCTATAAATGAGTGTACCCTCTGATGGACTGGTGCCTTCTGCCTAATGATGTCAGGATAGGTTCTGAGACCCATAATTCCATACCAGAGTAAGTTGATTTTTAGAAATTATTACTTCCTAATGGTAAAGCCTGGGCTGAATTAACTTTTGAAATTAATCCTCATGCCACAATTTCCTCAGCCTTTGTTATCGGTGAAGTGTATGGTTATACCACTAGCCTGAAGGTTCTCCATATTAGCCTGAAACCACAGACTTCTGTCAAACAAATGACAAAGGTATGGTCAGGGAAATTACCATATTTTGCTTGTTCGTAACTTATGAGTCCCTCCCATACATTCTTCAATGTTAGTCATTAATACTAAAATATAAGTAATATGATATTTATAATGTGTTACTAACCCTCAACTATTCCATGTCTCTTCTCAGTATCCTCAAATGGCACTTGGTGTCACTGCTCTACTGCCATGTTGTTTGCCTGCCTATGGAAAAGTCATCTCTGATAATGGAGCATTACAATGATCAGGTAGACGGGTCCTTTCATCAGATTGGCACTAAGTCAGCTGTAGAATGGCCACCAAGGTGGGGCGGAGGCTTGTTGGCAGATGTCTCCAGGACCCTGACTGTGTCTGGCTTGTCGGACTCCTTTTCTACAACCTGGTAGTGGTTCTTCAATTAGCTGATGGACAGATAGGACTGTTTTTCATTTATGTTCATTAGTTTTTAATTTTTTTGTATGTATTTGAACAAATGTCTATCCTTATGTGATTGTTCTTAATTTAGTAAGGGGTGTAATCTATTCTTGTATTTTGCCTTGTAGTTTGTACTATTATATTGCTGAGGTGGCAATGATAGTATGGCCATTTAGCTCTGTGAAGTGGACTTATTTTTGTCCTGTTTTGTGTATTGTATTTACCCAATATGTTGACACCTATTGTGCACCCAACCTACCTGGAAAGGGGTCTCTATGTGAATTGCCTTTCCCAAGATTTCTTCTATAGTTTTTCCCTACAAGGGTTTTTTTTGGAGTTTTTTCTTGTCTTCTGCAGGCTGAGGGGCTTTCAAAAAACAACACCTCTTAAAGCCCATTGAGGAATTCCTTGTATGAGTTTTCAGCTATACAAGAAACACATTGTTGTTATTGATAAATTTATAATGAAATCAGGCTTTTGCATTGTTCAAAATTGAATTGAAAGAAAACTAAAGCAATAGACAATATAACAGTGAGAAATACAAATACAGACAAATGCAAATGCGTCAGAAAAAGTAAATGATCACATTATTGAACAAAATAAAGGGCTGGTCCAACTATTTGCTGAATCTGCTTTGTCCAATATGGGGTTTCAGGGACATGATGCCTATTCTGGCAGCAGTGGGCATAAAAGAGGAACTATACCTTGATGGGATGCCAGTCATTTGAAGGACACACCAATGCAATGTTTAGGGGTGTCATGGTTTTGTTTTGAAAATCAATTTGTGGGTATTTTTTGCAATTTGTGATTCATCTTTGACTTTTTATGGTTAATTTATTATCATGACAGTGATGAGATTTTATTGAGAGATTCTCCATTTCACATCACATTTGATGACTATGGTCATATAGTTGGTATGTAACATGGTGGCATTGTAAACCCATTGTCCAAGGATTTTGTTTCTCTATAAACTACTGTACTGTGAACTTAGTAACTCTACAAGAGCAGTATGACAATGGGGTTTGAATCTAGGTTCTTAATGTATAAGACTACGTTCCATTCCACCCAGAGAAGCTTAATAGTTTGTTCAGCTGAGCTCACCAAAGCACTCTTGGTGGACAGAGGTAGAAATAAAAGTATTACAAGTTTTTCAAAACATGATGCACAGCCTTCTAGCATCACTCTTAACCAATTGGCAAAATTAATTATTGTTGGATGCCTGCCCATGCTGATCTCCATAACCAGTTTTCATGTCAACTGGACAGTTTCACGTAGTATGTATTCTCATAGGTGTCTAAAATAAAAGATTATATTGACTGTGGTTTTTCTATGTTTTATTTCATCATTCTAAAATGTATCATGCTTGTATATAGCATTTCCCTAATTTTCATCCCCAATAACTTGAAAACTGTAAGGTATAGGAAATTTTTTACTCACACCAGTAACTTTGACACGTGCAATAATTCAGTACAGAAATTTTAATCAAAATCTAAGATGTAGTGGTTAAATTTTTAAGAAAATTTGTGGTGATCTTTTGTGGAACAACACTATTGAAGACGATAACAGTCATTATCTAGAGTTTGTTGCTGGTTCCGAAGGACCCCACCCCCCCCATAAAAGTTCAGGCTTCAGGACCCTAAAAATGTGTGTCACTTAGGTGTTTTCTGTGATCAGAAGGCCATTTGGATTTTTATTAGGACCTGAAGATGAAACCTAGTTAAAATAACAGGTCAAAATTGAAAACCTGTTAAGTCAAATTCAACAAATAAGTCAAAACGTTTAACCAGGATCAAAGGAGCAAATAAATTAATCTTTTACTGGGAAGCTAACATAAAACACATATCTGCAAAGTCTTTTTGAGGAATAAATCTCATAGAAACAGTAGCATGTGATGCTGACCTTTATACCATCGTGATATTATGTCACACGTCATGCACGTCCAAGCATCTCACAAAATAGGAATGCAGATGGGAAAACAAAATGGCATCGGAAAGTTTGTTTTTGAAAATGTAGTTGTAGAAATAAACAAATTCCCAAAATGCATTCAGCAACCCAAAACAACTTATATGAGGAAATACAATTTCTTGAAAAAGGTTTAGAATATGGAGGGAGTTTTTTGGAAAAAAGAAACCAAATCATAACATTTTCAAATAGTCATTTTTATAGTAAAAACTGTAAATGGATGTCCGAACCCCTCTAGCCAAATCCTTTACTCTTCCAAGGCAAGGTTAATTCCTGAAGATTCCGTAAAGCAGATACCGTATGGTGGAATGGGTGAACTCAAATTTCTGTAATTTCACATAAATTAAGATTTAGTAATCTACCTAGGTTTTCTATAGATGAGCTAATACTTAGTGGAGTAATCAAAATGTCATTGCTGAATACCAAAGTGAAATCACTCAAAGTAAAGTAGAAAATCCATTTAGAATTTTGGTAGGGGCCAAATAATAATAAAAAAATACTTTAAATATGGCAAAAGTATTAAATGAAGGGAACTGTTAAGGATTTGTCAGGGTCTCAGTAGCACATGTCCAGGTTATCTGTATTTATTTTTTTATAATTTCACTGCAGTTATTTTGGTGTTACTTATTATGATCCAGCCATACTCATGAACATATGAAGATTTGTTCTATTAAATTTGTGAAATTAATTCTGTCTCTTTGGCTGTTTCAGGTTTTTTATTGATGAATGCAGCCACGTTATTGATAGCAATGACACTATTGTTAAATCACAAGAGCCTGAAGTCTAAATTCAGTGCAGCACGCACAAATTTGGGTTTTATTTTTGAACATAAACATAAACATGTTCATACTGCTGCTCTATTTTCTATTTTCACTTCTACGTGACAAAGATCTGATATTTATAGAGAAGATGTGATCAGCAGAAAATGACCTGGAATCTCAACCTTTCAGAAAGGATTTACATGCTTTACAACAACAACAACATTTATTTATATAGCACATTTTCATACAAAAAAATGTAGCTCAAAGAGCTTAAAGTGCTTTACTAACCACTGTTGTCTGGAAAGCCTTGACATCTCGCACTCACCAGTTCTGGCTCTTCTCTGATTTCAGCAGGTTTCTTCATACACATACGGCAGTGATAAATGCCCTCAAAGCAATAGCTACAAGTTTCATTTTCTATTTCTCTTCTTTGCCGTCATGAGGTGAGGAATTTATGATGTCTTGTTTTGAAACATTGTTTAGTTATGCAGCAGCCAAGATCTGCCCAGTGGGTCACATTTGTCTGACAAAATTGGTTTTAATTTGGGTGTGTGGGCCACATATGTATACCCTTATATCAAGTTTAGATCATTCCTAAAATTAATTTGAACAGTTGAGCAAAAAAAAAAAAAGCAGATATGAAGCAAGCACCAGAATAGAGTTACTTCTTGCTGGGAAGTGTCCTGCATGCTACCTAGTCACCCTTGTTGGGAGGTGTCCTACTGCCGGGCCAGATTTTTCCCACTTCATCTGTCCCATCGCTTCCAGAGTCTTTATTGTTGGTCACCCTTGTTTAAAGACAAACTTTATTTGTGGGACTTATTTTTGTTTTTTGCTGGGAGTTTGTTTAATGTATTTATGGTGAAAGCTATGTTATGTATTAACTAGAGATGTCACAAGAATAATTATTTCAGTGCTAAGTCAATACCAAAATACAGATTTTACAGAATCAGTACCAAAGTGAAAATTCTACACCACATTGATGAGTGACTGCAAATTGACATATGGTTATTACCTTGTATTACCTCGAAATGCACAATAATACATGATAAAAGTGAAAAAAAACCTACTTATGAAAATCAATCATAGTGCTACAGCACCGCATTACCATTAATACATCTCAAAAAAAAGGACAAAATACCCATTACAAAGTAGATTAGTGTATGCTTTGAGAGTGCAAGATGTCATTGACCAGATGTAAGTTACAATTGTTTAATTTGTAGATGGTAAAAGGAATTGCTTTTTAATTCCATATCTTACACTGTTCCATTAAAATTGGGGCTTTGCATTCATTCTCTGAAATTTCGTCTCTAGATAGCCTTTTGATCACCCATCCATTTTCTACGCAATGCTAGTTGCCCATATAATACTGTGGGATGTGAGAGGAAACTGCACAGCGGCAGTACTAATGGCTGTAGAAGGTAAAAATCAACAAGTTTCAATCAAAGCAGCTATTTGGCTTGGCTGCTTAGCCAATGAAATAAGCTACACCATGTGTTAATACCAAAATAAAATGTATTTTGCAATTTGATGCTTTGAAGTACAAAGCATGTCTCTCTAGTAATACAACATGTACTGTAGTGCATTAACAGAAACGCATTGCAAAGATGTTGCAAAGATGTGCAGTTACAGCAGTACGGACAGAGCAGCATATCAAATGTGACTCCATAAACGATAAATTTGTGTCAGCCGTTTGGTTTTAGAAAACAAAGTAGTGTTCATTTGTGTAAATCCTAATATGTAATGAATGCAGTCAAAGCACATCCAGTATATTGTATATGCTAATGGCACATTTTTGAATATAATGCAGTCTGTCTGTAACAACTAATTCAATACAAATAACACCAGTCTAATTCTGGTTTTGTTCACAGGCTAGGTGATCACAAAGTCCGATCATTTATATAAGATTCTTTGAAAACAACACACCAAAGGCTGTTTTTACAAGAGTTCTTCAATAATGGATTAATGTAAAAATGACAAGTAATTATTTCACACAGGAAACCTTGAAGTTGGAAAAGAAATGTAAAAAAGGGAAAGATTTGGACAATTAAAGAACTGGGAATCAGAATCAGAATTGACAAATCTGCAAAATATTACTTTTTACTAAGTTTTTCACCAGCTAGTGATGCAAACATAAATCTTATAATAGCAAAAGCATGTTATAAAACTGCTTTAAATAGTTTATGTAAATGAAAAGAACCTCAATTTTTTATGGAATTCACAAATTTCTGTAAAAAAGGGAAAGATTTGGACAATTAAAGAACTGGGAATCAGAATCAGAATTGACAAATCTGCAAAATATTACTTTTTGCTAAGTTTTTCACCAGCTAGTGATGCAAACATAAATCTTATAATAGCAAAAGCATCTTATAAAACTGTTTTAAATAGTTTATGTAAATGAAAAGAACCTCAATTTTTTATGGAATTCACAAATTTAATAGCAGAGACATAATAATGTTTGAATTTTTATTTTTAGTGTTGAGTTTAAGCAGTATTTTTAGGTACAGGTGAGAAAATATCAGAGAATCAAATTAGAATGTCCACATGGTAAGAAAAGTCAGGTTGGTCGTGTTCTTTATACAGACTATACTGACATCCCAACAAAACAATATCCCCCCTCCCAACTACGCTTTGTTACACTGGGAAAATTCCCATGCCTGTCACACATTAAATTCAAGTCTTGTATTGTAATTTGATATTTATGAATGCCAACGCTAGTTTACTTAAATGATAGCTGGGCAACTACTTGATTAATATACTGTATAACTATTTTAAATTTGCTGTTACTGTAGATATGACATATGTTATATTCTTTTAAAGAAAAAGGCACAGTATTGCCAACTTTGAATAATGGTTTTACTTTTAATTAAAAAGCCAGTGAAAGGGATTTTTGTTTTTGCAATGTTATCAAAGTATAGAGTATTGTGACATTTTACTGGTATTTGTATTGAATACAAAAATGTTGGTATTGTAGCATCCCTAGTATTAACACATATTTTAATGTTTTATTGCTGTTTTTGTTGTCTTTGGAAAATTTTCTAATTTGTTACATGTTTCTTGGGCCTGCTCAAGCTGAAGCCAACAGATATCTTAGGAGCCTGGCTGAAGTCTCATGAACCTCTGCAGGACACACCAAGTAGGATTCTGGCCTGCTCCCTAGCTTATTTTCAAGATTTTTTTTTTTACATTCAGCAATAGAATACAAAAAATGTTAAATGCCTAATTTGGTATTATTACATATTGCTTCTACCGTTATTGATGAAATGCTGAAATGCTACAAGGTCTTTAGCAATTAATAAGGCATCCCAAGGTAATCATAAGAGAGTTTTTATTGAAAATTGTTTTCCATGCAATTCTCTAATTTCTTCTAAAATGTAATTATTTTTAGATCATAGTTTTTGAATATTGTATCATAATGCATTAACTGGGAACAGAAGTTGGTAACTGCTATTTTCTATAGTTACTGATCATCAATTCAGGTTCTTTAATGGGCCATCAATACAAGTTTTTTAATGGACCATTTAATTATATGTTGTCAAAGAAAAACAGGGCACCTTCTAGCCTGCTGGATAATTTAATAATACCATTGGCTAATGTTTTTGATTCTGGTCCAGACAGTGCATAAAGTCTTCCTTTAGATAAAACAGCACAAGGAAGTAAATCAGATTCACAACTAGAATTTCTATGAGTGGTAATTTAGGAGGCTTTTTTGAACTTAAAGATCTACTTATGACTAAGTATATGTAACTATGATGTTGTTTTATATGCACATCTCAAAACAATTAGGACTCCACTTAATTAATTCTCTTGAACTCTTTGGGATTATGTTGGATAAGCCACAGATAATCTAGTACATTGGAACACTAAGTGCTTTTGACTGAAGAGCACTTTGTCATATGTAACAGCAGACCTTCTGACTTTAATAATCACCTGCTAGTATAATTCCACATTATATTTCTCAAATGTATTTTCCAAAAGTCATTTATGTGAACAACACTAAGATTCAAGACTGACTTTCTTGGATTTGCAATTTACAACCCTAGATTTCTGGCAGTGATCCATAATAATGACTTAGCCGTGAAGATCAATGAATACATGCAGCCTGTCTGCAATTTTGGGAGTGTCACCAGTAGCTGCATAGAGTTAAAGGACTGCCATGACCAGGCTGGCAACTGAGGTTGAAGGAGTGTTTTGCATGTAAAACAGAGGGAGGTGGCCACAGCAAGCAAAAGGAGCAGGGCAGGAAAACATGGAATTGGGGCCGAAGTTGTTACTATCCGCAAGAAAGCTGGAAGGTGTGCTTTGTGATTTTAGTTTCTTATGTATCTAAGTATATTGATTTACTGTAGTGGGACCGATTTTGGCTAGCAGCTTTGATGTTACAAATAAATCCTTAGGTAAGTACATAATGGAGAAGTGTATCTGAGCAATTTAAAACTCACTTTGCCCTGATGACTGTCAGCTTCTGAACCACTTGACTCACACTGGTGGTCTGTGAATTACCCTTTAAGACCCACTGATCTAGTATTACATTTTCAATAAGTGAGTCAACAACTAGCAGTGGAATGCATTCTTTGTGGAGAACACCAACAGAGATTGGCTGAGTGACATTCTCTATAAAACCTGTTCCAAAGGGACTGCCACCATAGTTTATAACTGTATTGTGAACTCCAGTTAATGGGCTGTAAAAGCAAACATTTTAAAGTGGATGAACTAATAAAATTATCTGCAGTCCCACTATCTACAAAGTCCTAAAACTAAAAAAAATCTCCAAAGTAATTGGTAGCTAGAAACTGTTTTTTGATGCTGAGGTCTTTTAGCTGAGACCAAAGCTTTGACTGTTAACTTTAGGATAGTATATTTCAGATGACTAGGATCGCCCCAATAAAAATACCATCCTTTCCTGAGTCACTATTGACTTTCAATTAAACTTAACATCCAGTGATGACTTACTATCTTGTCTTTTAGTAATTGATTTTATTCAAATGGGTTTAGTAGACTTCCAATAATCTTGTGCTCAATTTGAACTAAAGAGATTTCACCAATGTTATAACTAACCATATTATATGTTAATATTTTATAAGACCATTATTAAACACAAAATAAGAAATTATCATTCCAAGCTCTATGTGCTGAATGTGTACTGCCCAATTGAATGACTTCTCTGTTTTAAGCTTAGCAAACAGCTTATAGCCAATGAGTTTCTCTTGGGCATCATAAAACCAATTGAATACTTTCAACAGCTTCTACACATTATTGAAAGTTAAAAGTGTATTGTCAGATATCACAGTAGCTCATTCAAATTGCAGCTGAAGCTCAAGTTTAAATTTAATGTGATATGTACAGAGTACAGTAAAGTTCTTATTTGTATGTCTAACCAACACGCAATGAGTCGATACTGTCCGATACCGTGATCAGTTATCAATAGCTTGTGCCATTTACCGGCATTTAAAGGCAAAGATGTTTAACAACTAATATATAAAGTTTCCAGAAGTAGGTCACACAGTCTTCATGGTGGTGTTCACAAACTGTTGTGCAAAGAATAAATATTTCAATTCTTCCTCTCTACCTTTGGAGGCTTTCCAACAAATAAAATGATAATAAATGTTATTTTAGCTTTGACAGCGAGAAGATAATTGAGCAGATTATCTTGATTAATAAATCAAGTGTAACAAATGTAATGTTCAGGATAAGGGATCAGAGGTTAATGAAGTTATTTAATTAACAGCAAAGGCTGCTTTGTAAGCCTGGCAGTTCCACCCCATCTACCCATGGCAAGCTCTTGTAATGTGTTGGTAAGTTCATTTTAACTGTGCTTGCATATTATTAACATTCATATACAGTGAAGCAACATATGCTCCTAATGCCTTGGATCATTTATTTTAATGGTCTGGATTTTTCAAGGAGTAGACACTGTATACAGTGTTAGAAGTAAGAAGGAATGTATTAGAATTCCGCTTTGATGGTGGTTATTTAGTTCTGTCTCAGGACGATAGCCTGTGTGTTTCTCTGTGTGCAGACGCTGCTTCAAAGTTTGGCACACAATTGTGATTACTTCAATTAGGCATCTTCAATGTTGTGGAGAAAATAACAAACAAACAAACAACAAACTATGTCAGCTCAAAGCCATGAGGTGTTAAGGTGACTACGTCATATTATAGAAAGTTGCTCACATATATTGAAGTCTTGGATGAAAACACTAACGTTCATGCAGACACTTCTCCTGGCATGCCAGAATGCCTGATCACCTTTCTCCGGGGCAGTGTTTGGAGAAAGGGTTGTACTTCTGTGTCAAATGTTAGTTTAACATTTCAACATTTTTCTGCTTCTTCTTAAATAACGCAGCTTGGGAGCAGCAATTCTTAAAGGTCAACTGTCTTCAACATTTTATCCTATGTTTGGGTTCTCTGCTCATTAATCCATACTGCCTCAAAACGTTAATCCTTTACATTAAACTTGATCTTTTGCAATACACTTTCATGGCATTGGTTCACCAGTAACTGAGCTGGATTTCATCAGAACCTTTTTTCTGGAAAGTGGAAGCAAGTTCCAAAAGACAGGGTTTATCCGAATCCCTGGCCTCACAGATCACTTAGTCCTGGCTTAATCTGTTTTAGAAATTCAGATATGACCAAATCAAGGTTTTTTAGAAAACAAATTAGCCAGATTTCCAGGAATCGTGATTTACCTTGGCCAGATTTCACAATAGTCCTCCTTTCTGGTACAGACATCTGGGACCTCATTTATAACACTGTGTGTAGAACTCACACTATAACATGGCGTAAGCACAAAAGCGGAAATGTTCCTACGCACAAAAAATCCAGAACGCCAACTTCCACGTTCTTCTTTTACAAAAATCCCTGCGTGAAAAGTAACGCCTATGCACGCGCTTACTGTCCTGCCCCAACTCCTCCCAGAATTACACCTCTTTGAATATGCAAATCAATATAAATAGCCCTTAAACTCAGCCTTCTGTGAAAAGGCAGTGGCAAAAGCATGAGGGAAAATAAAAGAATTTCAGCGAATACCAAGCAGAGGCAAGGAAAAACATACTATTTGTTGGTTTAAACAGTCATATAAACAACAAAACGAAGTTGATTGAGTGACATAGCGTGTCAGAGAAACTCGAAAGCTCAAGTTCACAAAGTCGCACAGTGCGAAAAAGGAGGTGTCACATATCAAAGTCGCCGTGAAAAGGCAAGTCGTAGCCCACCGTCTGAGTGTCATATGAAAGCTTATTAGGGTGCAGAGAAAAAAAAAATAGGCACACACTGGGAAAAAAACTTTAATCTCGAAATTTCCACTTTAATCACGTAGTTTTTTTGTCATTAAAGTAGAACATCATAAACGTCATCTTAAAATCGTTTAATTTACTAGTTTCTCAAATCCCATCGTAAATAAAGTAGCACGTTAAATGCTTTGTTTTGTATTTGATCTTCTATGTGCTGTATGTGTGTGAATCACTATGTGCTTCCGGGCTTTCTCTTCCTCCGACAGGTCACAGAATCCATTACATTCGTAATATTATAGCTCTCTGAATAATTAAAATACTGAGATGTATACTTGATATCATTTTCTTTAATGATGATTGGAGTTAAAGCATGTTATTAAATATGGGAACACAGTGGCGCAGTGATTGTTCATGTCTCACGCAAGATGCTTGCTGTGCCATGCGCGACCTTCGATGAAATACTTTATTGTAGCAGTACTGTCTCTTTCAAATGTACTAACTCCCAATTCCTCTCCTTACTTTTCTTTCTCCAAATACCGAATCGCCACACAATCAGCTCTGTAATAGATGTTAAGCAATTTGTAAGCTTAGAATGCCGATTCTTCAAAACTTTTAAGGAACATTGAAATATTTCGTAGTACATGTTTAATTATTCTATCTATCTATCCTTCCAGTGTCGCGCCAGTGTCAGCAAGAATACAGCGCGAGGCAGGAACAATCCATAAACGGAGCGCCAGCTCCTTGCTAGCATTGCAACACCGTGTCCTCATATGTTTCCTTATTAACAATATAGATTATTTAAATGAAGTTAAAGTTTTATCTGTATAATATAATAAACATATTTTGCTGTACTTTACCTTAAAAATGATATCATCATCATATGTAAATACGCACTTTATAAATTGGTTCAGGTAATGCAAGTTTACAGTGAGGTAATTGTACTTATAAGTACAAACAGTTCTACAAGGAGCACTTGATGGACTGATTGAGTGCGTTTATAGTTCTTGGGATGAAACAATTTCTGAACTGCGAGGTCCATACAGGAAAGGCTTTGAAGCGTTTGCCGTATGAGAGCAGTTCAATAGACAGCATGGCTGATGCAGCGTGTGCTTGATGCTGTATACTGATAATTCTCTTTCCGATCAGCTGCTGTAGATCTGTGATTGCCCACTTAGATACAGTGATATAAATTCTCTGAGTGGTGCAGTGAGAGTGATATGGAAATAGATGATCTGCTGTGGCAACCCCTAATGGGAACAGCTGAAAGAAGAAAAAGAAGGTGCAGTGAGAGTAACAACGCTAAAACAGCTATGGTATTTGGAATAGTTTGGCTATTCCCTGGACCATTATATTGTTACAGGTTAGTTACAATCAGATGCCTTAAACTAATAAACAATATGCAGTTAGTTTCAGTGTATATGATAAAGCCGCGTCAGGGATATGGATCTAAAAAAGAAAGGGTAACCACATAGGAACAGTAACACTGCTTTGACGCTGGGTGCCACCAGTTTGCAAAACCGAGCGGAGAACTTGCGTACGCCAGGGTATGAGCTACCATGAAAATGTGCGTGCCTTTACGCCAAGTTTAGGTTTTATACATCGCGATTTGAGCGTGGAAACGTTTGTACATAACATTTTTGTGCATACGCACTGTTTATACATGAGGCCCCTGGTCCTTTATTTCCAAAACAATAGCACGTTTACCATCACAGTATCGGTAGATATTAAGTGATGAGAAACTCATGCAATCTCATATGCATTATTTAATTAACCATTAATTGATAAAAATCATTCCTTAAAACTTGTCAGCCTATCTTCTTCAGTGAAATTAGGGGGGTAGTTTGTTCCAGACTCACATTTCAATGTGAAGCAAAAAAACGCTCTTTGGTGTCTTTTGCTATTACAAAATGTTCCATGAGATACTGGTAATGAATGGATATCACTCTAAAATGTACTCAAAAAATTTTAATTAAAGTAAACACACGCTGCTTTAAACAGTAAGAAATCAAAAAGTACATTCTAAGAGAAGATGGACCCTTGGCATAAAAATTTTCATTTGAGCCTTCATTGGCGTCTGGAATGTTGTGACTTGTTATCAAAAGGTCTTTCCCCTAGTAAAATGTTTATTGTTTCTTTCAAGTAATTTACTTAATTCATCATACTTTTCTTTCAAACTACTTTTGATGTCTGACTCAGTGTTTACTGTTGCTACAATGTGCAATATAAGCAAAATTTACTTTCTTTATGGTTCACACTGATTTTTGAAAGTAGAACGTTCAGAATATAATATGATATAGCATATCTAGAGTAACATGAGATATAAACATATAAATAATGAGGGGAAATGGCATTCATAAAGTATGAATGCTTACACTGGCTAGATTGCCATGATGTATGGATACACTGCTCTTCTAACCCACCCCACTTATTCTTGCCCGTGGTATTGTGTTTAGCATGACATGAATGCTGCTAACAAGTTAATTGACCATTTATAAATTAAACATTCTTTTTATTCAACAGTTTTTAATTATGTCTTATTTATATCACCAAATAATTATAGTTATTACTGAGTTTCAATGAAATTAAGGATGCCATCTGTGTGATACCCATTTTATGCGGGAAGCAAAGCAATGAAATTAATCACAACTGTGCCACAAGTGTTGTAAAATAGAGTGGATTCTTCTTTCTTCATTTTCTTGTCAAAGATAGAACTAGATATAGATATAGATATGGCTAGATATACATACATACATACATACATACATACATACATACATAGATAGATAGATAGATAGATAGATAGATAGAGAATTAACAGTCAAATTTTCTGCATATGTTTACAACATGTGCTTTATTGTATTATAGGTCAAATTGAATTCTTTACTAATATACTGTTTTTTCAGATAGCAACAGGAGGTGATCTATGCAAATATTTTGTGAATCCTATTAGATGCTTCAGTTTAATGTGTCTTCATAAAGATGAGCTTTATCTAGAATTACTAAATTCCCCAGAACCTCCCTCTGACCTCACTGATGTGTTTTCATTGGAAACATGGCATGTCTATAAATGTCAGAAATGCTAGACAATTAGAAGGTTTACAAAGGCTGTAACATAAACCAGCATTACAGTGAAATGGATACCATCATAGGCTGTTAGCAATTCACTTGTTGTTGGAAAGAAAATATCCTCCCATTCTTCCATGGTGGGCTTCAATTAAATACATTTGGTTGCGGCATTTGCTGTTATTAAAATAAAACCATTGCTGTAGTAAAACAATGGGGTAACTAAAAATCCAGTCAAATTGGATGAGCTGGTGGTTAACAAATAAATTGGACTAAATCTGAACTCCAACAGCAATCCGGGAATTTTGCTCCCTCATGTAATAAAAGTGGGTCATATCCTGTGTCACTACAGAATGCTTTTGGTTTTGGGTTTGCCAGGGCATTGTTCTTCAAATAAGATTAGTCCCATTACTCATTCCCTACCACATGCACATCCGCAACCTTTCTACACCAGGTTGATATATAAGCAAATGCTCCTAACAGCAAAAATCAAAAGCACATTGATTAAGTTATCGTAGAGATAGCTAGCCCAATGGAAGTGAATACAGTTTTAGCATGTGGTTCATGCATTTTCCATGTATTTAGTAAATGAAAGATGTTTCAGGTTGAAACAAAAGTAATAACATTATCTTCTACCTCTTTGATTTATCTTTTTTCATTCACGATATCTTTGAAAATACTTGCATTTTATTTAGAAAATGAATTATTTGCATAGAGCCTAAATAAGTTGGAGTTTGATTAAAATATACCACAACTTAATGCAAGATATTGTGTGAGGCTGGGCACCAAAGTAGAAATTGACTGTAAATTCAGCAAGTTAGGTTTAACTCCGTACAAGGTTTCAAAGTATGACATTTTAGTTCCTGAATAATTTACAGCAAATTCAGCTAAAGGCAGGACCTCACTCCACTTATCCTGGGTGCACTGTACAACTGATAAATTTTTCTAAATTGCAGTTCACTCATTCATCCTGACCATCTGACTGAGGGTGATAACTGAAACACCATTTTATAACAGAAAAAACTGGCAGAAATAACAATCAAATTAAGCACCTTTATCTAAGATGATTTATTAGAACATATTAGAACAATCTAGATGAGAACAGGCTATTTAGCCCAACCAAGTTCAACAGTCCTATCCACTTAATTCTTCACGATGGAAAATCATGTAGTCTAAAAACTATCAGTCAAAAATATATCTGGTACTTTTTACACAAGCAGTCAATGACTGATAAAAATTTAATTTTATTATGTGAAGATAGCACATTAATAATAAAATCCAAGCTAATTAACTCCCAGGGCCTACTAACAACAAGCAGGGTCTGTAGTACTGTAGACCAACTGGAGAACTGTTTGCTCTTGCACATGTGTCACATGCCAAGACATGATCAAGGGTATCTTTACACATATTATTCCAAGTGAAAAAAACTTTGCATTAATTCTTGTTTTTGCTTTATATCTAGGTGTGAAAAATATTACTCCTGTGAAACCAACAAAGCATTTTACCTCTAAGTTCTGCCAGCACAAAACCTTTTTGGTAACCAATTGTTCTGTGGCTTTATCTTGGTTGGCACTAATAAATTGTTTTATCAGTTCTGTGGGAATTGTCACTTGGGTAGTAGGTAGACACATTTCTGATTGGAATATATTTCTTGATTTTGTACTTAAACATCAGGGTCAAATGTTTGTGAAAAAGTGTTGCCTTTCCCATTCCTATTTCCTGGGAAATAAGTTATTATAAAATGGGGATGGCTAAAAATAATGTCCAATGAAAATGATGTGCTTTCAGTTCTGAGTTGAGTTTAAATAAACAAGGTTTTTGTAATTGGAATAAATTATAAAAGAGAACTGAGCACCTTCTAGCTGTTGCCTCTATTCCTCAAGCACATATCTTATGACCAGCATTTCTTTATTCCCTACTGTGTAATTCTGCTTTAAGGATGACGATTTTTCTGGAAAAGAATGAGCAAGGGTGTAACTTATTGCTATGATCAGTTTTTTGTGACAGTATTGCTTCCATCCCAATGCCTGAGGCATCCACTTCAACAACAACTGTTTAGTAACATCTGGATGCCACAGAATTGGAGCTGAAGTAAACAACTGCTTAAACATTATCAAATGACCTTTTCTTTTGTGTATTCTTAGTAAATATAGTTGCATGACTTAATTATTTTCATTAACTGTTGATAATATTTTGTAAAGCCCACAAATTGCTACATTTGCTTCATACTCTAAAATCACAGATACTTTTATGTTATCCATATTCAAACCTATTTGAGAAATCTGATAACCCTAAAGGTGGAGTGGTGGCTCTGAGGCTAAGGATCTGCACTGGTATATGGAAGGTTGCCAGTTCAAATCCTGTTACTGCCAGAAAGATCCTAATCCTTTGAGCCCTTGAGCAAGGCCTGAAAATTGTTCCAAAGACACTGTATAATGGCTGACCCTGCACTCTGATTTCCAAAGGTCATGTGAAAAGAAAATGCTTCCCTAAGGGATTAATAAAGTATACTTAAATCAAAAATAAAATCAACAAAGACGACGAGGTGTGACGAGAATGGACAGGATTAGCAATGAGTACATTAGAGGGTCGGCTCAGGTTGGATGGTTTGGAGACAAAGTCAGATTGTATTGGTTTGGACATATGCAGAGGAGAGACGCTGGGTATATTGGGAAAAGGATGCTAAGGACAGACCTGGCAGGCAAGAGGAAAAGAGGAAGGCCTAAGAGGAGGTTTATGGATGTGGTGAGAGAGGACATGCAGGTGATGGGTGTAACAAAACAAGCTTTATCTCTCTTTACTACTCTCAACAATTTTGTTCTGGCTGTTGGGCTTTCTTTCTTTCTCATGGGTGTTTTTTGAATTTAGTTTTGTTAAGTTTGACTTGATTGTATGGAATGTTATATGCTTTTAATAAATTCTGTAAAAGATAAAAACAAAAAAAATTTTGCTTTTTGACCAAGAAAAGACTAATATAACACGCAGATGAAGACTGGGCATAACCAGAAATGTGATGAATGCAGATTGGAGTGCTTCATCTTATAAATTCAAAGAATGTGTAATCACTTTTATGACCCTTTAATTAATGGATTTCCATCTGAAAATAAAATTTGGGGATTATGTGTCAAAGATAGAACTAAAAGTTACACAAACACAAGCAACACATTCCAACTTAATAACGGAATGATGCCAACTCCAAGGGCTCCTCATCTAATAATGAAATAATGTGTACTACTTTATCTCTGTCTGTAGCATATGTGCATGGCTAAAGGACAAAAACGGAATGATACTGATTCAAAAAATAACCTGCACTATCTCTGATCACGTGAAACAAGAAGATTAGATGGCACTTTGACTCAATTTACTTCTTAGGGGACTATTAATTTGCTATATCCTGTAAATAATTTGCTCAATTTGTTAAAATTCAGGCCTCCTTATTGAAATGAAGTGGTTAGGTCATGTGTCTGTTTGATAAATTATCTTAACTGCTTTTTCACTTCTTTAACATCTTTCTGATGTTGCCTCAGGTCTCTAAATACTTCCTTCATCTTGGAGTCAGTCATGTTTGAGATTCTGTTATGCCAGTCACAATAAACATGTAATGGTCCAAAAACTCACAGAGCAGATTACCACCATCTTCTTCTTTCCCAAACTGACAAGTTTTCCACTGGCACAAAGACTAAGAAATGGTTTCCAAAACAAAAGATAGAATCTTTAGAGCCCAAAAATTTGTTTTTCTTAATTGCGATTACAGTCAGAATAGTTGCAAAAGTCATTCACCAAGAAAATCCTTTTTAATACCCAGAGCTAAAAAGCCAAGATGAGAACGTCAAAACATTAAACTCTCCATGAGCATCAATTCACTGGTTGAATCTGCATCAGAATTTATCAGCTCGTATGAAGATGGTAGTCATCAACCAAACAATGTGCCCCAGCAACTCATAGCCTACTTGTAGAGGGTTTCAATGTGATACAATTAGAAATAAAGTAAAAAGGAATGAAAACTTTTGAAACAAATATATAAAATTCAAAATAATACATGAAATTAAAGGTCAAATATGTAAATTTTGATGTTACGATTTATGTTTATTTCATGTTTGAGCTTTGGTTATTACATTGTATTTCTAAATATAGGTCTTTGGGATCACAGAACTTAATTTTGTTATCAATTTTTGGATTAAGTGCCATTATCTAACGGTTTTATATTTTTTGCATCATCCAGCACCATCTTTATTTTCAGAGTTGGCACCATTTTGAGCATTAGTTGGTATGATATTCCATAGATACGCAGTGTTAATGTTATCACTACAACAGGATAAAAGGTCAGCACCATGTACTTCCTGGTTATCCAAATTTACGGATAAATCAAAGGAAATCTTTGTTGTTATTACTGTTATGCACCCCTTTTTTTCTCGGCTTCAAATTTGATTTTCAATTTAGACAAAAGGTAGGACTGATTCTTAGTTTCAGCTCTTTTTCTGGGTTTTCTGACTTTTCTCCTTCTAATCACCTCCATTATTTTTGTTTGCCCTTCCTTCTCTCGGCAAACATAGCAATTGAAATATAAAACTGAAACCAATTATAAAGTGCGAAAAAAGAATACACTTAAATTTTAAACAAGTAAGTACAGCAGCTTACCTATTCTCAACTTCCACACTTAATCAAAAAGATACCAAACAGTTAGAAGACCCATGAAATCATCACAAGCACCACCACCATCCCACCACTTGCTGTCCAGCAACTATAAAATGACTCTCCAGAAGTCATTATCACTACTTGACCAGCCCATGGTTGAGACATAATAGTGTCATCAAAACTTGTGATTAAAAACTTGGAAGAATCCATCATTAAATGGTATAGCCTATGGTAGTCAGCCATTTTTGATATTTGTATTTGCTCTATTTCACACCACATATTCATATGTTTGGGATGTGGAACAACAACAACATTTATTTCTATAGCACATTTTCATTAAAAGTAAGTAGCTCAAAGTGCTTTACAAGATGATAAAAAGGTAGTTTTATGCAAAGAAAACAAATTAAACTTAGAAAGTAATACCCTCAAATAAATATAATACAAAATATAGATAAATAAAGTACACATGTAATTAGAAAAAATATAAAGTTAAGAGAAGCAGAGTTTTTAATGTATAGATTTTTTTTTAAGTTTCTAAATGACAGTCTGATAATATTGTTAGTTAGCCAGGGTCTTGTCATCCAATTACACAGATTTCTTAGGTTGGATGAGGGTGGAGACAAGCTTCCATTGACCTTATTTTATAAGTCAGACAGCATGCCAGACTTGAAAAGATTAAGTGGTTCTTGAAACGTTAAAATGACTGACAGTTTAGTGTTGTTGTGCCATGTAACATCACTTCTGTACTTTTGCTGCTTGCAGTTTTGGTTTTTCTTTAATGCAATTCCTATAATAATTATGATTACTTAATTAGTAATTCCTTTAATTATTATCCAACTCATTGAAATTAGCTATGCTATAAGAAGTGATTATTTGCTCAGTAAGACATTCGAAAATTAGTCTCCACAATGAAGAAACTGATTGAACTGAATGATATGTGTATTAATTATCTGCAGTCCAAAGAGGAATCTAAGACAGGCAGGAGGACAAAACATACAGTAGGTAGTCAAACAAAACAGAAGCAACATTCAAAATAACACCAAGACATCTAAACCTCTAGGCCTTAAATGTTGTTGGTTCTTTTTTAGGCTTCATTTTAGAGGACATGACGCAGTGGGTTTTGTCACACATTGTGGTATGTGGTATAGAGAATATTTAAGTAGCACTCAGTTATGAGACATTAACCAGTCATAAATGGAATGCTACTTCATTACAGCATTTAGAATCCAGCAGGAAACCAGCATATTTGGCAGAGAAATGCCAAACTGATGTAGTAGTGCTCAGGCTGGGGATCAAACCTAAGTACCTATAGAGCACAGCAATTGTGAGAACAACTGAAATTCACACAGTATTTTATGTAAAGATAAAGCTGTACAAATATAATTGTTCATGGTCATGCAGTGAGGCCGTACTTGGAACTGAGTTAGATTCTAAAGTAATTGCCTGGCCCTTTCTGTCAGTGTTACATCACCAGTAACAGTCTTTTTTTAGGTATGCTAGTAGTCCACTAATCTATTTTCTCCATGTGCTGTAGTCCTGGGCATCATTGAAGGAAGAACCATACTTAATTTATTGTGTCAACAGTTATCCTTATCTAAAGTACAATTACAGCTGCATTTGATTTTTTATTTTAACAGCAAGTCGAGTATTTCCTGAAATGTTTGCAGTGAAATTAGGTATTGACGTAGTGAAGCAATGCTGCATGCCTAAGCACTTGGATCAGGATAATGAGAACAAAATCTAAAACTTAATAGTGTCCTTGATCCCAACAATGTTTTTCTAGAATGGTGGGCAATGACTAAGGCTCCTTGTTCAGTGTATCGGGGAAATATAAGTTTACTAACCCAGAGTGAGGTCAAGAAGCAACTGTCTACTTAGAATTTCAAAAGTAAACTGTAAAAAGTACAATTATGTGTATTATTTAGATTCACTGGTTTTCTTGTAAATCACAAAAAAATAAGAAGTATATTTGCAGAAAAACTTAATTAAATTACTTGGCAAAACATTAAGACCTCATGTTTGGCTCATTCTGAAGACTAATTTCAAAATTATAGTGAAAATGGATCTAGAAAGCATGACTGGGAAGTAAAGGAATTTTTGCGGCCAAGAGCAAAATTTGCTAGCAGACTTCATGAACTTTAATTCTAGTTAGTAACTTCCAGAAAGAAACTGTTATTGATTGTTACAGTAGCAGATCTGGGGTGTTAAATCATTTTTAGTCAACATTTTCATCCATCTTCTGTTATTTTCTTTTCATTTTTTATGTTCATTAGCATTTTGGAAACATGCATTTAATTATTGAAAGTCCGCATTTTATTACAGGGTAATATTCTCTGACAATGCTCTTAAGATGGTTTCTTATAGACAGTTGTTTAATGTATCATATTAAGGTATCATCTGTTAATCAGTATTTCTAGAATTTTCCTGTACTTTGTATGATAATTTGCAGCTATATTGTATTTATAATATAATGAATAATTAGTGTGCCATGATTTATCCAACCAGCTATATCCTAACTACAGGGTCACAGGGGTCTGTGGAGCCAATCCCAGCCAACACAGGGCACAAGGCAGGAAACAAACCCCGGGCAGGGTGCCAGCCCACCGCAGGCCACACACACACACCCTCACAATTTAGAATCGCCAATGCACCTAACCTGCATGTCTTTGGACTGTGGGAGGAAACCGGAGTACCCGGAGGAAACCCACGTAGACATGGGGAGAACATGCAAACTCCACGCAGGGAGGACCCGGGAAACAAACCCATGTCTCCTAACTGAGAGGTGGCAGCGCTACCCACTGCACCACCGTGCCACCCTTTTTTGGTATTATTGGTTCATAAATTCTAATTTCAATATTCTGACTATGAGTATGATTTTAAAATTAGGTTTTGAAGATAGGATGACTTCCAGTTTAAAATCTGAACGGCTATTTTGAAAATGCCTCTTCTTTTTGTAATTCAAAACTAATCTGCCTTTCTTCCACAGTGGGAGTACAATATCTCAGTAAGAAGCATTGCAGTAAAAACCAAAACTATTCAACAAACAGAGAAAAATAATATATTTAGGTAACATATTAAAACATTACTTTTTAGAATGTAAAGGACATGACACCTTCATTAGAGATGTTTAAATAGAAAAGACTTACCAAAACAGGCATTATGTATAAAAATGCTGAATTAAAACTTAACATTCTCTGAAATCTTAGACTCTGGTTAATCCCATCAAAGCAAAAAAGCAGCACAGCTAGAGGACTATCCTGCAGAACTTTATAATGAAGAAACTAATTTTTAATTAAGTATTTAAATGAGAAATTTTATCTATGTTTACTATACCATAGAAGAAACTTTTCCACATAAAACAATATGCCAGGAACCAATTTCCATTTTTCCAAGAAAAATGAAAAAAAAAATCACAAAGGTTTATCCTGAAGACCAGTGTCCCTATTTATCACAGATATTAAAATTATTTCCAGAAATTTTGTCAACATAATAGAAAAAGCACTTCTGTTATTTCACAGTGGTCCACCTTGCTTTGTAGCAACAAAGTGCCTGGAGATGTCTTTGGACTTAGGAAAAGAATTTGTCAGAATTGGTTATTTTTTCACTGCGTTACATAAATTTGGGTTTGGACCCACTATATCTGCATGGATTAAAGTTCTATACTCAATGCAAAAAGCTCCAGTTCATGTAAACAATATAAATTCTTATTTTTTTTATTTTAGAACATTTGGGAGAAAGAGGTGTTTTTTATCAGCAATTTTATTTGGCATTAGTATCAAGTCTTTCATTGTGCATTTCCCCTTGGGATTAATAATCTATCTATCTATCTATCTATCTATCTATCTATCTATCTATCTATCTAT
>JANRMT010062791.1:75281915-75302107 GCA_026402145.1 Polypterus bichir lapradei
AATAGTCCTTTTCTTTTTAACCCGGAAGCCCGTCGCTCTTCCTATGACGAACTTCCGGGTCATAAGGTACAAAGAACCCTTCGGTCCTCCCTGCAGCTCCCTCTTGTGGCCCCCATGGCATCCAGCAGGGCGGTGCATAAAAACTCCATTGTCCATGATGCCCTGCTGGTCTTCTGGGAACCTCCATGCTGCAAGGAGGGCTCCACCTGGCGGCTTGGGGGTATTGGCCGGGGTACATAGCCGGCCGTATCTTACAGTACTCCCCCCCCAGTGACGAATCATGATTCGGAGCGGCCAGCCCCGCGAGGGATGTCTTCCTCCAGGAGGAGTTGTTGTTCGGGTCCTGGCGAAGTCCAGAATATTTCCGGGAGAACCTTGTGGGAATATTAAATAAAAAAGGATTTGTATTCCACGTCCTCCCAGGACAACTTCGCCATCCATGTCCCGGTCGGCGGCATTCATAGCACAGCCGCCTTCCTCCAGTGTGTATCCCTCTGCGAGTCTGGAAACAGTCTGGAAACTTTCGCTCCGCCCCATTGTCCCCTGAGGAGGGTTCCACGGCCGCCCCTGAGCTCTCAGCTTGCTGCTCAACTTTGTCAGGAGACCCCCTCTTTATTCTTGGGATCTCCGGTTTACTCTGGGGCTTGTCCACAGTTTGGGTCTCTCTATTAGTGAAAGAGAGCCCTTTTACTGTCTGCACGCCCTTTGATTTGTAAATTACCGGTGGCGGCGTCTTTAGGGCTGTCTCGCTCCGGGAGTCAGCACTGTGTAGCTGCCCCGGATCGATTAGCCCTTCCGCCGGCCACTCGGTTATCGTACCGGCCTCTCTTGTAGGGCACGCCGTGTATTGGCACCCGCTATTTATAAAAAGCGGGCCCGGATTACACTGCGTCCCTCTTGTTTTATATACGGTACGGGTTTCACATACCTGTACCGCCACATTATGATATACGGGAGGCTCCCCACCAAATCGCCGCACGTAGTCTCTCAGCTTCTCCAATGGCGCTTTGGCTACCGCTCCCAATTCCCAGACGATCTCCTCAATGGTCGTCAGGACCTGTAAACAACTCTTTACGGGCTCGATCAAACGCTCGAGTTCCCGCAAGTCAATATTTATTTCGACCGGCAAAAGACTTACTTCCTCGTCTTTCTTCTCTGCCGGCCGGGAGCCAATGAGCACGCCCGCTTCAGGCACGTGCTCTGACGGGTCTCGCGGAGGCTTCTGGGACTTGGAGTTCTCTAAGACAGCGGTCGAGGATCGGGTCGCTTCTTTCAGCGGACTGAGGTCTGTCTTAATTACTTTTACGACATCCCGAACAGCCATTTCCCGACCCTCCTTACCTTTTTGATTTGTGAGCGGTGCTCCGCTCGCCTCCCCTTTCCCCTTCGGAAAAATCAAGTCCGTCCTTTCTTGGGCGAAGCCACAAACAGCTGGACACGGAACGTCACCTTCCTGGAATCCCTCGTGGTAGGTCACGTGTCCCTCGCCGGCTCCCGTAATGCGGAAGTCCTTCGGGTTACTCGTTTGCCTGCACAAGAGCGCGCCATTGCCTTCGGGTTTGTCTTCTGCCTCCCGCAGAGCCTTCGGATGGACCTCTGGGAGGTATGTACACGGGACAACAGGTGTTAAATTAAAAAGATTGCAAAGTACATTCCCTGCACATACCTCGTCGGAGACGTCCTCCTCCGGAAATCTCTCCCGAAACGCGTAGCTGCTCCATGGCTCATCTTGCGCGCAGGCAATGTCGAGTGCTAGACCTCCGCTGTTGCTGGCGCTCTGCTTTGTCTTCTTCTTCCCCATGACGGACTTGATAAAGGTGAGGTTTTTGGCGATTTTTCTGCGTCTTGACGCTGTCTTCTTGGGGTATTCTGTCCACAATAAAATTTTTAAATTCAGGTCCTCCGCCAAACTGACGGCCAGAGAATCCTGCCGGCTACGCCAATTGTGACAGATTTAGGGTTTTTCTCGCACCCTTGTACCCTCGGACCACACGTCAGACACCAGATAAAAGTCCAAATAATTATTTATTATAATAATAACGTGCACAAAGCACGCTCCACTCCCAAATACTCCAATAATAGATCACAAAATACAATAAACAATCCTCCAGTTCCCAGACACGTTGCCACCCTTCCACCCAGCTCAGCTCATTGTCTGGGAGTTCCCATGATCCTTTTATACTCCCTGACCCGGAGGTGTTCCTGCCCAACAGTCCTCAAGTCCTTATTCCTTCCGGGTCAGGGTAAATAGTCCTTTTCTTTTTAACCCGGAAGCCCGTCGCTCTTCCTATGACGAACTTTCGGGTCATAAGGTACAAAGAACCCTTCGGTCCTCCCTGCAGCTCCCTCTCATGGCCCCCATGGCATCCAGCAGGGCGGTGCATAAAAACTCCATTGTCCATGATGCCCTGCTGGTCTTCTGGGAACCTCCATGCTGCAAGGAGGGCTCCACCTGGCGGCTTGGGGGTATTGGCCGGGGTACATAGCCGGCCATATCTTACTATATATATATATATATATATATATATATATATATATATATATATATACTAGCAGACCTTGTGCGCTTCGCTGCAGTCGCTGTAGTTGGAATAACTATGTATCTACATGCGAGTTATAGAGCTTCTTTATATACAATATTTTTGGTTTGTCCTCCTGGAGCCAAAATATATAAATTTTCTCTATGACTAATTCGTGAACATGCTACGTGAAAAATAGAAACGGGAAAAATGGCAACACCGCCGGGAACAACAGTAAATGAGATAAAGTAAAAGTCTACCAAACACTAAATGAGATAAAGTAAAAAAGGGCAACACTGCCGGGAACAACAGTAAAAAACAACAGTAAATGAGATAAAGTAAAAGTCTACTAAACACCACAGTACAAAAACAAAGTAGAAAGTAACAGTAAACCGCAACACCCCCAGGAACACCGGCACACCGCGTCTACTAAACACTAAGAAACACTAAGTAGAAACACTAAAGGAAAAAATACTATTCAGTAAGTACTACGTCTAGTAAACAGTAAATCAGTAAAGGAAAGAGGACTAAACACTAAGGAAAAAGAACGGCAAGACCGCGTCAGCTGCGGAGCTCAGCTCGGAGCGAAATGAAGTGAATGAAATGAGGTGAATGGGAGGAGAGATGATCACGTGACTCCCCCACCCGCCTTAACTCTCCATCCCTCTACAAACACACAAACTCAGTCTCTTGGATCTCAATTCCCCTTTATACGTATAGCTATATATATATATATATAACCAAACACACCAAAAATAAAAAGAAAAAAGCATAGCATAATGCAAGGGATGGTTTCACAGTGAGTGCCAGAGACGACTTGGGTGTACATAAAGCCATCTGTTTATGCTTGCTGTGTAAACGCCATCATTTTCTGCATTTTTTTCACTGCGTGCACAGTTCGAATTTAGAAGCATCATACAAGCTCCAGATTGAATTTCTCTCAAATTTAGCATTCAAACTCTGGAATGATCGAAGTCAGAATTGTTCAAAGTTCAAGGCACTACTGTATACTTTTTAACCATCTTCTTTAGACTGAGAATAGCTGCTATGTCTAGACATGCCACCATAATGCAGTTGTTTTTAAGAATTATACTTACCAGTTTTGGCTATTTTAACATACGTAAATCAGAGTAAAGCCATATTTGCACAAAGGTGAGCTTTACTGGCAGGAACAATATTTAGACAGGGCGCCCATCCATCACAGGTCCACACAACAACACACATTCATATTGGGCCAGTTTGGAAACACCAGTTAGCTTAATCTGTACACTGTATGTCTTTTGGGGATGTAAGAGAAAAGCTGAAATACTGAAGGAAAACTCAAAGAGATATGGAGAGAACATGCAAACTATACATAAAGAACAACCCACAGCTGGACTGAATTTCAATAATTGTTGCATATTTTTATAGCCATTACATAAACAACTCTAACAGTTTTTCTTATGTATTCAAATTTATTGCTTATCATGGCACTAATGGATGGTGACATGTTAAATGCTAATCGGACATGAATTGCACTCTACACTGTACATGAATTATATCCAGCACTAATAGAACATTGATTAACTATCATCCTCCAAAGCCAAAAAATAAAGCATGTTTTGCTAGCTTATGGGTGAATGGAAGAAGTGCACACTAAAACTTGTTCATTCCAGCCAGTATAGAATAGCAAACTAACCTTAGCTGATTGTCTTTGGGATAAGGGAGGAAAACTCACATACAAAAAGGAAGAACATGCAGTGAGCTCAGGGCCTTGAAGCTGTGCGGTGGCAGCACAGACCGATGTGCCACCCTACCCTGATCTTAAAAAATGTTACTCAATAAGAAAAGACAAAAATGCCACAGCATAAGCCTCCATTTATCAGGAATGTTATTATTACTGGAAAGTGCTGTGCATATTGTTTGGAGGTAAAAATAACGAACACATAACTCTTCATTGTTATTAGATTATGATGGTGCAATTTATAATTTCTGATGTCTGTTACATGCTGTCAAAACTCTGAAGTGAGAAATAAGAAGTGGGATCCTGCTTTTTATCAGATTACTCAAACAAATTGCTCTTCAACCAAAATGAAGTAAGCCTTATTAGGTGAATCATATATTTGTTGTTACTGCCAAGTCACATTTTTATCTGTAATCATTTTCATGCACCAACGTGTATGCTATATTTGCTTTCACAAACTGTACAAAATTGCTATTTTTTGTTCTTTTTTTAGAACTCATAGGCATGTGCAGGATTATGACTTAGCCATCAAATAGCAGGCGTTATAAATATAGGAAACATCTTTTTTCTTTGAAATGTATAACAGAAGAGTAGATGTAATTAACATTCAAGGTGTGGCCCTTCAGTTACCAATAATAAGAAACAAATTGAGGTGCATCATAAAATACATTAACAAAAAAATTAAAGATTTTTTAGAAAGTGTTATATTTTCAAATGAAAATTCAAAAGATGCTTTTGAAAAATATACACTTTACACAATGCAGTCGGGCTGTAAACCACAAGGTTGCATGTTCAGTTCTCTGTGCTGACCTGCTGAGTTACCTTTAACCTGTGCCCAATGGCATGTAGAGAAGATACTTTTATAATGTACATTTATAATGAACTAGCAGGGGTACCCAGGGTGCAATAAACATCAGGTACAGTCAGTAATTAAATTCACCTGGGAAAAATGTTGGCCTCAAATATCCATCTAAACCAATTGTGGGGAGCAATTTTGCACACCTGTGCAAAAATGCCTGATAGAGACACTTCCCTAATAAAGTACTAGAATGACATATAGCCTATGGAACAATCTGGTACCAAATTGCCTGGGAAAATGGGCTGGAACCACTACTGAACAATGGGAAAAAGTGGTAAATACATATCTCAAAAGCTTATTATCACTCGAAAAGGTGGCTCAGCAAAATATTAAAATGTGGACACTGAGTAATTAGGCAAACAGCATATTTTGTTAACATAAAACCATTTCACTTTAAAAGAACTGTGAGTTTCAGTGCTTTACAGTAAAAAAATTTGAGAGGGAACAACATTTGAGACAATTGGTGCAGGATCTGAATAATGTGTTAAGTCTATATTTAGAGTAGGTGTTAAGGCAAATGGATTGGCATCCCGACTGGGATAGACAGCGATCCTTTACATGGAAGGATATATATTTTGAAACTCTCATCCAGTCAGGATGGTTACTGATCCTTATCCCAGTTGGGATAAAATGCTACAGGAAGGACTGGGCAAACAGACATGCCAGAAGCAGTTAATTCCCCCACATAATAGGTGGCAGTGTCCCTCCAAGATGGCCCAATTTAGTACTCCAGCAGGTTTGTATGGGAGTCGGGTTGTAGAAGGGCAGCCCTGTTGGGGTTCTTGGGTGTTGCAAGAGGGCACTGTTGGGAGAAGACTGCCCTGGTTTCTGTATGACCCTAAAATGCTCCAGATGACCACTGCAGGTCAGGTTGAAAAAAGTGCACCCCAACTCCTCACTCCTCGGGGAGTCAGAATCAAAAGACAGTGGGTGACACTCATCAGGAATACAGAAGGATTAAAAGAGAATTGTTCTGTGTATTTATTGGCTGTGTTCACTTGGAAAGGTTAGGGACAATTAAAAAAAAACTTTATTTGAACACGGAGTTCTTTTGGTTGACACTGTGCCTTTGGTTCAGGGCTCAGTGGTGCCCCTTACTGGTTACTATATACACAGAATCACCATCTTGAAACATTGTTGAGGACCTGAGTGGCTGGACCAGGCCAAAAGAACCCCCACCTATGATCCAGCTGCAACAGATAGATGGTTGTTTCTGGAGGGTGGGACAGGACTGTGTTTCTGTCTGGGGGGGGGGTTACCAACCAGGATCTCAAGTTGTTTTGTTGTGTGGTGGGTGTAGCAACATGCTGTGCCAGTGCATGCTCCCCAACCTGACCTGACCTGATGCCTGAAGTGATTCATGGGTTAGCCTTAGAAGTGACCCTATGGCTGATTTTTCACACCTCCAGATAGTAACAATGCAAAAAGACATTATGAACACTCTGTATTATAAGCATCCTGCTATAGACCTGACATTTTATGTTGGTGGGGCGGTGGATGAACTTGGCCTGTACTCACTGGTACCTTGTTCAGTTTCACCATAGAATACTGGCACATCTATTTAGTGTACCAGTGAGTACTGGCATCTCTTCAGAAATCATCATGGGGTGCCCTCACCCATCTGTTTGATTGAATGTCACTATAGTGCCACAAACTTAGGACCACCAGTAATTGGGTTCCACTTCCAACACTGAGTAGAGGGGCTTAGGAGTGAAGGACAGCTGCTAGAATGTGCTATGGATTGATGGTCCCAGGACATTTAGACAAGTCCCAGATCCCAAAATATTAGGTAACTCCCAGGCTATAAATAACTTCCACTTGCCAGTGTATGTTACTCCAGCTGGTGAAAGAAAAAAAGTAAGTGGACAGCAAAGTGATTCCAGTAGATAGTCATAATAATAAAGCTGAGGAGGTTTGTCTTAATTGAGCAAAAATTAATGTTGTAGATAATAAGATATGTGAAAAAGAACCTCTCAAAGGAATGTTTGGTTACTGTACTGATGTCTGCTATCATTAGCATTGATCATTAAAGCCATTCCAGTTTACAGAATAATAAATAACGGAGCATAATATTTTGCTGCTGTAGGTTACATACTGTGCATAAAACTGTGCTTCTCTAGCTGGCCTGAGGGTTGGGATATTTATTTTGTTCAAAGCAATTCAAACGAGTTAAAAAGAAATGTGCAGCCTGATGAAAACTTTCACAATTCTACTAAACATTACAAAAAACTAGAGAACTGAATTGTGAATATCCTGGATTGAAATGAGAAGGCTGAACTTCAATTGAACTAGTCTATGACAATGGTCATATTGAGCAGTTTTGCAAAGGGTAAGAAGATTGAAGGGGATCAAAGAAAACTTTGAGAAATCAACAATGATATGTATCTTGGACTGCAAATCAGTGCAGATGGAAACCGTATGGGAGAACTAAAGGGAGAAGCAAAGCTGTGTGTGCACTTGGAAGTAATAGCAGGAGGTTTAGAAGAGATTTTTTTCCAGGGAAAATCCCTGACTAATAGATTATTACTGCTGCCCTGTGATTGCTGCCCTAGTCATCTAAATAGCCTAAATGTCACAGAGTCGAAAGAAGGAAAACAAAACTCAAGACAAGAAACAAACCTCAGATTGACCAACAGTTCTTTAATAAAATGAGCCTGGAGACACAGGAAAGGAACATGGAGAACTTTCATATTTTTGCATCTTCTTTCAGTGAAATGTAACACCTATTTAAAATGTGCTTACACTAGGTGTTGAAATAAAGAAGAATATTAACCTGAGTGACGTATTTTGATCTTTATACAAAAAAAAAGAAATTATGAACCTACTTAATCAAGAGAGGCTGGAGTCTATCCCAGCAGAGTCAGCCCAAGACACGGACCACCTCTGATTGGGGTGCCAGTCCATAGCAGAGCAAGTTACCGCTCGCTTATACCTCTGACTTATAATAATAAGAATAATAAGAATATTAAAAGCTTGTTACATCCATCCATCCATCCATCCATCTATACACTAATAAATCCATCTATTTTAAAACCCACTTAAACTTATTTAGGGTCACAATGGCCGAAGCCAAATTTGTTGCCAGCTCACAACAGGACTTGTTATTAATTGGATATTTTATTATTTCTATGCAGTAGGCAGTGCTGCTACCTCACAAATCCAGTGGTCTATGTTTGAATACCATTGCCTAATGTGGACTTCTCATGTCTGTGGTGGGCTGGCGCCCTGCCCGGGGTTTGTTTCCTGCCTTGCGCCCTGTGTTGGTTGGGATTGGCTCCAGCAGACCCCCGTGACCCTGTAGTTAGGATATAGCGGGTTGGATAATGGATGGATGGATGGACTTCTCATGTTTTCCTGGTGTCTATGTTGGTTTTTCTACATGGCATTCCTGTTTTCTCCTCACATCCACAAAGATACGCTTGTTAGATGAACTGGCAGTTCTTAATTGGCCTGTTGTGGCTTTGTGCGTAAGTGAGCACTGTGATCTACCGATACACTGTTTGGGGCTATTACTTTCCTTCTTCTCAGTGCTACTGGGACCTCCATGACATGAAATTAGAGTATGGATGGTTGAGAATGTCATTATATACGTTAATTTGTGCACAACATTATGGCTCAAGTGGTAGCACTGCTTTACAGAAAGGAGAGGGTCCCCCAAACAGGTGCTACCCGTGTGGAGTTTGCATGTTCTCTTCATGGTTTTCCTCCACATGTGTTTCCTTGGGATGTGCCAGTTTCCTGCCATAGACCAAACACATGCAGGTTAGGTGGATTGGCTTTGTTAAATTGGTCCTAGTGTGTGTTTGAATATTTTTTTTTTGCAAAGCAAAACACTGGGTTTCACTGAAAATTCAGTTTCACATTAGTCGTTTTATTCATCACAACTCATAATCTATGTTACGAGAAACGTAGTGTGTCTTAGCAATTATTGTGAGAAGCAAAAAAGACCTGGAAGTGATTTTGTAGCCAGAAACATGGTTATGGAAACCAAGGCTCAAAACTGGGTGTTCAAAGTTTTAAACGGAAACCAGAATGAAATGACAAGATGTTACTCAGGAGTCAAAGGCAAAATGAAAGTCAGAACCAGAAAACAAACCTAACTCTTGGGCCTAATTGAAAAATAAGCTGACTGCACTAGGAAACTAGGAAAGATGTTGTATAGCCACTAAGGGATGATGTACAGTATAATAACATCATCTCCGTGATATAACCTTGATGTTGATTGAGGTCATGTGATGCATCCCGAAAGTGTCTTGTAAACAAGATATTAAATAAAATAAAGTTTTCCAAATAAGGTCAAAATGAAAAATCACAAACACAGAATTCAAAACAATAATTTCTGTCTGAATGAAGATTTGAATTAAGTAAGCAGTTCAGGGCAGTGAGTCACTCTGCTGTGAAATTAAATTAAATGAACTGAACTTAATACTGTAGCATCCATCCATCCATCCATCCATCCATCCTTCTCAGAGTGCTTATTTCAAGACAAAGTCACTGAGAGACAACATATCCTGATGTCAAAACCCAAACTTCTTCCCCAGTAATTGCTATTGTTAATGGAGTACAGTCATCTGCCTTGTTCGGATTATAGCAGTTGACAGCAGACACAAGCGTATTGGGTGCTTCTTTAGTAACCAACTGATTTTCTCCTAGTAGTACTTTTTTTTTTAACATGGATTATTTAGGATGGCCTAGTAATACAGTGAATTAGACTGCTGGCTCATTTCTCAAAAGTCCTCAGTTTTAATACTGGCTCAGCCACTGCCAGTGTTGAATTTACACATTCTGCCTACCTCTACCTGAAATGTGTGCTATGTTACACAAATGTTTGTTATATCATATACGAAAATCATTGTTGACATTGTGTGAAGAGCCCTGGATAGAGAGGTCTGTAGAAAGTGGGGGCCTAAAATCTTTCTTTGTCAGACTTTAGAGAAATGAACCATTGAAGAATCTTAGAAGCTGACACTTCTAAGGTATTTTAATTTAACTGATGGCTTTTCTTTCATTTACCTGTAGTTAAACTAGCCTAGGTTATTAAAAGGTTTTTCTTTTCATTCAAAATCAAAATGACAAAGTGAAACACACTTCCATATAAAATCCCAGTCCTGGTTAATCTAAGCCTAGGGTGATGGAACCCAACACGATGAGCATCCATCTCTGGGCATGCAGTCTCAAGCACTTAGTTACATGTAGTCTGTCTATAGTTACCTGTTTTTCTCAGTTTCACTTCTCTTGAATATTGGAGGACAATAAGAGAACTTAGGGAAAAATCCATATAGACATGGGGAGGATATACACACTTTATATAAGTAGTAACTGGGTTTAAATTCAAACCCAATGTCCTTGTGGCTGGTTGGCTGTGCTTTTAACAGATACATAAGCATGCTGCCTCAAAGCAAAATTAGAGGTTAGATTTTTATGTCGTAAAGGGTCTAAACTAGTATTTAACCAAATAACATTCTTCTGGAGAACATCCTGCTTTAATTTTGTCAGTGACATGTTTTTCCACTACCAGTCCTAGGTCACATCTCTTCTTCCTTGCATTCTCTGAAATGCCAAAAGACACTTCACTAAGTACTCTACTCTTATCTGTGACAGGTTGTAAAGGGTTCTCTTAACAGATTTACAAGTGTACAACTGGACATAAAATCATTGTCTGATCTGGTGTTGAATTGAATCCTCCTACTATCTTGCTACCTACTGAAATAAAATCCTATGCTTTGGGTATCTTATCTTTTATAGTCTCGAGATGTGACACTGGGACTGAAGGAAAACTAGAAACCCCAATGCCCAGTTGACATTAGTCTTCGATAATGAGGCACTTTAAATCTGCAGTTGGCCTGCTTCTTTTCCATCTTGGGCTCATTTGGGTATAACCACCCTTTGGAGATTTTTCATTAGAACATTATAATTTCAAGGACGGGCCATTCAGCCCAACGTGGTCGCTCATACTATCCACCCTTTTTCTGCAAAATAGCATAAAGATGAGTTGTGAAGTTCCTTAAAATCCTACTCTCCATCACACTGCATGGTAATTTATTATTTACTGTATTCCATGTGTGCATGGTTCTATGTATAGAGAAAACTTTCTAATATTTGTGCAAAATCTGCTCTTAAAAAAATCTGTGTTCCAGTGACAATTTGCTCAGATCCCAGATTTCTGTTGTTTTTTTTCTCCTTTTTTAACTCAATTTTTATAAAGACAGTCACCATGTTGCATATTGCTTTTCCATAAGGTGAAGGTGAAAGAAAAGAAAAGAAATGATGGAGTACCCAGAACATGGAGACAAGATCGAGTAGAGTCAACAGAGGGAAAAAGGAGAGCTCAGAGGTGATTGTCCTCCTGATTATAGCAGCAAAAAACAAACGTGTGAGTTACAGTGTAACCTCTTAATCCTTCTGCTCTGCTCCCTCATCAGCCTTCTGTACATGAAACCTGAGAGGCAGTTATTTGCTAAGTCATCTTCTATTAAGTCAACTCCAGTGAGGTAGATGTTATGGTGGAAATTTACCTACCAACATACCTAAGACTACATGTGCGTGTTAATTTGTAAAAGGCTTATGACTGTGTACCCCATGATATCTTGTGCAAGTTAGCACAAGAATGTAAATTCTGAGGCTGCTACTACCTGCCATTCAGTTCAATGTACTTGCAATGTGATAGTTGTGTTTGCATACTGACCACTTATATTCATATTCCATTACTGACATTGTGTGACCATGAACAAGTCACTTCACCTGCCTGTGCTCCACAAGAAATGTAACCAATTGCATCATAAACTATCCGTCCCGTGGCTCCACCCACATAGTCGTGAAACAGGACAAACTTTAAAAATCAATAAACAAACAGGTATCGCTAGCTAAGTGGAGGCAAGGTACACTCCAAAACGCAGAGGTAGAATGACTCGATCAGAGGCTGGCCCATGAGTGAGGAGGGCCCTGCCCGGTTCCCCATCCCCTCGGCCCACAGCCTCTGTCTCGGATTAGCACGAATATATCGCTCCTGCGAGTGAACTATGATTCTTAGCTTGATGAGAGAACGTTCAAGCAAATTATAGAAAAAAGCCTGATTTAAATCCGTTAAGTAGTTCTCATGTTTGCCAGCTGAGCAGATGTAAGGTACGCCCCTGAGACTGGTACGTGAGTGAGGAAGACCCCGCCCCTCTCCCCTCAGTCCACTGTGTCTCTCTCAGATTCATGCAAATAAATTGGTCCCATAAGTGAACTATGATACTTAGCGCAATGAGAGAAGTCGCAAAATCAACCGGAATGTTCAAGCAAATTATAGAAAAAAACCCGATGTAAATCTGTTAAGTAGTTCTCTCGTGAAAAGTGTACAGACAGACAGACAGACATTGGATTTTATATTGTGGCAGGCGGCCGGGACGCCCCTTCGGTATACAGTATGTTCAGGGGGAACAGCCATGGACTTTTCAATACCTAGATAATACCTAGATGGCAACCCTCCTGGGTTGGAGTGGTGCCTCGGTTTCCCGTAGGGCTCCATGGGAATGGGAGTTTGGTGCAGCCCAGTTGGGTCCCGCAAGTGCTGCCAGGGGGTGCTGCAGCTGGGACTCCTGAGTCCTTATGGGCATTGTTTTCACAACACCCAGAAGTGCAGCAATCAGGCACCTGGAGCACTTCCAGGTAGACTATAAAAGGGGCCAGCAGCCACCACTCGAAGAGCCTGAGTCGGGAGGAGGAGGACTACGCTTGCTGGGAGGAGTGCTGGTGCAAAGAATACTGTGTGTGTTTTGTTTGGTGTGCTTTGAAACTGTGTTGTGCCTGTGGGACATGGGGAAGACATGCCCCACAGGTGAAGAAAAATAAAAGTTTATTTAGTTTTATACGTGCCTCCAGTGTCATTCTGTGTCGGGTCGGCACCTATAAAGCACCTTTGTTACAATAAATATAGAGATGTTGTCAGTCACCTTGGATAAAGGCGTCATAAGTAAACGTAAACTTCTTTAGAATGTGATCTCCAGTGGAAAGTTAAGATTGCAATCCTCTCCACAAGTTAGAGATGAGCCACTGAGCCAATAAGCAGAGTTCAAGTGCCTCGTGGTCTTGTTCATTAGTGATGAAAGAGGTGACTGTGAGACAAATCAATCTGCTGGTGCAGTATAAGAAGCATTATAGTGGATACTGGTGTTAAGACAGGAGAACAGTTTTTGGACAGAGTTTCCGTTTTTATCAGTCATCCCTGTCCTAACATGTTATCACAATCTCTGGGCATTAACATTTAAACAACCAAAGTAAAATGATTACATTGGATTGGTAAATGCGCTTACATGAATGAGAGAGGGGTGCAACAATATGGAGGAAGTATAGTGATTCTTTTCTCATCTTCAAGTTGTGTTTTTTTACCCAGTACTGTTTTTTCTGTTATAGAAAATCCATTTCTGTCATTAGTTCTTTGATTTAGTGTCATTTTAATAATGTTCATTTTCATTACAGATTTGTTTTTTCTTTAATTTATGTTTGGTTCCTGTGATGTGGCGGTGATCTTTGCCTCTAATGATGTCATCACTATTTGATAATAGAATTGGAGTGGTCATGGTGCATGGCATTATCCCTTGGTGTTGGTGGGTGACTCTTCATTAGCTTCATTCCAAAAACAAGTACTGAGATTTATTTTGAGTTTCTTGACTTTGTCTTCATTCTGATTCTAGTGTGTTTCTCGTGTCCCTGCTTTCACCTGACTATTCTTTGGTATTGTTTTGGTTAATCATCTCCTGATTGTTTCCTTATTTCTCACTATGAAATTCAGGTGTGATGTATTCCCAAACATATAGGAGTTCTTTGAAGTGGTTTGTGTCATGTTCCACACATCCAACTTATGGTCAGGTCCTGCTACTTTTGCAATATAATATATATTTTCTGCTTTTTTCTGTGAGTACATCACATTCTTTTGTATTCATGACAGCTGATATGGACATGGTTGCCATGGCAATGTTCCCTTTGTCATCTCATGCAAAAAATCACCATCTTGCCTTTCACCCACATTAATTCTGCCATTAAAGAAAATACCCATCAATGACAAAATATTTCCTTCTTTGAACAATCCTTTTGATTGTGACACATTGGGCATTGCTAGAATTTACTGGGGCTTACTGCAAAAAATAATTTAGAGACTTTCCCTATGTGAAAATAAAAGCAATTAAAAATTACCACCATCAACGAGATACGTCAAACATATAAGATATTTAAAAGGTCAGTAGCCATAATTAAGGTTTATGTAGTTGTGGGAATGATAACACCATTAGTGATTTTATTCTGATGTCAAGTAGGTAATTGTGTTAATAATAAATAGATACTTGTGAAATGACACTCATTCAGTCACCATGGGCCCCAGTGCACTGTCCCAACAAGCACCCTGTGCAGCTGCCTGTGATAATGCATGTTAGGGGTCTGTAGCAGTGTGTGTATTTCTAGTTAAAACTGTGCACTCATGCTTGGGGTAAGTGTAGGTGCATGTGGTAGTGTGGCTGAGAAGCCGTAGGGTGTTTATGGAGAAATGGGCTTTGAGATCTTAATTAAGGTACCAATGAGTATGAAATAGCCTAAGTAGGAAGAAGGGAAAAAGAAAGAACGGCAGCAAGAAAGGGTGAATGAAAAAAGAGACAAGAGGTTAGAAGCAAAGAAAGAAAGAGATGAATAGACAGGATCATGGCAGAGCTGGCGTGGAAGTGAGGAGACAGGCGGTCAGGAAGCAGCCCTTAGAGAAGTGAGCGGACAGCACTCACTGGGCCGGGTCACTCCAAATGAACGCTTAAAGAGCAGGAGTGACCCACCACTCTAATTGGGCTACCACTAAAGAATTAGGGAAGAAGCTGTGGGAAAGGAATAAGGCTCATGAGGACTTGCTGAACGCAATTGGATGGTTGCAGGACAGTTGACTGCAGTTGCTGGAGAACATTTCAAGAAACCATAGAAGGTGAACAGGGGAAACGTCAATTTTAAAGGAATACACCAAGGCTCGCAATGGTTTTTGATGTATGGATCCTGACTGTGCTTTTAAACTTGGATTTTAACCTGCTTTTTAATTTATTTATTGATTATAATCTCCACTGAACACTGTTTTTATTATGGATTATGTATTGTTTTATTTATGAAAAGAAGACTGCGGTGTTTTTTATATGAATTAAAGAACAGCACACTTTTACATCTACAGTGTCTCTTGCTCTGTGTGTGTGTGTGTGTTCTCGTTGTCCAGTCCATCCTCAGTCTATAACTATCAAACACTCAGGTTCAAGGAATGATACCAGCTGCAGACAACCCAGGTAACATACTGCCCCACATGCACTGTCTATAGTTACATCACACAGGCCCTGAACACCTTGACGGGATTATCTCTATTGGAGTAGGGATGGCTTGTTTATCCAAATTAGTACACTGCCATAACAATTCTCATAAGGACAAATAGATTTGGTCAAAAGGTGCAGAAAACAGCGACTAGACTGTTTCCAGGGCTACAGGGGATGAATTATGAAGAAAGATTAAATGAACTGAACCGTTTCAGTTTAAGCAAAAGAAGATTAGGAGGTGACATGGTTGAAGTGTTTACAATTATGAAGGGAATTAGTACAGTGGATCGAGACTGTTATTTTAAAATGAGTTCATCAAGAACATGGCGAAACAGTTGGAAACTTGGTAAGGGTAACATTAGGAAGCTTTTCTTTACACAGAGGAATAAGATACCAAGTAGTGCGGTAAACAGTAGGACTTTAGGGACTTTTAGAACTTGACTTGATGTTTTTTAGAAGAATTGAGTGGATTGAGTGGTGAGCTTTGTGGGGATGAATGGATCTCATGTCCTAATGAGTGTATGAGTAACCAATTATAATTATGAAAGGCCGATCTGTGGAATTTTTATCTCATTTTTTTTACATCCCACTCTTGTTTTGATCAATAACAAAACAATCCTTATATAATTTAAAATACATTGCGATACTCCATATTTCAGCTTAACAAAATTCTTTATTATGTACTGAAGGTGTTAATGTTTTAAAAAGCAGAGCACATTACAATACTTGAAATTACTGCCTAATTAAATTTTCCTGGAGTTTATCACTTGTGATTTTTAACAACAAATTAGATTTGAACAGCTACAAATATTCTGTCATTTATGGAAAAGGCCACATCAATCCAGCTCCCAGTTCTTTTTATTATTTGGTACCCTTGATACAATGCCTTGTTGTCTTTAGTCTCTTTAGAGATTGAATACCCAAAAATACGGGTGGAGGCAAGGCTTATATTGCAGTGCAGCATTTGAAAGGCACTCCATTGATCAGAAAGTACCTGAGCAGTCACAGTCTGCTGACAGACAAACATCCTGCTTCAGTCACACAGGCCTTAATTTTTCTTACATATTTGTAACTCTGTCTCTTTCTGTGTAATTTTACCCTTCCAGTACCATATCATTTACATGTATTCATCATTGTCAAGTATGAGGTGCATTTAAGAAAACAAGAAAACAAATGCAAACAAAAAATGGAAAATTACAAGGTCACCAAACACGATATGAGCTGCATGGTCCCTATGTTTAGAAGATCTGATTATACCTTCAGAATAAAGAATAAAGGTATTTAGTGTATGGTCAATGTCTTCTTAAATCATTCCATGAAGGGAAAATGTTGCCCTTCCTTCTCAACAAAGGTTCTTCAATGCCCATGAAGGATTTTGAATGTGCTGACTTCACAAATTACACACAAAGACTTCAGCTATTATTGTTGAATACAGTTTGTGTATAAGGCAGTAATAACTAATCATCAATTCAATCATTAATTATATAGAGTTGACACGAAACACATAACAGCAAATTAAAGTGAAAACTGACTTTGTAGCACATCATTATTAACTGAATGAACTTATATTCATGCTTTCTGAAGTGTAATTTTCTTTTAAAGTTAACAGCTACTGATTTCAGCAAGCCTGTAAAAATAAAAGAATGATTATATTTTATTACCTTGAACAGCATTTCTTATTCACAGCTAAATGTTAAGGATAAAGGAATTTACTCATACACATGTAAACATTTGAGTTCAATAAAATATTATATATAAAAATGAACTCTTGACATCAAGAAAGCCCTAACATATGCAAATGGAAGCATTTTCCAACTTTTTCTCACCTCATTTAGTTTCTATATTACTGTTTCACCACAGCCCTGAATTAAATTTGGCAGACTGAAGAATGTTATGTTATTAGCATTTCTTAAAAGAAATGTGCAGTAAAGTATGGCTTTTATTTGTGACATTTAGTGTAGTCCATCCATCCATCCATTTTCCAACCCGCTGAATCCAAACACAGGGTCATGGGGGTCTGCTGGAGCCAATCCCAGCCAACACAGGGCACAAACCAATCCCGGGCAGGGTGCCAACCCACCGCAGGACACACACAAACACCAAGCACACACTAGGGCCAATTTTAAAATGTCAATCCACCTAACCTGCATGTCTTTGGACTGTGGGAGGAAACCCACACAGACATGAGGGAGAACATGCAAACTCCACGCAGGGAGGACCCAGGAAGCAAACCCGGGTCTCCTAACTACGAGGCAGCAGCACTACCACTGCGCCACTGTGCCACACCTAAAACTAACTAGGTCTTGTTAAGTTGACATTGTACAATTTATCTATCATTCAGTTCATTTTTAGAATATTAATAAAGCAATGCTTGCTGTATTTTTAAATTTAATGTTTTTTACACTTATATTTTAGAACTGTAACATAATTACTAAAGATTCCTCTAATCAGGCCATAATGAATGCTAATATACAGTAAATTGTGCTTCCAAACTCTTATGTCTATTTCTCCACGTTGATCATCCGTCCTCAAAAGCTCCTCAGGTCTTTCAGGTCGGGAATTTTCTTAGAAAGTGCGGTGGTCTTTTGTATAACTGTTATTTTTAACACTCAGTCTACCATACTCATGAAAATAAAGCAACAAAAAGCTTTACCCTTTATCACACAATCCACTAATGCTTGTCATCCATGTCCACAAAGTCAATGGGGCTGATCCGACTACAGGATGAGGCCCCTGTGCTCAGACAGTGAGCTTCTTGTGTGTGCTCAAATTAGTCGGCTAATAATGAGGGATTTACAAAAAAGAAAAGCCATCCTGAAGCATTTAGTAGACGCCAAAGTCCAAAAATAACTTTAATCTCTGAAAACACTATTACAAGAATAGATGGTTTACATCAAGGACATTAGTTTTATTTCTTTATTTTAGTGAACTATGAACCATGCTTGTCAACTATGATGTTCTTCTCAGTAGTGTAAAATGAATAAATCTGAAACAACCTGAGAAATCAGAGTGACATTTTCATGTATTAGCCTTTTCCCTTCTCATGCATTGATTTGCTTGAAGCAAAAATAAGCTTCTGAACCTTACATAAAATAAAGCTACAGTTTATCGTGCAGAACATTTTTGAAGTGTAACATTTCTAAACTTATACAGTGGAGAGTTAAATGTTAATTATTATGTTGTTTCTTGATATAATTTCTTTCCATCTGAAAGATTCTATATGATCTGAATAAAACAGTTTTTAAGGTTGCTCGGAACTGCCCAATGTTTTTTTCTTCTCCTCTGTTTAGGTCTGCAAGTTTCTTGCCTCTTGTCTGATCCACTCTAGTCTTATTTATTCTGAACCATTCTGCTTGGTTTACTCCAATGTCTCTGCTCCCATTTCCAGACACAAAAAAACAAATTTTCCCAGTTTTCCCATTCCATTCTATCCATTTTCTGAACCAACTTAATTCAATTTAGTTTCACAAGAGATGGTACTTAATTTCAACAGCTATGCAAGGCTAGAACCAGCTCTTGTCAAGATCCATGGTAGAGTCTCGCTCACGTATGACTGTTTTAGTGTTGTCAGTTAGTTCGACTTTAACGTCTTTGTGAAATGTGAGAAAAAGTACAATGATACCTTGGAATCTGAACTTAATTTGTTCCAGAACCCCGTTCAAGTTCCAAATCGTTTGAGTTCCAGGACAATTTTTCCCCTTTAAAATAATTGAAACTGGATTAATCCGTTCCTGGGTCCCATGAACTCAAATTTTCAAAATTATTTTAACAGTAAAAACACTGGATTTTAAGGTAAAATATTAACAAATAATAATATTTGAATAAAAATGTAAATTAATAAAATAAAAAATATGAAAACCTGTATTTACCCACAGTGGTGCAGTGGGTAGTGCTGCTGCCTCGCAGTTAGGAGACCTGGGTTCGCTTCCCGGGTCCTCCTTGCATGTAGTTAGCATGTTCTGTCTGTGTGGGTTTCCTCCGGGTACTCTGGTTTTCTCCCACAGTCCAAAGACATGCAGGTTAAGTGCATTGGTGATTCTAAAATTGTCCTTGGTATGTGTGTGTGTGTGCGCCCTGCAGTGGGCTGCCCGGGGTTGGTTTCCTGCCTTGCGCCCTGTGTTGGCTGGGATTGGCTTCAGCAGACCTCTGTGACCCTGTAGTTAGGATATAGCGGGTTGGATAATGGATGGATGTATTTACCTTAAAAATCGATAAGATCTTTCATAACTTCAATTGTAGATCTAACAGCTTTCCTCTTACTCTTATTTTCCTCACCACACTTTTTAGGACCAATGGTGAATACACTAAGTTGTTATTATATAAAAAAATAACACAAAACAGGCACAAAAGCATAAAATTAGCAGCAAAAATAGCATCAAAAGTCACACGTGATGCTTTCACTACAGCTTCTGACAATGAACTGAACGACAAAGTGTATGGGTGGCCCGAGTGCTGGGGAAATGTACGCACAAACACACACGAACAACATGCTGGGCGTTCGGATTCCGGGGCAAAATTTGCTCGATTTTTTTGTTCGGATTGCACGTTGTTTGAGTTCTGGGGCGTTCGGATTCTGGGGGCAATACAGTATAGTAAGCAGACATACAGAAAGTGGGACATTACACATAAGCTGTTATCATTAGCTGTAAGACAGAGGCAGTAATCACTATTTGCCATGCTTCACTTTTTTATACAGTTTATTTGTGCATTGTAATTATATGTGTTAAAGTAAAATGCTAAAAGCTATAGAGACAATATAAAGATATATATATATATATATA
>JANRMT010062791.1:75303100-75369799 GCA_026402145.1 Polypterus bichir lapradei
ATAGATAGATAGATAGATAGATAGATAGATAGATAGATAGATAGATACTTTATTAATCCCAAGGGGAAATTCACATACTCCAGCAGCAGCATACTGATACAAAAAACAATATTAAATTAAACAGTGATAAAAATGCAGGTATAACAGACAAAAACTTTGTATAATGTTAATGTTTAACCCCCCACGGGTGGAACTGAAGAGTCGCATAGTGTGGGGGAGGAACAATCTCCTCAGTCTGTCAGTGGAGCAGGACAGTGACAGCAGTCTGTGGCTGAAGCTGCTCCTCTGTCTGGAGATGATACTGTTCAGTGGATGCAGTGGATTCTCCATGATTGACAGGAGCCTGCTCAGCGCCCGTCGTTCTGCCACAGATGTCAAACTGTCCAGCTCTATGCCTTCCTCACCAGTTTGTCCAGGCGTGAGGCGCCCCTCTTCTTTATGATGCCTCCCCAGCACATCACTGCGTAGAAGAGGGCTCTTGCCACAACCGTCTGATAGAACATCTGCAGCATCTTATTGCAGATGTTGAAGGACGCCAACCTTTTAAGGAAATATAGTTGGCTCTGTCCTCTCTTGCGCAGAGCATCAGTATTGGCAGTCCAGTCCAATTTATCATCCAGCTGCACTCCCAAGTATTTATAGGTCTGCACCCTCTGCACACAGTCACCTCTGATGATCACGGGGTCTAGGAGGGGCCTGGGTCTCCTAAAATACACCACCAGCTCCTTGGTTTTGCTGGTGTTCAGTTGTAGGTGGTTTGAGTCGCACCATTTAACAAAGTCCTTGATTAGGTTCCTATACTCCTCCTCCTGCCCAGTCCTGATGCAGCCCGCGATAGCAGTGTCATCTGCAAACCTTTGCAAGTGGCAGAACTCCAAGTTGTATTGGAAGTCCGATGTATATAGGCTGAACAGGACTGGAGAAAGTACAGTCCCCTGTGGCGCTCCTGTGTTGCTGACTACAATGTCAGACCTGCAGTTCCCGAGACACACATACTGAGGTCTGTCTGTAAGATAGTCCACAATCCATGCTACCAGGTATGAATCTACTCCCATCTCTGTCAGCTTGTCCTTAAGGAGCAGAGGTTGGATGGTGTTGAAGGTGCTAGAGAAGTCCAGAAACATAATTCTTACAGCACCACTGCCTCTGTCCGAGTAGGAGAGGGATCGGTGTAGCATATAGATGATGGCATTCTCTGCTCCGACCTTTTCCTGGTATGCGAACTGCAGAGGGTCGAGGGCATGGTGGACCTGTGGCCTCAGGTGGTAAAGCAGCAGCCTCTCCATGGTCTTGAGTACATGTGATGTCAGGGCGAAAGGCCAGAAGTCATTCAGCTCACTAGGACGTGATACCTTTGGGACTGGGGTGATGCAAGATGTTTTCCAAAGCCTCGGGACTCTCCCCTGTTCCAGGCTCAGGTTGAAGATGCACTGTAGAGGACTCCCCAGTTCCAGCGCACAGGCCTTCAGCAGTTGTGTGATATTCCATCTGGACCCACTGCTTTGCTGGCAAAAGTCTCCTCAGCTCTCTGCTCACCTGGGCTGCTGTAATTGTGGGTGGGGATGTCTCACCTATGCTGGTATCAGCAGAAGGATAGGTGGAGGGTGCAGTACTCCAAGATGAGAGTGGGTTAGGGTGGTCAAACCTGTTAAAGAAGTTGTTCATTTGGTTTGCTCTCTCCATGTCTCTCTCGATGGTGGCACCCTGCTTCAAGCTACAGCCAGTGATAATCTTCATCCCATCCCACACTTCCTTCATGCTGTTATTCTGCAACTTCTGCTCCAGCTTTCTCCTGTACTACTCCTTCACCGCCCTGAGCTGGACTCGGAGTTCCTTCTGCACACGCTTAAGCTCATGCTGATCACCACCTTTAAAAGCCCTTTTCTTCTGGTTCAAAAGGCCCTTGATGTCACTTGTTGTTAGCATAGCAGCGTACTGTTCTTACTGGAACTACAATGTCCATACAGAAGTTGATGTAGTCAGTAGTGCAGTCAACAACCTCCTCAATGTTAATGTAGAAGTTACTCTTATCTAGCTTTCAGTTGTGTTTCTGCTGGCTTTAATTTCTTTAATCTGTGCCTCCAGTGCTGGAATAGGTCACCTGATGAACTTGACAGAGTGGCTTTTGCAAAAACACGAGTTACACAATGTTAGAAGAAAGTCACATTCCAGGCTCCTCATTTTTATTTCCCCAGCCTTAAACATCATGGGACTTCTGCTCTATTGGAATTGCAAAGCAGCAGACATAGACAGGAGGAAGGAGGGGCTGAGGCAATTGGCATGCAAAGGGAAGGGTGAGGGACGGAGCCCCAGCCAAGTCCTGACACAATAATTGTTAAATCTTCAGGCTGTCATTGCATCTTATATATGAATTAATCCCTGTGTTCAATGCTTTAATTTGGGGAGGTATGTTTGGCTGTTCTTTATTATTTTAATACTCAGCTGTACTAATAGAAAATGTTTTTCTGCTCACAGAAGTAGTTAATGGTCTTTATTTGCTATTTGTTTTGGAAATATGCAGCAGTATTCACTTTCTCTTTTTTTATGGCTCTTCAAATATCAGTACATTTTTTGTCTAGTGTTCTTTTTTAAACTTTAAATGTCTGATCAACCTTTTGTCAAGAATGACATAAAACAAAATTATTCATATAATAACACAATATAACATTCTCAAAGCAGCTTCGTCCAGTTTAGAGGTATATAGAGGTGGAGGCTATTCTGGTAGCATTAGGCACAGGACAGGAATCCTGAGGTGTTAGTGCATTACAGATGTGATAAGAGGCATAAAGTAAACTTGGACTCAGCTGAATTCAAATACATGCTGGTGTTCAGCTTTCTCCTGGCAATCCATAGTTTTAAATTGCAAACTGTTCTGGGAATTGGCCACAAAAAAAAAAAACAGGACTCTGAGCCAACATTTGGGGTCAAATGTCTCATTGTAGGCAACAGCATCTCAGTTGTGTAAAACTAAATGTAAGTTGTAACCTTTTATTTTCTGCTTATTTTTATTGTTTATTTACATTTTGACGCAATGATTTTCTCATTGATGATGTTGTCGGCTTCATCATTCGAGGTAGATATTTGTACATTGCAAAATGTGGTGTCATAGCAGCCATGTTATTTAAGAACAAGCTACAAATGCATCTAAACTTTCTATTGACAAAGGAAAGATGCTTTAAGGTGCAGCCTAATTTAAAGAATGTTTTAGGTTCTAAACTTTGCCTATCTAGCTTCATTTTCCCCTTTCATTATGACTCTTGCCTATGTTTCCCCAGAGTAACAAAATACAAACATGTCTAACTTTACAATTTTACTCTGCCATCCCCATTTCTTTTACCATACAGATTTACATTTTTGGAAAGATTCAAAATGACACAAAATCTGTGCAATTCATCCATTCTTGTCTCTTCCAAACCTGCTTATCCAGAGCAGGGTTGCAGGGAAGATGGAACCTATCCCAGAAACCCAAGGGACAAGACAGGATCAATCCCTGGACAGGGCACCAGTCCACCACAGGATGAACATGCGATAACACACAGGGGTTAATTTAATTTCATTAATCCACCTAATGTCCAAGTCTTTGCACTGTTGGAGAAAACCCATGCAGACATAGAAGGAACATGTAAACTTCACGAAGGGAGCACCAGGGACTTCCACCCCAATCTCCTTGTAAGGCAGTAGCACTTACATTGTGCCACCATGCCAAACCCATATTAAATGCAGCAATATTTAATGATTATTGTAAAACCGGAAGTGATGTCTTGATGGCGGGAACCAGAAGTGACATCTTCAGGGCCAGAACCTGATGTAACGTCATCAGACTTTCCTGTAATTGATCTGCAGGAATATCAGAGGATAGATTAGTGCACCCTGTCGAACACTGGCCTGGTGTGGAATTACCTTTGATTGGTCCCTCTAACTGTCTGCCATGCGCACGTGTGTGACACTGTAGAGCCAAGTTACCTTTTGTCAGGAGTTCTTTTCCCAGTCTTAGCAATTAGACAGTTACAATTTCCAACAGTACTTTGGTGGTTGCCTCCATCATTTGCACAGTACTCTTTAGGGTATTCAAAGTCAGAAGAAGCATGAAAATTGGTTGGATTACTGTTTCCTCTTCATAGTTCCGTCACTTATGCTAGATGGTTTTCCTTTGGCATAGATCACTAGACCGGTTCAGGTTTTTTTACTGTCCCTTTTGAAATCAGCCTGCATTTGTGGCATGTTCTATCATAAAGCAAATGGCATCCTGGGAGTCTGAGTTTGTATGGCCCTCCACATGAACAGTCTGGCTTGGTAGCATCAATTTAGTGCCAAGTTCCAGATGTTTATCTCATCCACTACTACTACTACTTAGGAATTTTATGAGGCAGTCACTCAGGCTGTAACTCCTGAGGTTCTCTGCAGTCAATCATGTGTGTATGTCCTCAGCCAATGATGGCCCAGACTTTCAGTTTAGCCATCTGGCCATTCAGTGTATCGTCACTATGTTGTCTGAGGATACAGGTGAATGGAAAACAACATGCCATGCTTTCACTTTTAGCGAGGTACTGTAATAACAGAGGATAACAAACAGTTTATTACACGGTTTGTTGTGCCCAGTGACATCACATACCTCAGTGTGTTGCTAAACAATCCCAAGAAGCCATCCATTTCTTTACCTGTTAAGCAGCTCACCACTTATTTCTGTGGATTACCCTTGGTTGTTTATATCTACTGTCCGTCTTCAATATAGACACATTTGTTGGGGAGCAACACCTAAAGGTACTCCTCTACCTCAGGTTTTTTCCCCATCTCACTGGTGTCACAATCATGAGCCAATTGTATCAAGTTGAGCTTGTGTCTGGATTGCGGGAACTACAATACTTTAGCAGACAGCTAGGAAATTCTACTGACTACATCATTTGTGGCCACTACGGGGCATCACAGTACCCCTCCCACCAAACCCCAGGCAAAATTACTTAGTATTTTATCTTAAAGTCCATACAATCACAAAATATACAAATATGCATGCATGAAGGCTTCTTTAAGTACACTCACACACATACATACATACATACATACATACATACATACATACATACACACACTCAAAGAAATTTTTAAGTGAAAATAGCTTACAGTTTGTTTGCCCTGCTAGCCCATATGCTGGATGATGAAGAAAAAGAAAAAAACATGCACACAAATCTAGATCTGTAAAGATTGTTGTGGTCAGAGGCATTAAGCCACCCATGTACCAATCTGTCTGTGCAGCTTGTTTGCCTCATTTGTCTCAATATCTTTAGTTTCAAATTAAATATTATTCAAGTTGTTCACTTGATTCAATTTCCTGTTCACTTTACTCTACATTCATTTGTCTATGTAATAAATCCTATAAACATTAATGTACTTAATTGTATATTATTGTACAGTATAATCAGATGTATCGTATTGTAAAATCTTCCGATTAGTGATGCCAAAGTGTAATTTACATGGAAGTACTGTATGGACCATTCCATATTTTTTTTTTGTAACTGCGGTCCTCTAAAAAAGCCCATACAAGCACCAAGCGAAAAAGAACACCAGCCTGGGACCAAGTGCTGTGAAATGTAAAACTGATCCTTTAAACCGTACAGCACCAGTAAATGAAGAAGGTAAAGGAACTTGTGTAAATGTCAGTGTGACGGCTCAAATAATGATATTTTAAAAAGACAGATTTAATATGCAGTCAAAATATGGCAATGAGGAAAAAAACTGCAACAGTTACTATAAGTGATGTCAAATACAAGAGAATGACAGACCAAATTATAGCATCATAATCTTTGTGCTTGCTAATTTATCAAGTGTTACACATTTAACATCCATTTACTGATGTCAAAAGCACTTTTTAGAATACTAGGGGGGTTCGTGTCCTGCTCGCTTTGCTCGCCAACCCCCGTGTTTGGTTTTCCGGATACACACTTGTAAGATTTTTTTTTTGCTATTTCATTAGTTTCACTTTTATTTCAGAACTTCTGTAAAAACAATATTTGGAATCTTTCGTGTCCCAATATGCTGAATTTTTAAATGAGGTCTGTGAGACTTTGTTTTAATGACTTTTTAGGATAGGTTTCTCTGTTTGGAATTTCAGCACAGACAAAACGATCTACATCATCAGCAGTTAATAATTTTTTTACAAAGTAACCAATAAATGCATGTGAGTTAAACCCCATTTTTGAAATTCTCTGACTTAAACTAATTTCCTTTTGTTTGCGTCAATGCGAACTTTACTATCTTTAAAACTGTAGCGACTGACGTAATCTACTTTAACAATCGGCAACTGCGTAACCCCAAACACAACTTTCTAGCACCCTCTCCAACCCCCTCCTCCCATGGGTCTCACCTCCCCCTTACCACATCAATCAGCACCCAGCTATCAGTCTTCCGTGCAGTCACTTAAAACAAAAAAGGCTTCAGCTTGGCTGGGACGCTACAATACTTTCGAATTTTACTGCTTTCATATTCTGTACCTTTCTCTGCATGTATATCGCGCCTTGGGTCTCTTTTCTCCACGCTGCTGTTTCTTCTTTGCTGAGAGCACAGGATCTGTGTGTGCCACGTGACTTTACATAACTGAATGTTTTGCTGGCTGTCCGTGCTCTTATTTGATAAGAAGGGCATGTCTTGCAAGAATTTTATGTTCCACGTCCCCGTGAGACTGCCCTGGGACAATCTCTTGGCACCAAGTCTCATGTTTGCGGTCCCCGCGAGACGCTCCATGGCCAATCTTTTTTGTCTCGCGGGTCTTTTAAATGTCTTCCGAGAACATCTGAGAAGATCACATATCGTCACCTTGCTGGCACCAAGTCTCATGTTTGCGGTCCCCGCGGGACGCTCCATGGCCAGTTTTTTTGTCTCGCGGGTCTTTTAAATGTCTTCCGAGAACATCCGAGAAGATCACATATCGTCACCTTGCTTTTCCATTCCAGGAGTTTTTTATACAGTATATAGAGAGATAGATTTTTTAGAATAGAGGTTTTTCTTATAAACACTATTATTATTGCCTCTGCTTTTAAGACAGTATAGGCCAGAGTAACAATGACAAATTTTACTTTTAATATTCACAGATATACAGTATAGTGTTTGAACCAGGTTATCACTGACATAAAATGATTGACAATACTAACATTAAAGGAAAACAGTCTCCTTTAAAAACTGTAAAGGCTACAAATTTTACAGAAATAATAGAGGCTAGATATATATTGCCAGTATTTCAAAATGTTGCCAAATATTATTATTAGGGCTGGGCAAGTTAACGCGTTATTATCGTGTTAACGCATTAATTAATTAACGACGACAATTATTTTATGGTGCGTTAATGCAATTTTTGTTATTATTATTATTATTTTGAAAGCCTCAGTCTTGTTAGCGATAGATAGAGAACAGTGACCTTCTTGTTACAGCGCTTTTCCATACTCTTTTGCTAGAAGGAAATTTAGCTTTGTTGATATGACCTCGATTCCCTGCGCGTGCATGAGTGGCAAAGAACAAACAGCTTCTAAAATGGCATGTGGAGAGATATCAAAGTGAATCAAAGTAAAATAATCCATGGATGACTTTTTTCGTATTATTGCTGAATCGGACTCTGATTTGTTGGACTCCGATTTTGATGTAAGTGATCTGGAGATGTAGATCGAAAATGAAAGTGAGATACCAGCATCAGCTGATCAGTCCCCAACTGATCGTGGTGCTGAACACGTTCGTGTAGCTGATACACCTATGGCAACGTTCGCCTGGGAAGACAGACACTTACGATGGCAGTCACTGCAACTGCCACCCCCGCGCAACTGTCTTACAAAGACAGCCAGGCAGCCAACCCACCATGCATTCCTGCTGGTCTCTGCTGCTGCAAACTGCAAACAGGTGCCGACAGCAGGCACAACAGGCAGCAACAGACGTTTTATGTTGATTCATTTGTGAAACCATTGCTTTGTGCGTTTTTCAGAAAAGTGAGTTTTTTGGAAAAAATATTAGCCCTCAAAGAGTTGCTACTGAATATAGACTGTTTATGCTGCTCCCTCTTAAAAGAAAATGTTTCTGCTGCTATCTGTTCAGATAAAAAAGAAAACAGATTTAGAAATGTTAACTTGCTGTTGCTCGGAAGGTGCCAGTTATAATGTTATGATCGTGGCTCTGAACTCTGAGGGTAACTTGTTTTTCTGTAACAACAATAAAACGTTAATGCTCTGGCAGAGGCAAATAGCTTTGGTTTTATATTTGATTTTATTACATTAATGTTTAAGTTGAGATTTAGAAGAAATATTTTAACTGCTACAATGTAAAGGGAATACTGCTGTTAAAAAGCCCCTTATTTGTTTAAAGTGTTTGCAAACCAAATACACACAATACACTACTTTTGAGTTCAGTATTGAATTTTGCATATAACATTGAGATTGTTATGATTATCTGCAATTAATCGTGATTAAGTACACTTTAAAGACTTTCAAATTTTAGCTTAATGATCTTTTTAATAAAGTTAAGTGATTGATGAATTAGGTCAAGCTAAATAGCTTGTTTTTGTCAAAATATTCTCTATGTTACCTTTTGTCATTTATATTGCCTCTTATAAATAATATATCCATAATTTTTCTATTCTTACAATCAAGATCAACTCAGTCTTCCCTTTAAGAATGAATAGCCTGCTGGCCTACATTATACAAGTAAAGCTCTCTACATTTTAAGCAAAGCTGCAGATCTGGTGAAGTTATTTCAAGTTTAAAGTACTTTCATGCATTACAGCAAGAATGTCAGGGCATTTCACATTTTCTTTAAAAAAAAAAAAGTGGATGCCTAATGCTGTGACAATAAGAGAATGGAGGAAATTCAGCCCAGATTTCTCAGTGATAGCATCAGAAAACCTTGCCTATGGTCATAATTGGGAAATGTGAGCTTGCTTTCTCTGCATCCCCTGCCGAGGGCACACATACATTCTAAATGAAGTATTAGCTTGCAAACAACTCTTTCTAAATATAAGTCTTCTTAATGTTAAAGAACTGGCTGGTCTCATATTTTTTCAATTTTAATTCTTTTAATTTTTCCTGTTAGGAGCAACTGAGAAAAGGTTTTCATTTACAGTGGTGACCTGAGAAAGGTGGAGGGGGTCTGGAGATTTGTATTTGAAAATTAGCCAGGAGAAAAAGGGGTGCTTTATTGACATGTGTTAGGATTTAGCCAAGATGCCAGGCCTCACACACTTGTTCTCCTACATCTTTTACCGACTACAAAGAATAATTTTCAAAAGCAATCTAAAGAATAGCATATCCATACCCTACAGGCAAGATACTGGGATAGCTCTTTTTAGAGAATGCAGCGTAGAATATTTAATTTTCGTCCAGGATGGTGCACATACATGTTTTAAATCACTATGATTGCTAATAATGTCGAGATGTTGTTCTTTTTATTTAGAAAATTAAAGAAAAAACTCCAGAAAGAGACGTTACATTTGCATTTCTATTCATTTGCATTTTATCCAAAGTGACTTACAAAAAAGGTCAACATAATCAAGTAACACCATCTTGGGGGTTGTTGTAAGTGTTGTAGAACAAGTTTGCAAAATTGATCATCACACGTGAAGAGCTCTAAACCAAACAGAACACAAGACTAGTTCATCTTTCCTTAGTTACAGTATAAGAGCCCATCAAAGCCCTTAACAATCAGACAGAAATTCACAGAACAATAGAGTCTTTAAGTACTTCTTAAACACATTGAGGGAATCAGCAGTTTGGATGGAAGTGGGCAGCTCATTTCACCTACTTGGATTTACACATAAAAAGAGTTCTGGATTGATAAGATTTGATGCCCCACAGAAGCATCACTAGCAAATCTTAGAGTTAGCACATCTTTCATTTCTAACTTATGTATGAAACAGGTTGTCTGATTGCCATCTGAATAAAGTGAGCACAATGGCATTGCTAGCTAAGACTCAAGCTCTGTTACAATATTCAGTTCCTCAAGTCCTGATGATCTTTTGCTTTTCTTGTTGACCTAGATTCAGAATAGTCCTTATAATATTTATCATACCTGAAGTCAATTAAAGAAATTCTGCACTTTAGAGAAACATAATCCATCATTGCATAATTTTGCTAAGAACATGGTGAATGATGAAAAATACACATACATTTACTGTAAATATGCCCCTTATTCTTATGGGTACATGGTCATGGTGGTGGATGAAACATCTTTCCAGTGATCAACATTCCAAAATCAGTTGCCTTTTACTGTATGAATGATATATATTTTTATTTTTCAGTTTTTATGACATACATTTTTCTTCTTGGGCGGCACGGTGGCACAGTGGGTAGTGCTGCCGCCTCACAGTTAGGAGACCCGGGTTTGCTTCCCGGGTCCTCCCTGCATGAAGTTTTCATGTTCTCCCCGTGTCTGTGCTCCAGTTTCCTCCCACAGTCCAAAGACATGCAGGTTAGGTGCATTGGCGATTCTAAATTGTCCCTAGTGTGTGCTTGGTGTGTGTTTGTGTGTGTGTGTGCGTGCCCTGCGGTGGGCTGGCACCCTGCCTGGGGTTTGTTTCCTGCCTTGTGCCCTGTGTTGGCTGGGATTGGCTCCAACAGACCCCCATGACCCTGTAGTTAGGATACAGCGGGTTGGATAATGGATGGATGGATGGATTTTTCTTCTTCCAACTGACATTGTTTTTTTCATATTTACAAAATACTGAGTCTACAAGTTGGATGAAAACAGCTATAATATATTGTTTTGTAAAGGAAAGACTCAGTGACTGATAGATACATTTATAATATAGACATAGAGCTGAATGGCCACTTAAAGGCTTAATTTGAAAATGATATTCTATGACAAGCCAGAAGAGTCGCAAAAGGCTCTAACCTGTGGTTTTTGTATATTGATGGATGAATTCTCTTACTCTGTTTTAAAACCTTAAACTAAACATAGTTTGACATACATAAATATAAATGTTAATAATAAATTCTAATTCAAAGTGTATATACATTGGTCTGTTCTTGAAGTGCCTTTTCTAAAACAGTGTCACAGTGAGTCAGGCCCAACAGAGCAGGTCCGTGAGAACACACTCAACCAACACTTAACAGGACATCTCATTCATCATAGGGAATATTCAAACATCCATATCAGGAGAGTATCACGTCACAAATCCACACACTGGTATGTCTATGAGTCCTCAAAAAAAACACAGGTGAATCATGGTCCATCGTGCTCTGAGGCAGTAATGGCACCAGTTGCTTATCTACTTTGTCAGATTATATTTTGAATTAATATATATTGTGCCTAGTCAAATACAATAAATGTATCATTCAGATAATCACCAATGGTTTTAGATTATTATGAAAGTACTGTAAATAACTAGAACACTTCTCAGATGTTAAAATGAACATGACTTACGCCATTCTTACATTTAAGAATTCTCTCAAGTTATTAAAGACTTATGCTTATGCCTGAAATGGAAGGCCACTCCTCTTGCACTGCAACAACAATATAATATGCTTGTCTAATTCTGGCTTCAGTACTAAGTTATATACAGTGTAGTGTATACGTACTTGAACAAAAGAATTCTTGTTGAGCACAAAAGAGTAATCTTATCAGACAGAGCCCACAACTGAACTAACTGAAAAACATAAAACGCCAGGTTTTTATAGGGTGGTGGAAGGGTCAGGCTTTGAGAGGTGGGCCCGGAAGTGAGGTCAGAGCTGGAGTCGGAAGTGAGGCTAGGCGGTATTTCCTTCTGAATGTCTGCAGAAAGCAGAAAAGGTATTAGTGTGCATCGCTAACCCCTGGTCTAGCATAGAGATATCATTAATTAAGGCAATTGACTGTCTCCCTTACATGCATGTATGGCAACAGATATGATCGTAGTTTGCTTTGATCACAGTCTATGAAGAGCTGATTCAGCATCTTACATTGAGATTTAGTTTCGACGCCAGTAAGAACCCTTTTGTTTTCAGCTAAGCTGTTGATAGCAGAATTAGCACAAGAGTACTGTGGTAACCCCTGCTGCTACATAGCTCAAGGAATCCAACTTCAGTCACTGTGTGACACAATTAATTACACTATCTGAGAGACATCACTTGGTCTAAAACAAAGTTATATGAAGGTATTGCCTGGCTATGAGTGAAAATGAGTGGTAAGTTTCCTAAGGATAGCTTTCAATGGAAGAATGCACAATGAATAAAGTAAAGATTTGAATAATGAGCTGTATGGGCCACCATATTTAACTAATGAATATAATGATGGGGTACTGTTAACACATTTCTGTATATACTGAAATTGATTTATTAAATATGAAATAAACCACACAAAAGGGTGCCTGACAGCCCAACATAATTTTCTGACCTATTTAATAAAATATAATGGAAAATGGTATCAAAGGCTGTACTTAAATCTATCAACATATTTACTGTTGAATTTTCTTCATTCAAAGATACTAGAGTAGAACATAAAAAATTTGACAAACAAGAGGAGATCATTCAGTCCATCAAGCCCATTTGTTTAGGTAATAGCTCAGCTGTCCCAATATGTCATCCAGATACTTCTGTCAAGAAGCTGTCAAGGTTTCTACTTCAATTACGTGACTTGGTAGTTTGTTCCAGAGTCCCACTGCTCTGCGTAAAGAAGTGTTTCCTGGCTTCAGTTTTAAATGCACTTCCCCTTAACTTCCACTGGTGTATTGGTGTATGTTATTTGCCATTTAGTTTAAAGAATTCAGTGCATCTACTTAATTGATGTTTTTAAAAATGAAGACATGGATTAGTTCCTCTTGTACAGAGTTAAGGGCTGGATAAAAAAACATCTGTTTAGCCTTGAGCCTGTCAGAGCAGGATTTAGAACACAGTAACAATTTTCATTAACAATACATTAGTGCTGTTTCTGTTATTATTTTCTTTAATCTTAATTTTAGGGGGAGAATATCCAAGGCCTCTTTTAGAAACACATTATATGTAAATGCCAGTTGATTTATATTATTCTCCATAATTAAGCTTAAGTTTCTCAAAATATGCAAAAATTCTGATGCAGACTTACAGTCTAGAGGTCTTGTCTTTGACTTAAATTATAATTGTATAGGTAAGGGAGAATACAAATCGAACATAAGTAGTGATCAGAGATAACTGTGGAATAATATTTAAATTTGAATCTCATTTCCCAAAATGCACGGGGAGGAACAATAATCTTACCCTTGAGGATCCAAACTGCTGGGATGTAGAAGGGAGGAGTCAACCTAGAATAATAAACCCAACAGTGCAGTGATGGGCTCCATTCTCGAGTCAATCCTGGGAAGACTTCCTCAAGGCACTAACAGGAAGTGACATTCAGTTGCATCTACCTTAACAATTAGTTATAACAAAACTACACAGGCAAAAATGAATTTAAATGACCATTTAAAATAGATTGGGTAGAAATATAAGGCTATAGGGAAGCCATTAATTCAGAAATGAACTTTATTAAATATGAATCATGATTCTGGGTTTATCATTTATCCCAAAAGTATGCAGCCTAGTGCATGTGATTGTAGGTAAGTATATGAGTTTGTTTACAGGGATAAAGTGGTTTTCTCTTTAGGAATGGTTTCTACCTTGATCCTGCTGTGACTGTGATAGGCTCCTAAAAGCTCCTAAAAGTGCTAGTTCATGAAATATTCCATGTCAAGTTAAAAAAACTTTATAAAAAGTAATCAAATACCTTTCTAAATGAACAATGTTTGATAAACCTTTAGAAAAATACTGTAATGTTTTACTATTTCAGTATTACATGGCAACTACTGCACTGCATCATTCACTATACTATTTAAAGTGTGAAAAGAAAACTCAGTACTTTAATAATGACACAGTAATGGAAATGGTTGTCTGCATAGATGGTACTTCTGTATTACTGTACATATTCATATGCTTTTCATTTATACTAAATAAAGTAAAAGCCATAGCTTTTTCTCCTAGCTAACATGACTAGTAAAACTACTGTTTTATAAGGCAGTAGTTTTCAAGTTCAGTCCAAGAAGTTTTTATTTTAGCCAGTTTCACACTTAATGTGTCATTCATAGTTTTAACAGATCGCATTGTTTAGTTATGTGGCCTACAAACTTATAATATTTGTACCCTTTGCCATAGATATAAATGCCTAGATTTTTTTAGCAATTTTATTTTTAATTTTCCTTTTTCTATTAAGTTGATTCTTCAATTGTATTTAAATGCTGATAATCAGCAACAAGCCATGCAGACACAGATGCAAGCAACATTGTAATATAGATGTTTCCATTTCTGCGCTCTTTAACTGTAATGTCACAGCGCAATACTTATAGTTGTAGAGTATGTCAGATTTAGTGGCTGAAGCTGCTGATCTTGCCATCAGATCATGTTCATTTATATGACTGAAAATGGTTTGGCGTGTCAGAGTTTGTGACTGCGTGATAATATTCCAGCACAGCCGTGTGCAACCCTTCTTCTGAAAGCTAATAGTGTGCTGCCTGACAAAGCTGTTGCTGTACAAAGGGTTAAGAGGCATGGTGAGATCAATCCAATCTCTGCCCTTTTTCTTTTTATTATATTCTATCATGGTACGTAAAACACGAGACATCAGACAGATGAGTTTTTCTTTGGTTAATGTGGTCCAAAATAGCCACATTCCTCATTCCTCACTGTGCATTATTTGTCATTGTACTTCTGGATAACCTTTAATTGATTGTCATCTGTCATGCACGCGGAGTCCATCCCTGCGACTAAAGGGTGAGTTGTAGTGAATCCCTGATTATGTCAGACTAGACAACTAATCTTCATGGAAGTGTGTCATGACTGCCTTTAACTAAGATTATGTAAATAAAGACAATGACTGAAAATCACTGGAAAAGCCATTTATTGTAACATGGCCTTAAGAAATACTCCTTAGAAATGAGGAGGCAAGTGAATATGGCCCTGAAGTAATTCCTCTGCCTCAGCATTTATTGTTGTCAGCATATGAATGCTTATTTGTTTATTAGTTTTATTCCCTTTTGTTAACTGTTTTATACAGTAATCATTTTAAAATTGTTTCTTTATTGTTTCCTATGGCTTTTTTGTTTCTTCTTAACATCAATTGATGTTGAACCAAAGAGGTTGGGGCTTTCAGTCTCCAATTTCTAAAGTCTTTTAGTTTGGTCATTCTTGTATTGATTAGCCTTTGGTTTCATTTTGGGGTTTTGCTTTTTTTGTAAGAGTTTTGGTTCTCTTTTGGAATTTGAAGTTCCATAGTGTGCATTAGCTGGAAGATTTATCCCACTGTTCAAACCTTGTCTAATTTCTCACACTTGAACTTTAGATTTCAAAGTGGTGTTGGTCTTTTAGGTGTTGTCATTATTTTAGCAATTTTGTTTGTTTTCTAGGGTTTAACATTATATTTGCTCAACCATTTGGATGAATGTGCCATTTTGTGTTTCCTGAGAGTTTATGCTGCTGCGATACAACACATGTAACAAAACCGTTTTGCACATGGTGGTGTTAGTGAGCACAAGTTATACAACAAGGCTGTACCTCGAAGAACAGGTCTGGTTTTAAAAGGCTAAAGAATATCCAAACATTTGTGAAAATAGTTGATTATTTTGTTAGGAAATTATTATTAAAATGTTTTTTGAAGGCTGGCAATTCTTTCATTTTGAATTATTTTCACAAATCAATACCAAAGTCATTTTGTGTGATCAGTCTTGCCCTAATGACTACTGCATATACTCGCGGATAAGTTCTTCCGCGGATAAGTCAGGACTTGATTTTACAGTATAATTTCTGGCATTTTATAATGTCGGTCGTATAAGCCGAATGTGGAAAACTCACGCTATTGATACAAGGGATTATGATATGCTAACGCTCACTTGAGAGAGTAACCACAGAGCACACTGCCTTTTTGTTCTATGTGGGTGCAGCAATGCTCCTAACCTCTCTCTTTCTCTCTCTCCATTGTGCCTACATGACCACATGATAATACCAAAACTATTCTGAAGCAATGTTTGCACTGATTTGTGTTTTTTGTATCTCACACGCTCATACACCTTTATCATAAGAGCATCCCTTATTTACCATGGAGCGTTCGATCAGAAGAAAATATGAAGCTGGTTTTAAATTAAATGTCATTGAAGTAGCGAAAGAAATTGCGCTGCTGCAACAAAATTTGATGTGAAGAAGTTGAAAAAAAAAAATTAAGTGTCGCATTTTTGAACGGGCGTATAGGTCGGGGTCTGATTTTATGATCGATTTTTTGGATTTCAAGACCCGACTTATATGTGAGCATATACGGTAATCACTTATGCTATTAGATGTATTTTATCAGTCAGGTATTGCTCATTTGTTTCTAGTTTTGTTCTCTACTTTCTTGTTTATTTAACATTTAATTCCCCTCTGAAAATTATTCTTTTATCAGATTTTTATTAGGATGCTCTGTTACATTTTTACAGTTGTTTTTGATAATTCATCTATCTAAATTACAATATATATCCTTAACTTAAGTCTAATATTTTGGGTTATCCACAATCACCTCCTTTCCACTGACTGCTGATCAGAACAATTTAGATTTAATGTTTTCATTTCTTTTGTACTGTTAAGAGTATATAATTGCAATTGAGGTGTCATTTTGTTTGCAGTTTGTATTGTATGCTGTTGAAATGAGCTACACTGCATGAACTTATAATTTATTGACTGAAAGTATCACTTTGATCCTCCTTATTCTGATGAGGATCACAGTAGCAACATGCTGAGCTGGGCTGACAAGACTACCCTATCTTCCACTGCTTTACTGTATCCTCCACAGCAAATGTTCCCAGGGGAACCGACAGATATCATTCTTCCAATGTGTTCTTGTACTCCCTCTATGTGTTCTCCAAGTGGGCTGTGTCTTTTATACTTCATTTAATAGGCACCACAATATACATTCTAACTAAATATTCAGACTTCCTCTCCTGGTTCCTCCTAATCAGGAGGAGCAGAAATTCTTCTTCAAGATCCATCCATATTGGTGAACTCCTCATCCTGTCACACAGACTTATTCCAGAGATGGCATGTAAGAACATGATTTCGGGCACATGTACTCACTATCTTCTTCAGTCACCACCCAGAGTTCATGATCTTAGGAGAGAAGGAGAATGTAGGTAAGTCTAAATCTTTGCCCAAGGACTCCTGCTCATAATTACAATCTCCACAAAACTTCCACTGCTGCACTGATTCATTGGTCAATCTTACAATCTCCTCTTCCCTCACTTAAAAATTAGAATATGTTCTGGAAGAAATGGTAAGATATGAAGTGACAACCCTTTTTTGGGTCATCCTGGTACTGGCAAAACTTTAGAATTTTTACAAAGAAACTTTTGGTGACCTAATATGTCTAAGAATGTTAAAGATTTTGTAAAGGCTTGGAAGACTTGTTGTTGCTCTAAGTCTCAGACTAGGTTATGGCTGGGTCTACTGCAGTCTGTTTATCCTTCTACATGTCCTTGAGAGTACATAACAGTACATATTACTATAAACATACTGGTATTGAAAGGTCATACTACCATGTTGGTCATCATGGAATGCTTTACAAGGAGTGCACATTTTATCTCACTGAAATCCCACCTCTTGGCTAAGCATCTTGTTGAAATCTTTATACATCATTATTCCAAATTACAGGGTTTCCGAAAATCTATCTTGTCAGATCGGGGTCCTCAATTTATTTCATGATTATGGAAAGGATTCTGTGATAACAATGACATTAATCTTAAGCTGACATCGAGATATCACCCTGAAGATAATAGTTTATCATAAAAGGAAACATTTTTATGTTGTATTATTGATTCTTTTCAGTGGAAATGTGTGGATGTATTGCTTCTCACTGAATGTTTTGAGGAACAATTTGTAAAATTTAAAATGTCATCTTTCAGTGTCAATATGGATTTATGCCTCCTACAGTGCAGTCCAAAATCCCCTCCCTCTCTGAATTTTTCTCATCTTTGCCACACTAAGATGTAGGAGCAATTACTGATGACTGGAGCCTCTGCTAAGAAATATGCTAATAGGAAGAGATGTTTTTACCCTTCCTTTAAGGTTGGGAAGAAGATGTTGTGTGCAAGGCAACACATTCGTCTGAGAGTGTTCCTCGATATGTTGGTTATTACACTATTCTGATTACATGAAGACTGACTCTGCTGAGTCATTTCAGGATTCATGCTTCCTTTCATGTTTTCTATCTTAAACCATCATGCTTGATGCTTTTAAGTTAAGTCTGTACTCCAGCCTCCCCTTAAAATGATCATGAATTCAAAATACAACAGATTTTAGATTTTTGTGTTGTGTCTCAGAGTGAATTAACTAGTTCATTGCCACATTTATTGTGCAGATGAACTGGTGTTGCGTTCTTCAATTCATGCACCATGCCTCCTTGCTGTGTTTCATAGATATTTTCCATCTAAGCTAGATGGATGTGCACAGAGTTCACGCCTTGGTATTAGGGTGGTGTAAAATGTGTACTCATATTTTGATTCTTTTTTTGGGGTTAAGGATTCAATTTTTATGGTTTACTTTCTAAAATTAACCAGTTTTGGCAAAGTTAGTTTTTTATTAAAGTCTTTTTTTATGATTTAAAATTGCAATATGCATTGTCCATTGCTGGATACTATTTGAACAAATCTCCGGATTCTTAGCGACAATTAACTTCTTTTCAAGTAGACCTTAGCTTTAGTTTTCTTATATCCTTTCTGATCCTTGAATCTGTTTTTAGTTTTGCCCTTTGGTTTCGGCGACTCTGTTGTTTGACTTTACAGTTACACCTTTTTTTGGCTGCATGCTTTGTGTATGTTTTCATCTCCCAGGCAGTCTTGCTTCTCGTAATAATTTCCTGAGACTATATGTCTTGTAACCTGGCCATCGGACCTTACTTTTATTGTATGTTAATTAGTGTTCCCTAATTTTAATTATTTATTCTGTCTTTTTTATTTTGCGCTATATAAATAAATGTTGTTGTTGTTGTAACAACTGGACAGTGTGACAGGTCGCGTTATTGAGTCAGTTTGTTTTGATTTAAGTGTAACTATTTATATGCTAATTTTTAATTTTGTTTAAATAGTTAAGCAACACTTACTTTGGGCATTAGAAGGTTGGTGCAAGAGATTTGGTTTGCATTGGGCATCACATTTGGTGGCAGAGGTGGGATAAGCCAGTGGTGAGAGAAGAACATCCTTTTAGTAGAGGACAGATGCAGATTCTTTACAGTATGGCTCCCACGAGACAGCTAGGGAATGGAACTCCAGTCTGGTCATAGGGAGTTAATCCACGTATAACATACGGCATACAGAAGACCGGAGGTGAAAGAGCCACCAGACAGCATACTCTAAAAACTGGACAAAATAGATATGGATACCCACCTCTAGGTGAGGCTTGTTTGCTAAGTGGCTGGGACTTCAGAAGGTGATCACATAGCAAGATTTGAGATTTATGTGCCAGATCACTTTATGAAATTAAAACAAACATTCTTCATTGGTAATACAAGAGTGGAAAGAATATAAATTCGTTTTTCTGATTTTACTTTGCAGCATTCGGATGAAGAGGAACTGACAGAACTTCAGCATTCTGGGCCAGAAGGACTGTGGGAGACATTCACTGATAGGAAAAAATAGTTCAATCATATAATCTATACTATTTTTTTTGGTTAGGACTTTCTCGGCAATGTCATGTGATGTGGAGCTTTGGACTGGGTTTTTCAGTCTGAAGAAGTGCAAAATTTGTCAGGTAACACAGGTTGATGCAATAGTGTATTGAAGTGTCTTTATTAAATTTGTCTCTTTTTATTTCCCTGGGGATGTTTGGGTGCTGCAGTGGGTTGGCACCCTGCCCGGGATTGGTTCCTGCCTTGTGCCCTGTGTTGGCTGGGATTGGCTCCAGCAGACCCCCGTGACCCTGTGTTCGGATTCAGCGGGTTAGAAAATGGATGGATGGATGGATGTTTGGGTGCTAGGAATCAGCTGGGGTCTGCAAAGGAAAATAAACATGTAAGTAACTGTCATAATTAAAAGGGAAGAGGTGATATTAAGATATAGGAGCAGAATTAATTAATAAGTGTGGAGTTCTTGAGGCCATTAGATTTCAGGTTGGCATGGATCAAGGAAGAAAAATCTGTAGGCTGATATTTTATCCTGACCATGCAACCTGGAATATTATGTGGTTGAGTATGTGAAATGTTACATCATGGAATAGGTTTGTTTTGATGCATGTGCAACTATTTATGGACCAGCTGTTCATTTTGTTTATATAGTTAAGTAGCACTTATTTTGGGAGTTGGAAGGTTGATGCAAAGGTTGTAGTTTGCATGGAGCATCATGGACAGGTTTCCTATGAATTGCCTTTCGGAAACAGCAGGAACAACTGCAGCTAGTAGAGGAAGCACTAGGAGAACAGCCCCATTAGTTTCAAAAGCTACCCCTGACCCGGGAAGTTGTCTCCAGGGTGCAGTGTAGTCTCAATCTGGGGCTTACAATTTCCATCTGGCTACTTCATTAATGAGGTTGGAGTTTAAAGGATGAATCTTACTGGTAGAATGAGGCCAGATGAGAAGTAATGCTAGGAGGTACAGAAAATTTACTAAAGGGCAGGTTTGTATATTGTGTTCTGGTGGGAAAGTCTAGAAGGCACCCCACCTTTTATACAGAGGTGAAAGCATTTATATAGACTGTGACAAATAAAGTTGTAATTTGTTTCAGTTGTACATTTTGTAATCGTGTGACCTATTCTTTAATGATAATCAATGTCATTTATCAAGCTGAATTCCCCTTGTCACAGGTTTTAAAAATACATATCTCATTACATTTGTTGTAATATTCAACCCTAAAATTATAGGCATAAGTCCTTTGAGTTGCATATGATTCATGGTAACTGCTTGCCTCTGGTCCTTAGGAAAGGGATTTTGTTGATTGGTTTTCTTTTTCACCATGCATGATTTTTGCATTGCTGTGTGACTCACTATTTGGAAATGCCTCTGGTCTCATCAGAGTAAAATCAAACTGATGTAGAACACAAAAGGAGGCAATTTAGTTATGCCTTAGTTTTAATAATATGGCCTTGAACATGTTATTTTATAGATCTTTTTCCAATATGACATTTACTGAGTTTAGTGTACTGATAAACTAAACTATTTTTTATGGGGTCCAAATGTGAAAACCATATTGCTATGGAGGGCCTAACACATTCTGTCAACTTAATTCAACTGTTACATTACAGTAAACATGTTATACTTCTTTTTTCACCATAATAATATTAATATAGACCACATATTCACAGATTTTGTTTGATGTATTGAACTTTCGAACATATCCACATTATAGTAAGCTTTCAAATACAATCTAGAATTGCTGATTATGTAAAACAAAAAACAAAATAAGAAATACCGTATATACTAATGTATAAGTTGGGTCTTGAAACCCGAAAAATCAATCAAAAAATCAGACCACGACTTATACGCCCATTCAAAAATATGACACTTAAATTTACTTATTTTTTTTTACATCTTCTTGCCTCCTCCAAACTTACACCAGTTTCTCAGACACATCAAATTTTGTCGCAGCAGTGCACTTACCAATTTCTTTCGCTACTTCAATGACTTTTAATTTAAAACCAGCTTCATATTATCTTCTGATTGAACACTCCATTATAGATAAGGGATGCTTGTACAATAAAGGTGTATGAGGGTGTGAAATACAAAAAACAGAAATAGTGTGAGTTTTCTGCATTCAACTTATACGACCAACATTATATAATACTGGAAATTACACAGTAAAATCAAGCCCGACTTATCCGCGGGAGAACTTCAAACGCAAGTATATACGATACATTTTACTTTATTAATCACTGGTAAAATATTTTAAGGCATCTGTACCTTTGACATCTCTTTGTTGAGCTTCAACTGGTGCACTGAAGTCAGGTGTAATTCCTAATGTTTCTATTCACAGCACAGCAGACAGATGGTCCTTATAGAGAGAAGATCTGTACCTAGTTTTGTTGAATTTCATTACTGAGAATATTTTTTTCACATATATATGTTGATCCAAAGAGGACAAACATTCTCTGAGCTAGTCTCCTCAAGTTTGGGAAATTCTCCTTTCTGAGATAATTGAAGAACGTTAAGTAAAGTCTTGAAGTTTTCTGCCAGCAATGAATCAGACAGTAAGTCTATAAGTTCAAGTTGTACCTCACTGGAGTCACTGTCCACATCACGTGTGAAAGAAGAGGAGAAGGTGAAGATTTCAGTTTTCACTGCTTTGAAGTCTTCAAATTGCCTAGAAAACTCACCATGCAGTGCCCGGAACGTGGCTATATATCTGTTAAGCTGATCAGCTGATAGATTCGTCCCTCTCAGTGTGGGAAGGTGTGTCGATGTGTTTCTCTCTACTTGTTGAGAGAGACGCAACAGCTTCCTCATGAAGGCCTTGTCTAGGCTGTGCATATCATGTGCAAAAAGACTTTTGCCTTGCAATTTTGTGTTCTGTTCATTCATAACTGTAGTCATATCAACAGCAAATGCTAAATATGATATCCAGTCAATGCCGCTTATTTCAGGGATGGGGTTCCTATCATTTGACAAATCCCCTGAATCTCTGATTTCAGATTCTAGACCTATTTGAGCACCTTGCTTAAGCTTAGCCATCTGACAGCTGTTTGTAGCCCAATCTCATGCCCCTCCAACAATGTAACAAACTGTCTGCGATTTAATGCCCTGAGGTAATTTACAGCATTTATTACAACATCAACCATATCATTAATTGGTAGCACTGATTTACATAGCACTTTTTGGTGAATAGTAGAATGTAGGAATATGAGTTTCTGGGCTGGATTAATGTCAGTCACTTTTTCCTGCATCCTTTTTAAAAGTCCAGTACTTTTACCTGTCAAATTAGGAGAACTGTCAGTTGTCAAACCAACTAACAGTAGTCCCAACTTTTGCAAGCACGTACTGACTTCAGTAAATAAACAAACCATTGTGGGTTGTTGTCCCTTTCATTGACTTCATAGAAGCCAGTTCTTCTGTCATTTCAAAGTTTTTTGTTATTCCTTTAGTGAAAATCAGCAGCTGCGTAATGAACATCACAGCTTTCAAAAAAGGCCAAGAAGAAGAAGTCGAGATTTTCCACCAACGTTTTCCTCCGTGTTCTTCAGCTGTATTTCCAGATTCCCAATAATTTCCTCAATTTGTCTTGTAACAATTTGCCTCCAATAAGCACTATTTCACAAATTCCCCAGCAGAAAACTATTTGCTTCTTTTGCCAATTTTGTAATCTAAAATATAGCTGTTTTTTTACTGTTCCTTCCTGTGCTGTATGAAGCTTTGAAAAAAGACTTTGCTGCTTTTGCAGTTTTGCTAACAATTTCCCTGCAGTCCTCACCTTTTCATCTTCAGATATGTTTCTATATGTTGCAGCATGTTTGATCTCAAAGAGTCAGTTCAAGATGTAGTCTCTGAATGCATCGACATTCTCCTTGCATGCCAAACCAACTGCTGTTACGCTAACTTCCATGAATAAATACCTAGAAGTCAAAGATTTGCTGAGTGATCTGTTTTCCGATTCATTTTTTCATTTCTTTACCTCTCATTTTGATATGTGTCTGCATGGTCACATCTCACTGTGATGCAGACTGACACTCCCAGACAAGTAGTTGCCATCAACATCACTATACGTAAACAGAAAAAAGGCACAAAGTTTACAAAACCTCAATTGATTTTTTAGCTCGGTGTGAGGTTTGTCTTACCTTTCACTGGCCAGAAATGAACCAGACCAAATTATGCATTTGGCCTGCATGCCATACAAAGCCCAAGTCTGGTTTAGAGCCTTCTTAGTTGCTATTTATATAACCATGGGCCACATCATCTTTATCCTCTTCCACCGAGGGTTGCAAGAAGGCACTGAGGAATGAAGGTGAAATCTGTATATCCTAATCAGTCAAATCATCCCTAGTGATTAATGGCAAGTTATATATAACACAACCAGTTAACACTCATTGCAACCCTTAGCTGAATTAAAATGGTTTGATTATGGGTGGAAGCCTAGATGTGCTGTGTACGTTTTCTAATGAAAAATAACACACAGATGGAGGAATACAAAAATCATCTTGCTGCCTATGCCAGTATGCTTTCTTACACTCTCTTGTGAATGGGGTAGTTTACACTTTTCGTTGAAGGTTTAAATTTTTAGTTATTAAAAATCTAAGCAGATGGACCTCCAGGATGAGTCTGATACATTGTGTGAAGTAACATCTGACCATTCAAAAACAGCCTAAAGCATCTTCTTCTTTGGTTTAGATCTCATTATTATTACTGAATATGCTGCATAAAGAAGCCAACATTGTATAAAAGGAGAAGGAGCAGACAGATCTCTACCTGTTTATGAATAAATCTTATAATTGTAATCACTTCTCCTGTACAACCAAAAGGGTTAATTCATTTAAGTTGTTTTTTATTTAAAAAGGGAAAGTGAGATGGCATAAAACCACACATAGAAGTGTTTGTTTTCATAGTTTAATAGTTGTGTACATTCCGGACTAGCTCTTTGACATTCCGAGATACAGCTTTAACCATGCAGCTGTTAAGCAGACAATAATATTCATTGTTTAATCACCTTATCGATGTAAACAAAGGAGGGAGTAAAAGCTCTCATGAATTTTAAATAATGCAGGTTCATTTCTTGGCTTCTGGTTCTAAACATGCATACTTTGTTCAGCTTTCATGGCAAAACCCATATGTTGATGCGCACAGCTTTTTTGCTTTTGACGCAAGTACTCTTTTTAAAGATAATATTTCTATTCGCTTTAGAGTTTGACTGGTATGACGCACATTCTGAATGGAGAGTTTTTTTTGTTTTTTTTATACTCATCTGTATAACACCACAATTCTGCTTGAGCTCAGGTTTGTAACAGTGCATTTTAGCCATTCGGGATGATTCTTCATGTTATTTTTTATTTTTAGATTGGTGAGAAAAGTTAATAGACAACTCCAATTTTTGCTCCCATTTCCCAAATGTGTGCATGTTAAGTGAATTGGCCATTTAAAATTGTGTGTCTGTGTGGAATTGGGTCCTGTGATGGATTGTCTGTCTATCCAAAGCTGGTCCTCTAATGCTACGTCCACACTATGACATCTTATTTTAAAAATGCAGACATTAGTATCCATATTCACCTTTTGTCCACACAACCCCAGTGTTTTTATCGCCCAAATACTGAGACTTTTGAAATTAGGGTTGAAAACAAAGAGTTTTGAAAATGCAGACACTAATTATGCTCCTATTGGTCCATGCTTAATGCATGCCCTTCCCTGATAGGACCCAGCTCATTACATTGTCTTATCATTGATTGATCACCTTTCACAAAAGAAAACGATATTCCAATACAGTGGACATAGAGGAGTTACATTCCAAGATATGTTGTGTTGCATATCTTATGCTAAATGCTTGAATGCTGCATAAATGAGCACATGGCAAATAATTTACAATTTTGTGATAAATCCTGAGCCAAGTGGTGTAACCATTCTGTCAAGCAGGACACCTACACTCCTCCAGTGTAGGCATAAGGCTACATCATATGTGTTTTTAGTTATTTTAGTATAAGCAAAGACATTTTCATAAATGTTGTTGAAAGGTTAGTTTGGCTTGGACATGTGCAGAGGAGAGATGCTGAGTCTATTGGGAGAAGGGTGCTAAGGATAGAGCTGCCAGTTAAGAGGAAAAGAGGAAGGCCTAAGAGAGAAGGTTTATGGATGTGTTGAGAGAGGACATGCAGGTGATGGGTGTAACAGAACACGATGCAGTAGACAGGAAGATATGAAAGATGATGATCCGCTGTGGCAACCCCTAACGGGAGCAGTCGAAAGAAGAAGAAGTTGTTAAAAGGCTAGTTCATTACACTATTTTTAAATGAAAACATAGCAGTGTGACTGTACCCTAGGATGTGTGTATAAGGTTTTTCAGCCTTGAGACTGTAAGTATGGCTGTGTGTATGAATGGGCTTTGTAATAGTTGGATATCCCTGCAAGACTTGTTCCTATGTTGCTTAAAAAGGATTCTGAATGAGATTAAGAATATTTCCATGGTAATGCTTAAGTAACTAAAAAGTAATGATCACTACGAACAACTTCAAGGCTTATGTTTAGCTGTCTAGAATGCACATACTTTCATTTTTATGTTACCTTTGTAAAGGGGCTTATGTTCCTCCCACAATCTAGAAATGCATGCTGTTTGGTAAACAATAGTGTGCCTACCATTCTTATTTTGAGGCAGAATGCAGTAAAACATATGTGATGTGGGGCAGAATTTTTGGTGACTGACATAAAGGTACTATCATACTAAATTGTATTAATATAATACAGTAGCTTTATAGTTTTACTTCAAAGCCCAGTTCAGTACTTCAACTTTTTGATCAAATAAAAAAATGTTCTCTCACACATGTTACATATCCTGGCTTCCCCCAGGCAGACTTTTACTTGACATTTAGTTAAATGTTGTCACGGCTGTTGATTCAGAGGCTGCACTTGAAATGAGATAAACTGGTGGAATGATAACTTTATTTCAGACAGAGGTTATAAACTCTTGAGCTAAAAGTTCCATTTCAATGCTGCACACATTGTTTATGGCTAAGTTATTTTATCTGTGTTTCCCAGTAGCTGAAAAGGAGCAGTTAACTCACATTTTTTGCTCCTTTTTTAAAACCAACTTTTTCTATTACATTTGTTATCGGAAGCTAGACCTTTTTACAGTAGAAGCAACCAGATGATTATATTTATAATCTTATAGGACAGACTGACAGATGCCAATTATCATATCATGGCTTTGAGATAAGAGATTTACCGAAGTTCTTTGAAGAAACTCCATTAAGATATGGGGAGTACATGTGTACTTGAGATGCCCGAGTTGCCATAAGCTGGCTCCTTCTTAAATGCAAACATTGACAATCTTAATCATGGCAATGACGACACATAAACCAGCAAAGGCTGGTGCATCAAGTGCACTGTGCTTTTTTATTTAAAAAATGTCCAACAAAATAAAAAAAAAAAAACACTGCTGTTTTATTCAATCAATAAATAATCCCTAAAAACAGTGTTCATGAATAGGTTAAAAGTAAAAAAATGAATAGCACGTCTTGCCTTACTTATCCATCTCTCAGGTGTACTCGTCGGAGTGGAGACCCTGGTGATAACAGTCCACACCTGACTCCTTGTTCTGTCCACCATCCATCTGCAGCTGCCAAGATGTACTGAGCCCAACTCCATCTTCCCGTATGCCTTGTTCAGTGTCTGCAGGACCCAAGGAGCCTTTGATCACTTCTGCTCCCCATTGTTCAGCAGGAGTGATCTGATTTGCCGCTGGAGCGCCTCTCACTCTGCTCCTTCCTGGGGTTTCCCAACCACTTTGCCAGCATCTTTCCACACTGCTTCCCTATCTGATTCTGTCTTCTATTTTTCTTGCTCTTCCTCATATTTCTTCCCCTCTTCGTTCTCCTTCCAGGCTCCTTTATACTTAGTAGGTATAAGTGCTTTGCTTAACAACTCACAGAGCATCAATGAGGAAACTGCCTGAACTAATCACATATTCACATGCAAATGCAATTACAGTGATCCCTTGCTATATCGCACTTCGACTTTTGCGGCTTCACTCTATCGCGGATTTTAAATGTAAGCATATCTAAATATATATCACGGATTTTTCGCTGGTTCGCGGATTTCTGTGGACAATGGATCTTTTAATTTATGGTATATGCTTCCTCAGTTGGCTTGCCCAGTTGATTTCATACAAGGGACACTATTGGAGGATGGCTGGGAAGCTACCCAATCAGAGTATGTATTATGTATTAAATAAAACTCCTCAATTATATACGATATGCTTCCAGCGCGGTGCTTTGCATACTTAAAAGCTCTAACAGCACCTATTGACTTTTGATTGTTTGATTTTCTCTGTCTTTCTCACTCTCTCTGACATTCTCTGCTCCTGACGGAGGGGGTGTGAGCAGAGGGGCTGTTTGCACAGAGGCTGTTTGCCTAGAGGATATGGACGCTCCTCTAAAAAATGCTGAAAGATTACCTTCACATTGCTCCCTTCCTTGCGGCCACTTTATCACGGTGCTTCGCATAGTTAAAAGCTCAACAGCACGTATTGATTTTTGATTGTTTGCTTTTCTTTCTTTCTGTCTCTCTCTCTCTCTCTCTCTGACATTCTCTGCTCCTGATGCGCACTTCTTTGAAGAGGAAGATATGTTTGCATTCTTTTAATTGTGAGACTGAACTGTCATCTCTGTCTTGTCATGGAGCACAATTTAAACTTTTGACTAAAGGGTGTTATTTCATGTCTAGAGGGTTCTAATAATGTTAAAAAACGTATTTAGAAGGTTGTAAATAGGTTTTCTATGCTCTAACTGCAAAAATATTAGATTTATAAATAAAGAATCCTACTTCACGGAAATTCTTTTATCGCGGTAGAGTCTGGAACGGATTAACCGCGATAAACGAGGGTTTACTGTAGTCAATTTCCTCTTTAAACACTACACTATCACACGCACCCACATTCACCAAGCCTCCGCACAATGTTTTTATTTTAAAAACCTGCACTGTCACAGACCCTCAATGCAATTCACCTTAATACTCCACACAGACAGAGTCCAGGCTGGTATGCTGCCTCTAGGAAAAGAGAACTGTCAGGCCAAAATAGCAGCAAGGAGGACCATGAGATAAGAGAAAGAAATGAAAAAACAGTAAATAGATCAGAGTCAAAGCCAGGAGCCCATAAAGTAAACTAAAAACTAAATCTAAACAGTGTGACAAATTCCTAACTACTAGAAGGATATTTACCGGCTAAATTCAAGAAAGCTTTTTTGTCATTTATCCACAAACTGCTGACATCACATGTCTGAAGTCACTGCTACCCTCAATGCTCTGCTGCTACTGCATTTCTCCCGTTGAAACACAGTGGCAATGGATGTTACCCAAAGCAAACACAAAATAGCCATGACATTACAGAGATAATATTTTTTATCAAATATTTCACAATTCACAGAAAACAAAAATAAAAGGCAAAATTTGATCCAATATGTTCTAAAATCAACATAACCTGTACAGGGTGGGGCATAACGATCTCCCACATTTAGAAGCAGTATAGAAAAATGAACAAAGTTATCTAAAAACAAATTGTATATATTTCTGAAAAGTACATAAAAAACAGTTTTGTTTTAATGGGTTTTAAAGATCATATCAGACAAATGGTGGCTGTTGTTGGCAATATATTGCTGAAGACGTTCCTGGATGTTCTCCATCACTCTCCGGGTCATCTCAGGTGGAATGGTGTTGATTTCCTCTATGATCCTTGCCTTCAAACCCTCAAGAGATCGGGGACGATGTTTGAAAACCTTTTCCTTTAGGTATCCCCAAAGGAAGAAGTCACATGGGCTTAAACCTGGTGACCATGCCAGCCACCCCACATCTCTCCTTAAAGAGATCAAATGCCCAGGGAACACTTCCGTTAACACTCCGTGCTGTGTGAACTGTGGCTCCATCCTGTTGAAACCACACATGTTCTGTCCTAGGCCTGCCAGGTGATTTTCTTTTCAGTGTGGACCCAAAATCGTATTCCAATCTGGTACAGATGCATTTCGACCGAGCGAGTGCGGAACACTCCCTGTGTCGCTATTACAGACCTGTTCTTCTCATAATACGCTTGAAAAACAAAGCCCCAATGTTCACCAGTCCAACTGATGATGGATACTGAAAATGGTAGAACCTAACCTACCGAATGAGACCTACCCCACCTCTCTACTACCACTGCAGCCTACACAGTTTTCCCTCGAAATGTGGGAGAGCTTTATGCCCCACATGTATTAAACTGGGGTGCCTCCAATGATTAGGGCAGCAGTGCTAACTCATGTGCCACCAATTGGGAAAGCTAATGCTTTATTATTGGCTATCATGATTGTTTACTTCATGGACCTTGCTAGAACATAATGATTTCCACCATGAACATCTAATCTAAAAAAAGGCCTCATCTAAGATTATTGACCAACATACTATCCATCCGTCCATCCATCCATTGTCAAACATGTTTATTTGGTCACGGGGGCTAAAATCTATAATGTAATGCTTTATACAAAGTCATAGATTTACAGTTTCTTGGACGCTAGAAAGGAGATGGAGTAGCATGTATTATTCAGTTGCATTAAAACTTCACTGGTTCTACACACAGCCTTTTGATACAGCAAGGCAACTTTATTGTTGTCTCAACGGAATGATGCAAAATGGTACATTTTGTTCAAGCAGTACCTTTTTAATTGGAAAGGTGTAAAAAACTGAGAGACTCTATATTCTTGTTTAGCCTGGACACACCTTTGCTACACCTGAGATTATCTGAACATTGTTATCCAGTACTCTTCCTTTTCTACAATACCTTGAATGTCTTTGCTTGATATTTTTTATGTATTATGTATTGATGTATTATGCCTTCTGAAGATTATTTTATTTCTATTAGATTAAACTGTACAGGGACTACACAATTTTATAAATTTTACTTATATAATGTCTGCACAGGAGATGGCTCATGAATCCAATGTCCTTTATTCAAATGCCATGCCTGGCTGCTTTCAGTGTAGAATTTCAACAGTTACCCAATGTCCACATAGGTTTTTTTCTGTGTACTCTGGTTTTCTTTCCTCATACTGAAATCTTGGTGATTGTACACTAACCCTGTGTGCATTAGTGGGCCCATTGACGGACTGTCTAGGGTTGCATCCTGCCTTATACTTCTTGGAAAGTCACCTGCCTTCATGATCTGGAATTGGATTAAATGGGCTTGAAAATGTTTCATTATGTATTGTAAAGATAGACAGATAGATAGATGTATGGATTATACTTTAGCTGTCTCTATAATCATGTAAAAATTCATATTTGAAGCTTGAAATAGCTGACAAATGGGTTATTGGTTGCTAGTTGGCTTGTGTGTTGCTGTAATCTTTTGTCTGGCATTTCATGAGACAATTCTGGCTAGAGGAAAAAAAGGATAAATAAATCTTGTAAACAAGGTTTAGGCACCAAAAGTGAAATTCCTGCCTTCAGACCCAAGGGTAGATGAGATTTCTGTTTATTTGAAACTGTTTTTTTATTACAGAATAAACATTTATCCTCTGTGTATGTGAGTCAGACTCCCTCATTCCTTTAGGTCTGTCACTTTGATTCCTCTGATTTGTTAGTATGGATTGTGAAATTGCAATTTATATATCATATTTTGTTTTTATTTGTTTTAAAATACAATGGCATCCACAATTTAGTATGGCTTGCAAATGGTATGAATAGATCATTTTTAACATGAAAGAAAACAAAGAAACGATACCGCATAAAATATCCATGGGCCCTCTAAAACAACAAAAGTTAATTTAAAATGATTCATATAATATACATTTTACCTAAAATATGATTATATTATTTTTAGTAGCCCAGTAAATTAAGATCAGAAGCTCATCTCTTATTTGTTCATACTCTAAACCCATTTATTCCTGTATACAATAGCTCATGATCTGTCATCTGCTCCCTACCATTGTAAATTCTTTTTCAATAAGAATGTGATGGACATCCATAATGCACCTATCCCATCACAATGTCTCTTACTATTTCAGAACTAGGTGGCACAGTAGCAAATGTGTTAGTTCTGCTGCTTCATGGATCCAGGAACCTGGTTTTGCATCCCATGCTTAGTTGTGTCCCTGTGGAATTAGCATGTTCTCCATGCATTACATTGTACTTTTCCACTTTTCCTTTCACTTATCCAAAGATATGCTGGTTAGATTAAATACCAATTCCAAAGTGACTCCGTGTCTGAGTTTGCATATGTGGAGAATATGGCTGACTATGCTCAATGCTATTGGGCTAGGCCCCAGTTCCTGTGAGCCTAAATAGGAAAATGAGTTTGAGATTTTTATGTTAACTTCAATACTCAAGTACTGCGTTCCAAAAAGGATTGCGATTTTCGTGCCTAGGAGATTTTGGTTACGCTAGGTAAACATTCACTTGGCACTGATCACTTCAAATAATAAACCTCCTTGGGTAACCTGGCACCTTGTGTATTTTGTAAGGAATGTGTATTTGTTAATCTACACTTGAGCGTCTGTATTACAACACTAAAAGTCAGTAATTGAACCTGTTATTATATTTCATGACTATGTCACACAATTTATCATAGTTTTAAGCGTACAGCATACGAAAGTGGATCGGCAGGGAGAACTGCTTAGCCTTAAGTTTTTGTTTGTGTGACTCATTTTAGGTGTTTTTCAGCTCTGAGATTAATTTGATTTAAGAGATTTTATCAGATTACTTATTGTAAATACAGGAATCAGGTTAAGGGCAAAAGGGTCGGGGACAGGAACTGCTAAAGGGGTTTTAACCTAATGCATTTATATAGAAGTAGTGGCAACTCTTACCCCAAAAGTGATTCTGAGGGCTTAGTCTTGGTGTTTAAAGTCACCTCAAAGCCAAAGAGTCAATGATTATTTTGTAAGAATGAAGAAGCCGTAGCAGAGAAAGACTGTCAGAAAAAGAGATGGAGCATGACAGAGAGGCAGGAGTGAGCAAACCACCCCTCTAGTTAGAAAAATGTTTAAGTCCTTCATAGTTTGAGCTCAAGTGGCAGCAGGGTTTTGTTTTACTTTTGTACTTTATGCTGTTTTTTGAGGGTATTTCAATCAATGCACTTTTTGTGTAGCCATTTTACCATTATCACTCTGGGTGTGGACGGCCACTGTGAGAGTGTCTGCCTCCAGGTATGCACTTAAGTTGCTCTGCATATTAACTATAACCCTGGCATAACAAGTGCCAGCTACTTTTTTGTTATGTAACATTTTGCATATCACAATGTTATCCTGTTGGACAGACACTATAGTTACCATTTAACATTTTCCATTTTTTTGTTTCTGCCATGAAAAAGACTCCATAGCTTATTGGTTCCTTTTCATGTTTTCTTTCAAAGCCTGTGGATATAGGGTTGTTGTCTCTTTTTCTATACTTGCTCTGCCTTCACTTAATGCTGAAGGAAAACAAAGTTCACAAAACAATTATCACTTTGTAAGAGAATGTAACCAGAAGAGTGGTGTAGGATTTCAGCAAAAACCAAAAGAGTACACCATATGCAGAAGTGGTTTGTGGTTTAAGGTCTCCGATTTTTCCGATTGTCTCCGATTGCTGATAGACTGGCTTCTGCAGTCTCTGGGATAGAAGTATATATTTTTTTTGTTTTACACAACTCATTTTTTTAGCATTATTAATAAATTTTATGACATTAAATATTCTAGAGCTTTTCTCATAAAAGTTTATGGATATTTTTTGCAGGTACATTTCATGTAAATTATTTATCATATGACTTGTGTTTTGAAACACATTCAGAATTTATTCAGTTCTCTCTAGAATAGCAGAGGTCAATAATCTTGTTCAGCATAGTAAAAAGATAAAGAGGCAATATAAAAATGGATTACTAAAAGTGCAGATTATAACTACTGGTGGGTAAAACACAAATAGACGAGTTTTTGGAAGACTTGGATTTCTACAGATCAAATCAGAGCATTTATCATCTCAAACTTACCACAAGGGAAGCACAATATGAATTTGTAAAATACAAATATATGTATACCAGTAACGGCGTACTGCACGATAATGTGTAGTGAATACACTTGACTTGAGCATTCCTAGTTTTCATCCTCTTTCTCTGTCTCTGTTTAGCATTCGTTTGCTCAGAGGTTGATGCACTTGCTGCTTCCTGAGCAGCTCTTCCTTTCTTCACCCTAGCGGCCCGCTGCTTCTCTTCTTTCATCGGCATCTTTTTGCTTTAAAACTGATTAAGTTAGTTTTTGTGTTGCAATTACTTAGTACGTTTTCTTTAATTTTATACTTAAGCTGGCACTTAAGTCTTCAATCTGCCTCAAGAATGATTAGCGAAGGTGGTAGGGAATGAGAACGGCGCCCATACACATGCGCGCACTGCTGCGCGCTGCAGAGAGTTGAAAATAAAAATAAAAAGAGTAATAAAAATCATCACCCCGAAAGCGGAAGCAGACGTCATGTACCAAATTTCAAGTCAATAGATGAAACGGTTTGCGAGCTACAGGTGATTTAAAATCCTGGACAAACGAACAGCCACGGTAGCGTATTATATAAGAAGATATTGTAGATTCCACATGGGCTGGACGGACATCCTGGCCAGAAGAAACCCAGAAGGTAGGACTGGAAGGGGTGGACAGACAACCCATTATAAAGAGAAGATATCTCTGGGGTTTTTTTATTCCTCCAGCACACTAGATGGCAGCAACTTTGGTTAACGGTGCCCTGTGGGAAGTCAGCAGGGCATGCCGGGAAATGTAGTCCAGTAGGGCAGCCCTGTTAAGGTCATGGGGTGCCGAAAAAGGGCACTGCAGGGAAACAAGCTCCCTACTGTGATGGACTTCCATGTGACCCGGAAGTACTTTGATCAGACAATTGCCCTGGCACTGGAAGTACTCCCGGGTCTGTAATAAAAGGGACCACACTCTCTTATCCAGGCGAGTCGGAGATGGGAGGTAGAGAGGCAACACTTGACTGGAGGAGGGCAGTGCAGTGGTGAGAGAATTATTGTAGAGAGAGATAGAGAAACCAGTGTTTTTGTGCTTGTTGTAACATATTTGAAGGAAATATGGTTAATAAACCAACCTTTATTTGCATCTGGGACTGTGCTTGTGTGTTCGTGTTGGGTTTTGGGCTGGCAGATGCTCGGTTTTCCATCACTATATATATATATATATATATATATATATATATGATTTTAAATTAAATAACATTTACAAGAGACGGGATCTTTTTTATTATATTTATTAATTTGAATGTATTTAGTGCCCAAATGTTTGGTTTTTTTTTCCAGGATGGCTGCAACTTTTTATAGAACTTCCTTCACAGCATTGCTTTCATCATTTTAAGTACATAATGATGACTTTATTCAATGCCAGATATTTGCACAACTAGTCCCGCCAACCTCCCCCCACCCAAAAAAAAAAAACCCCTCTGTGGATTGTGTTCTCACCGAGTTCTGAACAATCATCAAGATTATCATTGAGTGTATTTGTAAATGTCTATCATTTTCCTCACTAGCTCACTAAGTATTTGGCATTAGTTTACAATATGACAGAAGATAAGAGTCTTTCTGATGAAAGAATTTGGGCTAAAAATACAAACAATATATAGTAATAGCTGAGATATATGCTTAGTAATAATTATGAAACATTTTCATTATTCTGAAGCAAAATATATAAAAAATACACCTGTAAAATACAGTTTGCCTTCCATATTATTACAAAGATAAAGCAAATTAGAAGTTAAAGTTTATGGTAAGTTTTTACAATACTGCTAGCACATTAGGACTTACCCAGATGGTGTTGTTAATAGATTATGCTGCAATAACTGTTAGATCAATTAACAGACAAACTAATTAATCCATTTGACATATTTACTCTAAATATATTTCAGATTGGTTGCCTTTCAATCAGATTACATTCTTTCAATCTTATATTGAGTGACCTTGGAAGGACAGAATAAAACAAAAGGACTACATTTACATAAATAATACAGTATGTATGCAGGGACAGGTAATTTCTTCCTGAATTATAAATAAGACTAGAAAGGCTAAATTCTACTCACAGATATCTCATGGCTTTATTGTCTGTTGGCACAGCACCCACCTTAATAAAAGGACAAGTGTCTGTGTGTTCGTGTTAATCTGTGTGTCCGTCTATGTGTTTCAATGTCTCTGTCATTCTAACAGATTGTGCATCACAAACATTTGTAGCGATAAAATGCACTGCATTTTTCATTTCAACAAAGGGCACACTACAAACATTTGTAGTAATGCATTTTATTATTACAAAGGTTTGTGATGCGCCATCTGTTGAAAAGGAAAACACAATGTAGTTTTTTACTACATGAATTACAATATACATTCCAACAGATGGTGCATTGCAAACGTTAACACTCAGGTATACATTGATTACTTAGATTTCAACCCATCTAGCACATAGAGCAGGGGTGGGCAATGTCAGGCCTGGGGGGCAGCAGTGGCTGCAGGTTTTTGTTCCAATGCAATTGCTTAATTAGAATCCAATCTTTCTCAATGTCAGCCCTTATTTAATTTTATGCCATGTTAGTCCGCAATGTTTGGTTCTTATATCATAGATTTTTTTCTGTCCATGGATATCATCCAAAAACAGATAATTTTCAGTCTGTCATATTTTTTTCTTAAGTTTTTAATCCAAATAGTCCATGATGAATCCACACAGATGAAAATGGAAATAAGTTAGATGAAGAACTGCTGGCTTCTTTGTCATTTGCATCTTATTGCTAATAAGGAGCCATTACAAATAGTGACTACAGCTGTTTAAGATTGAAATTTGCAATTAAGGGTGGGGAACCTTAACAATCGAGACCACTAAAATGAAGCATCAAAATGTCACTTGAGCAATAAGTGCTTCATCAGCAATAATTGAATTCTCATTAAGAAAACTGGTTGGAACAAAAACCTACACCCCCTGCGGCCCTCCAGGACCAACACTGCCCACCCCTGAGTATAGTAAATATAATTTAACCATGAGCGGTTTGCCTAATTTAATAATTTGCAAGCACAATTTCCTTCAGATCCTTCCACCCATCCATTAATGTATCAAACCAGCTTAATTAAATGTTAACAGTTAAAATCTTTTGGTATTTGATGTTGGCAGAAGGTAAATTTAATGTTTATACTTTTTCAATTCAAAAATAAATAACTATGATTAACAATAAGTCAAGGTGCTCTTTTTTAGATAATCATTATTATGTCATTCACAAACTGGGATAATCCAAAACACGATTATCATGTTCTTATAAGAATTAATCTTTAATAACTATTGATTACCACTAATAATTTTTAACAATAATGAAATCTACTTTTTATTGAAGTCTTCATAATTTATTATTTATCATTGACAAATGGGGATAAAAAAGCATATTTATTCTTGTTATTAAAAGGTTTAAGAAGTTATATTGTGACCACGAAAGTTAAGAATTACATTTTGTGTCCCCCAAGTTGATTTTTTTTATTCCAAAGAAATATCGTGGAGACAAATTCAGATTTATCAACCTAGTATCCTATTTTTCTACAAATACCTCATTCTGTTTTGTTTTTGGGCTCAGCGCTTTACTTTAAGTGATGCAAACTGGCATCGCAGAAAAGTCTGTCAGTGTAATAAATTCCAGTACAACTTGTGCCAGTATCCTGTTTTATGCTCCAGGGTTTGGTGCCTTAACAACGATTTTCCAGCCAAAAATGATAAAGCAATAATCTTGGAACAAATCTGTTTTTTACCTCTGCTCTTGTAATAGACATCTGATTGTGATGTGAAAAAAGTAGTTTATACTGAATTTTTACTTTTATTTTTTTAAATGTTAGTGAATATTATTGGCAAATTGTATTTGGGCCAAACAAAATAGGCCACAAATGGAACATGTCGACTATGTCCAGTCTGTTTATTCTAAATAAGATTAAATGAGGCTGTCTACTTTGCATTAAGGTGTTGGCAATCTGTAGAAACAAGTGTATGTTCCTGCTTGTGTGAGAAGACTTTTTCTTCAAATAAACAGGGACATGTGTTCCTCATATTGGTACTGTAGGAGCATGTGGTAAAAATTAAGCCTTGAAAGTGGTAATTTGCCACTTTAGAGTAATATACAATGATCTGCAGGCAATTAATGCAAATGATAACTGAATTTATTTACAAATTACTACCAAACAAAGACTTCTTAAATGGAAGTTAAGTTTTGTTGTTTCAGATCAGCTTAGTTTCATCCTTGCAATTAACTAAACGGTAGTTTCTACTAATATTTGAAAGGGCAGCATTACAAGGATATTATATATTTATTTACCTGCAATCCTCAAAAGCTGTCTTAACCCTACACTGTGTCAAACCATTTTCAACAATATTTCTTTGCACCACGACAAGACAAACTCATAGTCTTAATTTCTTCTCCGGTTGCTGGGATGCAGCTGATTTTTGGCTTATGGTTTTCCATCAAAGGACACTTTTGGTAATCGTATCTTTCTGATTTTTAAATTAATGGCCTAGCCAGTTCAGTCTCCTTTTGCAATACACACTTACTTGTTTCTTCAATTTGGTGAATGAATGACAAATTTAGGTCAATAATGTCTTCCATGTTCCTTGAAAAGCCATGTTATGGTACATGGAAAGTTTTCACTGGTAAAACAAAGACGTGGGTTAATTTTGCCATTACAGATCCTTCTTGAAGAAATTTTCTTTTCATCCCTGTAGTTCAAATTTGGTATCCTTTGTGGACTGTGTTTTCCTTACTTATTTCTATATCAAGTTAAGATTTGACCGATTTCTTTGGTTTTCCTTCATTACTGCTTTTCATTTGACTGCATTATTTGCAGACTTATTTGGTCAACATATGTTACCAACTATTTGTCTTCTTTTAGATGTGGACCTGTGCCCCAAAGCAAAGCTATGTAAAACACAAATTTCAAAGTTGAAGAATTTAATGCTCATGTATATTTTGTGACTGTGTTGCTTGATGTCCAGTCTATGGCAAAAAAGGAAGCAAACACACCCTTGGTGAATTTAGGAGAATTTCATATTCACTTTCTTTGTACTTGGTGATGCATAAAAAAGTATTTCCCATAGTACATAGTAGTTCTCAGGGACCTCCTCTGGTTTTAGCAGCAGAAAATGTAGTCAGGTGAAGCTACTGGGAAGTCCCTGTGCTCATTTTGTTTTGTTTTGTTTGTTTGGCTTTTGCACTGAAGAGAAGACATGTTCTATTTGTTGAAATTTCAGTTATGGAGTTGTATGTTCCTTCAACTCGGCATGTTAGAGATTTGTGGAACAATACCTTATTTTAAGTGGTCTAGCAAAACACAATTCAGCAAAGTGGTGAAAAAAGCAACGTACTGCTACTTCTGTGAGCTTCTTCTTCTTCTTTCGGCTGTTCCCATTAGGGGTTGCCACAGCAGATCATCTTTTTCTATCTCTTCCTGTCCTCTGCATCTTGCTCTGTCACACCCATCACCTGCATGTCCTCTCTCACCACATCCATAAACTTTCTCTTAGGCCTTTCTCTTGCCTGGCAGCTCTATCTTTAACATCCTTCTCCCAATATACCCAGGATCTCCCCTCTTCACATGTCCAAACCAACGCAATCTCGCCTCTCGGTCTTTGTCTCCAAACCGTCCAACTTAAGCTGACTCTCTAATGCACTCATTTCTAATCTTATCCATCCTTGTCACACCCAGCGCAAATCTTAGCATCTTGGACTCTGCCACATCCAGCTCTGTCTCCTGCTTTCTGGTCAGTGCCACCGTCTTCAACCCACATAACATAGCTGATCTCACTAGTGTCCTGTAGATCTTCCCTTTCACTCTTGCTGATACCCGTCTTTCACAAATCACTCCTGACACTCTTCTCCACCCCTTCCACCCTGTCTGTACTCTCTTTTTCACCTCTGAATTTCAAATATTGTTACTAACATTGTTGATTGTATATAATAAGTTGAATCAGTAACAAGTGAGTCACGAAGGTTATGTCAGCATAACTTACTAGTTGTTTTTTTGTGTACCCCCTGGTACGGTCAGGAAATAAGTGATGAGTTATTGTGGTATGTTGTATGATGAGACAATGTCCAGAGGTACTGTACTATACAAGCACATTTCGGGTGAAGATTAAAAATACATAACTTGTAAAAAGGAGCTAGAGTTATGTAGAGGTAATGCATAGGTAAATAAAGATGAAAATGTTTACTGTGTTTTAATGAAAATAAAGACTTTCTAGAAGCAGTAATCATGATGCAGTTGCTGTAGCTGCAATTTGGAAACCAGCTTATTTATTAAAGAGCCATCAAAAACTATGAAAGGTTTAAGCAAAAACAGCAATGAAGCTGGAACAATTTACTTAATGTGATGACCAATGGGACAACAGTAATGACACACACACACACACCAACATAAGGAAACCTGAATTGGGCGTTTTATTTTGAACTAACAAAACAACCATTCCAGATAGGCGCTAAACTGTCCAGTTGTTTCTGGCCACAGGAAACGCTTGATAAACTCCTTAGTGTATTAACCGATCTTGTCCTTCCTGACAGCTCACTACTCCTTCAGAAGAAAAAGAATCTCCTTCCTTGCGTTGGCTCCTGTTTAATTCCTGCCACATTCAGTCTACTCCACTTACCTTCTTTCATCTTCCTGAAGGTTCCTCGAACAGCACTCCTTTTTGCATGTCTCACTGCTCTCAATCTTATCCCTGGACCTGCCAACCCACCTCAACAGCCAAACGGTTGCTACACTTTATATAATATTATCATCTAGCCATGGTACCTGATGCAGATCAGTAATAGTGTATTGCTATCTCTTGTCCTACATGTACCTTCATCACCTTTCCTCTGCAATTACTTGGATGTGAATGCCTCTTCACCGGTGCTCCATCTCTTGAGTGCATTCCTCTAAAGCCTGCATCTCATACTCGTTCATTATTTGTGAGGCACCTTTTTTACCTCCTGTCTGGTTTTATAATTGCCATCTTTGAAGGTGAATCTCTCAGCATGCACTTTTACTCATCCATGAGCATCTCACACTCGCACTTCAACTTTTGTTGCGTCACCAAAGCTAAACTGACCAATCCCACCCAAGCCAAACTAACCAATCAGATTGCTCAGAGAAACTACACACACAGACCTTAGCATTTTATCATATAGTAAATGTACTCTTTGAATGAGTATTAACAGTAAAGTTTTAATCCACTGACTCAATATTTAGGTTAAATGTAGACACCCAAAGTTCTTGAGGCAAGTGAAAAAAAACCTTCTGATAAAATATTCTTAAACAAAGATAGAACTAGATAATTCTATAACATCTGGCAGTATAGAAACTTACAATGTTATTTTTTTCTTTATTTATGAACAAGGAAAAGTGACTTATTACTGCTTTTTCATTGTGGCTGACATACTTTGAAGAAGTCATCGTGCTACTGTTAAAACATAATGGATTCATTAACATTTCTTTAACCTCAATGTCATCTCATTTTTTTTTAACCTTGAAAAAGCTTTGCCAGCTGAACTCTCCTAATATCATAATGTTGTTAGATGATTGTATTATACTTTATCATTGAAGACCCTCATTTCATATGCCCTCACTTACTGCAAATCTGAATGTCCTGGACCTTGTCCAGTTTTTTTAAAGATTTAAACACCCATGCACAAATCAATATTTTTGTCAAACGTAGACAAAAAAGGCTTTAATTGAGGTTGAGTGAAGACTTACTGGAAATGGTTAACCAGTTCTTCACCATTTCAGTAATCAATTTGAAAACAATGAATTGGTTAAGATAGCAAGCCTCCTTCAGTCAAAGCATAAACATCTGGCAATATTAATTGACATTGTTCAAACGTCTGAGTAAAAGAAAGTATACTCATTAAATAATGATGTTTGTTTCCTCCCACAGTCTAAAGACATGCTGGTTAGGTGGATTGGCGATTCTAAATTGGTCCTAGTGTGTGCTTGGTGTGTGGGTGTGTTTGTGTGTGTCCTGCGGTGGGTTGGCACCCTGCCCGGGATTGGATTCCTGCCTTGTGCCCTGTGTTGGCTGGGATTGGCTCCTGCAGACCCCCGTGACCCTGTGTTCGGATTCAGCGGGTTGGAAAATGGATGGATGGATGGTGAATGCCAAATCATACTGTGTCAACCAACCAAGACAAATAACACCCAGAAACTCTGAACCTATCCTCTCTCTACATTATCAACTTAGATTTACAGGACTGCAGAGGCTGGGCACAATTTTCTGAAAAATGTACTTGATAAAAAACTGACGTCAGAGTTCATCTTTCGGCAGAAACACTGGATACGATGTTGACTGTGAAAATGGAAGTGAAGGATAGCAAAATATTCAGACCTACCAAACAAATGGTGACTGCTGCAAATGGGTTCCATATGTAAGTAAAAAGACAACAGGGCTCTTCAGCAGAAAAGGGCAAGTGCAAATATTTTACTTATTACCTTATCTTTTTCATGGGTGTAAGTAAGTGTCTGTCAGTACAAATCAGCCACATGAGTATAAATCGCCCAATGTAATGAGTCATTTCAGCAAAAAAAACAACAAAATTTAACTTTGGAAACCTTGGTCATAACCTTAATCCACAAAATAATTCCAAGTGAAATAACAGATAGATCTTGGTATTTAAGATGAGTATGTCATTAGCAAAAAGAATATGGCCAATTTTTACATTTGTAAAAATATTTCATTTGCCTGAATAGTGTGTTTTATTATATATAGAGTCAAGTAAGAAATTAGGTAAATAACAAAATATGCTGTATTATAGCTAATAACAATATTGTTTTGCATCTTACAGGTTATTAATTTGCTTGTTATCAATTAATATTTAATCCGTCCATTTATGTTCCTAACTCACTTATCCAGGGCAGGCTTGTGAGGTAGGTGGAGCCTATCCCAGGAGTCATCAGGCACAGGGCAGAAGCACATCACAGGGTGAACATGCACACACACGCATGGGCCAATCAACCCACCTAAGGTGCAAGTCTTTCAAATTTGGGACATGCAAACGTGGGGAAATTATGTACCCAGGACACCAACTCTGTTATCCCTATTGCAAGGGACCAGTGTTACCACTGCACCACCAATAAATATGGTATTTCATTTTCAATTGAACTTAAAAAAATAATTTCTATACTTAAATGTATTTTTACACACAAGAATTACTTTGTATGGCCTCATTGCAAAAAGAGGTTTGAATTTTAACCCTTGTTCAGATGCTGTCTGTGTAGAGTTGTCATCTTCTCTCAGCACATGTATAGGTTTTTCTCCAGGCACACTGAATTTTCTCCCACCTCACAAAGACATTTTGCAACTATCAATTTTACACTTAGAGTGTGTGCCCTGGGTTGGATTAGAACCCTCTCCAATGCCCTTTCTTACTTTGAACTCCATATTTTCAAGATATACTATGGTACCTTGTGACCCTGAAGTGGATTAAACAGGGTAAAAGTTGAATATTAATGAATGTTTTCATTTTATTTGGAGTCAAAGCTTGCTTGCAGCTTCTTAGCTAATGTTAAAATGCAATATAACAGTCAATGGCAGAGTGCTTTTATAATATTTTATATATTATATGTTATTAATATAATAGCAGACTGCACATCACTGCATATTGTCCTTTGTCTGATAAGCTTTAATTTAGGGCATTACCTAGGGTCTTTATACTCTACTTTTTTTTAGCAAATTATTCCACTCTTTTATGCAGTACGGTCCCCAGAAGACAAGTGTTAGTAAATTCAAATGGCAAATTTTATGTTGAATTTGAACTGCTGACCTGTATAACACAATCTTTTAAACTGTTGACGTTTTTCATATAAATGTCATCGTAATGAACAAAAAAATTGCTTAATTTATCATTAGGTTAGATTTGAATAATAAGCCGTATTACTAGTAAAGGAGTTAGGGTTAGGTTTAAAGGAGTTAGGGGTAGAGTTAGGGTTAGTTAGTTTGGAGACTACTATTGTATTAAATTCACAACCTACTCTGAACAATAGGAAAATCTCACTGAAAGAAAACAGTGTTTTATTGCTCTTTTCTCATTGTATGATGTCAGATATTGAATATACAAAACAGAAAATGAGTCCTAAAAGCAAGTATGGGTTGATTGACAGACTGATTTTTTTAAAGGGACATAACAAGAATGAGAGAATGCTTTACATGGAAACTTTAAAATCTTAACAAAACAAAAAAGTTTTTACTCTTTCATAAGAAAATTATGTATTTTTAGGTAAAGCTCAGGTTATGCACAAACTTCTTTAGCAACATGACACTCACTATATCTCAAATTGACACATACAACCTTTTGGTCCTTGAATATGAGATACACCCATAGTAATCAACATAAAACAGCCCTGAATGATGACGAAACATACATGAATTATAAAATTAAATGAATAACAAAATATCCGCATTGGGAAGAAAATCTGAAATACTTTAAAAATACAGTAATCGTAGAAAGCTGGAGATCATGACACCTATTTGTTCCTCAGTTGTTATACTGAAGATATTCATTCATCACTTACGGAGTCTTTAACTCAGTTTCATCAAGCCTGCAATTTAGAATTAAAGCTGTAAAATACCCAGCATATGCCATATTAGACAGTATTTATAAATTGAAATACTTCTTTATAGTCTACATATTTTAAAAAAATATTTCATGACATACATTAATAAATTGATAAATAATAAATATGAGCTTCCTCTTCAGAATAATCTATAACAAATAGTGTTCCAAACACCTTATAGGCCATTTATTAAGATAGTTTTATTTAGTAATGGTCGTGATTCCTGAGACAACAAAGCTCCAAATATTAACTTGATCCAGTGAATAGTTTCCTTCTTAGGCTGCCTAAGCCCAAACTCATATGGCAGGCTTTTGGCCTGCACAGACCACAAACTGTTTTTTAAATATGAAAGGTTCACCAAGATATTTACCATAAATATGAGCGTGAAACGATGAAACCTCTGATCCAAAAGGACAGCAAATACAAAAGACCTCATAATGTTATTTTTTAAAGAAAACTAACAAAAAGGTGAAAAAGTTCCAAAAAACTTTGTTTCTAAAATAAAAAAATCCAAATCAGAATATATTATACAGTACCATATAGTGAATGCAAGGATCAGAAGACAAAGAATCCAAAACAGTGGAAGTGCAAAACAAGAAGTGCAAATCAAAAGCAGGATTCAAAGAAAAAATTATAAAATAATTTAAAAAATACAATATTAATAAATACTGCAATATTTCAAAACTACATCAAAGACAAAACAAAACCAAAACAGAATTTATAATACAGTGGTGCCTTGTACTTTGAACGATTCTAACTTTGAACGTTCTAGAATTTCAATGCTAAATTCCAGAGAAATAAGATCCAGAGCTTGAACAATGAGTCTATGTTCAAACTGTGCGCACAGTAAAAAAAATGCAGCAAGAGATGGTGCTTACGCAGCAGCGTAATCCTCATCTGTTGAGTACAGTCTTAGTGTTAGTACACCAGCTATTGTTGACACACAGACATAATCCCCCCACCCCTTTTCTCTTTCTGAAGTCTCCGGTCCTGTCCTGCTGGTATACTGTGCGGCCTGCTAACTCAATAGCTGTATCCAGAAGGAATGAATGACGCCAGGTCTCTGTAATTAGCAGAACACAACTGTCCTTAAGAATCTCATTCACTGCAACCTGTAGCTTCAATTTGTCCATCTTATTTGAGAGGGATCTTACTTTGGTGAGAAAAATGCTAGGAAGAGGCGGCTTGTGTGCCCTGCAGCTCTGCTTCTGCCTCCTGTCCCTGCGCCACCTCCGTGTTGTACCTGTGGGAAAGGCAACCCATAGGGAGCCTGGATGCCTAGCTATGTCCACTGGGATGTCATGGAAGCAGAGAAACTCAACTTTAACAGTCCACTCACTGCATAATCTTATGTTTAGGATTGTGCTGGCTCTAGACGTTATTTGCCCAGCAGAATGTCATTATGGTGAACAGCAACACATACACAAAGGACAAACAAAGCACCAAAAGGAGGAGCAACAAGTCGCTGCGTTTATGCACACTGCCATATGTTTCATTTCGTTATACAGAAATGACATATTTTATTTATTATTTTCATGTTTTAATTTATTATTTAATTATAAATATTTAATTATGTTATTTTTACCTTAAATTGCGTTTTTGCTGTTTACATTTACCAAAATGGGTATTGTTTAGTGTCTGGGAATGGATTAATTCATTTTCCATTATTTCTAAAATGGGGAAAACTGATTCAGACTTAGAACAACTGAGAGTTCAAATGCCCTCCTGAAACAAATTAAGTTTGAATTACAAGGCACCACTGTATAACATGAAAAATAATATTTGAAAAACAACAAAAAGAACAAAAAAAATTAACTTAAGACCTGGCCAACAACCCTGGCTGAAACATAACAGGAATGCTCAAAGAAGATTCTCAACAATTCATTCTGCAGTGTAAGGCCGGTGAATTCTTAATTAATTCTTAGTAAGACTAAATAAAGCTCTTGCTTTGACAAATTATTTTATTAGTACATAATTACTCATGAAATAACATATTGTATAAGAAATTAATAAAAGCTTTGAATGTTTTATTAGGATCAAATAAAACCCCTGTGTAGTTTTTAAACTCAATATTACTGGAAACTGATGAATGAATAACTAGAGATCTTCAGCTTTCTGGTACTTACTGTTTACAGTATCACAGAAGTCACAATATTGTTTCATCTTAGAAAACTTCAGAATTAATACTGTATTAGAATACGATCAAAAGAGATTAAAATACAATTCGTATTACTTCACTTCATTACCAAAGAATTAATCCAGAAGTATGCAATTAGTATATCTTGTTTTCCTCTTCTTTTGTCAAGTCTACTCTTCTGTATAACTGTAAATCTTTAGTCTACTGATCACCACATTTGGAGTGGGAGTTGTGTTTGTTACAAACCCAAAACAAGGCAAGATCAAAGTCTAGGAGGCTTAATGATAGTTTGTAAACACTGTTTGGGATGTTGTCTGTGACATTTCTAATCTAGCTGCACCCTCAGGGCGTCACACTAGACAGCGGAAGATACAGGATTGTGGTTCTGTTCAGACTGGCCTTAGGAAAGTTAGAATTTACAGACATAGCTTTTTCCTTTTTGCTGGTTTTACAAGACAACGGTTTCAGGCATTTCTTACACCATTTATAAAGAATATAGTTTCTCAGATTCTACATTTAAAAAACTACTAAACCCACTGCATCAACCTTTCTGTAGCCTTTTGACTGGTAGTTGTTCTTGGCTAATATTTCAGAAGTGTCTAAACTTGCTCTTTGACAACCAGAGAACTTGATTTTTTTCCATCACACACAATCACTTTTTTCTCCCAGAAATTTTCACTTAATTACCATTGTGATTTCTTCCATTTCTATACTTTAAAAGAATTTAGTATAAACATGACAAAAATGTGAACTACTTGTAGTATAATATAATGTGATTTAGTTAGATAGATAGATAGATAGAGAGTGAGGAAATGTGGGTTTTTACAGAAGTTCTTTAAATAAATAAATAAACAAATAGATAGATAAATAAGTATATAGACACACACACTAAAAAGGAAGGAAGGTTAAAAAGAAGAAAACCTCTGACTTGGCAGTCCCATTCCCAATGAAGCATTATGCAGTCGTACTGCTATTGTTATAAAGGTGCCCCAGCAGCATTTCTTGACACACTTCTGCTGAATAATATGTTGCCTGGAAGTCCTCAGTGTTAGTGTGTCAGAGAGAGGATGTGCAGCATTGTTCATAATGGCACTCACTTTTGTTTTAATTCTCTCCTTCGCTACTTCTTCCTTTTTCAATTTCCCTTAAATTTACAATTAATTTTTGAAATCCTCCTCCCAACTTCTTAAACTGAAATCACTATACTCACTTTACTTTACTAAATGTATATATGCGTATATTGCATAGCTGAGCATAGTTTATTCAGTCTCAAAATTTAGGCTATCCTAAAATGATAATTTTAACATAAAACACCATATCTCTGAGTTACTTGGTCTTTGGAACATTTGTTAGTGCTAGCACCTTCCACTCATCCATGTCTAGATCTCCTTGCACTTGCTTGTATTTGGTCTAAATATCCTTGTTTCTTTCTAGTTACAAAGATTTGTAGGCTTTCAAGGCAACTCAGGCCCCTTCTTCAGGCAAGATGTAATCTTTACATCTTGCCTGAAGAAGGGGCCTGAGTTGCCTCGAAAGCTTGCATATTGTAATCTTTTTAGTTAGCCAATAAAAGGTGTCATTTTGCTTGGCCTTTCTCTGCATTCATAATGGCTAACACGGCACAACACCCTAGTGCTAAAGATTTGTAGGAAAGGATTATCCATTCCTCAACTCATTTTTCTACCACAGAGTCACAGAGAGCTTGAATTACCCTAACACCACTGCCTGCAAGGGTAAAGAAGAACCCTAGATTGGATAGTAATGAATCATATGACAGACTCATGTAGACATCCAGAGAAACTAAAACCAATTTAGCTTTGCCAATTACATTAAAGTGCAATTCTTTGTGGATGGGAAGAAAACCAGAAAGAAAAAAAGTCCATGTGGACAGGGGGAAAATGTGCAAAGTCTTTACAAACTGCTCAAGCAGGGGTTGTGAGCCAGGTAAGATAACCACTGCATCACCATTTAAATTTAATTTGTTACAATTGATTGTATATTTAATTGTGTTTGTAGTTCCCATTTAAATATACTGTAAATGTTTGTATGCAGGGGAGACGGGTGCTTTACAGAGCAGAAGAGCAGCATAGTTCACATTTCCTGCATGGCTTAATTAGTGTTGCCTTTTTACTGAATTAATATTTAATACATTCGGTGTCTTCTGGAGAACAATGACTCCTAAACTTATAACTGCCCATGGTGATATCAGTAGCATGTATTTGTTTGTTTTCTGACTTAATATATGGATGAGAGATGAATGTGTTTTGGCTTATTGTGTGGCATCCATTTGAGGGCTAGGGATATAATGATATGCTGTAGTGATTTGCACAGGTTCTGGCACTTTGAAACTTCATTGTTGGCCTATTCTGAAGTGTGATAGTAAGAGACAAATGGAATTAGAATTGATCCTACATTCAACTACCAATGAAGCTAGAGTTTAAGTTTAAAATATTTACTTTTGGAGTGGCCTTGAAAGAATCACATTTTTCCGAGTGGGAATGGGTAGGGCACTGGTGGCAGCATCTTTGAATGAAACTGCAATCAGGAGATGTCTATAAGTCAAAAATCTCCAGCCAAAGGTAAGAAGCTAAAAAAGCAAAAACTTAAGCAAGCAATAGCGAGGACGTGTATCAAGAATCATTGTCAGGAAAGGATGCGGCAAAGTTTGATAATGCAAAACAAAATGGAATGCATGATCCTAGCCAAATCATAACGTGTAAATTGTTGCCAAGGATTCAGTAACAACCAAAATTTAACACAAAAGTGTTTTGAGAGAATCCACAATCCTGGACAACCAATACATGCATGGAGTAACCTTTATAGCTTCAACAAAGTGATGTCACAAGCAGCACACTTCTGGTTGTCCTTACCTAGAAATGGGATAGCAACGGTCAAAACATAACTCTCAAAATGGCAGCCTAATAAGAAAAACAATATGGCATCACTGGAGAATGCTATTTATTTTAACTTAAAAATGGATTGAGTTCAAAAACAAATGTGACCTGAAGATTCCTTCACCTTTAAAACCCTTATGATAAAGCCTCAAACGTTTTCAGAGGCCAAGGAGGAATCAAAAGACTGACCATGACATATACAGGAGAAAGTCTAATGCTTCTTGAGAAAGTCTAATGCTTCTTTTCCATTAACACTAAAAACTATCAGGAACCATGATTATGTCAGAGTTTGGTTCCAAACTTTTTCCTGTTATAAGCAAGAGTACAACTAATTAGGATGTTATTTTCATTTTGACTATATCAAAACATTAGTGGTAGATGTGTGTATTGTGAAACTTGGAAGACATGGAGGAAACTGCCACAATGCTAATTGTTCTTCTTGCTGCTTTTTATCCATATCTTCTAGCATTTTAAAATTTGCCTATGAGTATTACTTTGTTATAAACTTATATTTCCTAGGCCATGTTTACAGTACCAGGACTCAATGCCCAAATAAGGATTGGTGGAGAAATCTGATATAACATCTGTGATGTTACATTACATGGTCTAAAAGTGGCTTGTCTTTAAATATATGTGAAAAATAAAATCACTGAGCTGCGGTGGGCTGACGTCCTGCCCGGGGTTTGTTTCCTGCCTTGCGCCCTGTGTTGGACGGGATTGGCTCCAGCAGACCCCCATGACCCTGTAGTTAGGATATAGCAAGTTGTTTGTATTCCTTGCTCTGTGCTCCAATAAACACACGTTATCGGCAATACACTAATAACCCAATTGTGCTCCACTCACTTAGAATCTGGAACCAATGTAGAAAGCATTTTAAGACGGAGAAGCTTCTATCTGTGGCACCCCTGCAAGAGAACCACCTCTTTCAACCCTCACAAACATATGCAGTTTTTAATATTTGGAAAAAATTTGGAATTAACTTGCTTAGAGATCTTTATATAGACAACGTCTTTGCATCCTATGAGCAATTACATTCCAAATTTAACATTCCAGCTACACATTTCTTTCACTATCTTCAAATCAGAAACTTTGTTAAACAAAACCTTCCAGATTTTCCTCATCTTGCACCCTCATCCATGCTGGAAAAAATATTGCTCAATCTCAAGGATTTAGACTCCATCTCTACAATATATAAAATCATTTTACAATGATTTCCCTTTTAAAGATCCAAGAGGACACTGGGAAAAAGATCTTTCAATTAATATATCAGAAAAGGAGTGGAAAGTAGCAATGCAGAGAATTCACTCGAGCTCCATATGCGCAAAGCATACAATTATACAACTCAAAATTATATATCGAGCACATCTGTCTCGACTAAAACTCTCCAAAATGTTCCCAGGGCATGATCCAACCTGCGAACGTTGTAACCAAGTCCCAGCCTCACTAGGTCACATGTTCTGGTCCTGCACCAAATTAACATTATTCTGGACAAACATTTTTAATTACCTTTCAGATAGCCTTGGACTTACAATCCCTCCAAACCCATTAACAGCTGTGTTTGGTGTTCTTCCAGATGGGTTTAAAGCGGAGGAAGACAAACAAATTGTGATTGCATTCACTACACTTTTGGCACGTAGACTTATTCTCATAAACTGGAAGAACCCAAACTCTCCTCTTTTAAGTCAGTGGGAAACCGATGTGTTATATTATTTGAAGTTGGAAAAAATCAAATATTCAATTAGAGGATCCGTACAGACTTTTTTCAAAACATGGCAGGATCTAATCAGTAATATTTTAAAATAAGTTCAAAAGGCACAGAGAATTTATTAATCTAGGTATGTCTCCAAGTCTTAAATTTAACGCCGTTTGGCTTGCTCTCTCTCTCAGGGGTGGGGATCGATCTGTTCTTAATTTTTCTCTTTGTAAAAACTTGATTGCTTTGTATGGATTGTAATAAAATTAATAAAAATTAAAAAAAAAAAAAAAAAAAAAAAAAAAAGGATATAGCAAGTTGGATAATGGATGGATGGATGGAAAAATCACTGAGCAAATTATTAAGAACATAATACTAATACAGGGTAGGGTCTTGTTTTGTTCTCAAAACAATTTCAGTTCTTCGGAGCATAGATTCCACAAGGTGTTGGATGCATTCCTTTAAGATTCTGGTCTATGTTGACATGATTGTATAACACAACTAGTACAGATGTGTCAGCTGCAAATTCATGGTACGAATCTCACATTCTATCTTATCCCAAATGTGTTCTATTGGAATCAGATTCCGGTGACTGGGAAAGCCAATGAAGAACACTGAACTCATTGTCATGTGCATCAAACCGGTTTAAGACAACTTTTGCTTTGTGACATGGTGCTTTCTATCCAGAAGTAGCCATTATAAAAGAAGATGGGTAAATTCTGGCAAAGAAGGAATTCAGATGGCCAGCAACAAAACTTAAGTAGTCTGTAAAATTCAAATGATGATCAACTGGTATAATTGGGCCCAAATTTTGCCAAAAACATTGACCACACCAATACACCACTGCAATCACCACCACCAACCTGGACTGACACAAGACAAGTTGGATACCTAGATTCATGCTGTTGGTGCTTTTGTGCTCACCACAGTTGTAGAGAGTGATAATCTGAGTAACTGTAGCTTTACTATCAGCTTGAACCAGTCAGGCCTTCCTCATCTGACCTTGCTCATCAACAAGGCATTTTCATCTGCAGAACAGCTACTCATTGGATTTTTTTTTTGTACAATTCTGAGTAAAATCTAGAGATGACTGTGTATGAAAATCCTAGATCAGCAGTTACAGAAATACTCAAACTAGCCCATCTGGAATCAACAGTTATGTCACAGTCAATAAAAACGAGATCACATGTCTTCCTCATTCTGGTTTTTGATGTGAACATTAACTGAAGGTTCTGACCTGTATTTGCATGATTTTATATGCATTGCACTGCTGCTACATTATCGGCTGATTAGGTAATTGTGTGAATAAGCAAGGTATACAGGTGTTTCTAATAATTTGCTCATTGAATGTATTCTCAGTGCATAAGTTGCAACTTACTGTTGCAGATAAGAAATAAAATTGAATATCTGCATGAGTTTTCCAGTTGACATTTTTAATCTTTCTGCTTTTTTGAAATATTGTGCAATTTCCTTAAGAACTCTGAAGTTTAACTCAAGTAGCTTTATCACCTCATAAATTTATTAAAAATGTGTTTTTCTCGCTGCATCACTGTCCTTTCGTTTCGTCCACTTGACTGTTTGAATGGGTCACATCATACACCAAAAAAGCCCAAAACATCAAGCCATATTTTTGAGTGAAAATCCTATCTGACTGTTTAAACTCAGATCGGTTATGTGTGATGGGAGGTGAATCGGAATGCAATACCGCATATGCAAGTGGCCTGTATCCTATCTCAAAAAGAATCAGACACCATTTGCTTTTGGATATTTACACTAAAATCAGATCTGTATGAAACATGTATAAAAAAATTAATCATGTCACATCAGAGTGGTCATGTAAACAGTGCCCAAGTCACGTTGAACAGTCATTAGCCTAAGTTGCTGTCTACCTGAGAGTTAGTCCACTAAATGAAATCAATTTAAATAACCAAAGTGATTATTGAAAACAGCCCCAGAGCAAAAATCCTGACTACTGTGGTGTCATGTGCGTGACAACATGGACTATAACTATTCCCCTACTGTTACGTCATCATATAAAGAAAGAACCAAGTGAGCCATGAAATTTCACAGCTGGCTCCAAGATCCTTTGAAAAAAATATCTCCCTTTTTGCGTTGGCTGCAAATCATTCGTGCCCATGGGCTATTTTAGTCCAGTGGAGAGCGGGGGGAAGGATACATTACTGTGGCACATAGTAAACATAACAAAAAATTGACATTCTCAATACCCAGGTATTCAATTCAGAGCCTTGGGGTGTCCGATTCCTCTCCTGGCAGCACTGGACGCAATGCAGGCAACAATCCCAGACAGGGTGCGAGTCCATTGCAGGACTCCTAATAAAGCACTAAGCTAATCTTGGCTTTGTATGCATTACACTTAAAGAGGCTTACCAAATTACATTTTTTCATCTGTTTACACTGAACTACAGAAGCAATTTGACTGTTGTAATTGCTTAAAGCTGGCTATAAAGAAAATTAACCATATTGACTTAGCAGTCAGCCACTAGTCATCAACTTCCTATGGATTCCACACATATTTAGGTTTATCTTTGTGTTATTTTTGCTCCTTTGCTTACATTTAACCTTTATCAAATGTACCCCTCATATTTAGGATTGTATTCAAGTAGTAGATGACCCATACAACAGCTGAAATCCAGGTTGGTAATAATAATAGTAGTAATTATTATTATGGAAAATCCTAAAACATTTGCCCCAGGATTTTAAATATGAAAACTCTTTCAAATTATTTTCATATGCATGTCCATCTGCTTCCTACAAAGGGACCTCTAAGTGCCAATAACAAGTATTCTAATTAGAATCTGGAACCTTACTTTTAGATTTGAAAATGATGTCTACCACGTCTTTCCTTCAATCAGGAAATTTGCCTAGACACATTTCTTCCAACTCCTGCCAGAGCCAATGTCTGTTTTTAATACTTTCAAAATAAACCAGATTTGTACTTTTTTAAATGACCACATGTTTTACAGCTCCTATTGGGCTCCTACAGAGCCTCTGATGATATTCACCGCTCAGCCTGTCAAAACCTTGCCCACTTCAAACGCTCCATCTCATCAGCTTTACCACTTTATCGCCACATTTATCCACACTGCATTTAGTTCTCAGTTATTCCAGCTAATTGTCATGCTGCTTTTAAGCTGAGTCTGTATGACTTTTAAACACCTTCAGTGTGCTTACTGTCACAGTAAATCTATTGTAAGTGTAGAACATTTCCAGGGGTTGCTTCCATTCATAGCTGATATATTAATACCAGTATTTACCCTTCAATAACAAGACATGAAAAATACTGATACAATTAATTAAGTAATGCATACAGTATATAGACATTGTTACATTTAAGCCGAAGACGAAGCTTGCCAGGAGGAGTGGAGGCAAAGAGAAAGAGAGAGAGAAGATAAGAGAAGAGAAGAGAAGAGAAGAGAAGGAAAAAGAAAGAAGAGAAGTGTGCTTTTGGCTGTGCTTCTGACTGTGCTGTACACGGGGAAAAGAAAAAAAAATAAAAGCGTGTACTTACACTTGTGTCCCATGTCTGTCCGTGTCGGGGTTGGGGTGGCTGGTACAGCCCCTGGTGGTCTGCACATCTTAGAACAATGCTTAACACTGCTGCCTAACAGTTTCCATCGTCTATGGTGTTCTGATGTTAAATTTCATTCCCAGTTCCTGTCATAGTGGAGCTCACATGTTCTCTCTATGTGCCTGTGGCTTTTTCACCAGATACTTTGGCTTTTCTCCTGCTTTCTCTGAAACATACTTGTGAGGTTATTTTTCAATTTAAAACTGACACAGTGTGTGTTCATACTTCTCAGTAGGCTCTGACCCCAACAACCCTAAATTAGATTAATAGAATTTGAGAATGTTATTTTCTCCTAATTTTGCAGTCATGTTTACAACATTTTGCTGCTGGATTATAGATACAACTCGAAAATGTTAACCTTGCAATATATATTCTAAACAAGTCTAACGGCCTCAGATGAGCACACTTTTATTTTTATAGCAATATTTTATACAATAATTTTTTTTCAACTTGACCTGGGCAAGTAAAGAGTTTCTAAGATGGAACTTTGACTCTATAACTTATAAAAAAGCTACTTTTATAAAATCTGTTTCTACCCCTCATCTGCCACCAGTACAGAGATCCTGCCTTCTTCGTGGAGTAACCGTGTTATCTAGTATAGTCGATGGAACCTTATTTTTAGGTAAACTGTCGCATTAGGATTTTGACTCCAGCGGGTCACTTGTGACAAACTCACACAAAACACTAACTAAGCAAGAAAGTGAATACACATGCAGAATGAACAACATGGGCATTATTCTCCCTGTAGAGATACAAGACAGGACATAATACTAATCAGCATAAGACCAGAAAGTTAAACAAAAAATAATTTTCTTTTTAACATGCTTCAAAAAGTCTAAGACCAAAATTAAACAAAAAGTACCAAAATGTAAACAAAGCTTGTAGTTAAAAACAAAGATATGTTTTGTATCTAGAAACTTTAATAGCTTCTTTCTAGTTGCAAGGTATCTGCTTTGCAGTTTCATAAATCAGTGTAACATTTTCTCTAGAATGCTAGAGGGAGTTGTTCTGCTTGGCTTTTCTTACCTTTCTTTTGTAAAACATCTTTCTTGCTGTTGATCCACTGGATACTGATGCTTGTGCCGCTATCACTGCTACTGCTTCAATATCTGGGCCTTCGTTTTCAGCTTCTTCCCTCCCTCCACCTCCTATTAAAATGGAAGAGAAAGAGGAATGAGGCATCAACAATCCAGCAATGTACTCTGAATACTCTGCTTATTTTCCTCTGCATCTTTTCCTTTCCATCGCCTTCTCATATACTTTGACAATCACCAACCAAGCCACAACGTCAAACCATCTCTTCATTTTCAGTTTGTTCAGTAAGGTTGGCATTAAGGGTGTTTGTTTTCTTTTGGTTTTTTTTGCTTCAGTTTTTTAACTTTATGAAAAATATTTTGTATAAAACAATGACCATTAGGGAGGCAGTGGTAGCGCTGCTGCCTTGCAGTTAGGAGATGAGGGTTCACTTCCCGGGTCCTCCCTCTGTGGAGTTTGCATATTCTCCCCGTGTCTGCATGGGTTTCCTCCCACAGTCCAAAGACATGCAGGTTAGGTGCATTGGCAATTCTAAATTGTCCCTAGTGCAGCGTTTCTCAAACTTTAAGTATTTGCGACCTAAGTTTTAATCGCGCCCCCCTTAATGTTTTTTTGAAGGGAGCCCACTAATACTAATTTGTTCTTTTTTAATTAATGATATATCATGGATGCATATTTTATTATACCTACTTAACTTTTTTCGACATTTATCTAACTCTATATTTATTTTTCTAGTTTCAGAATGTAGTTTAAGTTAATTTGTTTTGGTTTCAATAGATGTATTTTTCATATTTTCAATTCTTGTTTTCGTTTTTTCACATCTTTGTGCCCCCTTTTTGTTACTTCAAAAGGTGGTGCCTGCCCCACAGTTTGAGAACTACTGCCCTAGTGTGTATTTGGTGTGTGTGTGTGTGTGTCCTGCGGTGGGCTGGCTCCCTGCCCGGGATATGTTCCCTGCCTTGCGCCCTGTGTTGGCTGGGATTGGCTCCAGCAGACCCCCATGACCCTGTAGTTAGGATATAGCGGGTTGGATAATGGATGGATGGATGGACAATGACCATTATATGTATGCTTTGTTTGCAAGTGTAAATGTATATTGTATAACATATCAACAAGAAAAGAGCTTAATGGGATCCAGTAAATAGAAGTATTGTTGTGTCATTAAGGAAAAATACCTCATTATTAACTATGGAGGTAATGTGTTTATTTTAAAGGAATCTGGAGCCATTTTGAAAAATAAAAAAATTGGTATCAATGTTTAAACTTTGGAGTGCACTATTATTTTAATCATTGAAATTAATGGTGATTATGCTTTCAAATTATGAGGGCTCATCTAAAGAGAAATGTTCAGAAATGCATTGTACTCATTAAGAGGTAGAAGACTGTGTTGTGTAAAATATATATATATATATATATATATATATATAAAAATAAATCATGTTTGTCTGTATGTCTGTCCGCTTTTCACAAGAGAACTAAATGGATTTAGATCGGGTTTTTTTTTCGAATTTGCTTGAACATTCTAATTGATTTTACGACTCTCATCGTGCTAAGAATCATAGTTTGCTTGCAGGAGCGATATATTCGTGGTAATCCGTGACAGAGGCTGCGGGTTGAGGGGAGGGGGAAGTGTGACGTCAGGAGTAGAGAGCCAGGCAGGGCCCTCCTCACCGTGCTGTTTCACTTCTACGAGGGCAGAGCCACGGGGGATGATAGTATTATATACTGTATATAGTTACGTACTGTAAGCGCATTGGAGGACCTCCTAGCAGGCTCTGTCAAGGTATGTGATAACCTGCTGAATGAATTAAGAGGGGGCACTGCCAATATGAATGTCATCTCCTTCTATCCCCACCCAGTGAAGGCATTTTGTCTCACCCCTTCCGGTCCCACCGCCATTAGATCCTGGTAGTCCTGGAAGGAGGTGTCACATTTTGGCTAGATCAAACCATGAGACAGAGCTCCACTAAAGCAGACAACTACCAATCCTCTTGTTGAATAACCATAAGAGGGAATCACTGTCTTTTCAGTTCTTTTCTTTTGTTTTGTTTCTCTGGACCTATAAAAGGGATGACCAAACTTTTTGGCTGCAAGTCCTGAGCTGTCATTATAGCACGTGGACACAATATATACATACATAAGTGTATGCATATGTGTTTGTGTATTAGTGATGAGTGAAACAGGTAAGTTTCAATTTTCAAATAGTTGCACTAAACTTTGTTTTGGAAGCAGTTTTGCAAAACTCACTCAGTAGAGTTTTCTGAGGTTTTTTGGGAGTGGAAAGCAAACAAACTTGCTCCCCAAAGTACTGTTCACAGTTTAGTGTTTACCAGTGCTCTTTTCTGCAGCTACATAATGCATGTAATCTGTCACAAACCAGTAAAATCAATTTTATTTAGGCCTCTCATTCAGGAAACCACTCAAGTGCAGTGCATTATTTTTTAAAATGTGACATTTTGTATATTTTATACCCCATTATGAACATTACTTTGTTTTCTCCCATATAAAAACTCACTTAATTGAAAGCAAACCCTTGCCTCTAGCCCTCCTTGTTTCTTTATTCCTGCAGAAGAGCTTGAGGATCTGCATTGTTCAAGCACCGTGGAGCTTCAAGTTTCTTTTCTAGTCCTTGATGCATATTTAGGATTAGGATCACTGATATTGTCGCCATAATTATCAAAGTGGGGATTGTACTAGTGAAACACCTCTGCTGGCTAGTGCTTCACCAATATGTCTACATGTGACAGGAAATAAGTCCAGTAATTTTTTTTTCAGTGGAGACCTTTATTTAATAATGTAGAATTAATGCATGTAAATGACTCCAGACTGGAGCTAAATGCCTTTCTTCTCATGTCAATGGCATGAATTTCATTGTTTTCTGGATTTTTTTCTGAATTTCACTGTGAATTCATATTGTGTGAATTGTTTTGCTACTCATCAATATGCAGATATTTGTAATACAGGGTCACAAGAAATCAAAGTCCATCATATAAATAAAAACTGCATACAAATCTTGCAAACACTTCTGCAAATAATTTAGGGTGGCAAAGTGTGGAGGGTGGAATTTAGGGTGGAAAAATTGTGCTGCTCCCTCACACCTCCAGATCACAATGTTTGTGTGGATCGTGGAGGTTTTTTTTTTACTGTCAAAATGGGTATTCTTTGGATAATTAGCTATATGCCCATATTCTAAAGACGTACACTTTATAATGACTGGTGACTCCAAATTCACCCAGTGTAATCAAGGCTAGATGTTTGAGTTTACTCTTTGTTGGACTGGTAACCCATTTTGGTTGCTTCCTATCTTGTGCCCAGCGCTGTTGGAATGAGCTCTGGCATTTTGTAACACAAGGAAAACTTGGACTAATTGGTTTGGCAAGAGGATAGATGGATATTTGATTTTTATTTAAGCTTTAGGATTATCACTGTATGTTAGTTTATATGGCAATTTTAAATCAACTCAATATGAGTGAATATGTGTTAATTGTACTATGTAACTGACTGGCCCACGCAGGATCACTTCATTCCTTGCTCCTTGAAATGACAGATTTGGCTGTGTCTTACTTCACCACTTGTAAAAAATAAGGATGGCTCACAAAATGTGTATATAAACTTCAATTTAAAAACTTACATCTTAGGAATGAAAAATAATCAAAGATATATGTAAAGGTTGCAAAACAGACAGGAGAAAAATGTGTGCAACTGTGTGGGTAAATAGGTACAATCTGTTATTCCTAAGGCTTAACATGTGTTATGTTAAATATAAACCTAGTATACTGGCTTATGCTAACCTCTGGTCAAGAAAAATTTAAGTAGAGATGTATCAGTCTAAGGAAGATGTACAAGGGGGTATCCAAAAATAACCAGAATTTGTACCTGGCACGCAATCTAGATTTAGTTGTGAATTTCACTGCTAGGTATAGCATACTTACAGTATTCTAATAATTCTTTGCATTTATATAGTGCTTTTCTCACTACTCAAAGCGCTCAGCAATTGCAGGATAAGGGCCTTTCTCAAGGGCCCAGTAGAGCAGAGTCGCTTTTGGCATTTACGGGATTCGAACTGGCAATCATCCGATTGTCAGTGCACTTCCTTAGCCTCAGAGCTAGGGATTATGATTAAAACAATTTTTTTTCCAATTCCGGTTAATTTTGGGTACCCCCTTGTATAGTGCTGGGTGAGTTCTTTCCCTAATCTTGCAGTAACCCTGATAGATATTCTTTCCCCGGGCACCTTACCCCAGCTCTCCCACAGTGAAGGATATGACACAAATGTATACTGGGTAGGCAATAGTTTTAATTATCAGCAGCTAAAGGAAGTCCATGGATAAACAGGTGTGGCTGCATTCGCTTTTGAAGCTACAATATATACTCAACCATGGATGCAGATGGTCTAGTCTCAGGCATGACATTTACAGGGGCAGAGAGCTCCTCTAGTTGTTGTGGAAGAGATCTACTTGCCTCAGATCTCTCACCCAGCCTTGTACAAAAACAACCAACTACCGTATATACTCAAGTTTAAGTTCTACCACTTGATTTTGCTGTATAATTTCTGGCATTTTTTAATGTCAGTCGTATAAGTTGAATGCGGAAACTCACGCTATTGGTCCAAGCGATTATGATATGCTAAAGCCCATCTGAGAGAGTAACCACACTGAGAGCACACTGCCTTTTTTTTTCTATGTATAGTGCCTACATGACCACACAGTCTACAGTACAATGGAGCATTCGATCAGAAGAAAATATGAAGCTGGTTTTAAATTAAAAGTCATTGAAGTGGCGAAAGAAATTGGTAACTTCGCAGCTGCAACAAAATTCGATATGTTTGAGAAACAAGATTAGAGGATGCAAGATGTAAAAAAAATAAAAATTAAATGTCGTAGTTTTGAACGGGCGTATAAGTCAGGGTCTGATTTTATGATAGATTTTTTGGGTTTCAACACCCGACTTATACACAAGTATATACAGTGATTATGGTTAATATAAGTTGTTTTCCTCAATCTGATTAGCTAATAAATTTATTTTTCAATGTCTTTTAAATACTTACTATATTGATGCTGTGTTGATGGTTCTTCTTGTGTGCAGCCAATTTTACATCGCAGCACACATCCAAAATGGCAATTGTCAATCAACACAGCATTGAGCCTAATGTGAAGTGGCAACATTGGGCTTCATGGCACCTTACACATCACCAGTAACTAGCTTTACTAAAGACACTGAACTATTTCAGTTTTCTACAATTGTTTCAAACATCTGTCAGTCAAGGGCAGGATGCCATTTCAAGTATTTGGAGCCTCTTAATAGAATAAATCAATTTTCTTCACCTGTTCAGGATACCAGCTTCTATTTATTCCTGTTTGGCTTGCTAGGAACACAGTATTGGAATCTTACTCTGCATGTGGAATAGTAAGCAGGTCAAGTGCAATCCTGGGGTCTACCCCATTTAAATGAGATAAGTGGAAAGGTGTTGTGGTGGGTGAGAATCATTAGATACAGTGAGACTCAGGGGCATAAGAAGTTTAGCTTTAGAGATGACCGAACCTGCAAAGAGCCTAATGAGCCTAAAATTGGCAGGCACAGGATAACTCTTTTAATCAGGCACATATACAGTGTTTATGAAGTTTTCCATTCCTGGAATGTTTCCATTTGGTAGATTTCAATTTGAAATATCTGACCATAAGGACATGAGGAGTTATTTCCTTTTCAGTTATAATGGAACATTTGAGTGCAATTATGGAAAATGTAATGTAATATTTGGTATTTTCAGCAGCAACTGACACCTAATAATACACACTCATTCACCTGACAGGGCATTTCATACCAGGAAAATGTTGGTGGCAGTAGCCTGTGGCAGAATTTTATGAAGCATAGCTTTTTATCTTGAAAACCTATCTGCTGCCTTTTATTTTAACAAGTACAGTATATCCAGTAATGAATTAGAATCTACTTATCTTGGAATGTTTTTATTACTTGATATTTATTTTCATATTATTATTTTACAAAGCGAAACATTTTAAAGTGTATGTATATATATATATATATATATATATATATATATATAGGCTATCTAAGACTTACATTACTTTGCCTGTAAGCCTAACAGTTAGCAAATGTGAACTGTTAAATAAATCCAGAGCCTTCAGAGGAAATTTAGATCAACATAAGAAGAATAAAAAAATTCCATACAGGGTTGTGGGAATGAAAGAGGAACCCAAATATTTGAATATAGTAATAGTACACAGAGCATCATCCTGCATATACCCTTCATTAATGTGCAACTTACTGTTTGGAGTGAATTACTATAAATAAGCAATTCTGTGGTCTGAGATAAACTTTTAATGTTAACTGTAAAGATTTTTTTACTAGAGATAAATTTACTAATACATTCTTAAAAATCAAAATATTAGTGCAATATTCACTTGTCTACCAGGTTTTGCACAAAAATACAGATGACAAATCAGGAAGTACATGCTGATATGAACTTTATGACACACATGCCTGTTGTGAAAATTACGGTGTCAACATATGAGAACCTCCAGGCTATGGATGGTAGGGCTCCTTATTTTCGATGCATGGCTCACCCAACCCATAACAGGTCACTATATCACTATTTGCTGAATTGTTAATTTTGCAGGAGAACTGACAACAGAATTTTGTTCCAGAAAGTACAATTTGTAGGAGCCTGTATGAATATACAGCTCCACAATCAAAATACATTGTTCCAAAGAATATAGCATGTATTCTCTTCAGTACGGGCATGGATAACAGAATTAACAAAACGAAACAAAATATAATGGTGACTTCCTGCTAACTTCACCTGTCTATGTTTTTTTACTGGTAAAAAGGGATAGGGTTCCTCATTGTGCACAGGGCTACATTTTTATGTTCCACTATCTATGTTTCTGTTGTAACTCTTGCAAGTTTTGTGGTCCTAAAAGGACTTTAAACTGCTCTACTTTTAAATGCTTGCACTCTCGCATTTATATCAGACTCAAGAATCGCAGTCAGGTTAATAAGCAGGGAAATCTTCAGTGCTCGGAAAACTAGACAGCTTGATAACACAGCAAAACCTGAAGCAGGACCTCACAGAATGCACACTCACTTAGGCAAGCAGAACTCAATAAAATTCATTCACATGTTCTTCAGAGTCGGAGGCAATGTCCTCACAGCAGCTGGCTTTCTGCACAAGCTGCTGAGTCCTGAAAGACAGAGAGACAAAAAGCCAAACAAATGGGTCCTCTTTCAAAGCACAATTTAAGGGACAATTTTTTAATAGAGGGAGCATCTTTTAAAGTTTTTATTTCTTTCATTAGACTAAAGATTTTGTAATCATTATTTTCCAGCTATTTCTTTGTGAAGTTTTTTTTTTTTTTTTTTTTTTTTCTGGTAGCTTCTGCTTCACATAAGGAAGATAAATGTATTAGCGGAAGCTGATCAATCAGGATTGCTACCATGTACCTCTCTGCTTAGCTCCTCCTGGCAGTTACTGCCACTGTCTTTATAACAAGAGGCTGGAGCCTATCGTGGTAGCATTGAGCACAGTTTAATAGTTTGTTCTGCCTGCTCTTTCTACAGGTCCTGCTGGGACTACGGGGAAAACCACTAAAGACGAACATAAGATACTCTAGATGTGACGCCCCATAAGCTTTTCACCTCTTTCATTTTCTCTTTCCACAGAAATGGACAAGAAAGCAGGAGGCTCGAATATGTACTCCACGGCCTACCAGAAGCCCCAAACCCTCAACCCACTCAAACCTCTACTCCCTCCACATATAATCTGATCTAAGTTTTTAAGAGAGGTCAAAATGAGAAGAGAATGAATTTTTGAACTCTAATGAGAACACAAGGGCCTTCTTCAATCCAAGCCCAAATAAGCAAAAATAAGGCAAAAAGATAAACAGCTGTTTAAAGGGCAATAATGCACAAAGAAAATCACATAAAAGTATAAAACGGAAAGTAGTAAATATATACAAGGTAGATCCAAACATTTAGTACAACACGCCCTGCTTACCTTTCTGTAGCAACAACACTCCTATGCTGGCCTCTCTTCCTTCCACAAGCTGAGCCCTTGCCTCTGATTATATTCTTGAGTCCTTTAGTAGTGAGGCTGGGGTAGCATTATATCCTAAGCCTATGGCTTATTTTCAGGAGTTCGTCTGAATTAATGAATGCTGTGTACAGGTAGATGCCCTGAAGTTGTCTGAATAGAGCTTTCTTTGGTTGGCTGCAGGTTGTTCTGCATTTCTCAGCTCCATGTAGCATTTAAAGGGACAGGTGCTGCCCAGGTAGCCTGTTCTTCTCACTATGCAGAACATACCCATAAATAATATAAAGTACTCTTGTGCTGCATTATAACCGATTGGGACACTACCTTGAATTAGGCAGCTGTTACTCACTGTTATTTGTTACCCTTACTCCCTTTTCACTTGTTATTGAATAGTCAAACAATATGCAGTGTAAAGGTTACAGATCTCGAAATGCCTATAGCAGGGGGAAACCCATAGAAGGCCTCACTCTAGGATGACAGACCCCAAACAAAAAAGACAGGCTTCGCCTGAACAGGCCAGAAATAGGGACCGAGGCTTTTAAAGTTCAAAAACTGCCACAAAAGTGTCCTTTACAGGAAAGGATAACTATGAACCCCATGTCTTCTGAACAAAAAAATGAAACAATGTTGAATTTCATGGATTTAATAAATGAAAGAAATTAATCACAAAATAGGGAAAAACAAGAACCAAAACAATGATAAAATGGCTTGCCTAAAAAGGTAATCCAGAGATAATAACGCCAGATCAGAATCCAAATCCTATGCACAAAACACAGCCATAAGAATGAAAAAGCAAGAATATTCACTTGGGTACTCATACTTATTTAGACTTCACAACTTGGCCTGTCCCTCTGCCGTGAATAAATGGTAAAAGAGCGGCCCTCCGCCTGACCATCATTGTGGCCCCAATCTTAAGGGAACAGAGTGCATAACTGAATATTAACATAAAAATACTTACATAACAAATTAATAGACATAACAATTGATAGCAAAAATATAGTACACACAAGAATGATATGTAAGGGCTAACTAAAAGATTATAACACATGGAACTACATTTAAAACAGGGTTGAGACCCCAGCTAAAACATGACAATAGTATTAAGACCTTGTAAAGTCAAATTCCTATCCAGTTGTATCCTCTTGCTACCTGCCATCATCTGCATCTCAAAAGGGACCTGAAGTCTGCCTGAGAGGATTCTCTGGGTGTTCCCGCTGGAGGATGATTGCTGAAACCCACTTGCTAACTTTTGAGTTTACAAAAAGACTTGTAAATAAACACAACCAGTATGGCTAACATTTTCTGCTATGACTGTGCCTTATCTTTATGTTTGTTTATGTTTGCATATTTTACTGATAGAGTGAGGTTTTGAAGTATTGACTTAAGTATGTATGTGAAACAAATGACAACCTAAACATTAACGCTTCCTATGCTGTGGTGATAACAAACAAAGTAACTTCGTTTAAGGATGCAGTATTATGTAAATTGTGATTTCTTTACTTGGTTAGCAGACTGTAACATGGTAATTAATGTATGTATTTGAATACATGTTTGCTTTCATGGCTTAATGAAATGGTAAAGTGCTGCATGTTGGTTGGACATACAAATAAGAATTTCAGTGTACTCTATACATGTGACAATAAAATACTGTTACTAATAGTCTTTGTTCTAAATTGTAGTAGCTTTTCAGATCTTTTTGCGAACTTTAAAGTTACTAGTCCAATATTAAAAGTAAGAATCAGTCTAAAAGTAGTAAATCAGGATCCCTATTGATACATTACTGGGACAGCCGTAGACAGAATTCATCGGCCATCTCACTCACGTTTAGGGCCATGTATTCTAATCCAAAGGCCTATAATTTAAGCAAAACTCAATATAAACAAACAAACGTGACACTGGAGCCTTTGAAACAACCCAAGTGAAAATTTGCTTTCACTTTTAGTTCCAATAAAGAGTGAAGTTACAATAAATACTTTACATAAAGGTGTGCTTTCATAAAATCAGTTAGACTCTTTATGTAACTGATTGATGCTAATTATCTTTTTAATAACCTATGCTTGCACAAAACATAATACGGTTGTATTTTTAACTTTAGCTCCAATATTTACCTACCTTAATCCCCTAATCTACTTGAAGTTTAATAAAAGTCTGTAAGAAATCAAGCAAGAGAATGGTAGGTTTATTAACAGCAGCATGATCAAAGTAAGTAGTCAATTGTGCCTCAAAAAAAACAGTGACTCTTAGTTTTTATGAAGACATTTCATGACAATTTCACAAAAAATCTCTTCCCAGTAATAAGTAACCTATAACAAGCATGTGCAGTAAGTGGTTAATATAGAACAGACTGAACAATGTCATAGATTAAATGAGCATACTGTAAAACACCACTATTGAAATCATTAAATTAAAGAGCTGAAAATCATGCTTTGCCACTGTTTTCTTGGAAGTATACAATATTTTTGCCAAAGGGATTATCACACTGTTTTACTGTTTAGTCTACTCTGGTTTAATCCTCTCCACATCTCAGACTGCAGAATAGCCTGTGTCATCTTTACTATCCTGGAAAAGCTGACTTTATTTTATGCATGCAGTGAGGAGTCAAAAAAAATATTTATAAATTTGGTTATCTCATGCTATGATGTGTTGTGATTCAGATTAAAAAGAAAAGTTCAGTTACAAAAGCATAAAATGTTTTGAAAATGTGAAAAAATGTATACCACATCAAGCATCCCACATATCATTCAAAGAGAGATGCCAAACCATTTCATTTTACACAGTACTCTTCATGATGAACATCATCACAAAATACTTCAGATTTCCAGTTCAGTCTAACTAGTTATATTTGTCTTGTGGGTGCAAAGAAAGGTAAAAGTAGATCGATCAGGGATGCACAGTGAGAACCTATTTAAAGAGCTTCTGTAAAAAGCCAGATTTTTAAATTGAGATATGGTTGATTGATCACAAAGTAGATGAAAACAAAACTGTAGTTAATATCATTCAGAAAAGTTGTAGTTTTCATTATCTAGGTCAACTAGTTTTCTTTCACATCATGGGCAGTGCTTATCTATCTATCTATCTATCTATCTATCTATCTATCTATCTATCTATCTATCTATCTATCTATCTATCTATCTATCTATCTA
>JANRMT010062791.1:75377280-75423327 GCA_026402145.1 Polypterus bichir lapradei
AGGGGGCAATTACTTTTTCACACAGGGCCATGTAGGTTTGGATTTTTTTTTCTCCCTAAATAATAAAAACCATCATTTAAAAACTGCATTTTGTGTTTACTTGTGTTATATTTGACTAATGGTTACATGTGTTTGATGATCAGAAACATTTTGTGTGACAAACATGCAAAAGAATAAGAAATCAGGAAGGGGGCAAATAGTTTTTCACACCACTGTATGTTTTGGGGCATCTTTAGCAACATCCAGCTATGAACTGCCAGCGGGCACTGACGTATGCCAGGGTTCCGTGACATTTTATCAGTATAAAAAAAAACAAATTAAATGAACTGTGAGTCATGTTGTATAGCAATAAAATGTGATAACTTCTAAGGGGGTGAAAAAGATTTATAGGCCATGTATAATGACAATAGAATAAGGAATGCAGCACCCTTTGTGGAAATGAAATTTCTAACTTAATTGGTGTAACAACAACAAAAAAGGACAATTACCGAACAATAAAACATTACCATAACAACAGTTGTCTTTTAGTGCCTTGGTATGTTGTGTGGCATCCACTGGTAGCCTCCACTGCTTGATATTTCTGGCAAATGGAGCCAGTTTGCCTTTGTATATACAGTCTGATATTCCATTCCTGCAGAAATGCCTGTCAAAGTTGCTGGCCATTTTGGCAGAAAGAGGGATATATCTTCAGATGTTGTGATCTAGGGCACCCTAAAGGCACTCTGCAGGGTTAAGGTCAGGAGAGAAGGCAGGCAAAGACAGAACCAGCATGCCGTCATTACAGGTATGGCCACAGTATCTGTGTGTGGCCTGGCATTATAATGCTGTAGGATCAGATGTCTAGGAGGTGCTTGCTGATAGGTGACCCTGCTCTAAGGCTAACAGCTTGGAGACTATGCCTTGCAGCTCTGTCACTATTATAGGGATTGTGTCTGTCTGCAGTTTAGGCAGCAGTAGAGGGGCAGATCTGATATTTCAGAGGGACCTGTCTGATATGTTGGTCATGATCTGGTGTGGTCACTCAAGGATGACCAGATCTTGGATGAAGTAATGAAATTTTGTCAAACGCAAAAAGCTGGAAAACTGTAAGGTATGATGATGAGATGGAAATTACTATTAGGAACAGGTTGAGGGAGAAAAAACAGGAAGGAAGGACAAAAAATAGCAGGCATCTGAAACAGCAAAACAAGTGTTAAACATCCAAATAAAAAAAAATATGGATAGAGATTCAGAAGCCAGAAAGTGTAATTTAGAAAAAAAATTTACCAATCGTGAAACAAAGCCATAAGTTGTGATGCCAGCGAGCACATGATTAGCTATGAGCATTGTAGCGATAAACAATATGCTGTAATTAGAATGCTTTTAAATGGTGCAGCAAAATAAAGTAAAATAAAGATAAAATGAATACAAAGCCGGAAATACACAAGAAAGGAATGAGTCAGAAGGAATTGTGACAGATGGTCCCCTTCCCTGCTGGCCTTTTCAAACTTTACATGCAGTTGTAACTCAGTGGAGAGCCCCTAATCCATTGTGACTGCCCCCTCCCTTGCTTCTGGCAATATTTATGGCATTATGGAATGCACAGAGAAGTAAAGTTTTTGCTTTATCTTACTGTAGACTAAGCTGTAAATTACAGCTAACCTGATCAGGTATTGCACCACCTGGACCATACTGTGGAAAACTGTACCCAATAACCTTTCACCTTTGGCAACTGAACAAGCTACGGGATGTTGATGGTCAGAGGGTCTAAAAGCAATTGACAACTTTTTATGAAAGCAAACAAGCTTTAACTATGATTTTCTCAATCTTTGTCAGGCCTTGTCAGTTCGACTGCACTGCTACTGATTATACCTCAAGTTTCACCTGTCATTATATACGTATATAAGTTCAACTTTCACTAATGCATTTTGGGGTTTTCAGAGTTTTGCAAAGGAGAGACAGAGTTTATTAGTTCTGCTGCAGGAGAACAGTCTTGAAAAGATTTCATTGAGTTCTACTGCATGTGTTAGTTCATCTCTGGGGCTTCCTTGTTATGGAAGAACTTTTTTGCAATCATTTACACTCTCAAGTTTGTCTGGAGTAATTGGCAAAACCACTGGTCTAGAATGTAACTATTGTCACACACGTGGGCATGGGAGGCAGCTAAAGGGCTTAAGTAAGGGCAGTTCCGAGACATACCAGGATGTGATAGAGTGCACTGACTCTTTTTCTCCCTTTTACTGCAGACCATTCATGAGAGATTCCACCTGGTCATCTTAACGTCACTTCTGGGACCGAGCCTATGGAAGGAGACCTTGATGGCTCCGGCCCCTGTGATGTCATGTCCGCGCTTGAATCAATGGCTGAAGACCTTCATGAGCCCGACCCCTTTGACTTCACTTCCTGTCTTCCCCTTTAAAAACCTCCACCTTTTCCCTATTCCCTCAGTTCTGTTTTGGACTCGGTTTTGTGTACATCAGTGCTGTATCCATTTAAGCAACTTTGCAGCCAGGACACCAATTATACGTGTGGCTGCCCCAAACCTTTATATGACTCTGTGTCGAGTTTGTGACAACATATATAAGTTCAACTTTTACTAATGCATTTTGGGGTTTTCAGAGTATTGCAAAGGATAGACAGAGTTTATTAGTTCTGCTGCAGGAGAGCGGTCTTGAAAAGATTCCATTGAGTTCTACTGCATGTGTCAGTTCATCTCTGGGGTTTCCTTGTTATGGAAGAGCTTTTTTGCAATCCTTTACACTCTCAAGTTTGTCTGGAGTAATTGGCAAAACCGCTGGTCTAGAATGTAACCATGTACAGATATTTGGAAATGGAAAGGGTGAGGTAAAAACATCACTCAACCTTTAATGGTAAATTTGTTAATTGAGTTTGGGCTGAGATTCCTCCAGTTTTTAAACTTACTTTAACTACAATACAATACGATACAATTAATTTTTGTACAGTCCAAAATCACACAAGGAGTGCCCCAATGGGTTTTAACAGGCCCTGCCACTTGACAGCCCCACAGCCTTGACTCTCTAAGAAGACAAGGAAACACTCCCAAAAAAACCTTTTAGGGAAAAAAATGTAAGAAACCTTGGGAAAGGCAGTTCAAAGAGAGACTTCTTTCCAGATAGTTTGTGCGTGCAGTGGGTGTCAAAAAAAGGGAGTAAATACAATACAATAAAAGAACAGGACACAAGTAATCCTCAATACAATACATTAGTGTAATAGAAATATTAGAAGTACAGAGCAGAATTCAACAATAGATGATATCACATAATATGATTCGGATTTGCTCAAGGTCCTGGAGACCTTGGCCATCAAGCTGCCTCCCCCTATTGGTCATTCCACAGCTGAGTCAGTGCTGGGCCAGCCAATCTGATGAAAGAACCCTACTACCCAATGATTCATGTGATCCTCCATCAGAGAGGACTTTACCTTAGGCAGGCAAAAGAAACTTGGCAGTAAGGCAATGGCACCATGTGCCACATTTGAGCACCGAGAAGAGAAACAGAATAGGTGAGGGTTAGTAACAAATTATAACTCTCATATTACTTATGTTTTAGTAGTAATAACTCACAACAGAGATGCAGTCTGTACAGTTAATCAGCAGCTCTACTCAGGAATGCTAAACTGAAGTAGTGAGTATTCAGTCGGGATCTGAAAGCTGAGACAGAAGAGGAACCTCTATTAGTATCAGGTAGACCATTCCACAGTTTAGGGGCCCTGTAACTAAAAGCTCGACCTCCCACTGTTATTTTATTAATTCTTGGAATCATAAGCAGATCAGCATCTTGAGATCTTAATGTACAGCATGTTGTGGTTTGTAAGTTATGATAAGTTCAGACAAGTAAGCCGGAAGGCTTTATATGTTAAAAGGAGGATTTTGAAAAAAGGAGGATTTTGAAATATGACCTAAACTTAACCGGGAGCCAGTGTAAGGATTTAAGAACTGGAGTTATGTGTTCGTCTTTTCTTGTCCTTGCAGAAGCATTTTGGATTAACTTGAAGCCATATAAAGAAAAGTTTGAACATCCAGTGAACACCACATTGCAGTAGTCAGTTCTACTAGAAATAAATGCAGAATCCAGCTTATTTAGAAAATGCCTTAATTAAACTTGATTTAGGCAATTTTGTAATGTGCGCTTTAAATGACATGCTAGACTCAAATATAGCTCCTACATTGTGGGCTGATTCAGTAAAATTAATGGTGATTCCAACCGGGTTAAATGATGACAAAATATTGTTGTGATCAGCGTCATTCCCTCCAGAAATTAACATAGTTCCTCCAGTGATGCTGTATTGGTAAGGGCAGAACCAAGTGAAACGTAATTAAGTAGTGATCAGAAATAACTTAATTTAATGGAGTAATATGTAAATTTTGAATTTCAACTTTATACATTATAATTAAGTCTAATGTGTAGTTATGATTATGAGTTGGACCTTTGACAATATGACAAAATTGTACTGAATTTAACAAATAACTAAAACATTTGCAAAAAGTGTCAGTTTCCACATCAATGTGTACATTAAAATCCCCCATCAATACTACATGATCATAATTTATAGCCAAATCAGATGAAAGGTCACCAAATTCAGTCTTGAACAATGAATATGGCCCTGGTGGTCTGTAGATTACCACTACAATTGTGTTGGAATCTGTTTTAATATCTAAAATGAATGCTTCAAAGCATGTGAAGTCACCTACATTTTTAGAAGCAATTCCAAGGCCTCCTCCTCAACCAGAATCTCTAGATGTATGAAGGAATGTGTGTCCATTTGATGACGTCTAAGCTAGGGGAACAGTGTCAGATTTACTAAGCTAGGTTTCAGTGAGAAGACACAGATCAAATTTTGTACTTTACAAAAAATGACATTATTTACCAAAATAGCTTAACTTCCAAGAGAGTGAATGTTCAATAACCAGCATTTCAAGCTGCATACTTCTTTCTGAACTGGTGATATATGAGGGGCGTTCAAAAAGTTTCCACACTTTTATTTTTTCGTTGGAAATGGCAAAGGCAGGAGGAGTAGTAATTGGGCTTTAAAAAGTTGGTATGATATTGGGAAAATTGCATCGCAAATGAAGGTGACTATGTAGAAAGGTGATGTAATTTGTTTTTGAAATTCTTAATAAATATAGTTAAAAAAAGTGCAGAAAATTTTTGAACACCCCTCGTATCTTTTGTTTTAACTTGAAGTTTCTATTACAGGTGCCCTTGATGGAGGGTCTGGTTTTATCTCTTGGTCTAATTATACATCTTATTTTTTTGGTTATCAAGTAATTTAAGGTTTGCATCATGACTAAATTTAAGGGATACCCCACAACAGGGATTATGGGTAACAGCTTCAGGAAAGTAACAGGTGGGATAAACAAAGGCCTGTGATTTTAGATCACATGACTGCGGCCTGGTTGCTGCTCTAATTTAGTGGTTCTCAAACTGTGGGGCGGGCCCCCTTAGGGGTGCACGAAATAACAAAAAGGGGGGCGCGAAGATATGAAAAAAAGAAAACAAGAATAAAAAATATGAAAAATACATCTATTGAAACCAAAACAAATGAACTTAAACTACATTCTGATACTAAAAAAATAAATATAGAGTTAGATAAATGTCAATAAAAGTAGGTGTAATAAAATATGCATCTATGATATACAGTGGGATGCAAAAGTTTGGGCAACCTTGTTAATAGTCATTATTTTCCTGTATAAATCGTTGGTTGTTACAATAAAAAATGTCAGGTTAATATATCATATAGGAGACACACACAGTGATATTTGAGAAGTGAAATGAAGTTTATTGGATTTACAGAAAGTGTGCAATAATTGTTCAAACAAAATTAGGCAGGTGCATAAATTTGGGCACCGTTGTCATTTTATTGATTCCGAAACTTTTAGAACTAATTATTGGAACTCAAATTGGCTTGGTAAGCTCAGTGACCCCTGACCTACATACACAGGTGAATCCTATAATGAGAAAGAGTATTTAAGGGGGTCAATTGTAAGTTTCCCTCCTCCTTTAATTTTCTCTGAAGAGTAGCAACATGGGGGTCACAAAACAACTCTCAAATGACCTGAAGACAAAGATTGTCTACCATCATGGTTTAGGGGAAGGATACAGAAAGCTGTCCCAGAGATTTAAGCTGTCTGTTTCCACAATTAGGAACATATTGAGGAAATGGAAGACCACAGGCTCAGTTCAAGTTAAGGCTCGAAGTGGCAGACCAAGAAAGATTTCGGATAGACAGAAGCGACGAATGGTGAGAACAGTCAGAGTCAACCCACAGACCAGCACCAAAGACCTACAACATCATCTTGCAGCAGATGGAGTCACTGTGCATCGTTCAACCATTCGGCGCACTTTACACAAGGAGATGCTGTATGCGAGAGTGATGCAGAGGAAGCCTTTTCTCCGCCAACAGCACAAACAGAGCTGCTTGAGGTATGCTCAAGCACATTTGGACAAGCCAGCTTCATTTTGGAATAAGGTGCTGTGGACTGATGAAACTAAAATTGAGTTATTTGGGCATAACAAGGGGCGTTATGCATGGAGGAAAAAGAACACAGCATTCCAAGAAAAACACCTGCTACCTACAGTAAAATATGGTGGTGGTTCCATCATACTATGGGGCCGTGTGGCCAGTGCAGGGACTGGGAATCTTGTCAAAGTTGAGGGATGCATGGATTCCACTCAGTATCAGCAGATTCTGGAGACCAATGTCCAGGAATCAGTGACAAAGCTGAAGCTGCGCCGGGGCTGGATCTTTCAACAAGACAACGACCCGAAACACTGCTCAAAATCCACTAAGGCATTCATGCAGAGGAACAAGTACAACATTCTGGAATGACCATCTCAGTCCCCAGACCTGAATATAATTGAAAATCTGTGGTGTGAGTTAAAGAGAGCTGTCCATGCTCGGAAGCCATCAAACCTGAATGAACTACAGATGTTTTGTAAAGAGTAATGGTCCAAAATACCTTCAACCACAATCCAGACCCTCATTGGAACCTACAGGAAGCGTTTAGAGGCTGTCATTTCTGCAAAAGGCAGATCTACTAAATATTGATTTCATTTCTTTTTTGTGGTGCCCAAATTTATGCACCTGCCTGATTTTGTTTGAACAATTATTGCACACTTTCTGTAAATCCAATAAACTTCATTTCACTTCTCAAATATCACTGTGTGTGTCTCCTATATGATATATTTAACTGACATTTTTTATCGTAACAACCAACAATTTATACAGGAAAATAATGACTATTAACAAGGTTGCCCAAACTTTTGAATCCCACTGTATCATTATTTAAAAAAGAATAAATTGGTATTAGTGGGCTCCTTCCAAAAAACGTTGGGGGGGGGTGGGGCGCGATTAAAACTGTTATGAAAACTTGCGTCGCAAATACTTAAAGGTTGAGAAAAGCTGCTCTAATCAGTCCGGCAGGCAGTTTTGTTGCCATATTTTGGGGTTATACAAAAAATCCCCTCCAGTTAAGGATGAAGACCATCCCTTTTGAATAGTCCAGGCCTTTCCCAAAAATCATCCCAGTTGTTCACAAAGGCTATGCTTTTATTTGCACACTAGGTTTCTAGCCATCAGTGAAGTGAACGCAATCTGCTAAAAATAACAAATCCCCTCTATATAATCTTGATAAGAGGCCAGAGGGCTGTTCCACGAAGCGAGCTTATAAAATCGAGGATTATTTGTAATAGCCTCGCTTGAGTTAGCCTAACAGTTCACTTCAGGCTCATTGAGTTCCACGAACAAAATTCAGGTGTATTTAATCTCCGCTAATTCAAGCCAAGCTTGATAAACGAGGCTTGTGCGCGTCCGCGCGATATAAAAGGCAGCCTTGTTAATCGATGCTGGATAAGTAAGAATGGAAACTAAGGAAAGAGCTGCTTTTTTTTCGCAGGCGGAGCAAGAATTATTATTACAAGCCTATGAGGACTACAAAGCTATAATAACTAGAAAGGGGAACACGAGCTGTATTATCAAAGCTCGTGAGGCTGCATGGCAGAAAATAGCTGACAAGTTAAATGCGTAAGAACATGATTTTAGTAACTTTTGTGTTAAGGATGTCAAACTATTTAACAACTAAATGAGAACAGTTTCAAGCCTTCAAAATGTATAGTCATTAAAATTTACTTTTACATTTTGTTACCAGTTGTAAGGTACTTTAAGGTTATTTTAACACATTGATAAACAGGACAGCATGTTAATTATATGGGTTCATCTTGGATAAAAAGTGATATATAATTGTAATTATTAATATAATTATTAATAATGCTTGGTTTCAGGAGCAACATGAGTGGAACGAAAAGGTCCTGGCAGCAAGTGAAGATTAAATACAATACAGTATTGCCACATTATGCAAAACTGCACAGGCTACTACAATGTCACACGCTCTGTCTGGTGTAACTCTGAGATGCCGCAGGCAGTTAAACCTGGATTTTAACTGTCCAAATGTCATTTCAATGCGTGCCCTTGTCTTACAATGGGCATGGTTGAAATGTCTTTCTGCTTGTGTTGCAGGATCTGTATATGGTGTGAGAAGAAACGGTAGACATGGGTATCCTCTGTCACCAAGCAGCACACCAGGAAAAATTCCTATAATGGAAAGTAGACACATTAGACTGTAGTATAATAAACTATAGTATATTTGTGAATTTTGGTTGACTTGCCTTGTCTGAGGCTTTGAGCCAGTGAAGACTCGCGAAAAATTCTGGCATCATGTACTGATCCTGGCCATTTTGCCACAATGTTTGAAATTAGATGTTCAGCAGTGCATACCATCTGAAACATTTTAGGAAATGATAATGACATACATTGCTAATGTTGGACGACTACACTTTCACCTCTTGTACATAAATGTGAGATATTATCAGTACTTACCTGTACATTAATACTGTGATATGATTTGCGGTTTATATAATCAGGCTCTGTTGGACCTGCTGGAGCCTTTATCCTCACGTGTGTACAGTCAATGGCTCCAATGACGTTAGGAAAGCCTGACAAATTAAATTCAGTTACTTATCAGGTAATGATTTATGTGCTGTAAATGAGTAGATGTTTAAAGATTAAGCACCATTAATTCCAAAGAAAGTTTCCTTAATGGCAAGAATTCCTCGGTGGCCAGGAAAGGTAATGAATATATTTAAAAAGGACTTTAATGCAACGCAAACCTTCCTGATTTCACGGCACACTGTAGCTTTGCTTAAATGTTCAGCATCCTCCACACTGTACAGAAATGAACCACTGGCAAAATAACGCAAAGCGATACACAAAGACTGTGCAACCGTAAGGGCTTTAGAGCGACGTGTGTTTTTGGAAATGTAAGGTTCCAATAACTGACACAAATATGCAATACTGTGTCTACTAAATCTATAGCGCTCGTATAAATAATCATCCGCAAAATGCAACGGATCTATCCTGGGCCGAAGTAATTGTGGAACCTGTTGCCTTAAAGCTCTACGAATGAGCCTCGCTCCCTCATCAACTGGATTATGAATAAATGGGCACGCCATGGTTATTCATGTAAAAGCCTTCAATGCACTCCTTGTCATTTTATACTTTCTAAGTAATTAGAATCGCCTGCATGTAATCTGTAATAATTTTATATTGGAGGGTCGATGTGTGCGAAAGAGGGAGAGAACAGCAGCAGAATAATCCCAGCCCCGCAGAATGTCGTGCTGTGACATCACATGGCTTGTCCAATCATATTCATCAAGCTAAGCTAAGCTTCACAACTAACCTGCCACGGAGCAGGCTTGTCCAAGAGCATATGTTGACATGGTAATTAAGCGGAGCTTCAGGTTAGCCTCGTTCGTGGAACCGAATTTGGAGAAATTAAACCGGGATTATCGAAATAAGCCTGGATTTTGAGGTTAGCTCGCTTCGTGGAACAGCCCTCAGATACAATTAAATTCTAATACTTTCTTTTAGCTTTGGTGCATAGTGAGATGAAGTTCCCCTTTAATACCTCAGATTGCTGTAAATAAAAATCATTAGTGCCGACATGCAGCAATAAGGTAGATACTTCATTGTCGGCAATACGATCTGATTGGGCCTCTGTGTCAGCAATGTTCACCCCTGGGAGGCATTTAACATTAACTGCTGGTTTAACATAATTTGGAATTCTAATATTCCGTACTATGGAATCACCAATTATAAGCATTTGTTGTTCTCAAGATCCACAGGTGCACTGCAGAGTGCTGAGAATCTGTTCTGGGTCTTAATTGGTGACCTTGGTTTCGAGGGACTAAATTTTAGCTTCTTAGACACCTAGTGTTACCCACTAGCCCTGTGGCTGAACTGGTGCTGCTGATTTCAACCGTGCACTGCCTACAGTGGGACCTGGAGAGACTGAAGACAGATCAGAAGTAGCCGAATTGTCTAAACAAACCGAGTTGATCCAATTTTCTGTTTGTCTAAAGGTTCCTAAAGAGGTCCTCTAATTCGCATATTTTCCCGACCAACTCTAAATTAACTAAACACTTTTGGCAGATGAAGCTGTGTACATTTTTGGCTGGAAAACCTGAACTGTGCATCCTGCAGGACACACAACATATAAATGTGCCCTTGACGAGCAGAGAACAGATGGAACTTACGTTTAGCACTGAATTCATCTTCTCTGTTTCTGCAGTAACTTTAGTGCTTTCGGCACTTTCCGCGTTCAGCTGAATTACTAAAAGACCATCGGTTTTAAGTTTCCACTACCCACGATTTCTCACTGCTGGTTACTTCTCCTTGTCAGATGTCGGATTTACTCCAGTAGAACTTACTCGGGTGTTTGTGAAGAGCTACGTGCGTGTGGGAGATGCCGCTGCTCTGTGATTCCACATGCTGCTGCTCAGAAGAGGTGGGGCCTTAAAGAGAGAGAGGAAGATCAAAATGTGTTCTCTTTAAAGGCATAATACATGTTGTAATATGTGAACAGACAGGTCAATGTGACTTAAAGTGTGCTACAATTGTGACTCAGTATATTGTCAATGAAATTCAGGCCACATTCTAAATATTCAGCAGAAAAGTTTATTGGATAGTTTGGAATCTTGATGTCCATCCATCTATTTTCAGTAATTTTTTATCCTTGGCAGCACTGGTTAGTCCAGTGGTTCTCAAACTGTGGGGCGCGCCCCCCTAGGGTGGCGTGAAGTAACAAAAAGGGGGGTGCAAACATGTGAAAAAAAAAACAAGAACCGAAAATATGAAAAATACATCTATTGAAACCAAAACAAATTAACTTAAATTCATTCTGATACTAGAAAAATAAATTTAGAGTTAGATAAATGTCGATAAAAGTTAAGTAGGTATAATAAAATATGCATCTATGATATATCATTAAATAAACAAGAACAAATTGGTATTAGTGGGCTCCTTTCAAAAAAAGTTAGGGGGGCATGATTAAAACTGTTATGAAAACTCACGCCGCAAATATGTAAAGATTGAGAAACGCTGCATTAGTCCATTGTATAATCTGAATTACAGAAAGACCAGATATAACCATAAGAAGGAACATTCCAGTGATTTCCAAGGACTTCAGACCAGTTGCTCTTACTTCATACATTATGAAGACTTTTGAGAGGCTGGTACTAAAAGAACTGCAAGCCCTGGTTTCAGAACATCTTGATTCTCTGCAGTTTGCCTATCAGGCACAGATAGGTGTGAAGGATACTTTAATCTACATGCTCCACAAAGCCTACTCCTACCTGAATAAAGCTGCCACCACAATCAGAATAATGTTCTTTATTTTACCAGTGCCTTTAGCACCATTCTGCATCATCAACTGGGGAAAAAGCTCAAGGTTTTGCATCTTGACGCTTCCACAATCTCCTGGATTTTGGACTACCTGACCAACAGACAACAGTTTGTGAGGCTCAGGGACAGTGAGAAATGGTAGTGTGTAATACCTGAACTCCTCTGGGAAGTGTCCCTTTTCCCTTTCTAATTTGCCTTCTACGTAATGGACTTTCAGTACAATAGCAGCAGAAATTTTCAGATGTCTCCTCCATCATGGACTGCATTAATATTGGACATGAGTCATAGTGCAGGAAAGTCTTGGAGGTCTTTTGGTACACAACATCAGCAAGACTAAAGAGTTGGCAGTGGACCTCCCGAGTGCCAAGGAGCCTATGAGACCTGTCACTATTCAGGGGGAGGATGTGGAAGTGGTACAGAGCTACAAGTACCTGATGGTTCATATAAACAACAAGCTGGACTGGTCTGACAACTCTGTGGCATTGCACAAGACGGGCCAGAGCAGACTGTATTTGCTAAGGAGACTCAGGTCTCAGGTTAGCCACAGGCTCATTCCACCATGGTGTACTAAGAAGCACCTCTGCAGATCTTTTCTGCCTGCTACCATCAGGCAATTCAATGCTTCCTCCTGATGCCCCATACTAAATACTGGTAATGTTTAAGTTCATTTTGCAATTTCTGCACAATTTTCCTCTATTATTTACTTGTTTATTAATTGATTGATCATATTATTTGCCCTGTGAGTCTGTATCTTTGTTTTTTAATGTTTCTGCTGCCCTTATGCATCTACATTTTTCCTTGGAATTGATAACGTTTATCTAATCTAATATCATGCAGTGGCTTTTGTTGCTATGAAAAGTGCTTTGTACGACTGGTTTCAACTGTTTTGGAAGATAACTTCATACAAGACTGGTGAATACTATAGGTTACACTGCCAATGGTAGATAATCACAAGTGAGTTTGGAAGAAAACATCCCGTGGAAACAACTCTCTGTAAAAAGAAAAGTACATTATTAATCAAGCAAGAGACAGAGTGTTACTGAGAATGGAGAGGATGAGTCAGGTGCAAGTCATTAATCACTTGTTCAACAATCCATCCATACATCCATTATCCAACCCTGTTATATCCTAACTACAGGGTCATGGGGGTCTGCTGGAGCCAATTCTATCCAACAAGGGGCACAAGGCAGGAAACAAACCCCGGGTAGGGCGCCAGCCCACCTCAGGTCACACACCCACTAGGGACAATTTAGGATCGCCAATCCACCTAACCTGCAAGTCTTTGGACTGTGGGAGGAAGCTGGAGCACCCGGAGGAAACCCACGCAGACACGGAGATAACATGCAAACTCCATGCAGGGAGGACCCAGGAAGCAAACCCAGGTCTCCTAACTGCGAGGCAGCAGCGCTACCCACTGCACCACCATGCCGCCCTTGTTCAACAATATGGGGTCTATTTCTGGTTTTGCTGAGGACCTGCTAGAACAATGCAATAAAGATGTATTAATTTAATGAAAGAATTCTGCATTTTGAGCGCTTCATTATGGAAGTTGAAAAAGTACCTTTCTTGGAGGCTGCTTAATAGGGCCATGCTTAAGAGTCAACTGACCTTGAAGGTTCAGTAACTTGTGTGATGGAAACTGGGGCGTCAATGGCCCAAACCCCAACACAAACACACAAGCACAGTCCTGGGTTCAAATAGAGGTCGGTTTATTAACCAAATCACCTCAAACATGTTAAAATAAGCACAAAACACAGGTTTTCTCTGCTCACAATAACTCTCACCATCGCACTGCCCTGCTCCAGTCAAGTGTTGCCTCTCTAACTCCCAACTCCGACTCGCCTAGATAAGGGAGCGCAGTTCCTTTTATTACAGACCCGGGAGTACTTCCAGTGCCAGGGCGATTGTCCAATGGAAGCACTTCCGGGTTACACGGAAGTCCATTATAACAGGGAGCTTCTCTCCCTGTAGCGCCCTCTCGTGGCACCCAGTGACTCCAGCAGGTCTGCTCTGCCGGACTACATCACCTGGCATGCCTTGCTGGTTTCCTACTGGGCAACGACATCTGGGGCTGTTTTCATCTAGTGTGCTGGGGGAATTAAAAGCCTCCAATAACGTCTTTCTTTCCCAGTGGCCTGTCCGTCCATCCTTTTTGGTCCTTCCTTCTGGGTTTGATTCCTTCTTCCTCCCCAGTCTGGTCTAATAGGAGTCTCCTGTCTGGGTAAGGAACCATTCCCTCTCCTGCCCAGGATGGCCATCCAGCCCATATGGCATCTACACTTGGTAAAAAATCCTTCATTTGCCAATTACACTTACTGTGATTTCATCAAAATGATACACTGGTGAAACTAATCCAAAGATGGAATGTTTGGTGGGTACACAGCTTCACACCTACCGAGATATATGCGCATATGGATGGGCGTTGGATAGTTCTGCTGCCCTAACAGAGACTGAACAGCCAAGTCCAGCTCTTCAGACATACTGTCTTCTTGAGAAGTTCACGTGGTCATCCTGTAGTTCTCTGACCATTAGGTCAAGCTGATTCGAGTTTCTTGCTTGCCCAGATGTGAGTGTGCGTGACTTTGTTTGTTTTCTGCAATAAATGTTTGTTTCATCCTTGATGAGTTCCCCATGTTCCCTGATTAAGGAAATTGTCAAGAATGAAGCAGATACTCACTCTGTAACTGATGCCAGTGAATAAAGTATTTATTTGGATAAAATACCAAGGGGACACTGTCGTCATCCTGCAGCTACTCATGGCACTTTTCTGGCACAACAAAAATAAAAGATAGAAATGCATCTGTGAGAAAAAATTTCCTTGAAATCAAGAGAGAAAAAAGTTACCTATACCTCTTGTCTCATGTTAATAGTGTGGAACATTAGGATTTAGTAAGATGGAGGTGCAAATTAAATTGACCTTTTGCAAAAATGTGACAAGCTTCATTTACTTTATGTCCATACTGCACATTTCTTAGAACACAGGGGGTTATTGCCAGATGGCGCTTGCCTGCTTGCTGAAAGAGCGTCTGAAACCACCTGACTGATGTGGATGTGCAATCAACAGGCTAATCGAGGACTGAGGTTGAACTAATTAAAAGCATGTTTGTTTAGTAATAAAAGTTGTTATATGCTGGTGATTTTAATTTGCCCGGTGCAAAATTGGTTTCCCCAGACATAAATTACTAATTAACAGGCCAAGAGTGAAGACTAATAGAAATGGCTTGTGTCTGTGGAAGGGAAGAGACAAAGGTGGTATTTAAAAATATACTCAGGTTTCATTATGAGAATCTGTAAGTAGTTTAGCTTTTATTAACTGAACTGTGAAAAGTTAGACATGATTGGGTCATGTAGTGAGAAGCATTGTAGCTCTGTAGTTAATACTGCTGTTTCATAAGTCCAGTCTCCTGAATTTGAAATTTGCACCCTGGAAATACAGTGCAATATAAAAATTAATCAAACAATACATACGTTATATTTATTGTGTCAGATGCTGCAAAGTGTGAAATTAATTTTAAATGAAAAATATTTATTGATATATCAATTTCTACAAGACAATGGTTAGTACTGCTGTTGCAACACAGACCCAGCATCCTCTGTTTAGGTGGGTTTTTCTTAGGTTGCGCCGTTTTTCTACCCACATCCCAAAGACATGTGTTAGTCAGTTAGTTAAACTGACTTTTCTAAAAATACTAAAAACACATTCTGTCATACCTCACAGATGAGAAGGGTAGGTTAACTAGTGTCTACAAAGTGTACTACACATGATAGAAGGCATATTAATGCCCTAAAATGGACTGGAATCTTTTCTAGGGAAGATTTCTGCCTTGATCCCAGTTAAGCAATGGGATAAGCTATGGCCTCCAGACACCCTCCAATGGAAAAAGCAAGTTCAGAAAATAAATATCATTTTGTTGAGGCAGCATGTTGCTGTAAAGCTTTACCCAATAACAGTCACGCAAAATTAGAAAATATAATTTAACTTATCATTTAGAAATTGAGCGTAGAAATGACTAAGTAAATTGTTTATTTGAAGTCATGCACTTAAGTTTAAAGATGGGATAAACATGTAGGATATTCAACAGTTTAAAACCCTTAGCTCTTACCTACATGACATTGTATCATTTAAGATGGTACTTGGAAGTCTAAATGGACAGTGCAAGTTTCATATTTTTTATTTGGAGAAGCCATTTTATTATATTTGTATTGCAAAATTCATATATATACGACTGGCACGGGTACATACTGTAAACACAAATGGAAGGAAAAGCGAAGCATAATACATTTGTTATGTAATATCAAAAGTACTGATGAAGCAAGAAGGTTTAATGGTGCCAGGAATATGACAATGCATATAAATTGTTAAAACTTTGATTACTATTATATTAATAAATACAAATGGGTGCATGTGAATCAGTGTGCCCAACAATTAACCTCATCAGAATAATGATGCCTGTGACTGCCAGGATAAGGCATCATATCCACACAAAAATATACCCAGACTAGGCGTAGGCTTTCTATGGAATATAAAAGAAAAAAAATAGGGAAGGTTCAAGTCAAAGTGAAGCAATGTTCATTTAATTAGACTGCTCACAGAAGGTGCATGCCGGGATCAGCGTAAAAATGTTCTTGTTTGCCATTTGTAGTTGCCAAGGTATGTAAACATCAAACCAGCATACCTAATAAATGCACTTTAATTTTTAAACAGTGCAACTGACAAGATTTTACGATTTATCCAATAAATCATAAATCTGTCAGAGTACTAATGTCTAAAAGCAGATTTAATTTTATATTAAAGTTCAAACAGAACACCACCCAAAAAGGAACTATAATAGCATTCCATCAAAAATAGAAACTTTTCTAATTTTAAGTGTTTATTGATTTCTTTTTAAAATATGACTGCATCTTGTTTAAGTGCCTAACTTGGGGTTAGTAGAAAGGAGATAGCTTTGGACTGTGTATTGTTTTGGCTTGCAGTCCCGCTCCTATGGTGTTAGGTTATACTACACTGTGATGAAGACGAAAAGTATTTGGACAGTGAGAACACAGTGAACCATTCAGCTTTGATGAAAAACACTTTCCATGTTCATTTTTGCACCTCCAATACTGTGTTAGGTCAAAACAAATAGAAAGTGTCTGTTTTCAGAGTCACCACCGCCCAAAAAATGACATTATAAGGGAAAATTTTAGAACTGTAAAGTTTAATCATGCAAAGAAATATGTATTTTGCCTCCTGGTGGCATGAGTGCAGTCTCATGTAACAGTAACTGACCATATCTAAAAAATATGTTAAATGAGTCCTGGAAGGAGATCCCCTATACGCATAGCTCACAACCTGCCTTAGTGAAATTAAAACCTGGATGGAGCAGAACTCTTTAAAATTAAATTGCAACAAAACTGAACTCCTGCAAATTGTGACTAAAATGGAGCTTAATAAAATGAGCTCCTTCCCAGTCCATCTTGGCAGTGATCTCATCAGACCTGCCTCTACTGCAAAGAATCTTGGTGTCATTTTTGATTCCTCCCTCTCTTATTCCTCCCACATAAATCACATTAAGAAACTTTCTTACTTTCACCTCCGTAACATATCCCGTGTTCGCTCCTTCCTCTCCTTTTCTAATGCTGAGAAACTTGTCCATGCTTTTATCACATCCCGTATCGATTATTGTAACTTGATTTGGCAGGTGCCCCTTCTAATCTTATATCACAGCTCCAGCTTATTCAAAACTCAGCTGCAAGAGTCCTTACTCGAACCAACAGCAGCAAGCACATCACACCCACCCTGCTCCGTCCTCACTGGCTCCCTGTGTCTTACAGAATCGAATATAAAATCCTACTAATAACCTACAAAGCCTTAAATAACCTTGCGCCAAACTACATCAGTGACCTTCTTCATCACTATGCACCTGCCCGCCCACTAAGGTCCTCTGATTCTGGCAATCTTGTTGTGCCCCACACTAATCTACACTCCATGGGTGACAGGGCCTTCAGCAGTATAGCGCCCAGACTCTGGAATGACCTTCCGAAATTAATCAGGTCAGCTGATTCCATGAATTCTTTTAAAAAACAACTCAAAACTCATGTGTTCAGGAAGGCTTTTAGCTCTACTTGACTTTATTACCTTCTCTCAGTTTACCTCTATGTCAAGATGCTCATGTAACCTGTGTGTGTGTGCTAGACCATCAATTCTGTTGTCTGTTAGGCTTTCTCTGAATTTACTGTCTTAATCTTCTTTATTTATTTATTTGGTTTGTATAATGATATATACTGTATACCCTGCCATTCTTTCTTATATTCTGTAAGTGCCTTGAGCATGGGAAAGGTGCTATATAAAATAAAATGTATTATTATTATTATATGGCTGATGGTTTGTGTTCTTTTGGCTTCTTATTTGGAGGTCAGTCCATTTCCCTTATTTTAAAGACATTGTGAACTTCTGGTCACTGTGTATTTTCTTATCAATAACCTCAATTCATTAATCAGTGATTCATTCTTCCACCCTTCCTTTCATTTACTGAGCCCGTCTATCTATTCACTCGTTTTTGAACACTCTTAATACAATTTCAGGGTTGTGTGTAGCTAGAGATCATTTTGGCCACACTGAACACAAGGAAAGAATCAATTCTGGATGGGATACTTATCAGAGCAAGCCTGCACCACCTCATGAGAGTGTAATTGAGAGACATCTTAGCCAGTTAACTGTCCATCCTCATCTTTGGAACTAAGAAGGTAATATCAAGAAAATCAAAGTGGACAATAATACAGTTGACACACAGACAGTGACATGGCCAGAAATCAAACCTGAGTCCCTCAGGTTTTTAAGTAGCTGTTTTGCTGCCATACTGCCCATTAATACAAAAAAGTTTATTTTATATATACCTGTATACTGCATATATTATATTTCCATTTTACAGTTAACATTGCACTTAACAAAAAAAACAAGTTAACAAAGACTTACACAAGAATATAACTCAACATGTTTATGTATAGATGTAGACAATATATGACAAACTCAACACATTAAAGGAAGAAGTGAAATGAGCAGAAGAAACGTTAGTGTCACAGATATTGGAAAGAAAGGAATTCTGAAAACACATTGGTAAGCAGGGGAGCAGCTGTAAAACGCTTTAGTGTTAGTTATGTAACACAGTTTCCTCATCTTTTTAGCACCTAAAAAACCCTTGAGTTAGCTAACAGTGTAAGGACAGACAAGTAATTCAGTGATTCTGTCCCTAGCAATCCCAATAAACAGCCAAATTTATTTTTTCATTTCATTATCTTAACTGTATTTAAACATAGAATGGCCTGGCAGAGAGAAAGATCACAAAATGGTGGATGAATGATTACGTATTTCGTTCTGAATGAGAAAACAAGGAATTGGAATTGACAATCCACGCTTTTCCAGTCAGATGAGTCAGTGTGACATTGTCACAGCAGACAACGCAGAGTGACTCATACGTGCAGGATTGTGAGTGCTCCTTTCCTAGCGTTCTGGTGGGTCAGAAGTGCAAATAGTGCATAGAACAATTCATCACTGGCAGAATGACTCAGTCACAACTTATTTCATTAGGACCTTAAGTTCATTCTAGCATAAGCAGTGTAGCTTTTGCCTAAATCAGGTCCATTGAAATGTTATCATCCTAGTTCCAAATAAACCTATTTCAAAGAAAGCATATGCAAAAAGGATTATAAAAAACTTTTTTGCAGCTTAAAGCGCTGAAGAAACTGTTAAAATCCAATCATTATGAAAAATGAGCTCCAAAGAAAATGAGATTGCTGTCACACTGCAACAGTTTCCAGGAAACAGAAAAATCCTACAATTTCCACAAAACCAACTCATAATGCACCAAGAAATGGCCTGGCTGTTTCTTTTCTATTGCACTGGATTGAGACAGAGGTACAATCCAGATTAACTCTTTCTTGAGAGATACGTGGAATAGGCGGTAGTTTGAGGGTGGGTTTCTTCTTCAAGTGGTCACCTGTCCAGGTCAAGGTCACATGAAAGAAGTATTATGGCTGGAAAGCAAAGAAGGGAAGTGCTTGACCAGGTTCTCAACTAAATGTGCCATGAAGTTTATGTGTGGTGGATTTATTTCATCATAGATACAGTATTATTACAGTGTACAATGTATACACCCCCTTTGAAGTATTCATATTTTAATGTTATACAACAGGGCGGCACGGTGGCGTAGTGGGTAGCGCTGCTGTCTCGCAGTTAGGAGACCCAGGTTCACTTCCCGGCTCCTCCCTGTGTGGAGTTTGCATGTTCTCCCCGTGTCTGCGTGGGTTTCCTCCCACAGTCCAAAGACATGCAGATTAGGCGCATTGGTGATTCTAAATTGTCCCTAATGTGTGCTTGGTGTGTGCGCCCTGCCCATGGTTTGTTTCCTGCCTTCCGCCCTGTGTTGGCTGGGATTGGCTCCAACAGACCCCTGCGACCCTGTAGTTAGGATATAGCAGGTTGGATAATGGATGGATGGATGTTATACAACATTGAATCACAGTGGATTTAATTTTTTTTTTGACACTGATCAACAGAAAAAGATTCTTTAATGTCAATGTGTAAACAGATCTCTTCAAAGGGGTTTAAATTGGTTAATACAAAACACAAAATAATTGACTACTTACATACCCTGCCCCCCATTTACTCCATTTAATACGACACACTGGGGCAGCCAATTACTTTTAAAAGTAACATAATTGGCTAAATTGGAGATTATTTGTCTATAGTCAAGAAGTTTAAATTAAATGTAATATAAATGCACCTTATCTGGAATATCCAACTTGTGGTGAGTCTGTATTGTTGCCAGACCTACACAAAGAAGACTAAAGAACACTAAATGCAACTCTGCGAACAGGTGATTGAAAAGCACAAGTCAGAGGATGAATACGAAAAAATATCCAAGTCACTGAATATCTTAAGGAGTTCATTTAAAGCGGTCATTAATAAATGGAGAGAGTATGGCACAGTTGTAAATCTGTCATTGTAATTAAAGCACAGAGATACATATAAAGTGTTTGGGACACCCTTGGGCAAATCCCAGATGATGTAATACTTCTTCTTTTGGCTAATAGACACCAATTTACATGTTAGACAAGAAACATTTTTACAGATGTGAGTCTCCAATCAGCTTGGAGAAAGACAGTGGTGGTGCTGGTTATGAAGTTGATGAGGCATAAAAGACAGGTCCAGGAGCCACAGAACTGGAACTGATGTCACATGCCAGAGAGGTTTCTGGATTTGTAGAGAGAAGGAGAGGAAAAGCATTACAGGACAACACCAACCCTTGGCCTGGAGTGGAATTACAAGTTGACAAGCCCTGAAGTTATTTCACATGCACACATGTGTGACACCAAAAAAAAAAAAAGAAACCTGTCTGATCATTCAAGAAGAAGACTAATGAAGGAGGCCACCATGAGCCCTGTGATAACTCTGAGGAATTTACAAGCTACACTGGATAGACTGGAGAAACAACGACTGTTGCCCGGGTGCTTCACCAATTGCAGCTTTACACGAGAGTGGCAAAGAGAAAGCTACTGTTAAACACAGCTAGAGTTTGTCGGAAGGCACATAGGAGACTGTGAAGTCACCTGGAAGAAGGTTCCATTGCCTAAAGAGAGCAAAACTGAGCTTTTTGGTAATCATACTAAATGTTATGTTTGGCGTATGACAGGTAGTGCACATTTTCAAAAACGTTCAATTCCCACCATTGAACATGGCTATGACATCATGATACTGTGGGGATGTGAGAATACAGGGTAAACTGAAATTAGAAAAATGCATGGAAATCCTGAAGGAAAACCTGATGTAGTCTGCAAGAAACTGACACCTTGGGAGAAGATTAGTTTTACAGTTAGACAATAACCCTAAGCAAAAAGCCAAAGCAACAAAGACATGTCCTGGTGCGACTGGGTCAGAGTCCAGATCTCAATTCAATTGAGAATTTGTGTCTGGGTTTGAAAAAAGCTATTCAAATAGAAGAACTACCCTTTTTATATCCAGCCACAACTTTTCAGTTGTGGTTCACTTTGTCCAAAACATGTAGTAAGTCAGCTGAAGATCATCCACTGCACACAACTTTAAAATTTATTAGGGATTGGACCATAATCATGAATGATGCCAGGTAGCTTCAGCCTCGCTCAGGCATTTGTTTTGGGATGGTCAATACTTAAAACCCTTTTGGAAAAAAATATTTTTGTATATACCAGATGGTGTAAATGGTGCAAATCCTCTTACAGCAGCCTTTGGAGTTATTCCAGATGGGCTTAGACTATCTGGTGATAAACTGCCCATTATTTCTTAATCTAAATTAGGGTGTTGACTTATTCTCCTCAATTGGAAGAATCCTAATGCACCCTCCATAACTCATGGGGTATATGATAAGTTACATTATCTAAAACAAGAAAAAAAACATACTTTCTATATGTTGAACTGTGCAAAGCTTCTTTAGAATTCAGCAAGATTTCATTAATGCTATTTTAAATTAACTTTGCTGTGCTCCTGCTTGTGTCTCTGCTAAACACCTATTGTTTTAATTGATAATTGACTGTATAACACAGAGTGCCTCCCTTGCCTCTTGTTTCTTTGACCTCATTTTATATAAAATTTGCTCTCTATTTTGGTTGAGGGTAGCAATTTTAATGTAGTTAATGATTACAAATTTTAAATGTTTCAGTAATATATGGGTTCTGATTGAACAGAGGCTTTTTAAATATTGAAATTTTGTTTAACTGAAACGTATGCTAGAATGTCATATTACTTCAATTCTTCTGTACTGTATTTATTTGGAACAAAAAAAAATTAATAAAAAAGGCTTGAGAGTGTAGAAGAATGTGGAAAACATTTTTCACCTACAACACCCCATCTTACTTTTATGACCTGCTTTGCAGTCTTGTAAACACTCCTCTTTATTTCCCCTTATTCTGTGGATCACTTGTAAATTCCTGTCTCTTGGTTTTTTGCACATTTGCAACATTTTTCTGACATTTCTCTTTGTCTCTTATACATTGACCTGTCACCTTTAGCCTTTTTTTAGCCTCTCTTCTTTTTCTCTATTGCCATCTCTAACTCAGCCACCACCATGTTTACTTGCATCTCAGTGGTTCTTTTTTGACACACATATTTCTTCTGTGCTTTCAGCTAGACATTCTTCGTCACCTCCTCTTTCCACATCTAATAATCCTCAATCCTCATTTGTTAGTAGTGCCAACGTTTCAGTAAAAATACTTTTCACACTTTCCTCCTTCAACATACCTACCTTCAGCCTTGGTACATACTTCCTTTTTCATGTGTGTGGTTAAAAGATCTCCTACAACAAAGCAATGCCACCTACAGAAAATTCTTGGAGGATCATGTTCATGTTTTTCACTATGCGCAATGAACGTTCCTCACCAACAAAAAGTCTGTTGTACTTTTTATACTACCAGATTCTTATGTCACTAAGTTATTTACACAAAACCATTTGAATAGTATCAGCAAACTCCATGCCTGGTACTGAAGCTGAAGTTCCCATGGACGCTCTTAATATCATCAGCACTGGTTCTGGCTTGTCCATTCCAATTGCCAATCATTACAATCACTTCAACCAAAGCTCCACACATTTTCCTCCATTAACTTGTTCCAAAATCCCTCTTACTCTACGTAGTTTCTGTCAGCCCATGGCACATATGCTGAGACTGTATTCATCAATCATTTACCAAGAAGTATCTTAACAACTACAACACACACACACACACTCTCTTCACCTCAACCATTCTTTCATTTTTTTCTTATATATGTTTACCAACCCAACCATTGCCAACACTGCTCCCATACCAGGAAAAAAACTGTACTTTCCACTATTTTCTTGCATTTCTGCAAGTTTACCTTTTTTTTGTATTGTCTCCTACACACAGCACAAGTGTACTTTCTTTGTGGTCTGTACTTCTACCCATTCACCTGATTTTCCATTATACTCCCAGTATTCCACATCTCAATCCTTATACTTCCCTACACCTCTTACTCTTTAACTCACCGTCATCTCCCCTGCCTTCTCACTGCATCAAGTCTAAGACCATCATGAATCGAGTTTCCTGTGTCTGTGATTCAGCTTTTTGTTTAACGTAAGCAGATAGAGCTCCTATGCTATGCAGCGTATCGTTGTACAACATCTGGGAGTATTGAGGCAGGAGTCTGTAAGGCCAGACTCCTCTTCGCATCACCTTTTATGATATGCAAAAGGGATGATGAACTTATTCCACCTCTAGGTTGCATGAGTCAAAGTAGTGCTACTACATGTTAATGGCAGATACAAAGAGAGCAAATAACTGAATGGTAATATATGGCAGGAGTTTGAGGAAGAAGGCTGCCCTCTGACTTATTATTGTTATTTATCTGGCCAATTCATTTAAACAAATCAACTTATGAAATTTAGAATACAAAAATAAATTGGAGTGTTCACAAATTGCCATGTTAACAAGTAATAGCAAATTACATTTATTGCTTGGCACAAGGCAAGAGGAAAATTAGCAGTCTAGTAAAATCAGAGTTGCCTTATGGTTGTTTGGTTCAGTTTACAAATACTGTATAAATAAATAATTATTTATTTATTAATTCATTAATTTTGTGGGTTGTAAAGATTTTCAAATCACCAAGATCTATATATGGTTCTTACAGAAATAGTAACAATAGTAGTTAATGATTCATTGACATTGTACAGTCAAAGAGACAATAAATGGGTGAAAGCTTCATATTCTTTTCTTTTAGAATTTCCTTTTTTCTCTTTTCAGGATCAGAGAGGTCAAACCTATTTTGAAATCACTGACCACAAGGCAGAAACTAACACCAAGTAGTAAAAAGTAGTAAATCACCTAATCTTTATGTTTTCGACTTTTCGTAGATGATTAAATCCAAACATGTTACTTGAACTATACACTGTAACCTTTTACAACATATTGCTTTTTTTCCTGGCATTTATTGCCGCTGTTCATTTCTTTGTTTATCATTTTGTGTCTTCCATACGATGTTGTTCTATTGTCACTGTATGTTTGATGTTTTTGCAGTGGGACTAGCAAAAAATACTTTTCACTTAACTGTAAGACATAATGACAACAAATTGAGATGAAATACATATTTTTACAGCGGGATTGCAAACAGGTGTGTGAGGTTTAAACTGCTAGCTTACACTGCCTATTTGTTTAATTCCCAGCTGCAAATAAGAGCCGATAGCCAAAGCTGAGTAAGTGGGGCATGCAGACCTAATGTTTCATGGTGAGTCACCACCTCAGAGGAAGAGGCCCTGTATCGCAAACTGTGACTTTTTCAGGTCAGTGCTTTGGGAACAGGGTGCAGAGTACAGACATATGAATCGTCATGTTTGATTAATTCAGTTTAGCAAGGAATAACGGAGGTAGGAGATTGTTTTGAAAGATCACAAGCGGAAGTGATATTATGAAGATTTTTGTGTACTTAACAGTACAGCATGGCTCAAAATAAGAAGGAAACCACAAGTATTACAGCCAAATATGTAAAAGCAGTGTATTTTAAACAAATTATTCAAAACAGTAATGAGCACAAATAATTCTAAGTGTGCCATTTTCTTTATCTTCTTGCTGCCTACTAGGGTAGATGTGTCATCACAGATGATGGACCCATTGTCAGACGTTTTGCTTTCAACTGAAATGGCCTTTGTGGAATCTAGAATGTAACTGACCATGGAAAGTTGCGATTTGTACTTAAAACTATTTATATGTGTGACCCATACCAATACAATACGGACCATAAAAGCTTAATGAAACCGAGTGGAAAGGTGCTATTTTCTCCATAACAATAGCGAAAGACACTGTCACACTAGATACTGTAGATCATCATAATAAATGTTCGCCTTGACGTAATTTTTTAATCAAAAAACCAAAGGTGATACTTTACAATGTATCAATGAATTATAAACATAAAATACATTTAATTAATGACAGTTGATGCAGATTTTTTTCTTACCTTGAGCAGATGAATAATCTTGATTGCTGTAGTTAGAAAGTTTGAGCAGGACTGTATTTTAATTAGAAGAAGAAAAGCAGGATGAAGAGTGAAGAAACAGACTGTTATTATGGTATGTTAAGACTTTCATTAACTCCTAGTACAAAAACTGCAAACACTTCCTGTGGTGCTTTGTATCAGTAGCTAAATTGCACAGTGCCAAACCAAAGTTGGAAGCTTTCTTATGATTTGTTCAATTTGTTTTTATTATCTTTATTTATTTAAACCTATACAACTGTACAATTCTGTTCACGCCTTTCCTTTTATCATTATGTTATCCTCGTATAGATTTTTTACTTATGGAAACAGTATTGAGTACTGTGGTATAATGAGTACATTTAGTTGTTTGCATGCCATTCTGTCTTTGGTGCCGAGAGGTGGAAAAGACACATTTGACTAAATAGCTAATCATAAAAAGACGTGCACCTAACTGTTGGCATGCAGCTGAGAAGTTCAGAATACCTCATACATGCATTTTTTTCTTATTAGATATTTTCATCATTTTTTTCATCATTCAGCATTGTATTTCCAGGGAAAGAAAATTTTATAGTGATACATTATCTGAAATATTCAGTATTGTACACATATATGAAAAAGCTTAACATCTGGAACCCTCTGTATGTTTATATGTATATTTTGTATTTATATATCACATGATCCTTGTCTGTTTACTTTTCAGTATTATGTATGTGCTTGTATTGCATTTATTTACACTAATTATTAGTGGAATTAGAATATATTTAATTGAATTTTACTTTACAGATCACAATAGAAAGTAAAAATGTCGAAGAGAATAGTAAAAATTTAGAAAAGTTTATTTCAAGTACATTTTAAACTAAATGATTAATATAAATGACTTATTATTCATAGAAAAATGTAAGGAATTAATTCATTTATAGTCACCCTTGTGCAAACTACAGAATCTTTCATATATCGTCCTTTATTAGGTTACACCTGCCTAATGAGCTGCCTCCATCTGTTTGCCCTCAAGGCGCACTCAGAACAGAGATGCCAGGTATTTGACTCCCAAACTTATTGCAGATTAGCATTTCTATACTCCCAATAGCTTGTTCTATCTCATCCCACAGACACTCCACTGTGAGATCTGTAGACTAAAGCAAGTTACCAAATTTAGTTGAATAAAATGCTATTTTCTGGAAGCCATTCCAAAGCCTTCCTAGCCTTGCTCATGTAATGGACTTTTGTCTTACTGAATAAGTCTTTTTCCTCAAATTGATACACTGCTGAAAGATGCAGTGGCATTTACAGTAAATGGTGCTCTACTCATATTTATTTTGTGCCATGAAGAATACTCTGTAACATTAATCCATCACCACCAGTCTGCCTTACTGGTACATAGTAAGGGGGGATTCATAGACCAATGGCATATTCTTACCATATTATGGTCCTCCCATCAGTATCAATCTGAAGGAACTGGGATTCATCAGATGAGATTATGTTTTCCCAGTTCTCCAATGTGTAGTGTATGTGTTCCTTATCTTCTTCTGTAGCTCATGTGGGTCTTCAGGTGACATTCCCTATCCATGCTAAGAATGGGCAAGTATTCTTTTCCAAAATGACTCACTGTCGACTACATATCCTCTGTCACTCTGCGTAAGTCATTTGCCAAATGTCTGTTTTGAACCAGAGGAGCACCTCTGTTGCCCACTCAGGCGCTAGAAAAAAATTAACATTTTTTTGAAAAGTCTTTACCAGATGCATTTGAGTCTAAATGTTCCTACCGACCTCTGATCTGTACTTGTCATCATAGCTTAATCTGTAGTCTACAGGAATGGTGAGCTTACTAAAGCAGACCCATAAAATATAAACATATAAATTGAATTTAGGTTTTTGAAATAAACTAACTAGTGCAATATAATTACAAGCTGTAATCCAATTGAAATAAAATATTCAAAATATTCAGTTTCTATTTACATTGATCATGTTGTTCCAAATAGCATGAATATACCATACCATAACCCACCAGTCGCTGGGGGCTGGAGCCTATCATGGGAAATATAGGGCACAAGGCAGGAACAATCCCCTGAACAGGTCGCCAGTACATTGCAGGGTTAACACTCTCACAGATATGCACACACACCACACACACACACAACGACCAAGAGGAGGAGGTTGGGAGCATGCGCTGATAGCATGTTGCCACACCCATCACACAATAAACCACTTGGATTGGGACCCGAGAGTGGCAGGTGACACCTCAGCACTACACTGGAACAAGTGTGAGGTCTTTTTACAGTGGCTGCCACCAACCTCAGAGTTTTCCCTGTAACTTGGAGGACCTGCTTGCTGGGCTGGATGCAGATTAATGTCACACCCAGGACAAAGTAATTGCAAGTTAAGGCCTTGCTCAATGGCCCAACGGAGTAGAGTCACTTCTGGCATTTAGAGGATTCAAACCGACAACTATCCAATTGCTGGTACAGATCCCTAGCCTACGAGCCATCATTCCACCTGCTTCCAAATTGAATGAGTTAAGGTGCAGACATAAACCTAACTAGTTGTGTAGTAAATGTACTATAGATTACCCTGATACAATGAAGTTAACAATATCTTTCACAATTTGTATTGCTGTTAGTACTGAATTATACCTTCTTCAATGACTGCCACATGGACTGCAGCAGAAGGGATGAGCAAACCCCTCAACCAAACAGCATTTTATATTTGCTTTCAGCTCATGTAAGAGGTTCACCATTACTCTCCCATCCCTGACAACACACAGTGCTGACCTGCCACTGCTTGAGGAACTGGAAATGTTATGTTATGTCAGTGTATTTATTTTACAGTATACTTTCTGTATAAGGTAATTTTTCAACATGACCTTTGCAAAAATAATACTTTGTGTCAATAAACACTATAATCCTTTGTGTTTCCTTATAACCTGTACTGCAGTTTAAAATGATGTTAAGGATTTTCATATTTCTTTGAGTTAAGTGCCATCTGGTTTGTCCATGATCCCTCATTAACAACTTATAGAGAATAGGGTATTGCACCCCAACACTATTTTTTCCTTTAAGTTCTACATCTTTCTTCAGCATTGTATGATCTACAGCAGCACTTAGTAAAAAAAAAAATGTGTACGTCTGTGGGACAGCAAAGGAGAGCCACATGCAGCCTTCACACGCGGGTGAGTCAGCTAATATGAAAGCCATCACAACCTTTGTGGACAACTCAAGCATTAATTTTGTCCCAGGATTTAACAATAAACCTGCTTTCTATGAAAAAAAAGGTTTGAATTGCATTTCAATTTTATTAGCAATTTCTCAAAGCATCTTAGCAGATAATCAAATCAAGAATAGTTTCTTTGCACACAGGTATGCATACAAATAATATAATTTAAATTCTTTGAGGGTATTGCCTTTAAATGAGCTTTTTCTTTATAGCTGCAGGGTGTACTGAACATGATTTAGTTCTGTTGTTTCAAGTTTCTGAAAGATATTACTGTATATTGCAATTATATGTTCTTAGTTATTAAATAAACAAGAAACAAAAAAACAAAATATTATAAATATGTGTGGTTATGCTGAGAAACACAACAAACATTAATCATCATAAAAACCTACAACTATATCCGGTCGGTCCTAAGAATTGCAATTTTCTCCTTCACTCCAGACAATGAAGGTGTTGCAGATGTGCCACCCAACAACAGCGTTACAGAAAAAACAAACAAACTCAGCAGGCTATGGAAACAATAATAAAAATAATCCTATTAAACCAAAAAAGTGATCCTGTATGAAAGTGCAATAAGCGGCTAGAAACTAGCAATAAATATGGATTTAAAAGTCAGCCATTACCTGTTTAGCACCTAAATATAGACACCTTGGCACACCTGTATTATGGGAAAAAAACATTCAGTAGTTTATGTCATACAGCACATGTTTAATTCTGACAACTACAAATGTACATTTTATTGCATAACAAATCATTAAGTGGTAAAAGATAATTAAAACTTAAGGACTATGCTTATACATTACAATTAGCTCACTAAAGTGAAATGAAAACGGGAAGAGGCATTCAAATTTAGACAGGATTGATAGAGTGTCCCCTGGCTATGCCTTCCTTTAACATTTACGCAAGGTAAGACTCAGGGATTTTATTTATTTTATGTAGACTTTTTTCACAGTAGGCTGGCTCAAAGTACCATAAATACTGTGAAAATAAAAGGCAGCACAAATAATAACAATCTATAATAATTGAAAGAACATTCTCTGGATTGAAAAAACTCTACATACAGATTACTTTTTGTACATTTGTAAAAAGTTATCAGTTACTTTTATTCCTCTGACCAGCAATACAACTTGTTCAGTGGGTCTTTGTCTACTTGCCAGTCACACAAGATCCAGGTCACCTTTAGCAAATTGAAGCTCCTCTTATCACGCCAATGAGTGTTGTGTGTCATGCTCCTGTTCTTTCTTTATGTTTTCTGCACTACAAATGCCCATGTTGTTTTAACTCTAAAATTCCATCCTGAAAAAGATATTGATGACATTTTCTTCATTTTTTACACTTTAATGTTCTGACTCTAAACATTTGAAAGAGAAATGTTTAAATAATGGACCAGAAAAAAAAAAACAGGAAGTGATTAAACATCGTCGCCAAGCCAAAATAAAAAAAATCAAAATCGTAGTTAGAAATACGTAGATGAGAAGTCTTTTACCAGGAGATCTAACTAAATCAACAGCCACACTATCCTTTTCTTTATTTTTTTCACAAACTGTGATGGGAAGAAAGTGTTTGCAAAGAACTTCATACATTTGACCCTAGAAGTGAAACTCAAACAAAATAACAAAATGGCAGTGGAACAGACAACAAAATGGCATCCAAAATATGGTTCAAAATAGTTCTAAATATTCTAGAATAATCTTCGAGAATGGTAGTAACCACAGAGCTATGTTCTACAACTTCTAAAACCTATATTTACATAAAAAGAAAAGCAAAAATGGGTCTGAACCATGCACAATAATATAAAAAAATAATTCAAATCTTAATTGCTACAGAAACTGTATTGAACACTGGTACCCAGGTGTGAATCAACATTTATCTCCCCCCGTCTCACACTTGACTGCATTTACACATCCGTATTAACTCAAAAAATCCTCTCATGCAACTGTTATTGGCATTACAGAATGTTGCTGCTCAAGTGTAAATTACTGTCTCTGTTCTGCAGAAAATTAGAAATGAATTTCCAAAAAATTGTCACATTTCCAATCATCCATAGCATTTAAATACATGAGATGAAGAATATCATAGATAAATCTGAAAAACTGTTGGAACTCCAGTTAATTTAATCATGAGCCACAGAAAGCATCTGGAGGAGATTGTGGATACACAGAGTTAGCTACATGCCTCTGTATTATAGTAGACACTATTGGTAGCCTTGTTGGTTAATTAAAAAATATTATAAGTTGATTTAAAATTGATATGAATCACATTTCATATCTACCTTCTTGTGTTATTGGCTTGAATAAAGGCCTGCTGACAAATAAACAATTATATTTACTTATTACTTTTACTTGCTCAGAAATGCCATCCTCACTCATTCTCTGCTACATTTTGAAGAACAGCAACTCAGCATGAGTTATAAAATCCAATAATATTTTTTAGCAGTTCATTCTGACTCAGCTTTATTGCATAATCTGCCTTTTTAGTATCCATAGTTTTTACTGTGCATCAATAAGACATGCCACAAAAGGCACATAACGCCAAGTGTTGATTTGCATTGTGAACCTGGTAATGACAAACAAGTGGTCAATGACCTTGATAAATAATTTAATCTATTATAATCAGTTCAGTTATGATTTATAAATGTAATGTATTATAATCAGTTCAGTTAAAATTTATTGTCACATGTACAAAAGTACAATGAAACTCTTATTTGCTTGCCTGACCAAAATGCACCAAGTTGCCAATCTCTGGCAGCACGAATCTCACTCCATAGGTTAGGAAAACCAATAACAATACAGAACAGGCAAAAAGTAGACCCCCACCCCTCCCAGTTCTGAGGTTCATGATTTGATTCAGGTAATTTCTCTAATATAAACTCAAAAGAAATTACATCATAATGTTTTTCAAACAACTTGGAGTAATTAATACACAGCCTGTATCAATTTGTTCATGGAAAAATGAAAAGATGATGTAGCATGAACAGAACCAATTGCAAGTGAACCAGCATAGACTGACAATGTGTGAACATGTTTTACTTGCTTGATATTAATACACATCAAGATTATTCTGTGCCTAAAGCTAGAAGGACCAATGCAACATGAAACTTGACCGTATATGAGACAGCAATTAGGAAAAACAAATCATATGATCTAAGTACACATCTGCCATCAAACAATTGTGTTTGTATAAAACACAGTATAAGCTCCAGCATTTCATAGACTAATATCATATGAGGACGTACTGTATTTAAAAAATGTGTTGCAATTCTAGTGTTAAAAAGGCTTTAATTCAAAGTTTAGGTCACTACTAGACAAAGGCTACAATTAGTAAGTTTTTGTGCTGTCCAGAATCAGAACCAGAATCACATTTATTGGCCAAGTAGGCATGCATACAAGGGATTTGACTCCGGCTTTTTGATGACTCCCTAAGTTACCTGACAATTGATAAGTACATGCCTGAGAAAAGAACAAGAAACACAATGTAAACATATGCATACGATGTGCAAGGCAGTGCAGGAAATATATACACATTAACTATATATTAGAATATTGTGAGATATCCAAATAAACCATTTGTGTGCTTCCTGGCCTGTGGAAACTGTTCTTATACTGTATCTGCTTGTTTTAACATATTTCAGTTTATAACACCTGGCAGATAGGAGAAATTTAAAATGTTGTGGTCTGGAGGTGTGAAGTCAGTGATGATTTCCTTTGCCTGCTTTATGACTCTGAAATAGTGGAAGTCCTGTAAGCTGGGTAGACTGGTGCCAATGATCTTTTGAGGTGACCTGACTATTCGTTGTAGCCTGCTCTTGCCTTGTTTAGTTGTTGATTCTTCTTCTTCTTCTTCTTCTTTCGGCTGCTCCTATTAGGGGATGCCACTGCGGATCATCTTCTTCCATATCTTTCTGTCCTCTGCATCTTGTTCTTTTACACTCATCACCTGCATGTCATCTCTCACCACATCCATAAACCTTCACTTAAGCCTTCCTCTTTTCCTCTTCCCTGGCAGCTCAATCCTTAGCATCCTTCTCCCAATATACCCAGCATCTCTCCTCTGCACATGTCCAAACCAACACAATCTTGCCTCTCTGACTTTGTCTCCCAACCGTCCAACTGGAGCTGACCCTCAAATGTACTCATTTCTAATCCTATCCATCCTCGTCACACCCAATGCAAATCTTAGCATCTTTAACTCTGCTACCTCCAGCTCTGTCTCCTGCTTTCTGGTCAGTGCCACCGTCTCCAACCCATATAACATAGCTGGTCTCACTACCGTCCTGTAGACCTTCCCTTTCATTCTTGCTGATACCCATCTGTCACAAATTACTCCTGACACTCTTCTCCACCCATTCCACCCTCCCTGCACTCTCTTTCTCACCTCTCTTCCACAATCCCCATTACTCTGTACTGTTGATCCCAAGTTTTTAAACTCATCCACCTTTGCCAGCTCTACTCCCTGCATCCACACCATTCCACTGATCTCACTCTCTTTTACACACATGTATTCTGTCTTGTTTCTACTGACCTTCATTCCTCTCCTGTCTAGAGCATATCTCCACCTCTCCAGGGTCTCCTCAACCTGCTCCCTACTATCGCTACAGATCACAATGTCATCAGCAAACATTATAGTCCACGGGGACTCCTGTCTAATCTTGTCTGTCAACCTGTCCATCACCATTGCAAATAAGAAAGGGCTCAGAGCTGATCCCTGATGTAATCCCACCTCCAGGCTGAATGTATCCGTCACTCATACCGCAGACCTCACCACTGTTACACTTCCCTCGTACATATCCTGTACAACTCTTACGTACTACTCTGCCACTCCCGACTTCCTCATAGAATACCATAGCTCCCCTCGAGGCACCCTGTCATATGCTTTCTTCAGGTCCACAAAGACACAATGCAACTCTTTCTGGCCTTCTCTAAACTTCTCCATCAACATCCTCAGAGCAAACATTGCATCTGTGTTGCTCTTTCTTGACATGAAACCATACTGCTGCTCACTAATCATCACCTCACTTCTTGACCTAGCTTCCACTACTCTTTCCCATAACTTCATGCTATGGCTCATCAATTTTATTCCCCTGTAGTTACTGCAGTCCTGCACATCCCCCTTATTCTTAAATATCAGTACCAGTACACTTCTTCTCCACTCCTCAGGCATCCTCTCACTTTCCAAGATTCCATTAAACAACCTGGTTAAAAACTCCACTGCCATCTCTCCTAAACATTTCCATACTTCCATAGGTATGTTATCTGGACCAACGGCCTTTCCATTTTTCATCCTCTTCATAGCTGTCCTTTCTTCCTCCTTGCTAATTCATTGCACTTCCTGATTCACTATCTCCACATCATCCAACCTGTTCTTTCTCTTGTTCTCTTCATTCATCAGCCTCTCAAAGTACTTTTTCCATCTACTCAACACACTCCTCACTTGTGAGTATGTTTCCATCTTTATCCTTTATCACCCTAACCTGCTGCACATCTTTCCCAACTCGGTCCCTCTGTCTAGCAAATCAGTACAGGTCCTTTTCTCTCTCCTTAGTGTCCAACCTCTCATACAACTCATCATACACCTTTTCTTTAGCCTTCGCCACCTCTCTCTTCACCTTGCGCCTTATCTCCTTGTACTCTTGTCTACTTTCTGCATCTCTCTGACTCTCCCACTTCTTCTTTGCCATCCACTTCCTCTGTATACTCTCCTGGTATTTCCTCATTCCACCACCAGGTTTCCTTTTTCTCCTTCCTCTTTCCAGATGTCACACCAAGCACCCTTCTTGCTGTCACCCTTACTACATCAGCTGTAGTTTCCCAGCTGTCTGGCAACTCTTCACTGCCACCCAGTGCCTGTCTCACCTCCTCCCTAAACTCAACCTTGCAGTTGTCCTTTTTCAACTTCCACCATTTGATCCTTGGCTCTGCCCTCACTCTCTTCCTCTTCTTGATCTCCAATGTCATCCTACAGACCACCATTCTATGCTGCTTAACTACACTTTCCCCTGCCACTACTTTGCAGTCTTCAATCTCCTTCAGATCAACTCTTCTGCATAGCATGTAATCTACCTGTGTACATCTTCCTCCACTTTTCTACGTAACCCTATGTTCCTCCCTCTTCTTAAAATACGTATTCACCAAAGCCATGTCCATCCTTTTGGCAAAATCCACTATCCTCTGACCTTCTTCATTCCTCTCCTTGACACCATACCTACCCATCACCTCCTTGTCTCCTCTGTTCCCTTCACCAGCATGCCCACTGAAATCCGCTCCAATCACCACTTTCTGTCCCTTGGGTACACTGTTCATCACTTCTTCCAACTCACTCCAAAAATCTTCTTTCTCACCCATTGCACACCCAACTTGCGGTGCATATGCACTAACAAAATTCATCATCACACCTCCAATTTCCAGCTTCATAATCATTATTCACCCTGACACTCTTTTCACCTCCAAAACATCTTGACATACTGTTCCTTCAGAATAACTCCTACCCCATTTCCCCTCCAATCCACACCATGATAAAACAATTTGAGTCCATCTCCAATCCACCTGGCCTTACTCCCCTTCCATTTAGTCTCTTGCACGCACAATATATCAACCTTCCTTCTCTCCATCATATTTGCTAACTCTCTCCCCTTACCAGTCATACTGCCAACATTTAACGTTCCTACCCTCAGTTCCACTCTCTTTACGTTCCTCCTCTCTTCCTGCCTCCGGACACATCTCCCCCCCTTCTTCTCCTTCTTCTTCTTCGGCCAACAGTAGCCTAATTTCCACCAGCACCCTGTTGGCTAACAGTACTGGTGGAGGTCGTTGTTAATCCGGTGCTCGACTGATCCGGTATGGAACCACACTATAATGGTTGATCAGATAACATACTCAATGATTTCTGTGTAGAATTGAATCAGCATCTCAATCCTGTCTGCATGACTTTCACCCAAAGTAAGGGGTGGGATCATTTTCATTCTGCTAGGCTTGGCACACATCATGGCTGGGAGGAAGGTTTGAGCACACCCATAGGACAGATTACTTCCTAAGATAAGGTCAACTTAAGTAACCACAACAGAATAGGACAGAAACATCAAACTAGTTCATCTGAGAGATCACTTCATATGTGACACCCATACTGCTGGTGAAACTGCTGGCAGACACAGTGCTTGCATCAGTGTCAGGATAGTGAGGGAGAATCTCCATGTGGCCTTATAACACAAGGTCACCATGCTGCAAATAAATAATAGTTGTAGAAACAGTGCGGAAAAGAGCAAATAAGTAAGTGATTTCCTAGTCCTAGGCCTGGTATGTCCTACGTGACAGGCTAATTAAATCTCTTTAGTCTTGAGCACTGAAAAGTGAATAGGGATTTTAACGAGGTCTTCAAAACCTTTAACCCTTGTATTAAATTAAGTTGGTTTAAGAATGTTATATGTTAGCATTCAGAAAGAAATGGCCATTGGAATCAAGAACAAGCTACTGAATAATGTGATTTAGGTGGAAACTCAGACCATTTGTTAAAAGGATCTGAATGAGATATTGGGAAAACTTAGCCATTATTAAAACTTAGCCTCATTGAATGAGGTTCAAGGACTGAAAGATCTCCTTCTGAATTTCTTATGTGTGTTACAAAGAGTTCCAATGGCATTTACTATATAAGAAATATTATATCTGTTCTAAAGTCCAAAAGAAAAGAATAAAGAACCTTAAAGCAACTAAAAAATGTGTATATTAACAGGACTCACTCAAATTACTTATTAGGCAAAATGTTTTAATATGAATTGCAATGCAATGCATCATAATTCATTATATTTTTCTGCTACTATTTATAATACTATATCAAAAACAAGACAAGTTAGTAGCTTGTGGACATTTCAAAATATGATAGGTGTTTACTCCAATATGTATCAAAATAACACGGAAAAAAAATATTTTTCACATTAGTTATCATACACAACAAGAGGTGGATTGGAGAACATGAATCAGGTGGTATCTTATTGAATGGCTGGCGGGGGCTACAAGGTATGAAGCAAGCAACAAGGCAATATACAGATACGGCAATAGCAGTATTATTTACTATCTAAAAATACCACTAAGCTTTAAATGCTGATGTAAGACCATCTACTGTAAACACAGCATAATTTAAGGGATTATAAAAGTAAATAAATATGTACAGTAGTTGCATAGGCTAGTTTATTTCAGGACAGAATATATTTTTCTGGATATCTTGACAAGATCAGAAACTTGCATATCAGGATTGAGCTTATTTTCTTTACTGTTCTGAGCAAGAAAATATACATATGTCGAGTTAAGAAATAGTAATAATAACACTTCAAAATCTAAATTTGGTTTATGGGGAGGGTGGGGTATGGCCTGTTCTGGCAGCATTGGGTACAAGAGATCCACCACACTGAAAGACACAGACTCACAGTTTGTAAGTTTAGTCTCTTATCAGCTTAACACGACTCTCTGGGATCTGGGAGAAATATCCAAATACATGAATAAAGCCCAGTTAGATATGGAGGGAATACTTTACAAATATATTACCTCACTTAAGTTATCACTGCACCTCATATCTAGCACAAGGCTTTTTAATAATAAAAAAAAGACACAAACATGAAACTCCTAACTCAAACATGATAGTTCTTGCCAGCATAACACAATCATAGTCAGATGTAAGTTTCAAAATATGGCAATCTGGTCACATAACAATAAAAAGCAAAATATTATTTTCCTGTTCATTAAAAATAAACAATAACGAGTGTTTAAATGAACTTGGAATTGTCAGAAGCGATCAAATAAGCACAAATCACGTATAGAACAAAACAGTTTTCCTTGAGTGATCTTATTCTCTGTGCGCTAATGATTTCTCCACATTCACTTGCCAAGCTGTAATTTGCCTGTAAAATGTCAACAGACTTTTAAGTCTGCAATAGAAACACCCGGGAACTTGAATCTTAACCATTTTTTAAACATTTGAAAGCTGGAAGTCTTTATTGGTGGCAGCTGGGAAATGAAGTCTTTAGTGCTAGCTGACAAAATAAACGCTTCAGCAACTTCAGTGATAATCTAAGACAGCAGGGAAGCAGTAGGGATATGAGGGCATCATCAGTTCCACTCAAGATCAAAGCTCTGCACAATATTCATCTCTTTATTCAATTTCACCTAGGAAAATGTACAGTAAATAAAAAAGTATGCTTTTTTAATTGATAAATTGTAAAGCTATGTCAATGCTTATGTATATACTGATTTTATTACATGCATGGCAGCACAGGGCTTAGCTGCATCTTTGATATAGGGAGATGGGATTGATTCTCTGTCCAGTCAGTGTCTTTTTTGTGATCAATTATTTATTGAGATTAAGATATATTACACATCAATGTGAAAAGATATACAATTATAGATAACTATTTGAATGAAAAAAATACAAAAACATACTGAAAAATCATATTAGGGATGTTAGACATTAGAGATAGAGAGGTCATAAACACCTTCCCTACCCACACAAAAAAAAAAAAAAAATGCCTCAACCCCAAGATGCCCACTCACCAAGGACAGCAAAACCAAGAATCATCCATAACATGCAAAACGGAAGCAAAAACCCTAAATGTTGTACTGCTGGCCTTTCTTGCTAATAGCCTATTGTCTGATCCTTCATTAATTCTTGAAACTTTCATAACAATCAAATTCTAAAAATGAAAACTCCCAGTGCTCAAAAGATACATTATTTGGATCTATCGATGCACTCACAAAAATTTTAAAGCAGTAGAAGCAAAGGAAATAAACCATCTGTGTAGCTGAAATATCAACAAAAGACAAAGGGAAAACTCTGATAAAATCAGTAATGTGGTGATACAAATATTTGACTATCCAGAATAGAGACCAGGGTACTAGCAACAAGATTCCACAATGCTGCCAAACAGAGGCATTCCCAAAAGTCATGCAGAAAGGTACCAGGCAATTTAGATGGGCAAAAATTACTTTGCAGTGCATCACCCTTACCTACAAAAAATGCCTACGCAATGTATATGCGATGAACAAATCGAAATTTCATATACTGATAATCTGGCTTTCTAGAGGAGGCCTGTATGCTGTCAAAAATTGCATCCCAAGGAATCTCTTCGCCAGACAACAAATTCCATTGAGTGACTCTTTGAATACATAATGAAATAAATTCTGTGCTTTAAACAAAATGGAGATATGAAACACAACTGAGAGTCAAAATTGAGAAGCATGGTATATTTTGTGAGATCTCTTTCTAGTCTTATTTTAATCTCTTTCAAGACTTCATATTTTTATTTATTATTGGACTGTCTTTATCCAGGTGACTTATAAGATTTGAGATATAATTGGTTACATTTCTTTTGTTTTGCTAATTGGAATACAGACAGGGGAAGTGACTTTCTTGTTGTCACACAGTGGTGTGAGTAGTGGGATTTGAACACAAAACCGCAGGGTTTGAAGCCCAAAGTCTTAAACACTATGCCACACTGCCTGCTTTTTCTTCTACAATGAGTATGATCCTAATTAATGAACAGCAATATAAATTAGAGCAACTAATATTATTATTCTGAAGCAAGGACTATAGCTCTGTAATCAGAGTAGAGTGTTTTATTACTAATGTCCATACATTTCACCATATATTACTGAGCACACAATGTAAATTCAAAATGTAAATAAAATGTCAAGACGCTGCTTGCAAGATCTCAGCTCGCTGTATGATTTTCCTGAACTCTACGCTAAAACTCAAGAAAGACCCTCAGGAGAAAAATCTGAGAGGCAGGAGACAAAAGATAATGTCTCCATTTTATTCCTTTCTGATTTCATTCTTGTCAATGAGAAACCAAAAAGATATTAAGGAGATCCTTTTTCTGATAGAAACTGCACTGGTTAAAGTAGTAAATGATTTGCAGGTTAATGCGGACAGAGACCATAAATCTGTTCTTGTTCTCTTAGATTGAGTGCAGAATTGATCACAATATTTTTATAAATCACCTTAGTCAATGGGTGGGACTCTCCAGCAACATTTTAAATTGATTTCAGTCTTACTTAACAGGTTGAAAATTGTTTGTTAGTTGTGGTGATTATACTTAGGAGACCGATGATATTTTATATGATGTACTACAAGAATCTATTCTGGGTCCACTACTCTTTTCGATCTATATATTTCTGTTAGGTCAGATTATCTCGAAGCACAAGGTGACCTACCACAGTTATGCAGATGACACACAGTGTATTTATCAATAGCGCCTGATGACCCTGATGCTCTTGGTTCTCTGGTTCTGTGTCTTACTTGTATTTCCGAATGGATGAACAGTAACTTTCTTAAACTAAATAAGGAGAAAACAGAAATCTTAGTGATTGGCAAACATGGATATAGCGTGGGTATTAGAAATAAACTTGATCCCTTTGGCGTACAAGTTAAGTCAGATTTAGAGAATTTAGGGTTAACTATTGATTCTGACCTAAATTTTAAACCACATATTAATCAGATTACTAGGACTGCATTTTTTCACTTAAAGAATATGGCTAAATATAGACCTCTTATAACTATACAAGACACTGAAAAATTAGTTCACGCTTTTGTTTTCAGTCGACTAGATTACAGTAATGCACTCCTTACAGGACTATCCAAGAAAGACATCAATTGGTTACAGTTAGTGCAGAATGCAGCATCAAGAATCTTAAATCGAAAAAGAAACTCTTAGCACATTTCACCCATTTTAGTGTTGTTACATTGGTTATCCGTGTCATTTAGAATTGACTTTAAAATACTACTAATGGTTTACAAAGCCTTAAATAATCTCACCTTGTCCTATATTTTGGAATATCTGTCCCCTTACACTCCAAGTTGTAACCTTAGATCTTCAAAGGCAGGTCTGCTTATAATTCCAAGAGCCAACCTGAAAAGAAGTGGTGAAGCGGCCTTTTGCTGCTATGCACCTAAAATTTTGAATACTTTACCAATAGAAATTCATCAGCCTAATACTGTAGAACAATTTAAAAAACTGTTAAAAACCTATTATTTAAAACGGCTTTTTCGCAGCTACATTTTAGTTGTATCCCTATTACACTATAAGGGCCCTGAATTACCATTTCCTCTGGGTTTTGCACTTCCCTACTAATCTTACTATTCTCTGCTGTCTTTTCTGGTTCTTCTGATCACCACCACTAACAAATTGATCAAGGTACCAAGCTGCCCCCTGTGTTTATAGAATGAATGGCGGGGGTCCCAGATATCCACATGACCATCATCATCCATTTTTTCCATGTGAAGCCTGAAAACCATAAGGACTGATTTAGAACATATGTGTTATGTAGAATGCCCAGTGGCAGCTGGGCAGTCTTTTGGCCTTGGAACCCCTGCTGATTTTGTTTTTTTTTTCCTCCAGCCTAACTGGAGTTTTTTTTGTTTTTTTGTGTCCTCCTGGCCATTCGACCTTACCTTTTTCTTTGTTGCAAATTGGATAATATTATTGCCTAATCTTATTTGTTTCTGTTTTATACTAACTTCCTTTTATTGTATTTTGTAAAGCACTTTGAACTACATTGTATGGCAACATGCTATATAAATAAATGTTGTTGTTGTGGATTTTTCATAATGGCTCTTTAATTAAATCAAACTCCCCAGTAGTTTTAAATTGCTTTTCTTGAGTATATGTAAGTCCACTTGCATGTCCATATAGATTTTCTGAATAGATAGGTTCAGCTTCTCAGTCTGCTCAGGAACATAGTGTTTGAGCTCCTCCACAAACTGCCCCATCAAAGAGTGCTCTGTCGCTATTACGGAAGCTCCAGCTCTCATGCTTTCTTCGTGGGAAGCTTTGAATGATTTCCTAAAAGAGTTTGTTGCAGCAGACAGTTGGGTGAATACCAGAATGGTCTATGCCAAATCTGACTTTAATATATATACGTTTGTACAAGAAATAAGACACAAAAAGGCAAGCAGAAAGGTAAAAATGTGGTAAGAATGTGGGATTAGTGGAAAGTTATAGCTCAATCAAAAAATGCCATCTTGTCCTGCAGGCCATGTGGTCTCTCTCCAATCAGTGTATTTTTGAATGCTTGTATGCTTCTTGTAAATTTCTTCCATGTACTCTGAAGACCTGCCTCATTTCAAAGTTGCACCTTTAAGGCAAATTTACAAATTGTAATTTGGCCTAGTACGACATGATTAAAATCCATGACAGTTGCTGGAATTTTGATGATAGCGAATGAAGGCTGAGAACATAGATAGATAGATAGATAGATAGATAGATAGACAAACACTGCCCATGAGTTGAAAGAAAACTAGTTGACCTAGATAATGAAAACTACAACTTTTCTGAATGAGATTAACTACAGTTTTGTTTTCATCTACTTTGTGATCAATCGACCACATCCCAATTCTTATGTTAATAGAACTTCATTTATGTATGAATTTGTTTTGCTTTACCATCAGTATGTGTGTCAACAGATGTAAATATGTTAAGAATTACTACTTATTAAAGTTAAATATATGCATAAACTCTCCGGGGGCTTGCTGAGAAACATAATATTATGACAGGTTGTGGTGAGGTGTGATGTCAGGTATTGGCAGGACCAGCTATATGTGATTAAACTTTGCACATTTACTTACCATTTTTTACTAATACACTTAACCTCTGGATAATCATTGATTCATTAGTAACCATATAAACATTTGTGCAATTATTTCTGCCTGGTGTGCCATACAGTCTATGCGACTGATGGTTTGTTTACCTGAATGAACAAAAGTGCAGTGACTATTTTTCTAATATACAATTATTCATTATCAGAATATTATGTTCATATTTATGATGCACATTACATACAGATATTTATTCTGCTGTTGATAGTTGTCAAACTATATACACCTTTTTCAGTATTTACCTAACACCAGCCAGATTCACAGACAAAACTGGAGTCTATTCTAATTACAATCAACAGAAAGCATAGACTTTTGATTTAGCAAATTCATTTTTGGTAAAGATCACAAAGAGTGTGGACACATTGCCTTAATTTCTTATTGTCAAAGTGGCAGGTAGTCTGTGTTAACAAAGCCATTGGTCACTGTACATGAAATGAATGATATGATGCTCTTTCAGTAACAACCCTGCAACTTGAATGCTTCCCTTTAACTTTGTATACACAGGTGACTGGGCAGATGAATCACTGTGTCCTTTTGAAACATCTGATTATACCAGCAGCATATCTGTATGGAGTGTGTAAATAAAATAAAGTGGCTGCAGGTTTCACATTTTCTTTCCTTCTCCCCTTTCCTCTTTGCCACACATTTTCAAGACAGGCATTGACAACTTTGCTTATCCTGACTGAACATTCCTAAACATTATTGTTTAACCTGAGCCTCCTTCAAGGAATTTCACTCATGGTGGAGACTTTATTTACTGGTAATGCTAAGTTTTGTCATATGCTTGTGGTAGTTTCAAGGTGGGAGTCCCACGTTGTTATTTTGGAAAATTGCTGTTTCTTTTGATCATTTTATGTATAGTTCTAAATATGATGACTAGACTTGTCAATGCAATACATGGTGCAGTTATTTTTCTGTTTCCATTATCCATTAATGTTATAAAATAGAGCAAGAATTCACTTGAGATTTTTGAAGAGATCCCTACAGTATAATCGCCAAAATTTGCCTTTTATTATATGTTTGTAATTGTTATATTCAAAATGTATGCACTGATTGAGAATGAATGTGATCAGAACATCAAAACATAATTTAAAATGCATCGATTTTGTAATTCATTTATTTATGCCTTAGCTACTATTGATTTGAGAACATTCTGCATCTCTCCCAGAGCTGCTCCAATTGAAGTTTCCTTAGCATTGACAACTTTTCTTACACTTTATCTGTTACATTTCAATAGAAATTTGATATAAATATATATAGTACAATCTTCAATTTCTTCTTTTTACAAAAATTCATTGTGGCTTTCAAGTAGGTTAATGAGCAACACTCTGTGTAAGGAGAAAGTTTAAATAAATTTTGATCGATTGATGCAAATAATGTATCAAGTGTACTTAGTACATAAATTAGAGCATTTACCCTTTTCAGTTTTGCTAAAGTCACATTCCAGCTGTCCCCTTAATGTGAATGGATAATAACACACTCCCTTCCTGGAGCACTAGAGGCAAAATACAACATGGAAATCAACATCCTGCAAGTCCACAAGACTTCCATACCAAACTCAAGTCATGCTTCTTATATACATGAGTGGACAAAAGTAGGTTTATAGTTGTGAGTATACGAAGGCAGCAATTTGAGCACTTATGAGACTGTGCACTCTGCCAATGAGACATTCTTTTGAGTTAATAAAGTTAATAAAGCTATTGAGATAATAAAGCTATTGTAATAATCATAACGTGCATGTCTTTTTCCATACAAAAAAACTGTATATCTACTTTTGACCAGCCCTATAGTTTGACCATTCTGTACCTTACACAAAAGAAAGTAACAACAATGAAGTAACAGTACCTTTAGGCTGTCAGAGAGCTAGTTGTCAAGATCACACTGGGGCTCAATGTTTTTGTTTTATTAAAGTTTTGTTTTTCATTGTTAATATGTAGTTAATATGTTAGTATCAGTTTGGTTAATGTATTTTCCTTAGTTTCTTTATTATTTAATTGTTGTAATTGTTTAGTTACTTAAGTTCTGGTATTATGAAGTAATTGTTGCAATTTAGATATTTAACTTTACTTATTATTTGTTAATTGTTGTATTTTGGCATTTGTCTTTTATTAATTGAACTGAGAATTAATGTGACCTCCTGGTTATTCAGGTGCACTGTTTTTATCTGCAGTCACAACACTATTTAAAAAAAGTCCTGGCACAATGCTGCAGTATTGAATTTTCTATCTTGCTTTTGTCTGCCCTGCTTTAACTGTGGGTTATGCTATTCCCCTTAAATATGTTTGGGAATTGCTGTTCCTACTAAAATTCAGTCGGTTTAATGGCTTGGAGTTTTTAGTTTGAAGTTTTCTTTTATTCCTAAGAATATTTTTAGGTAGTTGCTTTTGGACTCAGCCATCAATATTATTTCAAGATTTTGTTTAATATTGAGACTTTTTGATGTTAGAATTTTTTTTGTAATTTGTTCATTTTGAATGTGTTGATTTGCCAAGTGTTTCTTCACTTATTGTTCTAATAAGTAGTTATTTAGTAATTTTCAGTAAACTTATTTTGTATTATAATCTGGAGTTTGGAATTGGTCAGTCTTTCATCTATGCAATATGCCATAAAACTTGCCTTAGATGTGTCCCTGACAATTTGGGGAATACTGAACTACAGTGATCTCTCACTATATCGCGCTTCGACTTTCGTGGCTTCACTCCATCGCGGATTTTAAATGTAAGCATATCTAAATATATATCACGGATTTTTCGCTGGTTGGCAGATTTCTGCGGACAATGGGTCTTTTAATTTCTGGTACATGCTTCCTCAGTTTGTTTGCCCAGTTGATTTCATACAAGGGACGCTATTGGCAGATGGCTGAGAAGTTACCCAATCAGAGCATGTATTACGTATTAAATAAAACTCCTCAATGATATACGATATGCTTCCTGCGTGGTGCTTCGCATACTTAAAAGCTCTAACAGCACGTATTGATTTTTGATTGTTTGCTTTTCTCTGTCTCTCTCACTCTCTCTGACATTCTCTGCTCCTGACGGAGGGGGTGTGAGCAGAGGGGCTGTTTGCACAGAGGCTGTTTGCCTAGAGCAGGGGTATTCAACTAAAATCTAAAGAGGTCCAATTAGAGAAAATTTCTTGAAGCAATGGTCCGGAAGATAATGTTGTCTAACTATTTAGTATCATATATATTTATGTAGCCTAATAGTTGTATCAACATCTGCATGTAATCAATACCAGACTTTCAAATCAAATGAGTTCAGTACAATTCAAAAATGTTTTGACAATATCTATTGTCACGTAACACAGAACTGAACATATATGTATGACTGCAGATATTTATAATGTTCTGTCACAGTATATAATGTTCTTAAATTTACTATATAAAAGTAGGGCTGCATTTTAAAATAAGACAAAATAGATAAAATGTGAAAATTGTGCATGTTTAAGTAAAGTGCTTAACTTCAGAAAAATAAAATAAA